>CM061037.1:2847500-3490000 GCA_030763125.1 Hippophae gyantsensis
CTCGATAGTCTTCGAGCTATGAGAATTATTAGGATTCCTGGATTTGGATCTCCTGTCCTTTGATCTACCTCGGTAGTCTGTTCTGCCACGTCTATTCCCTTTGGTTGAATTTCTTCCTCTTGACTCTGTATGCAAAACTGAATAAGTTGACGATTCACCTGACTCTCTACGTCGGATCTCTTCATTGAGAACCAAATCATGAACATCGTCAAATTTCAACGTATTGCTTCCTGATGAGCTACTCACAGCCGTGACAGTAGCATTCCAACTTTTTGGTAGAGAAGACAAAAGTATCAATGCTCGTACTTCTTCATCGAATTCAATTTCCAATGAACTCAACTGGGTTGTGACTGTGTTGAGTTCATTGAGATGTTGAGCTACTGATGCGCCTTCCGTCATCCACAAATTGAACAAACGCCTCATCAAGTGCACTTTGTTTGAGGCTGATGGCTTCTCATACATATTGGAGAGAGCTGCCATAAGACCCACCGTGGTCTTTTCCTTTGCTATGTTGAAAGCAACATTACGGGATAGCATCAATCGAATAACTCCGAGGGCTTATCTGTCTAGAAGATTCCAATCTTCTTCCTTCATAGCCTCTGGCTTCTTCCCTGAGAGAGGTTGATACAGATTTCTTTGATAAAGATAATCCTCTATCTGTATTTTCCAAAATCTGAAATCTGTGTCATCTAATTTCTCAAGTTTCACCTTTCCTTCATCTACGGTCATTGCTCCCACTCAAATCTGACTTCCTCCGAATCATTTCTGACTATTTCTGCAAACCATCGTGTATTAGAACACCTCCATCGACAAACCAATATCGCCAACAAAATTTTACTATTCACATAATTCACTATTCACGTAAACAGTAACCTTGTAGAAAATTGACAGGAATCACGACCAATAGCTCTAATACCAGTTGTTGGGAAATTACGCAAATTCCCGATAAGCCAGATTTATGAGAATGCAAGAATAAAAATAACACATAAATTTGATAACGAAGTTCGACCAATCTTGTTTACGTCTCCAGACCTACTGTAGATCTTTTTACTGAAAGGGGAGAAATTACACAAGGTGTTTACAACACTCACAACTCACAACCCAATTACACCCAAGAAAATTACTCTCAATTTTCTCTCACAAAACTTTTCTCTCTAAGTTTTTCTCTCAATTGGAATGAACACTTTGGATGATTAATTCATTACAATTACACATCTATTTATAGAAAAATTCACTCCTTGAATTACTCTTTAAATTAATGGTTCCTTAAATTAAATTTCATGTTTTACTCCTTTTTTTACTCCTTAATTTGCTCCTTAAATTAAAGAGTTTTATAACAATCTTCAACATAAATAAGTGATATATGTATAAAATAATATTATCTTTTTTTTAATAGTTTAAACGTTTATAAGAATCGGTTTCACAAGTAACTTCTAACACATTCTATATGGGTTCCATATGTTCTTAAATAGTATCTTTCAAATTTATCCAAAAATAAAAGTAGCATCTTTCAAAAGTGCTAATGCTTCATCTAGTTCTAAGGTTACCGTTGCTTGAAAAGAAATAAAAATAAAATAACATGACCAAAGAAAATGAATAACAGTATAAGTAAGAACCGCAATATATATATATATATATCATGTAAAGCAAAGTTGACACTCAATTGAATGAATGGTTAAGAATACGATCACCCAAAATCCATACATACGCAAACCCGCAATGAAAAATAAATAGAGAGAGACTTCACAAAAGGAAATTAAAAGTAAACAACGGTAAAATAATTGAAGGCTCTTTCTTTGTATTCAAAATCTCCAAAACAGTGAATTACTTCTACAACTCCAAATGAGCCAAACCAATTGCTTCCGCCTTTTATTCACTCTTCTTCAGCCTTCACTTACTCGTCAACAACACGAGGAACTGACTCAGCCTGAACCATATCATATAATATACAACAGCAAAAACATTAACTGTAAGTTTTAGCAAATTAAAAAATAAAATAAAAAACATTAATTGTTGAGTAAAACGCTGGTAGGCTAGGATACATAAGCCCCAATTAGATGTGCTTTTCTTAGAATTGATTCCAATATAAGTGGTTTAAAACGAAGTGATTTTCTTAAAAGTGATTTTAAGAGAAACATTGAGGTGTTTGGGATAAAAATATTGGAAGTAATTTTAAGTAACATTTTGATAATTATTTTAAGATGGGGGCATGCATTCATAACTATTCCTCCCAAAAATAAATATTACTTCTCTAAAAAACATAAATAGTACTTCTGAAATTTTTGAAATCACTTCTCATAAAAATTATCAAACACCCTTAAAAGTGCTTTGATCCATTTGAAAGCATTTTCAATTAAAAGAAGAAGAGGTTCTAAAATAACCATAAACTCTTGAATAGCAGCAAATTTATAATGGTAAAGAAATAAGTTGCTTACCAGCTTACGGTACTTGAGGGCATAAAACATTTCAAGATAACGACGGCTCTCCAAACGATCAAGATTGGAGACATGTTTCCAAAATCCATATACTCCAGTCAAGGTCAATAGCCTCTCAGAGTATATTTTCCACGTATACCTAATAATAATATTACAAAAATTCATTAGCTAAAAAAAATGGAAATCAAAATATTAACATTTGATGGGTATATTAGTATTAATTATGCTTACTTCTCATGGATACGCTTTAATCCACCTCCTGAAATTTGATCCCAGTATGAAGGATCTGCCTTACACTTGTCAAAGAAATTAACAAGAATTTCAGAGGCTTGGTCACCATGGTATGGATCAATGTGGAATCCAGATTTGCCATGTACAATAATCTCAGCAGGACCACCTTTGCAAGTAGCAAATGTAGGCAATCCACAAGTCATGGCCTCAACCACAGTCAATCCAAAGGCCTCGTACACGGCAGGTTGCACAAATGCTCCTTTCGTGTCACATATGTACCGGTAAAGTTCACCATTCCTCACTCTGTTCATTTGAGAAGAAATCCATCTGAATTGACCATTCAAGTTGTATGTTTCAATTAGGCTGTACATTTTCTTCATCTCAGCTTTTTCCTCATTGTCCTTTGACTCTTTCCTTCTGTCACCAGCAACAACAACAAGGTTAACCAACTCTCTTAACCTCTTGTTCTTTCCATACCACTCAACAAGTCCCGTAATATTCTTCACACGGTCCAATCTTGCCATAGTGAATATAATTGGCTTGTTGCGGTCCTTCAACACGCAGCTGTTGAACATAAAACAAATCAGTTACACACAGGCACAAACCTATTGAAACAAAAAAAGTACCAAAGTAATAACAAAAAAACATGTAGAACTAACTCACGTGTGTTCCTTATTCTCAACATTGCTGAAAAGAAGCTCTTCGATTTCAGGGTGGAAATGTGTCAACCTCTTTTCTTTCTCGGTGTAAGGGAAGTAGATGTTCATGTCTGCACCAGGTGAAACAATGTTGAATTTGGGATCAAAGACATCAATACCATGAACAACTCTATATAGTCCAGGAAGTGTGAAAGCAGTGTGACTCTCGTACTGTCCAACAGTGTCCTTGCTAGAAACAATGGAAGAAATAAATCAATATCGCCGAAAATAAGCAATGTTGGACAATGAAATGAAAGAAAAAGGTAATAGACAACCACCTTCCAGCAATCTCTTGGTAAGTACTGGTAATAATGAAATCAGTGTGGTTCATGGCAATGAGATCTGCTGTGAATTGGCAGGAGAAGTGATATTTTTCGTCGAATTTCTTCCAGTAAATGTCGGAGTCAGGGTACTTAGTTTTCTCAAGGGCATGAGCTATAGTACACTACATATATAAGACAGCAAAAACCAAAAGAAAGTAGGAGATGTTAAATGTAATTGAATGTAACAAACTTTACTAATTTCTAATGTGTCAAGACAAACCTGTGTAACTCCCAATTTATGAGCAAGAAGTGAGGCAACAATGTTACCATCACTGTAGTTTCCAATGATCAGGTCAGGTTTGCCATTTAGCTCCTTTGCTAGCTCGAGTGCAACATCCTAAGAGCAAGCAAGTTAAGCCGAGAATCAGAGAGGAGCAAAGAAGTGGAACAAAATCAACAATTCATCATAATGTTGATCAAAATTTTACCTCGGTGTAAGTCTCCAAATAAGGCCATACTTCAAATCTTGAGATCCATCTGCGGATAATTCCTTTCTCATTTCTGAAAGGAACACGAAGAATGTCTGAGTATTGTGAACCATCCACTCTCTCAAGACGTTGATTGCAGGTGGTGCCTACTGCATCAGGGAGGAGCCTTGTGATCTGATTTTAATTGCAGCATTTCAGCATAATCAGATGGAAGAAAATAGAATAATAACAAGACCATCAAAAATGAAACAGAATGCTAGAAAACCATACGATAAGGATCCGAGGAGTGATGTCAAGTCCTTGTTGTTTAATCCGCTGAAGCATCTCATCCTCCAAGGCACGAACTTGATCCAAGATGTAAACAACCTGGGAAAATCAATTTAGATGTGTCACTAACTTGACATCAACGGTAAAGAGAAACTAAGAATGACACATTAGCAAGTTCCAAGATGTAAACAACCTGGGAAAATTAATTTAGATGTGCCACTAACTTGACATCAACGGTAAGGAGAAACTAAGAATGACACATTAGTATTTTGAAACAAACCTGGCCTCCAGTGTCAGGGTAACCCAAGACATTGTCTTGTGCAAAATAACCATGGGGAGAAAGAATGACAACATTGAAAACCATGGGAATTCTTCCAAGGAACTTCTCGAGAGTACAAGGATCAGGTGCCTCAAGAAGATCCAAAAGAAGTTGAATCATTTCGTTCACATGCTCAGCAGTGGCACCCCAACCCCTTTCCAAACCGATCTCTTGGAACTTGTTCTCAAACTGGGCATATTGAGTGTCACGAGCAAGTGTAGATAGATATTCCTCTGCCTTTCTTAGCACATGTTGAAGTGCATTCAAGTTTTGAATTTTGTCATTCAGCATCATGTTCTGCACAATAACATGGATTGGTAAAACAAGATATGAAGTTGGCATCATAACACAAATTGCAAGTTAACCATGCAGTTATTTTGAGAGGGTATAACAAAAATAGATAAAGCCAAAGATATAAACCTTCCCCTTGCGACAGTGAACTCGGAGAAATTCAAGGAGTGGATGCATGCTCTCCTTGTCATGGAAAAGCTTAGCAGATAGGTGACGGTTGAGGAACTCCACCCCATCACCAATGGACTTTGAAAGAGTTGGCTTTGGGAATGAGGCATTAAATGGTTCAAAGTCCAACTCAAGCACAAAGTTCCCATTTGCACTGCAAATATTCAACAAACATTACTAACCCAATAACACAAGAGTAAATCAAAAGCGAAACACTTGTATCTCCAAGATCAAAAGATTTAAATAGGGGTGAGGATGCCTACATCCCTTCATAAAAAAGTACACTTCAGTATCTTTGCTTCCAGGAGGTATGTTCTAGGTCCATTATTTCATAAAAATCTACACATAAGTTCAATTTATAGCACCTGCTTGTCACAATGTATGTTTAATGAAAGGTATGTATTGTTATTTAGTAAAGGGTGAATTATACTTTTCGTACACTAATTTTATCACTTTTAACACTTTGGTCACTTGACAAAATTTTCATAACTTTTCGTCCACTAACTTTTTATGTTTAACAATTTTAATCCAAATTCAAAAATTAGACTAAATTGTATTGTATCAATCAAAATTAACGAATAAAAAAACTTATTTTAGAATTATTTAGTCCCTTAACTTTTAAAATTTTAACATATTTAGTCCACTAACTTTAAATTTGAACTGAAATTGTTAACTATGAAAAGTTACAAATTTTTTGTTAAGAAACTAACCTGTTAAAAGTGATAAAATTAGTGAGTGAAAAATGTAATTCACCCTTTAATAAAATAAAAAATGCTAACACATTTTTGCAACCACAATACTTATATTGTGATATATGGCATAATTATCTCTAAAAGTAATGAAATGATTCATTTTTCTAGATAATTCTGCTACAAGAAATAGTATAAGTGGTATCGGGGCAAAATTGGGTACAAATTATAGTAGATGTAAGGATTCCCATGGCCAAGGAAAATGACTATTTTATCCAATGGAATAGAAGAATTGAACTTACGTATACTTTTAAAGAAATGAGAGACTAATTAGTTACTACCATAAAATAAGGGGACTAATGCGTACATTTTTAGTGAAATAAGGTACTTTTCAAACGTTTTCCACTATTTAACTATACCTTCCTTCGACAAGTTCCTCCTTGAAGTGCAAGTACTCAGTCACACGCAACTCTTCCACAACAAGAGCAAGTGCATTCACTCGAATGTACTCCCAGACACCAGGCCTTGGACGAACAGCTAAAGCAACCCATGGTGGCAAAACTATAGCTTCCTAAAAGAACAGGAAACCATAATCACACAAAAAAGCAGGGGATCATAATCTTAAATCACATAAAGGTTTGAACTTTAAATATTGAGAAGACAAAAGAAAAGTACCTGAGTTGATTTCAAAACTTCTACAAAAGCTCCATCCATAAGTTTCAGCCTGTTAGCTTCAGGAATTGCTTCAAACTCAGCAATAAGTTGGTGGGGTTGTAGAAAACCCTTTCCCTTACTCTCAATCCTACAAACAACCAAAGTTTTTGTTAGCATAAGTTTGAGAAAAACAAGTACAACTAGGTTGTAGTACATAAAAAAAATAACTCCTTTTTAGCTTTTAGTATAAGGGCGGAATGGTGTACCTTGAGAGGAGGGCCAAAATCTCATTTCTGTGAGCAATAATAGTCTCATCCAACCTCTCACGGAGACTATGAACTCGGGTCAATACATGTTCCGACATGGTTAGTTTCTCTGTAGATCAGACAAAGCCTCAAAAACTACAACAGAAAGTGAGACGAACCGTTGGTTTAACAGATCTAATATATGCGAAGACTTGACTGAAAAAAAGATTTGGATAACAACGCAAAAGTCAAATTTGCAACATAGACTACTTTAGGTGGCGTTTGGTTCGTGGAATGGAATCGGAATCGGAATCGGAATCGGAATGGAATGGAATGGAAAGGAAACAATTTTGTTTGGTTTGACCACTTTGGAATCGTTCTGAGAATCGGGATTATAGTGTTTGGTTCTTGCTGGAATTGAATGAAAAAAGTTGTAAATGGCCTTATCTACACGTCTTTGTAAAGTTCAAATAATGTCGTTTAATTACTATTTTTTCGTCACACAAAATACGTTATTGAAATCATTATTTTTTTTAAATAAGTATTACTTAATTAAAAGAAATATATTATTAAAATTATTATTTTTCTAAATAGCGTTTAGGGCTTTGAGGTTTGGGATGTGTGATTTAGGATTTAGGCATTTAGCATTTGCGGTTATATTTGTTGGTTAAGGTTTAGGGTTAAAATTATTATTTTTCTAAAAATAGTTTAGGCTTTTAGAATTTTGGATTTAGGGTTTAGGGTTTTAGGGTTTTAAGGTTTAAGGTTTAGGGTTTTGGGATTTATGTTTTAGGGTTTTGGGTTTTGGGATTTATGTTTTAAGGTTTAGGGTTTAGGGTTTAGAGATTTGGGGATTTGGGGTTTAGGGTTTTAGGGTTTAAGGTTTAGGGATTTGGGGTTTAGGGATTTGGGGTTTGGAATTTGGGGTTTAGGGTTTAGGGTTTTGGGATTTATGTTTTAGGGTTTTGGGTTTTGGGATTTATGTTTTAAGGTTTTGGGTTTTAAGGTTTAGGGATTAGGGATTTAGGGTTTATGGTTTAGGGATTTGGGGATTTGGGGATTTGGGGTTTAGGATTTAGGGGTTTAGGATTTGGAATTTAGGGTTTAGGGTTTAGGGATTTGGGATTTAGGGTTTAGGGTTTTGGGATTTATGTTTTAAGGTTTAGGGTTTTAGGGTTTAGGGTTTAGGGATTTGAGGTTTAGGGTTTAAGGTTTTAGGATTTTAGCATTTGGATTTAGCGTTTAGCGTTTTGAAATTTTGGGTTTAGGGTTTTGAAGTTTTGCGTTTGAGAATTTGGGATTTGAATTTAAGGTTATATTTTAGGTGAGGTAAAATTGGAAAAAAAAAAGTTTAGATGGGAATGGAATAATGATTACAAAGGTGGGAGAAGGAATTGTGATTCCTTTTTAATGTCAGTTAATTCCGCCTCCATTCCGTCCAACCAAACACACAAAATGGAAGGAATCAATTCTGATTCCATTCCATTCCCTCCAACCAAACGTGGGGTTAATGTTCTAGAAAAGCATTTCTTTGTTTCTATATTAAACCTAACACCTCCCACAAACCATAAAAAAAAAACATTAATTAGAGTATGGATAAACCATTTAAGATTTTCTGCCTAAAACATAGCCAATGGTCTGTTGTAGATGTAACATACCCACTGACTCAAATCATGAAATAGTTGGATTCAAATATAAGGCATAATCCACTACAACCAACAACTAACGCTCTTTTTTCTGTCAAAGTGGCTGACAGATAAAAAGTTATAAAGAATTAATTAAGAATGGGGATTTTACAGTTAAAGAAAAGTATTGCCTAGGGAGAATTTGGGCAAGATTTATCAAAAAAACAAAATTTAAAAATTTTCTGCACAAAGTGTTGGAAAGAGATTATAATAGAAATGTTAATTGCACAAAAATGTGTGCTTATTAATAATCATTTTTTAATTATTTAAAATAATTTTGATATATTATATTATATACAAAATTATATGATATTAATATTAAAAATACTTTTCATATATATATATATATATATATATCATATTATTATATAATAATTGATATGAAAAATTATTATAAATTCTGGATCTATTGTTTTTATAGTATTATAGGAGATCATAATGATTAATGAGGACAAAACTTATTTTAAAGTTTCCCTTTTCTTTTTTTTTTCTTTTTGGACAAAAACAGAATCCTGTCGAAAACAGAGCAAGATTTTCAAGAGAAGGAAATTGAAAAAGCACAGTTAAAAATTCAACAAAAAGCAGAACCATAACAAACTCTGAGATCTACCAAGACTAATTGCGTTTCTGATTTTAATTCAGCGAAGATAATGAATTGATCTACTAAACTTTGTATAAAATCCAAACCAATAAAGCTAAAGACTTTAGAGCAAAGGAAGATAGGAACCCAACTCAAAGCAAAAGCAAAATAAATAAACTAAAGACCAGAGAAGGCACAATGACGGTACCTAAGGAGAATGGAGATAAGAATCAGAATGAAAACAGAGAAGTGGTTTGCTAAGAATGATCGCTGGGAAATTTATAGAGCGGGAGCGCGAAATAAAGAACTACATGACGGAGCGGGAGAGAGAAAAAATTGGTAAGAAAATTCCAAAGGTGCTTGCCTACCCGGTAAATCCTTTTACTTTTACAATATGGAAAATGGTTTATCCTTTATTTTAAATAATGTTATTACAACAATTAAAATTATTATTATTATAATTAATTTTATAAATATAATAAATATTTTATATATTTTTATTATAACGATATTATTATTATTTTAAATAGTAACGATATGGCTATTTTACCTTTGAATATATATATTGGATTTTAGACTTTTGTTAACTATACCGCAACAAATATGATTATAGTTTATAATATGTATTAAACACAAATTTAATATGATATAAAAGTTTATTTTAAATTATATTATATTTTTTTTACATATAAAGTTTTATTTTTAATGCTATTTATATGATTTATATACTTTTTTATATTATATAAAATATATACATGTTTTATATGTTTAAAAATATAATATATATTTTTTTATATAATAAAAAATATATCTTTTTGAATAAAATAAATAAATGAATAACAAATTCATATAAAATATAGTATGAAAGTTTGGCTAATTAAACATAGTATAAAAATTGAATATATTATAAATATTTATTATAAAATTTGAATATATATTTAATATATCATATTAACTTATGTTTTTTTTAATTTTCATATTAGTATTTTGAATCTTTAAATTTATTTTATTCAATCTCAATTATTAAATTTATTCAAAATAACGATTCAATATATATGAGTGGTTGAGGACATAAGACACAAAACTGAAAGTTAAAATTTTTGCCATTCAATACATGAAAATATATTAAAAATGAATGCCCCATTTTATATATATAATTCATTGGGTTGACTGATTTTATATTACTTTATATATATATATATTTATATATTTAAATATAATTAATTAAAATACATTTAAAAATAATAATTAACATAATTAATATCATAGTACTGTCATAACTATTAGAATATTATCGTTGCTAGATTCAACTTTTCGTACATTGGTGGAGAGAACTTTCAAGAATACGTTATTAAGAATTCCTAATTCATATATTTATTAAGATTAAAAGCAAGTTGAGGGATGGACAGAAGAGGAATTTCAAGAATAAGTCATATGCTTGAGTCAACATTTTATTTTCACGTTCTGCTGCTGACGGGTGAGCAGTAATATATATTTAAAATAAAGAAAAAACATTTATTACAAAAATAATATTTAAATTTTATATTTATTTATTATGATAATTTAATTTTATCGTAATTAAAAAATAATTATATAAAAATAAAAAATATTTATTTTTATTTTTATTTTTTATTTTTTAATTATATAAGATAAATAGTTTTACAAATTGAATACATTTCAACTAAAATAATTGAAGAAAAAACTAAATAAAAATATAAAAATTATTACTTATCTTTATACAATTATTTTTTTAATAATAATATAATTAAATTTTTATAAAAATAAATATAAAATTCCTTCTTACAATAAACTAACAACATTAATATTATGAACTTTGAATGGATGTAAAAAACCAGTTATGACTTATTTGAACAGTAAAAATTTATAAATTTTCTAAATAATACTAATAATAAGTTGCAACCAAAAATTATATTATTAAGCTGTTTTATTCATTATTTCAAGAACTCTAATTAAATGTATATCATTTATCAACAATACATATATTAATATATTAAAAATATCATAAAAATATAGACTCGTATAAATTATATATTGTGTTTTTCATTAACGTTATTATTGTTAAATAAAATTATTATTTAATAAATTTTTTTATAAAATAAAATAATATATATATATATTCACACGCAGACAAACGTTGCATGCATGGAAATTAAACACATATATATCTCTTAACGGAAAAGTATTAAACACATGTGTCGAGTTGAAATTTCACCAATATTTTCGAGAAGGAAAACACGTAAAGCAGACTTATTTTACTTGGACAATTATCTTCCTTGCTCCCCAAAAAATTAAGGACAATGGGAGCATATGAGAAACTTATTTACTTAATATATTTTTTTCAATGTATTACTGTTTAAATTATGTAATATAAACACGAGTTTGAGTATTTTAATTTGTTGCAATTTTAAGTAAAAACTAAAAAAAAAATGGTGTCTAAACATCCAAATAGCCAACAAAACATATATCTCACTTAAACATATAAAAAAAATTAAAGTTTTAATTTTAATTAAAATATATGATTAATATAATTATTTTAAAAAAATCTAATCAATAATTTTAAGATATCTTTTCTGCATAGTTTCTCACATATTGAGCAGTCAAATTTTGGAATTTGTGACAATCTTATCCATAAATATTAAACATTACTGTAGCAGTCAAATTTTGGAATTTGTGACAATATAGTTAACGAATTGTTTGCATGGATTTTTTTTAAATGATTTAATATAAATACGAGTATGAGTATTTTAATTTATTATAATTTTACATAAAAAGTTAAAAAAAAATGGTTTTTAATATTCAAATAACTAATGAATTTATATTTTAATAACATGTGTTTTATCTGAATAAATAAAATTTTAAATTTTAATTAAAATATATAAGTGATGTAATTATTTAAAAATTATAAATAGGTATCAAAAAATTTAAGATTTATTTCTTCATAGTTTGCGACAATCTCATCCATAATATTAGACATATACTGTAGTAGTCGAATAATGTCATTTTAAACATTAGTTGCTGGTTAATAAAGTTAACGGAATTGTTTAAGTGGATTTTTACATTAAAAAAAAATCCCATCGAGATAAACAATACTCATATTATAAGACATAACAACGATAAACAATACTCATATTATAAGACATAACAACGGATTTAAAATTTATATACATACATTATTGAAATATATATATATATATATATATATATTATTTTAATAAAAATATATTAAAATTATTAAATTTTTTGAAACATTAAGTTTTAAAAATTTATATTTTAAAATTTAAATTATACATAATTTTATTTTATACATATAATTTATTAATACCTAACTATAAACAAATTTATACCGGATGCACCCATCATGATTTCATCTTAAAAATTTGATGAGACGTTATAATCAAATATTTACATAAATTTATAATCATAATAATAATCAATCTACTAATTTAACTAAATCATAAAGAATTTGTTTAAACTTACTTTTATTTGTTATCTACTAACAAAGCACACAATTTATATATATATTTTAATACTATAATTATTTAAAATTATACGTTTTTAATTCTAGACGAAGTTTACTTTTTATATTAATATTTTTTTATTTTTATAAATTATTTGATTAAATTAACTAACTTGTAAATAAATGATTAAATTTACCTATTTTATATAATAAAATAACACTTATAACTTTTATCTCATTATGCAACCATCGCCAACCATATGCTCAACCACCATTATATTTAAAAACAGAATTAAGAATTAACCCAAGCGTATTACTCACAAGTAAGTGAATTTAAACGTTATTTAAATTATTTAATATTTAATTTTATCTAATTAAATATCATTTTATTTCTATAAATTTAAGATATTATTTTATATAATTTTTTAAAAAATTAAGTGAAATCATTTATTGATACACAATAGCTTTTTTCTCTATGAATAACAATTATCGAAAAAAAACTTTCCTACAGAAAATATCCAAATATTAGTAGACTCAAAAATTTGATCCAAAAAGATTTAATAGACTCAAAATAAAAAGCTAGGCGTATGCCTAGTTTCAACTATTATGAAAATTATTTTCTAAAATCTTACAACCTTGTTTCCATTCAAATTACAGTTTTATTAAAACAATAGGTTATTAAACAAAAATATCTCTTAATTTTATTAATTATTTTATATATGTGTGTGATGAGTGATAATAAGTACCAATTATGAAGCATCCATATAAATAGCATGATGTAACACTTTATTTCCCTCACCAAAAATCTGGTTGTAGCCAAGTACGAATGAAGAATGAAAACGATGTTAAACAAAAAAAAATTATGCATAAATTCTTAATTTAATGTTGATATATTATTCCATATCAATAATAATCTAGAAAAAATACAAATTTAACTTATAAAACAAAGAAAATATATAGTTATTTTTAAATCTTTTTATTCTCTCTATTACGATTCTTACCTATTATTCGCATGAATTGTTGATACACTGCCAATGAATTTCTTATGTTTTTTCGATAAAAAAATAATTTTTATATTCAGGGTTAACTTATACTTCAAATTATATGATTCTACAATCACGTCATCTTGAATTTAAATTAAAATTCTACTATATAATATTTTATTTATTTAATAAAATAAATTTAATGTCTTTTTTTAAACGTGGTCCGTCTGGCCTAATCATGACTGAATTGATGGCCTTAAAAATGCTTAATGTATCGGCCGGTAAATGGTCCTTTTCTTGTCATTTTTTTTCTTTCTAAATAACGTTAATTGTTTTTTTAATTACCTGTGTGACCTGTACACTCAATAGTTGAAGGTACGTAGTTTGATTGCCAAACAGCTTTTTAAGGCTTTAGCGTAAAGTCAAGAATAGTAGTTACGACTCCCAGTCTTATGGCTCCTTAGTCCTTATCCATTACACCTCCTAGCTGAATCGATTATCTAAGTCCGGACTTTTTTTCAAAACTTACAGTTCTATCTCTACTTCTTCTTCTTCTTCTTCTTCACTTACATTTCTATCTCCACTTCTTCTTCTTCTTCTTCTTCACTTACATTTCTATCTCCACTTCTTCTTCTTCCTCCTAGCTGAATCGATTATCTAAGTCATGACTTTTTTCAAAACTTACATTTCTATCTCCACTTCTTCTTCTTATTTTTCATCGATTATCTAAGTCAATGCTTTTTTCAAAATTTACATTTCTATCTCCACTTCTTCTTCTTCTTCTTCTATACTGGATCCACTACTACAAAAATGAGTATTTAAGTCGATACGTACAGTCGGTTCGGTGTAAAACCGACGCTATGCATGGACGTAGCGTCGGTTGACGTGGTGAACCGACGCTATCCACGTAACATAGCGTCGGTTGACACGTGGAACCGACGCTATCCACATGGATAAATTCTTTTCTCTTCTTTCTTCCCAGACAAAAACTATTTTCAGCGTTGCAGAACTTTAAAAAACCAAAAACCTCCTCCACTTCTCCTCCACTCTTTCTTATTTTTTGGCCACCTACGACTACCATTTCTAGCACCGGTTAGTGAGTTTTCTTCCTCTTTAACTAATCTTTTAGATTCCCTATTATTCATTTTTTTTCTGTTATTATGTGTATAAATTTTTGTATTATATATGTAGGTTTGTATTATAACATAAGGAGAAGAATATGATGATCTTGAATAAAATAGAACAAAACCATGGTAATTTTTCTGGTATTAATTAATATTTTATTTTTCAAATATTTGTATTATTTGAATTATTTGCTAAACTGATTTTATTTTTTTTTTCTACTCGAATACAAGTTTTTATTTGAGTAAAATAGAAAATGAATAAATTAAAAAAAAAATTACAACGTAAAGTCGGTTCACGCCTTGAACCGACTTTAAACTTTAAGTCGTTTCATTTAAAGTCGATTTAGCGAACCGATTTTAAATTGGTTTAAAGTCGATTTTTAACTGACTTTAATGCCCTTTTTTGTAGTAGTGATCGACTCAAAATTAATGCCTACTTTCACTTTGCACACTTCAAATAACCCACGTGACGTAATTCAGTTGCTTTTGTACTTTGGTTAGCATGAGAGTGTAAGTTTTAGTGATCTCTTGGGTTTCAAAATAGTATAAAATAAAGAAATGTTCTCTCTTAATTGCGCATAAATATTAAGTATTAATTTAAACACATACCTAATTCTGAACCCAAAAGTCAGCTTGTGAGTTAGAGGGTTGCTTAGACTTATAAGCATCACTACTGTTTTACTCTTAACCAATGTGAAACTTAACATCCCTCCTTCACATCGACTAGAGTCCAGATTTACGACACAGTCTGAATTTACGATACGAGGACCGATGGGGTGAAGAAGCCAAGAGTCTAGTTTTGATATCAACTTAGAAACATAAACCTAACTTTGAACTCAAAAGTAAGCTTGTGAGTTAGAAGATTATCTAAACTTTGTCTTACTCTTAGTCAATATGAGACTTAACACCTATATTTAAAAAATAAAATAGTATATTATCTATGTGCAAACAAGATCTTTTTATTGTTTTCAAAAATTAATCAATCCATAATCTGCACTTTTGGTTGTAAGTAAACTATTCGTAGCTTTGTGATTTTTATTGTAATACGTAAATATTTTTATTTTAAAATTACAAGCTATAATCATATCATATGAATATCTTAAAACCAATGCCATCGTGTTAGTAGATTTTAATTTTTTAAAGATAATTATTTAAATATTTTTTTAAAAATAAATTATATAACTAATACATAAATTAACTATATCTTACTTATATCATTCATAAAAAAACTGAGTAATTTTTTTTAGAACAATTGGGACAATAAATACCAAAGTGTATACATATATTGATTGTAAATATTGGTTATGAATTTCAATAAAATATAACAATGGTTAAATTTGTGATACATAAATGATATTAAGTGATATAATAATGATATAATTAAACTAAGGATTTTTGGAAAAATATATCATTACAATATATTACCATTATTGTTTATCAGCTAAACGTTTTAAAACAAAATAAATATTAGAGAGAAGTCCATTGGAGGTTTTGAGGGGAAAATTAATTACTGCAATATGATGGCCGGCTTCTTATTTGTTTGTTTCCAAACCTTTCTTTTTCATTCCAAGAGTCCACTAATGTAGATTAATTATTTAATGCTTTTCTTTTTTAAAAAATCTTCTCCTAATGATAACCTTATTCTATCACCTAAATCATCGTTATAAAGAGAGACCAAATTTTATGTTAAAAAGAAATACATCGGAGCTACTTAAAAACAATAATATATTTAATTTTAAAGTCTCGCGCAAACTTATTCATGTAGCACCAATCCCAAGCAGATTAACACGTACCTTTCTTTTTTGGTTAGGCAAGATTGTCGAATTTAATGACTCCTATTAGATAGATTATGTAGACATATGTAATTAAATAAATATATTTACATAATTATTTACTTAACTATATATAAGCCAGAATCATTCCCTGTCAATATATATATATATATATATAGTTACATTGATTAGTTATCTTACCTTATTTTTTTATTTAACTTAAGAGAGAATTTTTTAAATATATTATCTATATAATGTGAAGAAATGATAAGTATACGTTGCTACATTCTTCGTATTTTTTAAAATAAAAAATCTATTAATTATAAATTTATAATAAATTAAAAATAAAATATTTATGCGCTATTTGTAGTTACTGTTAAGTCCACACAATTGCTTTCAATTACATATTTCCACTACATTTTGTGTTAATCACAAATTACATGTAATTTTTAAAATTTTAAAGTTATTTTTTTTATTTTAAAAAAATACCACATACCAATAGAAAAGTAAAATAGTATAGAATGAAAAAAATTATATGATTGAAAAATATATGTTATCTTAAAGGTTGACTTACTAGTGTAACATTAAAACTCATTATTCTTCTAATTAAAATAATATGTTTAAATTATATTATATAATATTTAATTTAATTTAAAAAATAAGTAGACAAAATACTCATTAACATACATTAATTCAACTATGAAAATCTTGATAAATTGGATTATACTACAATAATGTATACTCAAAATGTCTAAAATAGACATTGAAATGATATAGATTCAATCATGATCGAAAATAATTATTTATTAAAAGAAGAAAATATAATCACAACTTATTTGTGATAAATTAACCATAAAATAAATTACATTTTTATTAAAGATAATGATTTATTTTGAAAAAAAATATATGTTCTATTATATATATATATATATATTTCGTTTCCATAATAAATATTATTTATAAATTATATTAGTTTTTAAATAAAATTATTTAGAAATATAGAGTTAATAAATATAAAAATTAAGATTAATGATTAATTATATTTATTTAAAATTAATATCATTTAATAAAAATATTTCACGTAAAATAATAATAAAGACCATGATGCTTAATTGCTTGAGCTATCGACAGGGAGTATAGGTGAGCTGGATATGAATGAACCAGGTTGTACCAAACACGATATTTATGCATCCTTTTGGCATGCAAGTTTTGTATTAATAATGTTTACATAATATTTTTTATTTTTTGTTATTATAATAATGAAATATATATTTTATTTGTAATATTAATTATATAATAATATTATTATTGAATAAATTTATTATTAATATTTAAGATAATATAATTAATATTATGATTACTCAAATTTTTTATTTCATAAGAAATATTGTAACATCTTTGTAATTTATGTCATGCAAACCTATCCAATGGTTAAATCTGAAAGGATAAGCACATTTTATCTCTTATGTCAGTTTCGATTTTAGATTGAAATTTTTCATTCGTTGTTAGATATTTGGTGAGTAATAATTTTAAATTAATATAATTTATTTTTTATTATATAACAACAGTTAGCCTATCAACCGTACAAGACCTAGTCAGATATCAGTTTATTTCTTTATTGTTTATAATTATTTAATTTTTATGAATTATTATTATTATTATTATTATTGCTGGATTTGCCGAAGAGATACAAGGTCTTTTATATTCAAGAAAATTCAATTTATTTACAGACTGCATGCGGATCAGTGTTTAATTATATTAAATCACAGAATAGTATTGACAAAAAAAAACCATGATGTTTAATTTCTAGCTAATTAGGCCTTCATTTAATCAGGCCAAAAAGCGACTGATGCTTATAGGCTTATAGCACATCTATTTCTGAAAAGAGTGGAAGCACGATCTTTACTAATTATAGATTTATTGAAAATTAGGCTTTAAAAGCCTATTATAGTATTCAATATTTCAATATAATAATACTCATCATTTAGGGGCTAAAAAAAAAATACTCACAACGAAGAATTAAAATGTTATATTTATAAATATTAGTTTTTGTATCCATATAAATATAGAGGCTGAGAATTTAAATTTAATAGATATATAATAATATTAATTATTAAATAATAATAATAATAATTTTTTATTTTTTATTTTATAAAATAAAAAATAAGTATTTAAATATAAATTTTTAAATGACATGTATTATAATTAAAAATTTGATATTAAAATATTTATTATATGAATATTTTGATATTTATTGTAATAAAAAATAACAAAAAACTAAAAAGGATAACAATATATAAAATAACTATTTACAAAAAGTATATTTATTATATAGATATTTTGATATTTATTGATATAAAAAATTATCAAAATATAAAAGTAAATTAATAGAGGATGATCAAGCATTTATTGAGGCTTTTTATATATAAGACTAGTTTTAGACCTATGCATAAAATATAATTGCATTAATAAAATCATTTATTTTCAAAAATTATTTAAATTAACATGTAAATTATTAATAATTTATTAAATAATATATTTATTTTTATCTCATATTTTGTGTTAATATTTGATTTAAAACACTAATATTATTTCTAAAAAATATAAATAATGTTATGTGTAAAAAATATTAGAATAATGGGATGAAAGAATAAGTAATATAATGTTTGTGGGTTATTTTTACTTTTAATTTATAATTATAAAAATGTATTTATTATAAAGATATTTTGATATTTATTTGTGTACATAAATAAAAAAATTATTTATTTTAAAAATATTTTTATATTAAATTATTATAAGTACGTTGATTAATATCTTTTTGTTTTCTATGCATGATTATAAAATTATAGGTTAATCTAATAATTGCAAATCATTGTCAATAATTTTCAAAAAATTTATAAATATTATGCACACCTATGTTATTTGAGAGGTTAATCAGATCCTTATTAATATTTTTAGAAGATACACTTATAGTTATAATCTACTTGTATACTTTTACGTATCAATATCAATGTATTCTCATTATATTTTTTTATATTTAATTCTAATAACACATATGAATGAACCGACAACTATGTACACATAATATTTATCTTATATGATAAAAACTTTATTGTAGTATGAGTATGTTAGAGTCATTAATTACAATTTATTATATCATGATTCTATCGACATTAATTTTAAAATTAAAAATTTTCATTTAAAAAATCTAAAATTTTTATTGTATTATTTTTTTACATAAATCAACATATATTTTATAAGGTGAATGTTATTTATAAAATATTTTAATAATTTAATTAAGATTAAGTAACATTTATAAGGAAATTTGTTAATATTAAATATTGACATTTCATGATTTTTTAATCGATGATCATGACCCACATAATGGGTTTGTTTTCTTTCTAACTGACATTTCATGATTTTTTAATCCGTGATCGTGACCCATATAATGGGATTATTTTCTTTCTAACTTAGATTGGGCTTATGGGACATAATTTGGCAATATCTTTATGAGTTTTTAGAATGATGGCGTTTGAATGCCATTTTAACCATGCAAATAATTTGAAAATGAGGGACTATCGGATTGGTTGTCTTGTAATACAATAGCGAGCTTTGTGACACATGTATTTCCAAAACTTTGACTTATTTTTTCTTTCAAGAAAATTATTCGAAAATTCCTGTAATTTTTTAAAAAATAATAAAATCATTACTTAAATTTTAAAAATAAATAATTATATACTCTCAATTGCTATTTTATTACAAAATCTTCCTTTAAAATTATAAAGTTTTATTTAAAAAAATTGAAATAATAAAAATAATGAATTTGATTGTTATTTTTCAAATATATAAGATTTTTTATTTCATAAAATTTGAATGAAGATATTTATAATGAACCCACTTTGTTTTGTTTTGTCACGTTTATTTAATATTTGAATTTTTTTATATTTTATCTTATCTATAAAAATAAACCAATACAAGTTAGGAGTGAACCTTAACAAATTATAGCAAACGGTGATAACGTGAGTACCGCAGAGAATAACCCACAAATACACAGGCAACAAGTTAAATGAAAAGAATAAGGAAAAAACTCTATCACATAGACACAAAATTACGAAATTAAACTTTATTGTGTTTACGTTTTTTTGTAGGAATGAGAAACATGTTTAGTTTAAAATTATTCGTTAAGGATTTTAAATAATTATTATAAATATATAATGAATAGATATTTTTTTAACAGTATAAATATATAAATTAAATATAATATATTTATTTTTATGTTCATAAATTAAAAAAAAATTAAACTTTTTTTAATATATACTTAAATGTGCCTTTGCTTATTAAAGAGTATACATTTTAAAACTTACTGTATGCATATAAACCTTTTTTCAAAGGTAAAACACTAAGTTTCGTACAACAAGGGAGTCTTCTGTTAGAGTCTCAATTCAATCCAGAAACGTTCATAAAATCATATGAACTCATAATTTAAATGCAGCGGAAACAAAATTGGATTGAAAACATACCTCCTGCCATTGATCAATTTTCAGCACTTACACAGGAATTCCAATGAATTTTCTTTTGATGCTTTCACTGGTTTCTCACACTTATTCTCTGCGTATTGATGGTGTATCTGAATTGTTATGCAGTTAATAGTGAGAGGACCCGATACTTTATTAAGGTTCTTCCATCAAGAACCTCGTTGATTCAGGCAAGCGTCTGATTCAAACCGAAACCAGATTACCGGCCACTAACGTTGCACCACTTTGATTTACATTCTCCCACTTGGTGCAAGCGTTAAGTGAAATTCTCTTGAGTAACAAAACACATGAATCATAGCGATAGGTCCTCTGAAGCGAGTATTATCTTCCATGTATTACAATGTATTTAGTTTCTCAAGTATTATACTTTATGTAGTAACTAAACTTAATGAATAAATCCTATATTTATTCTTGGTCCAATAAAATATATATATTTTCTCAAATAAATTAAGGTGCCATGAATATGAGAAAATATCACAATATATAAGAGTTTCATTAATAAATTGTATATATACATTTACAAAGTGGAACCAATTCCCATTTTCTCTATGTGATCCTTGAATTTCATTGGTGGCGTACCTTTAGTCAAAGGATCGGCAATCATCAACTTCGGTGCTTACGTGCTCAATGACCACTTTCTTTTCCTTAACACGTTCTCTTATAGCCAAGTATTTAATGTCGATGTGCTTACTACGACTACCACTTTTGTTGTTCTTAGCCATAAATACAAATGAGTTGTCAAAGATAATCTTAATGGCCTAGAAATAGAGTCAACTACTCTAAGCCCTAAATGAAACTCTTTAACCATACACCATGCGATGTGGCCTCAAACATGATACGAACTTCGGCCTCCGTGGTGGAAGTAGCGATCGAGGCTGTTTCGCACTCCTCCAAGACACGGCTCCGCGTGACGTGAAAATGTAACCGGATGTTGATTTTCGTGAATCAATACAACCAGAAAGTCCGCGTCGGAGTAGCCAATTACTTCGATTCATCGGTTCGTCTATACACAGCATATAATCCTTGGTTCCTTGTAGGTACCTCATCACTTTCTTTGCGGCTTTCCAATGGTCAACACCTGGATTACTGCGATATCTCCACAGCATCCCAACAACAAATGCAATGTCGGTGCAGTGCGGAACTGACATCATCGAAGCTTCCAACAAGCTGAAGCATATGGAATGGTTTTCATTTGTTCTCTTTCAAAATCATTCTTTGGGCATTGGTCCAAATTGAACTTATCACCCTTCACAACGTAGCAACACTTGGTGAACAATCCTTCATCCGAAATCTCTCTAAAAATTTGTTGATATAGGTTTCTTGAGATAAACCCAAGACACCTCGAAGTCTATCTCTATGGATCTTAATGCCAATGACATAAGATGCCTCACCCATATCCTTCATATCAAAATTTTTAGAGAGGAATTGTTTTACCTCGTGTAGGAATGCCCTATCATTAGTATGAGCAAAATATCATCCACATATAGCACCAAAAAACAAATCTTACTCCCACTAACTTTCTGGTATATACATTGATCCATGCGTTCTCTTCAAAACCAAATGAAGTGATGACGTTATGGAATTTCAAATACCATTGACGGAAGCTTGCTTTAATCCATATATGGATTTATTAAGCTTACAAACCAAATGCTCACCATCACTAGAGAAGAATCCTTCAGGTTGTTTCATATAAACCTCTTCCTCTAGGTTACCATTAAGGAAAGCCGTTTTCACATCCATTTGTTGCAAATACAAATCAAAATGGGCAACCAATGCCATGACCACACGAAGTGAATCTTTCTTAGATACAGGAGAAAATGTCTCCGTGTAGTCGATTCCTTCCTTTTGAGTGAATCCTTTGGCAACGAGTCTTGCCTTATGTCTCTCAATGTTGCCTTTTGAGTCTTTCTTTGTTTTGAAGACCCATTTACATCCAATGGCTTTCACACCATCGTGCAACTTGACGAGATCCCAGGACTCGGTTAGACGCCGTAGAATCCATCTCTTCTTTCATGGCATTGTACCATAAGTTCGAAACCTCGGAACTCATGGCACGTGAAAACGATCTCAGGATCATTTTCGGCTCCAACATTATAGTCACATTCTTGTAGATACACAACATAATCATTAGGAATCGCTGATTTCCTTACTGTAGTAGATCTTCTTAATGTTGCATCAACATTCTCCGAGGAGCAAGATCATGTTGTTCAACCGGTTGTTCAATGGTTGTAGGCATCTGTTGAACTTCAACATCTCTTGGATCGGGATCAAACTTGTGGTACTTCTAAGGCTGGTTCTTCAACATGCATTTGTACTCGAGGCGTGTTGTTAACAATAACGATCGGTCCATTACTTGAAGTGGCATATTGAGCATCCGAATGATCTTTCTCGAACCAATGCTCTGGGATCGATCGCTCCCACTAATCAAGTAATTCTCAAGAAATTTTGCATTTCTTGATTCCACAAACCTAGTGTTGTGAGATGGACAAGAAAATCTATAACCTTTAGGCCGTTCGACATATCCAATGAAATACCCACTAATGGTCCTTGGGTCCTTTTCTCTTGTGGATTATAAATCCACGACTTGAGACGGGCATCCCCAAACGCGTATGTTGCAAACTCGGTTTCCAACCTTTCCATAATTCAAATGGTGTCTTTGAGACAGCCTTGGTTGGAACTCGGTTTAATATATACACAGCCGTCTTTAAAGCTTCAATCCACAAGGATTTAGGAAGATTGGAGTTGCTAAGCATACTCCGCACCATGTCCAAAAGTGTTCGGTTTCTTCTTTCTGCTATACCATTACGTGCGGTGAACCAGGCATAGTGTATTGAGCAACTATCCACGTATTCTTGAAGAAACTTAGCAAACGGACGGTGCGCTTGTCCATTCTCGGTGTATCTACCATAATATTCACCACCTCTGTCGATCTCACAATCTTTATTTGCTTTCCACATTGTTTCTCTACTTCAACCTTAAAGCTTTTGAAGGCATCCAATGCTTCGCTCTTATTATGAAGCATATAGAGATACATATATCGAGAAAAATCATCAATAAAGGTGATAAAATATTTCTGACCTTGAATGTCCATGTCTGGACAACATATATCCGTATGTATGATTTCTAATATGTTTGAACTCCTATTGGCACCTTTCTTTGACTTGTTAGTCTGCTTTCCCTTAATGCGATCCACACATGTCTCAAAATCGATAAAATCTGTAGTACTAAGTACCCCATCTTTCACTAATCTTTTAATTCTTTCTATGGAGATATGTCCTAATCTCCTATGCCATAACGTAGAAGAGTCATCGTCAATAATACACCTTTTAGTGCCATTTGAACATGCATAGCGTTATGAGTGGCATTATTTCGTAAATTAATGCAATAAAGACCATCGGACAAAATACCATTCCCAACACAATCAGTTATTAAATAAATTGAAAGATGTTTCGAAAAGTGAAAGGAATAACCATAAGGTACAAGTCTTGAAATTGAAATCAAGTTTCTAGAGAAACTTGGAACATAAAAGGTCTTTTCTAATTTTAAAATAAAACCACTACTTAAAATCAAACTACATTGTCCTACGGCCTCACATGTGAGCCCGTCTTGTTCTGGGATAAGATGTATTGCTCACTTCCCAGCTGCTTCCTTAGATTTTGCATACCACTGTAAGAGTTTGCAACATGGATTGTAGATCCGAGAATCAATCCACCAGGTGTTAATATTAACATTAACCATATTAGATTCATAACAAACAAACGAGGTTGGATTACCTTTATTCTCGAAGCCATTTACGGAATCGATACAATCCTTCTTCATGTGTCCCTTCTTTTTACAAAAGAAACACTTGGATTCTTTCTTAATATCAGCTTGAGGTGGAATTATCCCTTTTCCTTTATGCTTGTATTGAGATTTTCCTTTACAGTGCGTTGTAGCCAACATTGCACTTTCACCAAATTCCATAACAAGCCTCCCTTCCTTCTTGAACACACATGGTCATTAGTTCATTGATTGACCATTTATCTTTATGTGTATTGTACGAGATTTTGAATGGCCCGTCTTGATGTGGGAGAGTGTTAAGAATATAGTGCACCAGGAAGGATTCCGACATTTCAACCTCGAGATGCTTAAGTTGAGCCGCAATGTCCCTCATTTGCATAATGTGCTCGCGCACCTTTCACCTGTGGTGAGTCTTACGAAGAGAACTTCATAATAAGGGTGCTTGCTAAAGCCTTATCTGAAGTGACGAATTGATCATCAATGGCCTTTAGCAAGTCTTGAACATTGGTATCTTTGATCAACGGAACCACGAATACCGGCGAGATTTTAGTCTTAATGAACATCATACTAAGGCGATTAGATCGTTCCCATTGTTCATAAAGCATGATATTCTCACGAATCTTGGTTTGAGTAATTTTAGGTGGTTCGTCTTTCCTAATAGCATAATCAATATCCATCCACCCTAATTGAAGGAGAATTCTTTCCTTCCATATTTTATAGTTATCCACTTTCAGATCGGAGAATATCACAAATGATATCGTAAAAATTTACAGTTGAGAAGCTGCAATTAAAGATTATATGCTTATTAAAATTTGAGGCCTAAACTATAGTCATTCTTTATCAATGTAACTCATGAATAATATGAATCTAGTGACATAAAACTTCTTGTGGTATAAAGTTTTAATTCAATTAAATTCATCCTAATTTTATAATAAAACTATCAAATTATGTTCTTTTTCCTAATTCCATCGGGTAAATTAGAAAATATAATTTGATATTATATCCTAATTAATCACACAAAAATATAATAAAAATTCTGTGGGATAAGATTTATTATATCACATATGATTAATTATAATTAATATTTATTTTCTAAACGTGATCCTAAATAAACTTTATTATAGTTTTAATTAATTAAAGATCTTTGTGGCTACTCCTAATTAATCAAACTATATGAATCACTTAAATATTAATTAAATTCTTATGCTCAATTATTGCATAAAACCATAAGCAATATTAATTTAATATCAAATGTGCAAATATTATTTATCTTAAATTGAATATATGACAATAAATTATACAAGCAAAATTAAATAATATAAGCACTAATTAAATCTATAAGAGCTATTAAAAAATTAATTTAATTATACATAAATTATTTAACTAAATTTTATATGTATAATTAATTGCAAAATTTATACATATAAATATACAAAACAAATAATTTAAGCATAATGTATTTAAATAAAATTTTAATGTGTCCAAAAATTATTTAAATAAATATAACATGTATAATAAATATTATACATATGATAAACATAAATTAAAATTATATTCGAAATTTATTTGTATTTTTTTTTTTGTTTAAAAATCAAACTCGGAATATATATAAATATAAGTTTGATACAACATAAGCGAAATATATGTTGCAGCCTGGATGAGACTAATCAAAATTACACGTAGGATCCAGGTGTTCGAGTCCCAGGACAAACCTGACGGCATTTGTTTTGATTTTTTTTTTTAAATAAAACTTCATCTTGACCTCTGGCGGTCGATCAGGCCGTTTTCTATTAACGGATACCCGTATCTTTCTATTCCGGCGACGGAATCCAACGTTCTATTTATCAAAATTCTCAGAATTCAATTTCCAAGTGATTCATGATCTTAATTTTAAGTAAAAACTTTATTTTAAACAAAATGTTAATTAATGAAGAAAATAAATACCCACGGCAAATTGAATTTATTTTCTTCATTGTTTTTCAAGTTTAATTTTACAGAATCATTCAAAAATCAATATTGAAACACTTTATAATTTCCATATGCATCAAAAACAATCGATATAAAAAACCCAAAATTTCAGTTCTCGTGAAGCATAGCAAAACAGAGTTGTTTTCAAATGGCTCTGATACCAAATGTTAGAGTCTCAATTCAATCCAGAAACGTTCATAAAATCATATGAACTCATAATTTAAATGCAGCGGAAACAAAATTGGATTGAAAACATACCTCCTGCCATTGATCAATTTTCAGCACTTACACGGGAATTCCAATGGATTTTCTTTTGATGCTTTCACTGGTTTCTCACACTTATTCTCTGCGTATTGATGGTGTAATCTGAATTGTTATGCAGTTAATAGTGAGAGGACCCGATACTTTATTAAGGTTCTTCCATGAAGAACCTCGTTGTTCGAAAGCGTCTGATTCAAGCGAACCGAACCGTTACCACGGCTCACTAACGTTGCACCACTTTGATTTACATCTTCTCCATCTCATTCTATAACTCTGTCTCTTGCAACCATCAATGGCTTCCCAAACCATGCTCGTCCCCAGTAAAAAAAAATGAGATCACAAAATAGGGCACCCACGTGGTTTGCGAATGGGACTTCTACTATTGTTTAACGCAGTTAATGGGTTAGGATAAATCATTACCTTTTTTCTAGAAGTTGTGGTGCATTTTAAAAAGTGTGGTACGAAAATGCACATGATTTAAAAGTTAGAAGACAATAGGCCAGTCATTCTTCAAAAGCTTGCCAAACAGAGGATTTGATACTAATTAAAAGAGCAGTGTTATATACAGCAATTTCGATATATTAAGTTTAATATGATTTATTAATTAAATTTAAAGTAATAGGTATAAGTTATATTCTATTAATTAAATATGTATTTATTAATTTATAACGAGAATAAATCTGAATGAAAGTGAAAATAAACGTCAAGATTCATTTCATTTCTTTACGTTTATGAAAGAATTGTAAAAAAAATTGATTGAAATTTAAATATTCTTTTAAAATTAATAATTAAAAATATATATAAAAATAAAAAACATTTTTATAATTACATCTTGTAAATTTTAAAGAGGGAATCAATAAAAAAAAGAATACGAAAATAATCAATAAGAAATAATATCAAGTTTGTGGGACATTATTCTCTTTACATCATGTATTTAGGAAGTAAATAAAAAAATCACTCATTTTTTTAATTATTTTTCTTGTTAAATTATGCTAAAAATAAAATTTTAAATAAATTTTTTAAAATAAATGAGTATGTTTTTATGTATACATAGTAAAGTTTTATTTTGATTAATATGTCTATTTTTATTAATTATTATAAATAAAATTTATTTTTAAATATATGTAATAATTAATGAAAGATTTAATTTTTATTATACAAAGATATAATAGGAATGAGATAATAATAATGGGTGTATTTAGAATTTCACAAAATAAATACATTATTCGTATAATTGCAATGGAGAGTCAAAAACCAACCCGTCAAAACCTTCCACGTATACACAAAAACAAATAAGCTTGTTGGCAAAATTCAAATAGTATTAATTAATTTAATAATGTTATTAAATGGGCCTCTTCCATAGTAGCCGTTACATTACAAGCAACAAGCCTCCACTCCATCCGTTTCTATCGAAGCCACCGAGAAGATCACGTTCGCTCGCATTCCTATTTGGAATCTTACAGATCATTTATCAAAGGGTTCTTTGAAATCGACTAAACTATAAAATACCAAAAGAAGAAAACAGGAAAGAAAACACTCATTTCTCTTAGTGGAGCTTCCTACTGGCGTTGCCTTTCAAGATTTCTTGTTCTGTTTTTCTTTCTTCTTCAATTAGTCACCGATAAACTTTTTTTCGAAGTAAGTAACTCGTTCTCTCTCTCTCTCTCTCTTTCTTTGTTAATTTTGGTTCTAGAAGATCTTCAGGTGCATTTTGTTGAGTAGATATTGAACTTCCAAGATTATTTTTATGGTTTCCGATAGCTTTGTTTTTTGCGAAGTTCCATATTGTTGCATTTTTCGAAGTTTTTAGGAAAGTTAATTTTCGATTATGCTTTAGATTTCAGTCCATGGGGTGCGCTAGGGTTCTCTAGGCTTCTTTTTTCTACGTTTATTAATGCTTTGCCCTGATTAGTTCTGCACTTCGGCCTAGGTTTTCAATTCAGAGAGTTTCCTCTTTATTAGTAATTAAAAATAAAATTATAGTGGCAAAAATTTTATTTTGTATCTTGAAAGTTATTGAATTTCCTTAAAAAGTGCAGCTTATAAGAACACTGACAAGAATCTTGTTAGCACAGATATCCTGAGCTTTGCATCTTATAGCACATTGGGATTGTGCGGTCTTTCAAGTCTAGATGATGATTGGGGCACCAGCTACACCATCATCTAAGATGAATAGGACACCTTGCTCCACTCCAGGTGGTCCAAAAGTACGGGAGGAGAAGATATTAGTAACTGTTCGTGTGAGGCCACTGAGCCGGCGAGAACAAGCAATGTATGATCTTATTGCCTGGGATTGCATGGACCAACACTCTATTGTCTATAAGAGTCCAATTCACGAGCGGCCTGCTCTCCCATACACTTTTGGTAAACATGAAAACGAAAACAGTTACTTTCTTTCTGCGTTTAGTCAATAGCATTTTTTATGACCATTGTCATATTTGCTAATAAAAGTAAGATTGTACAATTTTTCTATAGCACTGCTAAATTAGCCCACATTATTGCTAAGTTAGCCCGCATTGTTGATGATTTACTACTTGAAAGTGGTTTAACTTGTAAGAAAATTGGGAAAATTTAGTAGCAATCCTTTTCTATTATTTTTGATGTTATGAGCAAATTTACATTCATTACTCGTTCTGCTGTCATTTTTCATGACAGATCGGGTTTTTGACCCAAGTTGCTCAACTCAGAAGGTGTACGAGGAAGGAGCCAAGGATGTTGCATTGTCTGCACTCACAGGAATGAACGGTAACAAAATGATCGCATAGCAATTATAGTTAAATACTTTATATTTTGATGAGAGGCAATGCTGTCAATGTTTAGTCTTTAAAAGGATTTTATGCTTTAAAATTTTGCAGCAACAATATTTGCTTATGGTCAGACTAGTAGTGGTAAGACATATACCATGAAAGGAATCACAGAAAGTGCTGTTAAGGACATATATGACCACATAAACAATGTAAGTTGTTCATTTCCATGTTATAATTCTTTACATCATGGGGAAATGATATGAGATCACAGTCACTGACTAATGCTTTCCAGTCCCTACTCAAACAAAAATAGTGTAGTACCTGTAACGTTCTCTTGACACTGAAGGACAACTTTAAAGACTGTTTATCTATTCTTGTTCATTGGGATAACCCCAAAGGTGTGTTCTGCTGATTTAACATTTAATACTATGATTTTACAGTCCCCTGAGAGGAGTTTTCTTCTGAAATTTTCTGCTCTGGAGATTTACAATGAGACTGTTGTCGATCTTCTGAATCGTGAACCTGGTTCGCTGCGGCTTTTGGATGATCCTGAGGTATATGCCAGAAAGTAGTCTACTACAGCATGTTTCACGTCAAGATTCTTACATTTCAATTTTTACTTTTCCCTCTCTTTGAAATGTAGAAAGGGACAATTGTGGAAAAGTTAGTGGAAGAAGTTATAAAGGATGGCCAACATCTAAGGCACCTTATTGGCATCTGTGAAGGTATTAATCTAGCTCAATATAACCGGAAGCTATTTAACTCCAATTTTCTTGTACTATTAAGGCAAAGGATCTCGTACTAAGTTGAGGCTTTTTGATAATTCTTGCAGCACAAAGGCAGGTGGGTGAAACTACTTTAAATGATAAAAGCTCAAGATCACATCAGATAATCAGGCTGGTATTAAATAATTGCCTATTTCCATGATTTATTTTATACTTTTCTCCGTGTTATGAAAAAAACAAGATGCATATATTGAACAACCCACAGTTTAGTTTGGATACTGGAAGGCAATTCCAATGTTTTATTTGTTTGTTGTTTCCTATCCACAATGAATCAGAACAGATAGAATTTATTTTCCTGCATTTGGTTAGAGGCATAGAAGCTATCACTTTTTTTAAAAAAAAATTTATGAACATATATATAAGCTATCACCCTCTGTACGTTTTAGAACATAATTTTTTAGCCCGATAGTCTAGTTATGATAACATGATTTTAATTATGAAATTTCAGACAATTGAGAGCAGCCTTCGGGAAAGTTCAGGTTGTGTCAAGTCTTTCATTGCCATTTTGGTATGTTTATATAATGTCTTCTGATGCTCTCTCAATGCAATAAACAATGGAGTGTTTTTGTTGATTTGAGTTTTAACCTTTGCAGAATCTGGTGGATTTAGCTGGAAGTGAGCGAGTTTCTCAAACTAATGCAAGTGGAGCGAGACTGAAGGAGGGAAGTCATATCAATCGTAGCTTGTTGTCCCTCACAACAGTTATCAGGAAGTTAAGGTAAGTAAGTATAGCAGAACTTTCAGTTCATCAAGTTAAGTTAAGAAAGTATATTACAATTTTGTTCTTTGACACTAAACAAAATGCTTTCAAACTATAATTAGAAACCCACTTCAATTTAAGACTTCTAATTGCCCATCAACAATCCATTTAGTTAAATGACTACATAACTTTTATATGATTTCAGAATGCATAATTTGATAAGTAACTTCCATTTTATGGGGTTTCTTTTGCAGTGGTGGGAAAAGAAGTAGCCATATTCCCTACAGAGATTCAAAACTTACTCGAATATTGCAGACTTCACTTGGAGGAAATGCTCGGACAGCAATTATATGCACAATGAGTCCAGCTTTAAGTCACATTGAACAAACAAGGAACACTCTTTTGTTCGCAACTAGTGCCAAGGAAGTTACAAATAATGCCCAAGTCAACATGGTAAATAATGATGAAATGCTTTCATTTCTCACAATATTATTACTCTGATATTTTTACTTTTATAATAGTAACAAAAAATTTGCTCTGAAGTCACATGTATTCTAAAACCTTGCAATTTATGGGTCATGATTTCTCAAGTTTACCTAGAATGAACCCTTATAAAATACATCTGCACTTCTAGCTCTTTTATATAGTCGTATGGACAACTTAAATAAACTTATTTGTTCTAGGATTTAAATTTTAATTTGAAAGTCATATGTACCAAACTACCTATAAATTAATGTTGATATTCTTGTCTTTAGATTGTGCAACATTTTCTGTTTGCTGAAAAGAAAACAAGAGCGAATTCTTTTCCCTTGAACAAGTCTTAGTAAATTATGCACGTAAGACCCTCGACTTTTCCCCCACAAATGAAAATCTGAATCATGAGAGGATCACTGGATTTGGTTATAATCTTTAGATTTTACATTTAAGAATGAGTTGGAACAAAATCTTGTATCTCCCCTGAGGATGTGGGTACTTTTGGGCCTGCCTTGCAAAATCAGTCTCTAAACCTTTCATAAATTTTCTCAGGTTGTTTCAGATAAGAGATTAGTGAAGCATTTGCAGAAGGAAGTTGCTAGGCTTGAAGCAGAGTTACGTAGTCCAGAGCCTTCTGCACATTCATGTTTGAAATCCTTGATAGAAGAAAAGGATATGAAAATACAGGAGGTATACCTGATACACTCATTTTACAGGGATATCTAAAGAAAAAATATGAGTAATATTCACGAGCCTCTCTTTGATGTTGGTAGAGCTATTTTTTGAAATTATATATTCCCCTTTATTGACTTTTAACTGAGAGGGGAGAGAGAGATTGTGAAAGATGAAAAAAAGAGGTTGCTTTCATCTGATTGGAAAATAAAATAGACTATCTTGCTGTGACTTCAACTTTGCAGATGGAGAGAGAAATGGATGAGCTAAAGCGGCAAAGAGACCTAGCACAATCGCAGCTTGAGTTGGAAAGAAAAGCAAATAAGGTGCAGAAGGTACTACAATGATCGTTGTAATTTTTGTTTAGTGACTGCAGTTTTTCAGTCTATTATGAATGGGTTAATCTGTATTCTATGGCTCTGACAGGGATTGGACCAATGTGGGCCTTCTTCTCAAGTTATCAGGTGTCTTTCTTTTGTTGGGGATAATGGAACAGTGTCCTGTAGATCTACTCCTGATGCTCGAACAAGAACTAGAGTTAGAAGACAGGCAATGGTAAGGCGTTCAGTTACTTCAACTGATCCATCCATGCTTGTGAGTGAAATCCGAAAGCTTGAGCAGCGACAGAGGCAGCTTGGTGAGGAAGCAAACCGAGCACTTGATGTACTGCATAATGAGATCGCTTCTCATAAAATGGGGAATCAAGAAACTGCAGAAAACATTGCAAAGCTACTGTCTGAAATAAAAGAAATGCAAGCAGTAAACTCCCTTTCAGAAGAAATTGCTAGTGGAGATAGGGGTAACCTTATAGAAGAGATTGCTCGATTCAAATCTCAGGGAAGCACTATTGAGTCTCTCGAAAGGAAGCTTGAGAATGTCCAAAAATCTATAGATCAGTTGGTTGTGTCTTTTACAACATGTGAGGAGACGATAGAATCCAAGACCCAATCAAAGAAGAAGAAAATTCTTCCTTTCACCTTGAGCAACAACACAAATGTGCAAAATATTATTCGGGCCCCATGCTCACCTTTAGCCTCTTCTCGTAAGGTAATGGAATATGAGATTGAGAACAAGGCACCCGAGAACATTGATGCTGCAACTAACGGTGAGGCAGCACCTTGGCCATGTAAAGTTACTCCACCAAAGAGCAATGAAAGTGGGAAGTGTACATCATCCAGAGAAGGAACTCCTGTTGCACGCAAATCAAGTTCCATTAATGTGAAGAAGATGCAAAAGATGTTTAAGAATGCTGCTGAGGAGAATATTAGAAGCATTAGAGCCTATGTTACTGAGTTGAAAGAACGGGTGGCAAAGCTACAATACCAAAAGCAGCTTTTGGTTTGCCAGGTAACATCCTTCATGGACAAACTAGGATATTACTTTTGTTAATTTAATTTGATTAAAATGTTACATTAGACATCTGGGCCATGGTAAATTTAATAGTAAAATATGGGCATGCTCAGTGAGTGGATGGTAAAGCTTACTGATTTCCTTTAGATGAAGGGTGTGTAGCTTCCTTGGATATAGTGGATTACATGCCTTTTCTGTTCTTTAGAATCAATTAATGTCAAGCTGATTCTTATACACTGGAGAGCTCCTAGTAATATGGGTTTTATTTGGCCATTTTGCAGTTTGAACTGTTTATGGAAAATACACATTCCACTTTTGACAAGTACTGGATAATATTGACATTTACAACACGTTTTTCAGGATTGAGATGAATATAAAGTCTGTGTGTATGTAATCTTAGTTTTATCCTCATTTGACTTTCTTTATATTTCATATTGCCGTGCGAGTAACCAGGTATTGCAGCTGGAGGAGGCAAATGAAGTTGAGACTGATGCTACAGGTGAAATGGAACCATCAGCTGAGCCGTGGCACTTAATATATGAGGAGGAAAAGAAGGAAATTATTATGTTGTGGCATTTGTGCCATGTTTCAATTATACACCGCACACAATTCTATCTGTTATTCAAAGGAGACCCTGCTGACAGGATATATATGGAAGTTGAGCTCAGAAGACTGACTTGGTTGGAGCAACAGCTGTCAGATGTTGGCAATGCAAGTCCGGCGCTCTTAGGCGATGAACCTGCCAGCACTGTTTCAGCTAGGTATTTATTTAAACCGGTTTCAATATGGAATGCATATCTGCTTTCTCATGATTGAGATGAAAGTAGTCTTTCTGTCCAAATTATGTTATTAGACTGTTTCCAACAACAAAGGTATTCTTCTTATGAACGTTTCTTGCAGCATCAAGGCCCTTAGGCAAGAAAGAGAATACTTAGCCAAGAGGGTGAACTCCAAACTAACGGTAGAGGAAAGAGAAATGCTATACACAAAATGGGAGGTCCCGCCAGGAGGAAAACAAAGGAGGCTGCAACTAATAAATAAGTTGTGGACTGACCCTCATAACATGCAACATGTTCATGCAAGTGCTGAAATTGTTGCTAAGCTGGTTGGTTTTTGTGAATCCGGTGAACATGTAAGCAAGGAGATGTTTGTGCTTCACTTTGTACGCCCATCTGATAAGAAGACATGGATGGGTTGGAATTTGATTTCAAATATTTTAAATCTGTAAACTACGTTTTTGTTGTTCCACTTAACTCCACATTGATAGTCATTTTCTTGGAGCAATATCGGATGAAGAATTATCTCTGATTTGATGTAAATTGGCTGTTGAAATGAAAAGAAATCTCTATTTTCGGTATCCCTCAAAGTGTGAGTTTTGGTATGACATTTTGTATTTTCAATCTATTATATTTGCTTCCCAAACAAATAGGTATTTTTTGGTTTTCCGTTCTTCTGTATTTTTAATCTAATATTGGATGAAGAATCATCTCTGATTTGATGTAAATTGGCTGTTGAAATGAAAAGAAATCTCTATTTTCAGTATCCCTCAAAGTGTGAGTTTTGGTATGACATTTTGTATTTTCAAGCTGTTATATTTGCTTCACAAATAAATAGGTATTTTTTGGTTTTTGTTTCTTCTGAGTAATTTTTTTTAATTTGCATTAATTTTAAAATTAATGATATAATTCTATATTAGCTTATATATAAAAATATAAATCACCTTTTCAATTTTTCAATCAAAAACTAATACATCTTAGATTAATTTAGTTCAATCTAACTGAAAACTAATACAACTTAGATTCAAAACTCTGAAAGAGTTTAAATTTTTTTAGGACAATTTTTCATTAACATAATTTTTATGAAAAAATGTTAAGTGGGTTTTTTTTCTTAAGAAAAAAGTGATATTTAGTCCTCTAAATTATAAACTATATTATTTAGTTATTTTTCTTATAAAAATTTTATCATATTTTTTTAAAAAATAATTATTATTTAAGAACTTTTGAAAAAAAAAAATCATAATAAAATAATAAAGATATTTAATTCTCTAAGTTATAAACTATGTTATTTAGTTATTTTTTGTATAAAAAATTTATTCTCATTTTAAAAAAAAAAAGAATTATTTCAGAACTTTTGACAAGAAATTTTCATAATAAAAAAATATTAAATATCTTTGTTTAGTATATTTTTATAAACAAGATAACTAAAAATCACCTTTTATAACTAATAATATTAAATAATTTTTTTTGTAAGATACATATATATTTTCTACCTCAATAAAATCGCATCCTCGTGTCAAATACCTCTTTTTATTATGGTTACTTTGCATTATTTCTATTTTGTGTCCAATAAAAAATTTCTCATGGTACTATGTTCATAGTATATTACTAATTAATTAAAATTCCTAAAAGATATTAAGTTTTACATGTGCACGTTTATATTAAATTTGTTAATATACCTTTTTTTTCTTTAATTATATTAAGTATTTAATTTAATAGATTAAAATTAAGTAGTTTAATTTTAATAAGTTTATAAATTATTCAAATTGATATGAAATAATTGAATAATCATTAATTTTTGTTTTAGGAAAACTCTAATTGAATAATATATAAAGACCTTTCAATAATGATTTACGATACATCAAAATAAAAACTATTTTTTTTCTCTCGATCTAAAAGATAGATTATTATCCCATTGAAAATTAATGCGATTTGGTTGAGAAAGATCATAAAACATCATTTATTTGTGATCGATTTTCATAATATTTTCGTAACAATATGCTATCATTCTCAATGTATCCAAATATCTTACTTAAATTCGTAAATCTTTAGTAATTTGACATGATATATATCCTAGGATTTTTAGTATTATGCTCTAAAATGTTTGTATCTACAATCTATTTATGTTTTCAATATGATTTAAGTTTAACAGGTGGTATTAGAGCATTGATTGTTGTCAGATTATTAAGATTTGTAGATATTCTATTCGTATAATTCATATGTTGTTTAAATAAAATATTTATATTTTGTGTGAAATTCTTTAAATTTTAAGATTTTGTTTTTTTAATTTAAGATTAAAGTATGTTCATTTGATTTTTATATTTCGTCGATTAATTTATTAATTATTTTAAAGATACTGTGATCTATATCTCCAATTTTATTTGATATATTATAATTTTGATATTATTAATTTTTTAAGTATTTTTGTTATCTACAAGGTATAACATTTGATTCTTTGTTCATATATATATTTAAAATAAACTACAACTTTTTTTTATGTGGTTGTTTTATTTTTCTGTCCAGATGGTATAATATTCTCAATAAATTAATTAAAAAATATGTTGCCAAAATAACTTCTGTTATGAATATTAATTTAACCAAAAATATATAAATACTTGTGCAAAATTATTTATGCAAATTGTGTTTGGCGCAAAAGAAGATATAATTTGGCCAAATAACAATACACTTGCGATGATAAATGTGTGACAATCAGGTGAACAAGAATCAGTTCAAAGAAAGGCATTGATGGATTTTGATCTATAGTTGCATCAGATGCATGTCAAAAATGTATTTCTTAATGGAGACATTGATGAGACAATTTATATGATATAATCAAAAAACTTTGCATCAAGAGGTTCAAAATCTATGGTTTGTAAGTCGAATAAATCCATCTATGATTTCCAACAGGCTTTCTGTCAATGGTATCACAAGTTTCATCAAGTCATCACCTTATATGATTTTGAGAGAAATGTCATTGATGATTGTGTATATCACAAGTTTAGTGGGAGTATATATATATTTTTGGTATTATATGTCGATAACATTTTACTCGCTAGAGTGATATATGCTTCTTGCACGAAATCACTAAATTTTTGATGAAGAAATTTGAGATGAAAAATCTTGGTGATGTTTCTTTTATATTAGGTATTCATATAACGAGAGATCATTCTTGAGGTGTCATTAGGTTGTTAAAAGAGAGTTATATCGTTAAGGTTCTGAGTAGATTCGATATAAAAGATAATAAACCATGAGACGAGTTTAGTCTCGAATAATACCTTAATAATGATTTTGAAAGAAAAGAGATGTAGAATATTTTGTATGCTTCAGCTACGCTCAAGTTTGTACTCGTTCGACATAGCAATTATAGTGAAAGTTTTGAGAAAATATTTGAGTGATCTAAGTATACAACACTGAAAGGCAGTCAAACATGTGATATGTTATTTGGAAAGAATAAAAGACTATATGGTCACTTATAGAAGATCATGGTTTAGAGGTCATCGAATTCTTTGACTCCAATTTTGCGGGATGCTAAGATAGTAGGCACTCTATATCAAGCTATATCTTTATGTTAGTTGGATGAGCTATCTCGTGAAAATCTGTTAAGCAAACTCTTATAGCTTCATTAACTATGACTATTAACTTCGTTGCTTGTTATGAGGCATTAAAGTACGAGATTTGGTTACAAAATAATTTGTCACTAAATTAGTATCATAGATGACATTGACATTCCATTGAAGATTTATTGTGATAATAAATTGATGATGCTTTATTCTAATAACAACAAAAGCTTGACGAAGTCAAAGTTTATCTAGATCAAGATTCTTATTTTTAAGGAAAGAGTTCGGGATAAATAGATTTTCATAACACATTTAAAAACAGATTCTATGTCAATAGACCCATTAACTAAGGGCTTAATGCCTAAGGTTTTTCATGAACACATTGATTATATAGGTGTTATTTATGATAATACATTGGTTTAATGTGAGTCATTTTTATGTTTTGTATGTTTTACTTTAGACATTAGATTATTTAGTTTTCTATAGAATAAAGTTGATAGTTTAGCATTTTATTTTTGAGCTTACTTTATGTTTTCTATGTGCAATGTTCGCATTGCATTAATGACTTTGGATTGATCTCAATAAAGTTTGAAGAAAGGCTAGTTGAAAAAATAGTATGTGTGAGATCACATTATATGTAATTTTCATACTACTCATTTATATTTGATCTATGTCATTAAGTGTATTAGTATGATGATCATCATGGTTTGGTTACAATTATATTGTGATAAAAGCCACGATGGTTCCATTACTAATATATGAGATGAACGAGATTGTTAAAGGAGAAATTTAAGGATAAATAATATACAGATACACGCCTAAAAAATAATTATGTTATAATTGTTTCAAGAATAATATGTTGCCCAAGTGGAATATTATTAGGAAATAACATTTTTTATACTAAATTAGGCAACATATATTTTCATTTCTTAATTATATTAACTATTTAATTGAAATTAAGTGATCTAATTTAATGGATTGAAATTAAGTGATCTAAATTTAGTAAGCCCCGAGATTGTTGAAGTGATATGGACTAATCGAGTAGTTATTGATTTTTGTCTTAATAAGAGGATTATGAAAACTCTTATTGAGTAATATGTAAAAACACTTTTGATTATGATCTCCAATACATCAAATCATAAAATAATTTATTTTCTCCTAATCCATAAGAGAGATGACAGATCCATCGAAGAGCTAACACGATTTAGTTAAAGAAGATCACAAACCATTCTTCATTTGTATACATCCATTCATGATCGATTGTCGCAATATTTTTGCAACAATAAGTGATCGTTTTCAATAGATCTAAATATTTTACTCAAATCCATAAATTCTTAATAATCTAACATGACGTAGATGTTAAAATTTATGATATTTTGTTATATGATGTTTGTATATAAAATCTGTTTATGACTTTAAGTATGATTAAATTCTAGTATGTGTATCCAATTGTTACTAGTTAATTAAAATTCTCATATAGATGTTTACATATATTATATATTATAAGATACATTAATTAATATACGAATTATAGTAATCGTCATAAATATATCATTTAATTTTATTGAATGATAAAAATAACATTAAAATGTTATTAATGGTACAAATCTATCAGTGACAAATCTTCTAACTCTTTATTATTGATGCAAACTTATTATTAATTTTTTTATTAGTGATATAAATTTACCATCAAACTATTTACTAGTTGTATAAATCTATCACTGAAATATAACGTAACTATCGAAAAATAATATAGTTGTATATTTGTAACATTAATTATAATTAAATACAATTTTATTAACACGATAAATTTAGATGATATGTTTATAATTTTTATAATATTTTAATGATATATTTATTATTTTACCCTTACATGTCAAATACCATCTATAATATTAATTCAATTAAATTTATTTTTATTTTTTAATTAGCATTTTTAATCCTATGGAAATTTGAATTCTAATAGTTTATAAGGGTTAGTATTGTATTTGAAATTGTCAATTTTTTTATTATTATGAATTCGATTCAATTTAAATTAAATTTGAATATTTTTAATCAAAATATAATTTGATAATGTAAATAATCAGAACCAATCCGAATCTAAATAGATTAAATTTTTAGATTAAATTTTTTGATAAGAAAAAACTCGAATTGATGTTAAAATTTATTTATAAATTATTATAATATCTAAAATATTATATAAATAGTATTTAAAATTTAAATTTATGTATATCTAGTAAAATTTATCTTTTATAATTCTATCTAATATAATTAAAAAAAATGTTTATAAAATTATTAATTATTATAAAGATTTAATATTTATATTTATTTTTAACTTAAATAATAATTTAATATAATTGTGTTATATATAATATTTAAATATAATAAATTTTAAAATAAAATATGTATTTATTTATAATTTTAATTATAATTTAACATTTTTTGAATTAAAGTAGATTATAAAATTCACCAATTAAAAATAGATTCAAATATATATTTCAATGTAAATTAAATACAATTAAAAAATTCATCAACCTAATCTATTCCAAACTTGATATACTCTGTTATATTTCTTAATTTTAACGAATTTATGAGATTATTTAATCAATCGTATATATCACGTGTCATAAATCCTATTATAAAAATCACTAGATCGAAGAAAGGCCTTCGGTATGAACCTTACGCCTTTAGAGGAAATTAATCTCGTAATTCATCCGTCTCTCCCAATCTTTCTTTCCCGGAGACCTTGCATAAACACCAAAAACCCTAACGAGCGAAATTCTAATCTTCTTCTGTTCCTACCCGACTTATATCTAATAGCTCAATATTGATTCCATCAATGACTTCATCGAAGAAACATCCCAAGGAGAAAGTTGTTCGTCGCAAGTGAGTAATGTCATTTTATCATTTTCATTCATTTATTCTTCTGTTCGAGGGTTTATCTAATATTTTCCAGGAATTTTAGTTTGGCGGCTTTCTAGTTCTATCTAGCTTGCAGTAGTTGCGTTAATGAAGATGTATTTGAAGCTCCTTTTTAATAAATATGGTTTTGTGAGCATGCTGATTCAAAATATGCCAACTTCTTATCCCTAGGATTATCAATTATATTGAAGTGGTTCTAACGAAAGAGTATTACATTTTGTAGAGAAGAAAAGACGGAACAACCGGAGGTTCCGAAGTACAGGGATCGAGCTAAGGAGCGTAGAGAGGATCATAATCCTGACTATGAACCAACTGAATTCGGTGCTTTTCACGCCGTTGCTCCACCTGGAACTGTCGACCACTTGTGAGATCCCATTTAGGAGCTCTTTCGTGTCGGCTTTATTAATGTTTTTTTGCCCCCTTTCTTCATTCATTTTCCCTTTTCTGATTATATGGGATATATCATAATTGCTAATTACTATTTAAATGACGGTTTAAGGTCGGCCGACGCACAAAAATTATCAATTGAGAAGAGCAAGTACCTTGGAGGTTCGTGTTATTAATTGTGCTCGTGTGTTATCTTTTGAGATTTGAAGTTTTCATGTACTATTACTTTCTAAATATTGTCTTGTGGATGGATGTCTTTTTGGGCATGGCGGGGTGGGTTATGATTAGGGATTGTCGTTGTGGTAATTTGTCTTCAATAGGGATGCTTGGTTAAGTGCTTAATCCCTTTCCTTTTGGTTGGTACATCCGTTTTCAGGTGATGTGGAGCATACACACTTGGTCAAAGGTTTGGATTATGCATTGCTTAACAAAGTAAGAAGTGAGATTGACAAAAAACCGGAGGCTTTGGATGATGTTGATGGGAAGTCTAGGTAACTTGATACATGTCTTTTGCAAACTTACATACTCTGCTATGTTTTATGGACCAACTAACCATGATATTTATATGAAGCCAAACTAATCTATTTCACATGCACTTTTCTTACATTAAATCAAACATGTCTCATTAAAAAAATGTTTTATGTGATTATTTCACATGCATAGTGAAAATGAGAGTTATATCGCATAAACTTTTGCAACTGAATTTGAAATCATTTGCCTCTAAACCTAGTCACCTTTCCGTGCTTGAATGCTTTATTGAAGGATATGATTTGATTTTATAGTTGTGTTGCAATTGCAATGAATGCACTAAAAAATGCTTGTTATTTTACGACAGAGCATCTAAGGAAGATCAACACTTGTCGTTTCGCACAGCAACAGCAAAGGTCCATCAACTTCTTGATAACATTATATATTTTTGTGGTAGTTTTTGTGCTTCTTATTAATCTTTTATTTTGTATTTCAGTCAGTCTATCAATGTATTGTGAAGCCCCAAACTGTGATAAAGTCAAATGAGATGTTCCTTCCTGGAAGAATGGCATTTATCTTTAACATGGTATGGACCTATGCCGCATTATTGTCTTTCCACCAGTTTTAATGTTTTGTTGTTACCTTTTGAAGAATATGTGCCTTCATTTCATTCTCTGTCTGATTTTGAGATTTTCACAATTACTTCTATATTGAATTGCTCTTAGTCTTAGTGCGCTTATTTTTTTCAATTCCATTGCTCTGTCACAGCATCAGCCCATCTTTTACTTGTCCTCTAGGCTTGGATGTTAGTATATGAGGTGCATTACTATAGACTGAATGTGAAGTTTGATGTGATGGATTTGGCAGATGAATAATGGTAGCATTAATATGCATCTTTTATGTAGTGCTCTGCAAACATGATTTTACAAGTAGATTTGCTGACAGCATTCCTTTTTCTACTTATCAGGAGGGTGGCTATCATCATGACATTCCAACCACCTTGCAGAGGAGTAAAGCTGACTGTCCACAGCCTGAGGTTTAAATTCTTTGGTCATCTTGCGTATCTTAATTTTAACATCGTGCCCCTTTATAATTGGATTGAGTAATTTTGTAGGAAATGGTTACTGTCAGTGTTGATGGTTCTGTTCTTGATCGAATAGCTAAAATTATGTCATATCTACGTCTTGGATCTTCTGGGAAGGTTCTTAAGAAGAAAAAGAAGGAGAAAGATGCAAAAGGTATTCGATCTATGCTCTATTTAGTATTTCTTGTTCTTTTCTCTTTTTTCAAGTTGCCAAAAGACAGATATTTCTGCATTGATGGCATATGTTTTTTGTTTTAATTATGAATAATTCCTTTGGGTTCCATCCATTTCTAATTACAGGAAGGATTTCAGTTCCTAGTAATGGATATGATGAAGAGGGTAAAATATCAAAGCCTGATGGAGGGTTTTTTAAAAATCGAACTTCCCGCGATGATGTGCTACCACCTCCTCCTCCTCCTCCTCCTCCCAGAACAAATCATGTAGATTCAAAAGAGAAACAAGGCCCAGCTGTTTCTCGGACAGATGATGACGACATTTTTGTTGGGGATGGTGTTGAATATGCCATTCCTGGTAAAGATGTGAACCAAAGTCCTCTCTCAGAGGATATGGAAGAGTCTCCTCGAAATAAGGAAAAGATTTCCTATTTTGCTGAACCTGCTTATGGTCCAGTTCAACCCTCTGGTCTACCTCAAGAGTGGCAGGAAACAGTATGTTGACCTTCATATTCAAGTGAGATTACATATTTTCATTGGATGAATTACTACCTAATATTGCTTCCATTTATTGTTTGGATTCAGAATGGCTATGATGTTATGCAAACACAAGCACTGGCTGGTGGCTATCAGGGAGAGTGGCAGGACTACCAATATCCCGAACAACTGGCTTATCCTGATCAATACCTGCAGCCAGACATGCAACCCTATGATGTGCAAGCTGGATTAAGCAATGGTCCACAGGATCCACGATTTATGTCTCAAGAAGAGAAGGACCGGGGTTTAGGTTCTGTGTTTAAGCGGGATGATATGAGACTTCAACAATTAAGGGAAAAAGATGCTCGGGAAAAGGATCCCAATTTTATCTCGGAGAGTTATTCAGAATGTTATCCTGGATATCAAGAGTATAATCGTGAGATTGTAGATAGTGATGATGAAGATGACTTGTCAAAAATGGACATGGGTGGACGGGTAAGTTACCTGAATACAACTATAATTTTATACTTTGCATGAGGACAGATCATACTTGATATATCTGTTTAATTGCCCTGCCTTTATTTACAAAGTCCCAAGGGACAATATTTGTCTGCTTTAATGCTCTCTAGGAGCAGTTGAAAGTTAAAATAAAACATGTGACTGCCCCATTTTTTTTTGGTTGTGCTGTTCCTAGGAACCGTTTTGTTTTCTTATTGTATTTGTTGAACGCTTAACAAAACTTGATGTAAAAGTAAGAAAGGATGCTCATAACATTGCTGAATCACTTCACAACAGGCAAAAGGTCGGCTTCATCGGTGGGATTTTGAGACTGAAGAAGAGTGGGCTACATACAACGAACAGAAGGAAGCAATGCCAAAGGCTGCGTTTCAATTTGGTGTGAAAATGCAAGACGGTCGAAAGACACGAAAGCAGAACAAGGACCAGAAGCTAAATAACGATTTGCACAAGATTCAGAAAATACTTACCAGAAAGAAGATGGAAAAGGAGATGGGTGGTGAGGGAGGTCATTATGATGATGATTTACAACCTGGGAAGAAGCTCCGAGTGTGATAGTTGGTTAAAACTGTAATATTATTTAGTTATTTCACATTGTTTGTACTATATAGATTGATGATACTTTTTTGACTTTTGATATGCAAGCAAAATTTAGTTAAAAAGGGTCGTATTCCTCTTGTTATTGTTGGTCTGATGAAAATAATCATATGATGTATATTGCTGGAAGCCTGGAACGTTGCTTCCTCAAGTTGAGATAAAATCTTTGCATTAATTTCCATTATGCATATGCAGTATTCTTGAATTATTGAGAGAAATAATAAATAGATGCATATGGCAAAAAATAAATTAACGAAGAGATGCTAAATAAGTTTGTTTCCTTGTGTTAATTTTTTGCCACGTCAATGTTTTATAAATGCCCATTTTATTTTTCAGTCCATGTTTACGGGTAAAAATTTTCTAACACTAATGTTGCTTGAAAAAGGACGGTTGTTACATTCATTCAGTGAATATATTTAGTTTAATAATTATTAAAATTAATCTTTTTAGGATTTTATAATTATTAAAAAATGTACTTTTGATAAATTTTTATGCAAAAACATCATTTTTATAAATAAAAAGATTAAAATTAACTTATAAATTATAATATTAAAGTGTATTTTTACATACAATGATAGTACTATTATAACTTTTTTTCCCTTTTTATGCATCGTATTTGATGATTATTTTAAGGGTTAAGTGTATTATTGGATTATAAATTTTAATTAAATTTACACATTTTAAAATATAATTTTCTCTTCAAATTTTTAAAATTTTACATATAAGTTTTCAAATTTTAAATTATTCAATTTGATTTACAAATTTTTAAAACTTAATATCTAGATTTTAAATTTTTGATTAATAAATTTGTATTTTAATAACCGGATTTATGTGAGAATTTTTAAATTTTAGGGATTAAATTCTATGATTTAAAAATTTAAAGACTTAAATGTGAAATTTTAGGACTTATACGTGAAGTTTTAAATGTTTAAAGATCAAATTATATGTTTTAAAAATTTAAAAATTTACTTGAATTTATTAAAATTTATTATTAATTATACATTTTAAATTTATTTTAAATCTTAATTTTGCTTATAAAATATTTTATGAAGAATGATATGTTGTTTTACGAGAGAAAGCCCGCCGGAGAAAAAAGGATCGATGGGGTCGTTTTTCAAGCACGAATAAAACACATTGGGATGCCCGCTTCTTTCTTGCTTGATAGATAATTATAATTAATTTATTGGATCATTTTCCTTAAATTTATGTATATTCTTTTAAAAAAGTTGCCTATCATTTTCTTCCACCATTGCATAAACACTGGCTAGTATCATGTATGTTAGGTGCATGTCCAAATTTCCTATTTTTGTTTTAAATAAAAATATAAAGCAATTATGTTGGTAAGGACTGGTATTTCCTTATCAGGGTTTGAATTTTTCTTTAAATTGTATATGCTTCTTGTGTAAAATAAAAACAGTTGGTTCAAAACCATCAGTTTATGTATGTATATATATATATATTTAAAAATTATTATTTTTTAAATAATATTATATTACATACGCTAGAATTAAAATTTACATAAGGTTTGTATGCATCAAAACAAACTAAAAAGAATTGTTAAAGGTATATAATTTGAAGAAAAAAAAAATTAAAATTGTCACAATTGGGCCTCAATAAGAAGTCTTATATGGCTGGGCTGTTGCGAGTCGATCGCTGTGGTGTTGGAGTTGCGATTACTTTGGATGAAGTGAATAAAAAATTTATACCGAATAGTAAAGGAAATGGGCCGTGCTATAATTATTATATAATTTTTAATATTTTTAAAGATAAAATAATATATTTGGCTTCTTATATTACAATAAAATTGTTATTTTTATACTTAAATAAATTAATATAATGTTTTGTATTTTGGAAAATATCTTAGATCTGCATATCATACAAAATATAACTTTATTTACTAATAATCAATTTATAGCATAAAATTTTGTTTATCTTGGTTTAATTATGAAATAAATTTTGGTTTATGACTAACTTGATATCTCTGAAAAATTTGCAAACTATTGTAGTTTGATTACAAAAATTGTTTAAGCCATTTTTTAAAACGCGAGTTAATAAAATTTGAGCATTTTTCTTAAATACATGGTCACATAAGACATGCGTTAATTCGGTAAATTTTTAATTCCTATTAATTGCATTTATGTGGATATTTTGCCCAAAATATTATAAGAAACCCACGTTAAAGACAAAAGTGATTCTATTGGAGGAAAGAACAATTTGAAAAGACGGAAAGAAAAAGTAAGAAAGTAGACCTTTTAAAAAGAAACACCACAGACAATTAATTGACAAAAATGAGGTGAGAAATTAACTGTAAATATAGATGAGAATTATATGATAGCTTATATTTTTTTAAAAGATAATTGATATTTTTAGAACTTAAATTCTTAATATTAAAATAACTAAATATTTTTCTCATGTCTTAAAATTTTTAAAAATAAAAATATTATTCTAACATTAACAAAATTTACTCTAATAATATAACTATTCCTTTTAGAACTAAGGGATCACCATTCACCAATCTCGTATTTTCCATCATATTAGTTGGAAAAATATGATTTTTTTTATAAATATCTACTTTATATTGAATTATGCAGCTCTATATTATTTGGGAGGATATTTTAATTTATGTTACAATTGGTTAAAGATGAATATATTTGAACGTTCATATTTTAACTATAAAGTGAGTATTTAAAATTCTAATTCTTAGATAGCTAAAATTAATAAATATTTTTAAATTATATATTTAAATCATATAAATAATAATGGTTTTATTGTTTTGGACAAAGATAAAGCGGTGACGATGGAGGAAGAAAAAGAGAGGGTTAAAAGTAGTGTAGAAGTTTTTCGACTCTCAATGATAGTGAAGTTCATGATACTTCAATTTTTAAAAAAATAAAAAAATTAGAGTTATATTTTATTTTTTTATTCACTAATTTGTGAATATATAAAAAGGTTTTATTAATGTATAATTGTAAAAAATATATTTATTAGTATATTGTATATAAAGCCATTTTTCCATAATTGTTTCAAACAAAACCACATCTTCAATGGTGTAACGGAGTATCGGTTTCTTTTTTACTCAAATTCTGAAAAAATCTGAAGGTAAATTTTCAATTCCTGTTAAAAATAAAGAAGAAACAAGATTAACTGATTGCCATTTACAGTTTTAGTTCCCAAATTCCAAACAATTTCTTATTTAATTTCGAGAAAAAAAGGTGACCTATTTACCATGGGATTATTCTACTTCACAATTATTTACAAAAACAAATATTATTTATATAAGTTTCATCGGACATTTAATTGCAAATTATAAACCCTTAACTAATCTATATCTATCTAATATAAATAATTCGTATTATTTTTATTTTTTAGTTACTAAATAAATATAAAAGTAAATTATATTTTTAGTTGCCTATAATATATAAGGTATAATTGTGCTTATGAACGTATTTATAACTAACAGTTTAAATTTTTTAATGCAAGTAGCATTGGGTCAGGTGCAGAGGAGACGAAAAGTTTCAAGGCCTTAAAAAAGCGTTAATAGCGATAACAAGGAAAACAGTTCCAGCAAAAGTAGAAACAGGGGAAAGGATAAAAGTTTCAAGAAAGAAGATCAAAATGGAGAAACAGGTTATTGAGCCCCTGATCGAGACTGTGGACCTTGAAGATGATCGATTTCACTTTCAATTGGTTTCACAAATGGGAACGAACAATTCTAATCCAATTTTAGTCGAAGAGTACTTCGAAGATAAAGACATCCACCTGGCTATAGTTTCTGTTTTCCCTATCACTCCAACCAAAGATTTCAATTTCATTGACCTTGATGATTACGATGATACCGATAATGAAATTCGAATTCTTAATTTTAAGCCCATCAATTCTTGTTTTGAAAAGCAACGAAGAAAACCCTTATCGTCTTCTTCAGTTTATGAAACTGGACAGTCTTCAAATTCCAATAAAAACCCATCTTTTCTTTGTGAAATTTGCGTTGAACCCAAGTATCAAAACGACGGCTTCAGCATAAAAGGTTGTAGCCATTCTTACTGTAGTGAGTGCATGGTGAAGTATGTAGCTTCCAAGCTTCAAGAGAACATCACGGGAATTAGATGCCCTGTTTCTGATTGTGAAGGAGTTTTAGAACCAGAGTACTGTCGTTCAATTTTACCTCAGGAGGTTTTTGATCGGTGGGGTTATGCGTTATGTGAGGCTGTGATTCTTGGGTCTGAAAAGTTCTATTGTCCCTATAAGGATTGTTCTGCAATGATGATTGATGATGGGAAAGAGTTAATTATGGAGTCGGAGTGCTCAAATTGTAGGAGATTGTTCTGTGTGCAGTGTAAGGTTCCTTGGCATTCGGGTATTAAGTGTAAGGAATTTCAGATGTTGAATAAGGATGAGAGAGAAAGAGAAGATATTTTGCTAATGAACCTTGCCCAGAACAAAAACTGGAGAAGATGTCCTAATTGCAAGTTCTATGTTGAGAAATCCGAAGGTTGCTTATACATGAAGTGCAGGTCAGTTTTTTTTCAGGTGAATTTATAGTCTCTCAGTTTTTCTTACGAGTATGATCAAATACCATTCATTCATTCATTGTTCTAATCAATAGCTGAAAAAAAAACTTTTCTTGTTTATTTATTTTTGTAAAGGTATACTTGAGCCTTGCACTGAAATTTACTTGTTTTTTTTTTAAATAAAAAGCAATTTAGGCATCTTGTACTGTGAGTCAATTTTTTTAAAATGGAGTAGTCACTTCACTTTTTCTTAAAGAAAAACAATTTAATCTATTTATTTTTTTAAATATAGAAAGACTTTTAATACTCTTTTTTAAAAAATAACTAAAATACGCATTCATCAAAAGTTAAGTGATTTTCATTATATCAATTAAAAATAAGATGAATAAATTCCTTTTTTTTAAATAAATAACTCCTAATATATTAATTAAAAAGAAAAATTATTACATATTTTTTATATTTATTTTAAAAATAATACTTAGATTTTATATTTATTTTTGTGATAATTTATTCTTATTTTTATGAAAAAATAACTACAAAGATAAATAATCATTTTTTATTTAATTTCTTTTTTATTTTTTCGATTACAGTTTATTAAAGTGAAAACAACATCTATCTCATGAAGTTAAAAAAATCAAAAAATAAAATGAAAAGAAATTTATTTTATTATTGTTTGATACTTTTTAATAATAATAAAATTAAATTCTTAAAAAAAATAATAATATAAGAACTAAGTGTTATTCTTATAATAAATATAAGACTTTATGGGTATTTATCTCACTTAGAAATAAGCGAATTTAAATACTTTTTAAAATAAGAAATGTACTCCTAAAACCCTAATCCTCCCTTCCTTGAACATAAGTTACCTGGATGTGATGTGAAGTGGTATCAACCATGCAATTGTTTAGATGATGAGCGGTTCTAACGTATTATTCTTTGCCATGTTTTTGATGACTGTTAATTGATAGCTGATTTTATGTTTAATCTTTTACCAGTGCTGGTTCAGTGTTCTTGGTTGGTAAATTTCTTTCCTAATTATCTTTAGATTATTACTGAATAATTTTTTTATTTGTTTTGGGTTTATTGCAGGTGTGGGATTGCTTTCTGTTACAATTGTGGAAAAGTTAATACTAGCAATCATCACAATTGTTCCTACTGTTTGCGTTAATATTTGGCCTAGTGATACCAATTTACTTATAATATAATGATATGTTTTAAGCGCGTAATGGGGAAAAAGAAGAATCCTAATTAACTTTAAATCTTATCATTATATTATATGTATATTTAAATAAATTTAGCACAATGAATCAAATAAAAATGTTTTAGATTCAACAACTAGCTAAAATATTTTAGCTTGGAGAGGTTTTGTATTTTTTTGTTTAAATTTATGTTTTACGTTTTATTTATATATTTTTATTAAAGAAAAAGTTTAATCTAAATATTTTATATTAAATGTTAGTAAGTTACATTTTAATTATTTAAATTTAGATTTATTTAACGTAGAATTTTAACCATTTTAATTTCATTTTAATATTATTAAAATATTATTTTAATTATTATAAATGTATTATTTTATATAATTTCTTATTTATCAATTCTATTAAGATATGTATTTTTTGGATTTGATATTTTAATATTATATTTTTTTAATAAAATTTATGTACATAGATCCATCTTTTTTATAATAATACACTAACATTCATTATATTTAAGTTTAAATATATTAATAGTTTAAAATAAAAAAATTTCAACATGTGTTAAATACAAGCAATAAATAAAAGATAAATTTATTTTAAAATAATTAAAAATTTTAAAAATTTATTTCCTTTCAAATTAACTCCAAAATAAAATGAAATCACAAAAAAATGAAAAAGAGTGAAAAATATTAAAGAAATCAAATCATATTAAATATGATGATTTTGTGAGAAAATTATACAACTTTAATCATCTTAGAAATGACGGGTTGAAAATTTAGAAGTAATTTACTTGTTGAAAACAATTTTAAATTTGAATTTATCTTTTATTTTTAACTAATATGTATTAGGGGTGTCTATTGGTCTGATCTGGTTCGGTTTTGAGGAAAAAAATTTAACCGGATCAGACTGGACCGTTTGAAACGGTTTTAATTAATACAAATCGGATTAGACTGTTTGATTTATAAAATCGTTCGGTTCAGTTCGATCCGATTTTCGATTTGGTTTGATTTTTAGACATTTTTAATGAGAAATAATGTGAAAATTTTAATATATTATTAAATCGGTCTGCTCGCGTTCGACTGGTTTAAAAATTAATATAAATCGAACCGGACCGTTTGAAAAACAGTTTTAATAAATACAAATCAAACCAAAACGTTTATAAAACCGTTCAATCTAATTTTTCGATTTGATCCGATCTAAACTGGTTTATAAACACCCTTAATATGCATAAACGTGTTAAAATTTTATTTAAATTAAATTTAAAAACTAATAATATATTATTATAAAAATATATCATGCGTATTTTTTATTAATATAATCATACTAAAATATCTTATACGTGGTGTGGTTATCAATATATACATAATGTATCAATATGCGTTCAAATCCAATGAAAAATATATATCATAAATTTAAAACTAATACTAAAAGATATTATATAATATTAATATTATTAGTAAATCCATTAAATTATCTCATAAATTATAATAATGTATTTGTGATAAAGTAACGCTGAATCCAATATCTAATTAAATTGTGCCCTCTTTCTCTCTCTCTTTTTTTTTTATTTTATTTTTTCTCCTTCCTTTCCTTTCCTTTCCTATGTTATCATTGCGTCACCTATTTGACTGACTCTTGTAAGCAAAGGTTTGAGTATTAAAAAACTGGGGTGCCCATCACTTTAAATCATTTTTTTATCATTAGCGATCACCTAATTTTTACAAAGAACGTATAAATTATTTAATTTTTTAAATTAAGAATTTTAGTTACATAAATTTATATTACAAAATTGTTCATTTTTAGTAAAAAAAAACACTTTAATTTTTAAAAATCGAGTTATTTATGTACCATTTATAAAAATTATACGATTAAAATATCTAAATGATATATTTTAGTAACGTTTAGGATAATTTTTCTAAAAATTGAGAAGTGTTTTCTTTTAACTTCTTGTATATGATATTTTTTTATTATTTTTAATAACTGCTTAATTTACTATTAATATTGAGTATTATGTTAATAAAAGAACTTATTTAAACACATATTTTAATTTTAGAAGTGTTTTCTTTATTATGTTAATAAAAGAATTTATTTTATTTAAAAACTATGCGATCAAAATATAAAGTGTTTTCTTTTATCCTGTTTTAGTTTTAGCATGTTAATATTTTCCACCATTTGCGCACATCTTTTTTTTTTCTTTTTTTCTTCTACCTGTTGGTTGATTATTAGAGTTGTGTTCCATCTTTAAGTAGAAAATAAAAAATAAAAAATAAAATAAATATGCAAATTAAAAATTATGATAGAGTTATGGCATAGGATAAATTCATGGTGCCAAGCATTTTTCATTTTTCATATATAATTGATTTTTTTTCACCTGAATTTTTTGTTTGTTGACATTTTTGAGGGAAATTTTCCTTTTTTTTCATAAAAGATTTTTGGATTCGTCCAATTTCTAACCAAGCTAAGCTTGATAGTATTCAAATTCATTAAAGTGAGTGTTTAAAGTTACGTGACACTCACACCAAATATTTTTTTTTGTGTAAAACTTAATTTTGATGGAAAAAAAATAAAAATTGGTGCATCCTCCTAAGTCCTGTACTAAAATGCCAACCTTTTACGGGATAATAAGCTGGCGATAACGAGGTCATTAGCGGAAATATCGACAAAATAACGGATTTTTATCGATACTTGGGGGATATTTATCAACGTTCACCCAACGGTAAATTCTACAAAACAAGGCGGAGTAACGAGTTTCTTGATGGCTTGGACCACGTATAAATTGACACGCTTCATCGGAGACACGTCAGCGAAAGAGCAGTTTTTGACCAATGTACTTGGTAGTTTTTGCACTTTGCATCAGCTCTTTTCTATGCTATCAGTTTCAGCTGTTTCTAATACTTTCTAGTGTTGTTTTACTTTCTTGACTCTGTATGTTACTCCTCTTTCGATTGATTGTTTATATAAATGGTTTGATTTTTGTGTTTTTACTTATATTCTTTCATTAGTTTTGTCTTCAAATTGAGATTATTCAAAAGATTATATTAAACATTTCATGATAGTGTTACCAAAACTTCGTTTCTTGAATGTGTTTTTTCTATGAGTTAAAGTAGTTACTAACCAAAGATTTTTTAATTTTTATTTTCTTGATTGATTATTGTTCTGTAACCTAGGGCAAGTTTCCTATTTTGTTTTCTTCTTGGAACATTTTATTATTATTTTGTTGCTCATATGTTTGCATATTTTGTGTGATTGAGACACGAGGTTCTAGATAAAATAGATTTGTACATGAACGCTCAAATATTCATAAAGAGATTAAGACTTAAAGTTCTCTTTTTGACAATTTGATGAGGTAGATTTCAAACATTCAGAGGAAGCTTAATTTGGTGTTGAAATTAAGGAAATAAGGAATCCAGATCAAGTTGTTCTCCTCATTAATGATGGATGAGTCTTTAGATCAACTCTTTTATACCACATTATGGTCAGATTTAGATGTGAACCAAAGATCGTTGTGGGATTACGGCGAATCTGGTGAAGCTAATAGTCCTGTAATCAGCTCAGTTGGATGGGGTGAAGATAACAACAATGACTCACCTACAAGTATGACCAATTCAATACACAAACCAGATAGCTTAGCTACTCAGGAGGCTTCATCTATTGTTCTTGGTTTTGAATCAGATAACTATACTGATAGAGGCTTAATTTTGGAAGAATCTCAGGGTCAAAACTGCTATAGAAGCCCCTCATATGCCATGTTGAATAGTGGCATGGTGAATAATTTAGCTATTCCAACCTCATTTTGCGAGAATGGTGATAAGTTGAGATCATCTCTTCCTTACATTAAGGTAGGACATTCAAATTGTAATTATGGTGTTGAAACATTAAGTTTTGAGAGATTTGACAAAGACCTTCAAACTTTTTCTCCAATTCAACAATCGTGTCCGTTTCCATACTTTGAGTGTGTTACTTCTGTGTCTCCTCATTTCGAGAAACAACAGAGAAATAGAGGGTTAATGCAAGAAGAAAATGTCGAGAATGATCTACGTGTCTCGGAAAGCAAACATTTTAACTTTTCAGCATCAGTCCCCTCAAAGGTATTGATTGAAATCATATGTGTGAAATTTCTAGAGTTGGTAATTTCTTTTACAATTACTGCTTGTGTCTAATGCAGGGCAAACAAGACTTAAGAAATTATGCATTATCTTCTTTTGCTTCGGCGCATCAGCCTACAATGGGAATGACTGAACTGCAACCTCCACCACAGGTTTGATGAATTGAAGCTCAGCAGTTTGTAGTCGTCTTTGAGTCCAAACTATCGATTGGTTTAAGTTTTTCTCAGATTTTAAGAGAGGTGCGAAGGCAATGCCACCAATATTTTATCATTATTATTATTATTATTTTTCTTATTACAGATTAATTCAAATACTTGTTCTGAGGAATCTAATGGAGGTGGAAAACCTCGAGTGAGGGCACGGAGAGGCCAGGCCACTGATCCACACAGCATTGCTGAAAGGGTTAGACAATCATTTTTAGTGCTATTGCATTGTTATCTATTTTCAGGATCATATTAGAATTTAGACTCTAGCATTACGCTTTGAACTTACATCCCAAAAAAATTTGACTTCATGAAAATTCTATGGATTTACAACGTTTTAACATCTTAACACGATATGTTTGCAGCTTCGCAGGGAGAAAATTGCTGAAAGGATGAAGACTTTGCATGAACTCGTGCCGAGTTCTGATAAGAATATGGTAAGCCTATCTACTCTATTGTTGCCATCAAATTTTTTATTTTTTAACATATCAGATGGTTTCAATTGGGATTAGGGCTTTGCAAATTTCTCCCTTTGAAATATTAACTTTGTTTTGTCTGCTAATCGGACCCTTTTAACTTGGTGAATTTTACTCAGTTCCATGAGATTCTTACTGTTTCAGCACTTTTAGTCTATTCTTAATTACTTGGTTTAACTTTAATATCCAAGCAACAAATCAGCTATAAAAAACTATTCCATTGAATCGATCTCACATACTATGCATGAATGTAGGTGGTGTTTAATAGATGTAGGATCAAAAGTTGATTTCACACTTGCATTTGCAGATGGACAAAGCATCTGTGCTTGATGAGATCATTGAATATGTCAAATTTCTTCAGCTCCAAGTGAAGGTGTCAAACAAATTACTCAAAAACATTGCAATCTTTTTCTAGTACAACTTGGTCATTTTTCTTGATAAGATAAGATTATTTATTCATTGACAGGCTCCTAAAGCTTTGTCACCATCATCATCAACTGTTCAAGTAGCAAGTGTGTTGGCCTCGGACGAAATTGCAATCGAACAAGTAGTGAAGCTGATGGAAACTGATATGACATTGGCTATGCAATATCTACAAGACAAAGGTATCTGCCTCATGCCGGTCGCTCTTGCTGCTGAAATATCTAGGGAAAAAGAATCATTGTCAAGCCTGGTTTGTGAGGATTGGAAGAGCAATATTGGCTTTACTAAAGAAAGGTCTTTTTCACAGTGAAAACTACCTCAGTAGCAGTTTATCTGACCATCACTTATGACAATAGAAACTCAGCAGTCAAGTCAAAGTTTATTAACAAAAGCAATAAGGCAGTTTCCTTAGAACAGATGAACTGCTAGAGAGTGTTCTAAAACCAAAAATATATGTTTAGGTTGGGCTATTTATATGAACTATGGCTTAAGTTTTCAACTATCTTAACTAAACCAGTCTGCTTTAATTTGTTTTCGTTTTTTTGTTCTTTGCTTTGTTTCTTCTTTAAGCTTAAATTAGGTGTAGCAAAGACTCTGAGCTTTGGTGTATATCTTTCATTTGTATTTTGTATGACAGATTTATGCAAGAGCCAAGATCATGTTTGTTTGTTTGTTTTTTTTTTTTCCTTTTTTCTTCCCTCAATCAGTATAATAAGATAGTTCTGTCTTCTTTTGGTTGTTTGGAAAAGTATGCTCTCATATATTTGCTTGAAACCATAACAAATACAGCTATTTTTTTTAAATAAAATAAAATAAAATTTACATTACATTCAACCATTTACCAAAATAGTTTAATCGAATGAGTAAGCAAAAAAAAAAAAAAAACTAGTAATTTTTTTATGTATTTTAATAATTTAGATTAATTTAAATAAATTTGTGTTAACATTTCATTAATATTAAATCATTATCCAATATTTTATCTAAAATTATAATTTATAATGTTTAGTTTAATTTAAAATTTATATTTTCAAATAATTTCGATCATCAATTTTAAAATAATCTAATTAGTAACGATTGAATACAAGAAAATAATATTATTTTATTAAATAACGAGATGTATGGTTCAAAATTTGAAATTATGTGTGTCAATGTTGAGTTTTAAATGATATTAGTTTTAGATGTATATACTTATTATAATAGATGAATCATTGACACGATCATGACATTTATTTTGAAAAAATAATAATTTTTATTAAGTTTTTGAGTAAATCTAAACAAATTAAGAATATAGGGAAAAATTGATTCAATAATATACCCCATTTAACACGAACCCTACCTCCAGACTTATAATGTTTTTTTTTTGTTTTTAATTTTTTGGTTAAACTCCTCCCGACTTAAAATGTGGACTAACTATAATATCTATTTCGTATTAAGAAATTTCTATGATACAAGTCAACCAAACCACTACACATTATACATATTTCAAACTGCCATATGGGTTAAGAATAGTAAACAAATTTTCAATGATTAAAATTAGCGTCTGAATGTTCTATTTTAAATTGTCTCTATCTTTTTAGTTAAAATTGTTATATATATATTTTTTAATAAAATAACTCTGATTCTTATTTATCAACTCGTGAAAAAAAGTTTATATGAAAAAAATCAAAATTAAAAAAAAAACATAACTTAATTTGATTCTTTTTATATGTTTTTTCTTTTATAATTAATAGATTCTTGAAATTAATAATAAAATCTAATAGGTTGATGAATAAGAAAAAAATATTTGACTTGAAAATAAATAATAACTTTAACAATTTTAGATTAAAATTTGAGAATGGAGAAACAATTTGTAACAAAACATACCCGATCTTAAAACCAATGTAGTTTTTAGAAATGCAGAAAGTTACGGGTTTGGTATTTCTAACAATTATGCATTGGTATCATTTGTATTTATTAAAAGATAATTTTTATTAATTTATTACTTGTTATATATTTTTTAATTATTTTGAATAATTTTCGTCTTTTTTGATCAAATTTGTACACATATGTTATACATGTTAAATTGGACAAAATTATTTATGAAAAGTTAAAAAAAAACAAATAACAAGAAATAATAATTTAATAATTAAAAAATATTAATAATTAAATTAAGATATTAAAATAATATATTTTAATAATATATTTCATAAAAAACACCAACATGAACCTCATATAATAACATTTTAAATAATTAAAATTTATTATTCTTTTTTTATCTGTACATTACTATTATCAATAATTAAATTTTAAAACTTACATAAGAATTTAAAATAAAAATTCATATATTAATTTTTATATTCTGAGAAATATAATTGTAATTAATTTTTTTCTTAAATTTTTACAAATATTTTCGTCTAATTTATCATGTACAAATATGATCAACTTTGATAAAATAAAAAAAAATAATAATATTCAAAATAATTAAAAAAGTATACTAATACTTGAATTTTGATGTTAAAATAAAACATTTTAATAACATAATATAAAGAATATCAATACATTAACTAAAATATATATAAAATACAATATATTTTTTATAGTAATACCAATCACTATTGTATTCTTTTTTTTTAATACTAGTTTTTGAACCCGTAGGAATGCACGGATTGACGATTAAAACTTAATAAATATATAGTACTATGAATTGTAAAGCAATAATAATTATTATTTTAAATTATTTATTTTATAAAATAAAATAAAAAGTAAGTTTTTAAATATAAATTTTTTAAGTTATTTTTATAATTATAAATTTGATGTTAAAATATTACTTAAAAATAAAGAATATACTCTTAAGATCTTGGACGATCACAAGGTGTGATGACATTTAATCTTTTAATGTTTAAATAAGTTCAAATAACGAGTAAAAAATGGAAACTTATATCTCTGATTGTGATGTAGGGAGATAAAAATAGATATTTATAGAAATAGTTTAGATTTTAGTATCTTTAATTGAGAGAAAAAATTATTATATGTACAAGTATTTAATTGATTGTGTTTAATGATGAACATTGGTTAATATTTATAGGAAATAATATACTTGTTAATGACCATTATTGATAATAATATACTTATATTTAGATATTAGAGTGATATCTACTTAATTATCTTATTATCAAATAATTAAGAGTTTGAAAATTGATTATTTATTTAATTAGATATTTAATATATATTAAAAATTATTTATTAAATTAATATTATCTGATGATTAAAAACACTTATATTATGTGACATGGTTTAGATGTTTCTATTATATTTGGACATTAATAGAATATTCAGTTTATAATTATCATATATTATTGAAGGAAAAATTCTAAATATATATATTATAAAATTTAAAAAGCATTACCATCCTTATAAGATAATTTTGAAAGAAATTACGGAGACATCACTCTTATTGTTTTCCACTCCCTCTCCTGACTACTACAGAGTATAGAGTGAGATGTGTCAAGCAATTTAAGAGATGTCTCCAAAATTTCATTAATTTTGAGACAAACTACAACTAAATTAGTATAAGCCGTTTTAGTCTAATTGGTTTCAAATATATAAAGGTTATTAGAAATATTAATTTCATCGGTGGTGCTGTAAAAAATAAAAAAATGAATAGTTTTAGGAATATTAATTTCAGGAAAACCATCAATACATGTTTGTTTATACGACATAACAGCACTTAACCAACTATTCAAGTCTGGGACTTTACTCGAAAACTTTAGTGAAGTATATTATTGCCGACTCTTCTAGAAGTTTGATCAAGTCTTGCTGAACCTGTATAAATAATTTTAGGATTAGGACCAAATATTTATATTACAAGAGTGACACAAACATGGTAAGTGTAAATTAACTTTAAGTTTTATAAAAAATATATATATATATTTAAATATTATATGTTATTATTTTATAATTTCTTATATAATTTAAAATCAAACACTAATTTAAATCAAAGAAAAGTAAAAAAAAAATAAAGTCCAACCCTACTCTAATGTTTTATGATTAAGTTTTGTCTTGCATTTAATTTTTAAATATAATCCAACTTAGTCTGAAAATATACATGACTGGACAATGCTCGATCCGAATCCATCATGAACCAGAAGTTTCAGAATTGAGCTAGTCCATCCCGACCTATCCATAGATTTGGTTAATTCTTCTATAGTCCATGAATATCTTAAAATATTCAAATGCTTCTTTCTCTTTTGGGTTTTCGAAATTGAAAGAGCTAGCTTTTTTATAGGCTGTTTTTGAGATCATCTAAGCTGATGAGATTGCAAATTGATAAAGCCCTTAGGTTGAGACAAAGTGGGCTCTTTTTTCACTGCATTAGTGAGGGCATATGTGCACTTGTTCTTAAAATTTGCATAGTACATAGCTTTTTTTTTATGGCATTATATTATGAGCTTTTGATACATCTTTTGTTGGAGGGGGAGAAGCCGAAGAAAGGCAACTACACGAGCACCAATTAGAGCAAGCAAAACAACAATTAGAACACCAATATAACCCTCTTCTTAATATTTGATCAAAAACTTGGAAGAACAAAAGAATGAGATAAGAAGAAGATCAATCAACAAAGGAAATGGGTAAAAGGTCATATCAACAAATTTAAACCCATAATCCAGCAGTGTACTTAACACCAGTTGAAGGCAACCAAAGGTTTCCCTCAATGAATTGAGCCACGGTATAATTATTAGCCTGATTTGACTCATTAACTGCATGATAGCCTGGCCACTTTACTCTACTGCTTAGCTTAGACCCAGTCCCATAATTCATGTACTCTGCATAGTACACTGTATCCAAAGCAAAGCTACCATCCCATTCAAGCCATCCTTCTGCCTTTATGGCATTGCTAATATAAGACTGCATTATTATTGTTCTTGAGTATTGCTTCCAGGGTCTCCCAAGGTATGTTTCTGTGGTGTTAACAAAAGGTAACAAATCTGAATCTGTGTTTATATTACAGAACTGGATGGAGAAACCTGTTGGTTCATTTGGATCTATACGACCTTGAGCTGTTATAGTGTTCTTTTGGTTTGGTAGGCCTTTCTTGGCTAGAATTTGACAGTTTTGAAACACCACCGCAGCATCACCAAAGATGAAATCAACTGTGCCCCTTATAGTGCATTCTCGGAAGAATTGTCGCATAGTGTGAGTGTATAGTGTGTCTTGATAGCCCTCAAAGTCACACCGGTAGAAGACTGAGAGGTCTGAGTCTGATCTTAATGCCACAGCCTGATGCTTCTCTGGCCCTGCTGTGTTCTCAATTGTCATATCCCTTGCTATAAATCCTTTGCCGCTAACAGCTGCAAACCAATAAATACATAACAAAACGAAGATTAAATGGTGAAATTATTACACACTAATTAAGTGCAGGCAGAGGGATTTTTTTTTGTTGCTAAGGTTCTCTTAATAGGTCTAGTTACCAAAACTAAATGGTTCTTGCTCTAGCACAGTAGCTTTTAGATAGGTTTCCATGTGATGAATCTGCACTCATCAGATGAATTGAACTGTGAAACAGTGAAAGTGAAAGTGCATCAGCCATGTTCAATTATTACTCCTATAAAAGGATACCAGTATAGTTACCAAAACTAAATAGTTCTTGCTCTAGCACTGTAGATTTAGATAGGTTGCCATGTGATGAATCTGCACTCAGCAGATGAATTGAACTGTGAAACAGTGAAAGTGAAAATGCATCAGCCATGTCTAATTATTACTCCTATAAAAGAATACCAAGAGGTACCTTCAAAGTGGCCCCATTTGGCCAACATTATGTGATACGGCACAGATTTAATTTTGTATTCGAGATTCATTAGATATCTTATTATACATATAACTCCTACTTTATAAGAAATAAACCTTTCATGAATCAAAAATTAAAAAGAGAATGAAAAAAGAAGAAGGAAAATTGCCATTTTTAATGTTTATTCCGTAACAATTTTAATAAGATACTCACCAAATGTTGCAGAGCGAAACGTAGTCCAACCATCAATATAACTTCGATTACCAGAAATGATAGTAGCATTCATACCATCTCCAATCATCATTAAGTTCCATTTCTTCTTCTTGATCTCCACATTTTCTTTGTATAAGCCTCTCTTAATGTATATAACATAGCGTTTCATGCTATTATCAGGTGCTGCTAAGACAGCATCCATAACCTTTGTGAAATTCCCAGTCCCATCAGTAGCAACTATGGCATCCACACTTATCCCATTTACGTGTAGCAATTTTCTTCTATCCCCAGGTTTGACCCAAGAAGGAAATTGGTCTTTATTGCCCAAGGGGATATCAGAAACTGGGTGAACCTGGGTAAGAAGGTTATGAACCAAAGTCGTAACTTGTTTAAGACCAGCAGTCACCAACCCTTTAACAATGCTACTAGTGCCTTCAAACCCATCACTACATGTGTCCTGATTGACAAGTGCAGCACTCAACCATGTTCTTAAATCAGAACTCAGATTCCCTGTGCTGTTATCTTTGCCTGCAAAAGTATATTACAAGAAGCCCTTTTGTTAATTTACACAAATCTAAATAGCTGAAAGTTTTAGTAAAAAAAAAATATAAAATGCAGAGATTAATTGACTAGTTGGTAAAAGTTAATACAAAGGTGATACTAGTAATATATCAGAAAACTTAAGAAAAGGTTCTCAAGCAAGCTAAACATAAGGAATTAAGTAAATTAAGGTCCTTTTTGGATGTAATTTTTTTAAAAGTGATTTTAAGATAAGTGGATTGAAATGAAGTAGTTTGTTTAAAAGTAGTTTAATGAGAAGCATTGAGGTGTTTGGCCTAAGATGACTAAAAGTGGTTTAGATTGATATTTTATTAATTATTATTTTTGTGAATAACATGCATTTTAAAGTACTTTTATCAAAACCAGAGATTAATTACTTTTCCTAAAAACATAAATAATATTTTTCAAAATTTTGAAACCATTTCTCAAGTAAATTGTCAAACATCTTTAAAAGCACTTTAAGTCATTTGAAAGCACTTTCAATCAAAAGTATAAGCGGTTTTAAACAGGCTTTAAGATGGATAGAGACATGTTATTTGGGTAAAAAGAAAACAGCAAAAAACAAAAAGGATATAGCTAAGAGTGAGTATTAAAGAGTACCCTTAGGATTCTGGGTAGCAGAGAGAGACCAGCCCAAATCATCAACAGAGGAGTCAAGTAAATCAAGGCAGTCAGAAATGGCATTGGAAAGACGAAAATCACCAAAGGCTTTAAACTGAGACATAATAGAGGTAACTCTCCTTACAGTCTCAATGGTGTCTTCAATAGAGTTGGTAAAGTCTGACCTTGCTACTCTCAAGCATTGTGACTGGTCATTTTTGGTGCTGGAACTAACAAATTGACTATAGCTTAAACGTAATAAAACTAATATCAACAATGTTTTGAAATGACCAAAAGCCATTGGCAATGTTATCTCTAGAAACAAGAAAGGAAAGAGCTTTTATTAATGGTAAACCAGTAGACGAGGTAATCAGCGTATCCTTTATATTGCGTAAAAGAAATTGGTTTATATCAGAATATAAGTTAGCTGAGCAGGTAAGGGAGTTTAAGAAGGTGGAGCCTCTCAGGCATATATAAGAGCCTTTGTGTCAAGTTGAGAGAGAAGAAATAAAAAAAATGTTAGTAAATTTGGATCAAATAATATAATCATAAATTAGAATATTAAATAACAGAGAAATAGAAAATACACAATACAAGAATTATAGTAAAAACTCTAAATTAAAGAAAAATCATTTTCGTTGTCAAAAGACAACTAAAGAAAAAATTCAGTATGTGAAAAATTGTTATAACCACACTCTCAATAATTTTCTCACACATCCAAAAGACAAAAACAATTACAAACTCAAGAGAATTTTTTGAGAAAATTCTCTCACTCAAAAACTTCTCATATAAGTTTTTCTCTATTTTTGGGATGATTAACAATGAAGAAATAAAGTCATATTTATAGCCTTCAAGTTCCGATTTTATATGCCAAACATTTCTTCATTCAACAAAATTAGGCTACATAATTTTCTTATTCTTTATTCAAACAAGGTTAGATACCTCCATCTTTGACAATATGATAAGCCACTTTTCATGAATTTTCTTCTAAATTAGGCACCTCTTATTTTGACTAACAAACCTAATATTATTTTTAATTAATCACAACAATCTCTACATTGATTAAAAATAAACATAATTACCACTACAATACTATCTACTCCACCATAAAGAGTACATCCACTTAGAATTAATTATCAATTCTAAGAATTTCACATCAGTTCATGTCGAAAAAAAAACTTGCTAAAATTTATGGTTCAACTCTCACATTTGGTTTTCCCAAGGGTTCATCAGCCATCGACATCCTTTCCACTACACACCTTGCATCTATACCAAGCCAATACCCGTGTGCAAACTTGTGGACCCGTTACTAGTAACACACTCTCTATCATGACAATATTTAGAGACTAGCGGCATGCCATGAGGATGTATACGCTCTTTTCAAAGAGCATCACTATAGTATTTGAAAACAGACATACTGTTAGCGTCACCGTCGATATTTGAGCTTCTTACCGAATCAGCTCCACCCTTTGGACAATTTCTTTTAAGGTGCCCAGATTGTCCACACCCCCAACACACTATCTTCTTTTTCATGAAATTATTTTTCTTTCGGTTGTCAGCTACCAATGTTGAGTTTTCAGGCGAAACATTTCTTCCACCACTCAGCCTTTTTTCTTTAGAAACAGCTTGTTAGTAACTTCTGAAAAAATTATTTTCTCCTTTCCATGAATCAAGATAGGTTTCATGTGATCATAAGAAGATAGAAGAGACCAGATGAGCCTTAAAGTTATATCTTCATCATTAAGTTTAACTCCAATGGTTTCCAGTTTAGAGACAATACCATTGAGAACACTGAGATTGTCAGACATAATAGTTCCTTCATTCATACGCAAAGTATGAAACTGCTCTTTCAGATACACTCGATTTGAAACGCCTTTTGTCTCATACAATTCTTCAAGCTTTTCCTATAGTTCTTTGGCCATAGATATTCTATGCACATTTGCAAGAATATTTTTGGCCAAACAAAGCCGAATTGCACTTGCAGCTCTTAGATCAAGATCTTCCCAATCTCCATCACTTATGTTGGTTTTACTAGACTCAATACCAATAATAGAGACTGGTTTCCCCTTTAACGCCTTGTGTAACCCGTATTGGATCAACAAATCTTTGAATTGTACTTGCCACAAGCCAAAAAGGATTCTCTCATCAAATTTCTCAATGTCAATCTTGACTCCTAACATTTCTCCTTCTTTATTTGAACCTGACTCTGATACCAGTTGTTAGGAAATTTGAATCAAATGGTATAATCACAAATTCTCCCTCCCACAATCCTTCTTAGCAGAATATCAAATAACAGAGAAATAGAGAATACACAACACAAGAATTATAGTAGAAACTCTAAATTGGAGAAAAACCACTTTCGTTGTCAAAAGACAATCAGAGAAAAAATTCACTATGTGAAAAATTGTTACAACCATACTCTCAATAATTTTTTCACAGACTTAAAAGACAAAAGCAATTATAAGCCCAAGAGAATTTTTCCACAAAATTCTCTCACTCAAAAACTTCTCATATAAGTTTTTATCTATTTTAGGATGATTAACAATGAAAAAATGAAGTCATATTTATAGTCTTCAAGTTCCTATTTCATATGACAAACATTTCTTCATTCAATAAAATAAAACTACCTAATTTTTCTATTCTTTATTCAAATAAGGTTAGTTACATTCATCTTTGACAATATGATAAGTCACATTTCATGAATTTTTTTCTAAATTAATCACCTCTTATTTTAACTAATAAATTTAATATTATTTTTAATCAATCACAACAAAGACTGTGTCTATTTTATAACAAAATAACACTGTGATCTCATGTGTCGGCCGTAACTATACAAAACCCATATGCAAATGCAAAAGCTTGTGGTATGGGATGCCATATATATAGGTGAATCTATAGACCCTTCACTGCCAACTTTTTTCAAACAGTTCATGTGCCGTTCTTTGGCACCTCCCAGAATGTATCCATGAAACTCTATTTCGATCCACGGGTAAAAGAGGATCAAAAGGGTTTTTGATTTTTCCTAATATTTGAATCATAAATTAATATCATATGTACTTAGAAAAAGAAGTGAATTTAGAATTAACAATTTTGAGAAAAATTTAGAATATATATTTCTAAATTTATTAATATTTGATCTAAATAAGTAAATAAATTATTTGTATTATATTCATAATAAAAACATTATAACACCTTTTAAACGTAACTTACAAATTGAATAAAAATACAAACATTTAAAAAAAAAACTCTAAATTCACACTCAAACTAAGAATACAAAAACTTATTTTTTTTATATAGAATAATTAAACCAAACGTAAAATAGATTATTTATAGTTCTCACTATGCAATTTATACTACACAAATATAAAACTAATAAATAATTCTAACAACATAAATATTATCTACACATTTCTCTTTTTTACGTTTTTTAGCCAATTCATTTATTTTCTTACATCTTTCAATAATTTTATTTATTTTTTTACATTTTTGACTTCATTTATTAGGTTGATGTTGTTTTTCAACATAAATAATTGATTTTTAAAAATTCGAATAGATAATAAATTACAAAGACTATGTAGTACATAGTGAAGGGTTACCTTACCTCCCTTCCAATACTAATATAAAATTGTGACTACAGAACTGTACATGCACTTTGTTTGTAGCAACTAAATGATTTGCAATCTGCTTCTACCAGTCTTGAATTAGAAATGCAATATTGAAATTAGTTTTGATTAAGGATAGTCCTTTCTAATGGGAAGACATTAGAATCTCCAGAACTCTAATAATTCATTGGTCTAAAAACAAATAAACTATATATGCCAAATAAAATGGGCAATACAAATTTTAAAAGTAATTAAACTCTCCAAATAAGACAGGGGGCAAACTATTCAATAATCAAATTATTAAAAAAAACAACTATTGAATAAATTAGAACAATTTAAAGCAGCTACTAATAACTGAAGATTACGTGGTATTATGGCAACTATTGAACAAAAATATATTAGCAAGAGGATACAATTGAAATTGGTGAATATCAGAAGAAAAAAATTGTCTTAATAAAGTGATGATTTTATCACAATTGAAATTGTTGAACAAATTTAATTTATTAATCATAAATTTATTTAATAATAATGACACTCAAATAAATAATTTTGACATTATTAAATATTTTTTGTTCAAGAAAAGAGATATTTATAATAATAAAAATAATTTAAAAAACATAATTGAGATAAACTAATGCAAAATAAGTAATCAAGGTGATATTGACTTGACAATTGTTTAGTGATATTATCATAATAATTTGTATTTTGTGATTGTCATCAATATTTTGTATTAATTATCCATTATATCACCTTTAATAAATTACAATGGTCACCCTATGGTTATTATAATTATTTATTAATAATAAATTTATTAGAATAAACTATAACTAATTATATAAATAAAATAAACAATTTATATATTTTGTTATAAGATTAACAAAATAGTTTGCTACAGTAAGAAAATATAGAAAAAGAAGACGCATGTTTCTTTTTCGGAAGGTAATAAAGGCTAAAGATATGCCATTAAAGAAGGAAACTTGAAAACGCGTTTTACAGCTTGCTGGCTCACTCATTGCTTTTAAAGGAGCTGGAAAGCAAATAAATGGTTTGATGGGTTCTCTCTCCAATGTCGAATTGTGTTTCCACCCAAAATTATCTGATTTTATTTATCATTATACCTTTAATTAATCAAATATATTTTATCTACTTAAAAATTTAAATAAAATAAATTTTAAAAATTAATAGATTATTTAATAAGTTTTATTAATATATCGTCCCAATACAGACGCAGATGTTGCTTGTATATATATCATTTTTCATCCTGATTTATTGCCTATTCATCGTCACTTTATGCTTCTTTCATTCTCTACTTTTCCTGTCATTATCAATTTATTGTCAATAAGATGACGTGGGATTTTGTTTTTTTTTTTCAATAATCAATATTATTCCTAATCTAGGACAGCGTAAAAAAAAAAGAATTTTAAAACTAGTACAAATTAAAAATAATGCAATTGAACAAGTTATAGAGCATTAAACTTGCGAATGATAGACGAATTGGGTCCTTGTATATAATCCATAAAGCTTTTGGTACAAGTAGTATTGGGCTCTTAGGTAGGCTTATTCATTCTTTTTCCGATAATTCTTTTTTGACTTATCTATTTAGTTAACCCCTAACTCATGTAAAACATCATATGTCGATACCTAACTCATCAATTTACATAATTTAATTAATCACTTTTAAAAATTTGATGAACAAGTCTATTTCTTTTTTCTTATCTTTTTTTTATTAAATTAATGAATGTCAAAACATTTGCCAAATAAGTTATCAATCAAATATAAATTAAGTAATAGGTTACAAGCTAATTCAAGTATAAATTTAAGTTATATGTATTAGTCTTAAATTTTTTTGAATTTAAGTGATTAAATTTAAAAAGATTATAAACTAAATTATATAATTAATGTTGTATTTATTAAATGATTCGTAAATTAAATAAATTATAAATTAACTCATACGTGAATCGTAAATTCGAGTCATATAAGAGTTAAGGATACCAGCATCAATAGTGAGAAAAAAAATACCAACATTGAAACGATTTGACAAAAATTTAAAAATTGATCTTATTTATGTAAAAATGTGATTTTTGACATAAATTAAATAACAACATGATAGATAAACCTTTTTTTTTTTCATGGGCTCCCAAACCATCGGACTTTTTAATGGATACTAGCTATAACTAATTTAAATAATATATAAAATTTTAATTTAAAAATAAATAGAGTTTAAAAGGTAGTTATTTAGTTTTTTATTGTCTTAAATTTATGAAATTTTATTTATCTTGATTTTGTTACATTATTAACTTGAAAAATAAAAAATACATGAAACAAAAAAATCAAAATGGTGAGTTAAAATATGAAAAAACAAAAATATATTGCATGAATAATATCATACTAAGACATATAAAAAACATAAATAATAACAATGATATTAAATAATTTTTACAAATTTAAAATTTATTAATTAAATGAAGTTTAATTTATCGTTCAAAATACTTAAATTTTACATTTATTAATATAATTATGTAATATAATTCAAATTAAAATAAAAATTAAAAAATTACTTTGATATTATTTTTTTATCTACAATATATATACATATACTTAATATATTATATTTAAAATTAAAAAAAAAGTACGTGAAAAGTATTGAAACATTTAAAATATTGAATGCATTATAACTTATAGAAATAAGTAATTATTTTTTTTATAATTTTTAAATTACATTAATTTTTAAAGAAGTAAATTAGATTAAGATTAATTAAACACATAAAATCATTATAATTTTTTAATTACATTAATTCTTATAAAAAAAATTAGATTAAGATTAATTAAACAAATAAAATTAATTTAATTATTTAGAGTATTAATTTTTATTATAAATAATTTATAATTAATTATTTAAATTTACTAATTGATTACGTTTGAGAACCCATTTCGTTGAAATCATTGAGATTAATGTTTCGTCACCTAAGATTAAGAATTTAAAATGTACTATTTATGTGCAGTGAAGGACACTAGTGCATCCACGTTTTTAATTTTAAGTATATTTACTTATTAAATAAAAATAATAAAAAATCTATAATTTTTTTTAAAATTAATATTTTTTTAATAAATAATTTTAATAAATTATATATATATATATAAATGAATTGATATTAAAAAATATATATTATTCTTTGCGGTATATATAAATAAATTGATATTAAAAAATATATATTATTCTTTGCGTCTAATTTTCTTAAATTCATTCATTATCTCTTTTATGATTTCTGTTTTTATGCCTTTCTATGATTCTATCTATGCTAAATGTTCAGTAGTGGATGCATAATCATGAAAGGGAACGAGGGGATGGTTAAATAGTTGGAAATCTTAATGATTATTTTTAATCTCCATATCTCATCGCTGCTTCGCACATTTAGGTAATTATTGTTGAAAAATTATACAAATTTTTGATAAGTTAAATTTATGAGAAATTAAAATAAAAAAATAACACATAATTTTGATAACGGAGTTCAGTCAATCTTTTTTACGTCTTTGGATCTATTTACACAAGGTGTTTACAACACTCACAACCCATAACCCAATTACACCTAAAAAAATTACTCTCAATTTTCTCTCATAAAAGCTTTTCTCTCAATTGGAATGAACACTTGGTTGATTAATTCATTACAATTACACATCTATTTATATGAGAATTTACTCCTTGAATTACTCTTTAAATTAATAGTTTCTTGAATTACTCATTGAATTAAGCTCTATGTTTTACTCCTTGTTTTGTTCCTTAATTTGCTCCTTAAATTAAGGAGCTTTATAATAATCTCCAATAATCTTCAACAATCTCCTACTTGAAGAATGATTTCAATTTATCTTCACACCTCGATCAATGGAGCAGCTTTTTTAGTCTTTATTACTCTAGCAGACCAACTGAAGTTAAGCACAATTACAGTTCATGGCAAGCTTACACTTGTTGGCATCTCTAGTCTGAAAAGCTTCATCATAACATTCAGGCTCCCCTCCAACGAGTTTCTCTTGTTGAGGACTTGCTACAATTGGTTCCTTCATAGAACTATCTAGGACATCATCTGCATCTACAAATACTGACTCATTCTGCTTTGAGTCGTTAGTGTCTGTTTTTTGCATATCCTTATACATCACTATTTCATTGAAAATCACATCTCTACTACGGATCACTTTCTTGTTTTTATCATCCCAAATGCGGTAGCCAGACTCATCCTCACCATAATTAATGAATGTGCATTTCTTGGATTTGGGATCAAGCTTTTTCTTGCCTTGATCACTGATATGCACAAATGCTACATAGCCGAAAACTTTTAGATGTGATAGTTTCACCTCTTTTTTGCTCCATACCTCCTATGGTATTTTGTGTTCCAATGGAACAGATGGGCCTCGGTTGATCAAGTAAGTTGTCGTGTTGACTGCTTCTACCTAGAACTGCTTCGGTAGACATGACTATATACGAATGCTTCTAGCTCTTTCTGTCAACGTTCGGTTCATACGCTCAGTTACACCATTATGTTGAGGCATGCCTGACACAGTTATTTTCATTATGATCACGTACTCATAGTAGAAATTTTTGAATATGGTGTCTTCATATTCACCACCATTATCGGTTCTAAGCTTTTTGATCTTCAAACCCATCTCATTTTCCACCATAGCTTTCCATCTTCTGAAAGCCTCAAATACTTCAGACTTATGCTTTAGAAAGTAAACTCATACCTTCCGAGAGTGATCATCAATGAAATTCACAAAGTAGTGTTTCCCACCAATGGATGAGACATTCGTTGGTCCCCAAACATCAGAGTGGATAAGCTCTAACCTTTCCTTCTTTGGGGTTCTGCCACTTGTCTGAAAGTTGACTCTCTTTTGTTTTTCAAGTATGCAATTATCACATATGTCTATCTCCACTGACTCTAGATTTGGAAGTTTTCCCTTTGAGTGCATAATCTTCATCCCTTTCTCACTCATACGGCCTAGTCTTTGGTGCCACAAAATTGGTGTTTCATTGTCTGATGTAACTGTGATTGAACAACGTGCCCCTACTGTCATGTAAAGAGTGTCACTCTTCTTACCTCGAGCAACCGTCATTGCACCTTTTGAAATCTTCCAATCATCACCATGGAAGATCATAGTGTAGCCTTCACTAGCCAATTGCCCTACTGAGATTAAGTTCTTTCTTAGGTCAGGAATATGTCTGACATCCTTCAGTTCCCAAACAGATCTGTTCAACTTAATCTTCACTACACCTTTGCTAATAATAGCACACGGTTGATCATCACCAAGATATACCTTTCCAAGGTTTCCGAGGACATATTTCTCAAAGAATTCTTTCTGTGAAGTAACATGGAACGATGTTCTAGAGTCTAACACCCAAGATTCTTCGTTGCTCTCCAAAGAGCATATCAATGCATCATCTCCTCCATCTCTTCCTGAGGTGGAAGTAACATTTGCCTCTGCCTTCATTTGTTTGTCCTTCAGTGCACTCTTGCACTAATTTTTATAGTGTCCGATTCTCCCACAATTCCAACACTCAATAGTCTTTGAGCTATGGGAATTATTAAGATTCCTAGATTTGGACCTCTTGTCCTTTGATCTACCTCGGTAGTTTGTCCTGCCACGTCTATTCCCTCTCGTTGAATTTCTTCTCTTGACTTTGTATGCAAAACTGAAGATGTTGACGATTCACTCGACTCTTTATATCGAATCTCTTTACTGAGAACTAGATCACGAACATCGTCAAATTTTAATTTATTACTTCCTAACGAGCTACTCATAGCCGTGACAGTAGCATTCCAACTTTCTAGTAGAGAAGAAAAAAGTATCAATACTCGTACTTTTTTATCGAATTCAATTTTCACTGAACTCAACTAGGTTGTGACTGTGTTGAGTTCATTGAGATGTTGAGCTACTGATGTGCCTTCCGTCATCTGCAAATTAAACAAACGCCTCATCAAGTTCACTTTGTTTGAGGCTGATGGCTTCTTATACATATTGGAGAGAGCTGCCATAAGACTCATCGTGATCTTTTCCTTTGCTATGTTGAAAGCAACATTATGGGATAACATCAATCGAATAACTCCGAGGGCTTGTCTATCTAGAAGATTCCAATCTTCTTCCTTCATAGCCTCTAGCTTCTTCCGTGAGAAAGGTTGATATAGATTTCTTTGATACAGATAATCCTCTATCTGTATTTTCCAAAACCTAAAATTTGTGCCATCGAATTTCTCAAGTTTCACCTTTCCTTTATCTGCAGTCATTGCTCCCACTCAAATCTGACTTCCTCTGGATCGTTTCTGACTATTTCTACAAACCACTGTGTATTAGAACACCTCCGTCAACGAACAAATATTGTCGAAACAATTTTATTATTCATGTGAATAGTATCTTGTAAGAAAATGATAGAAATCACCACCAAAAGCTCTGATACCAGTTGTTGAGAAATTACGCAAATTCACGATAAGCCAGATTTATGAGAAACCAAAATAGACAAAATAACACACAAATGTGATAACGGAGTTCGGCCAATCTTGCTTACGTCTCCAGACCTACTGTAGATCTTTTTACTGAAAAAAGAGAAATTATACAAGGTGTTTACAACACTTACAACTCACAACCCATAACTCAATTACACCCAAGAAAATTACTCTCAATTTTCTCTCACAAATTTTTTTTTCTTAATTGGAATGAATATTGATTAATTTATTACAATTACATCTATTTATAAGAAAATTCACTCCTTGAATTACTCCTTAAATTAATGGTTTCTTGAATTATTTTTTGAATTAAGCTTCTTGTTTGATTTCATGTTTTACTCCTTGTTTTGCTGTATGTGTTTGCTCCATGTTTTATTCCTTGTTTTGCTCTATATTTTATTCCATATTTTGCTCCTTAAATTAAGAAATTTTATAATAATTTCTAACAACTACAATCCTATCTTCCATGAAAGAATAGCCCCGTATGCATTTGTAATTGGTACGTGGTTCATGGTTCTTTCAACTTTTTGTTTTTTTCAAAAACTCAAAATATTGGACTTTGATGTTATTGATATAAATTTTGTTATCCATATTTTTAACGGAGGCATATAAATACTTATATTTAAATTAATGATAAATTTTAACAATAATAATTTATTTAAATTATCTTAATTTATTGAAAATATTGTTAAATTTAGACAAAAAAATATATATTATTAATCTAAATAATGATATTTTATGTGTTTTAGTTAGAAATAATGATATAAAATAATACAAGAATAAATAATCCAAATGTACCAATTCTTGCTAACAGTAGCCTATTATCAAACATATAAGTATATAACATGTACTTTTCCTGAAAACTTTTTTGATGTATTTGTTATATATTCTTCGTGTATGTTTCTTCAGTGAATTGCATGTATTGGGAGCATAAGTTTCCGCGGTTACTGAGAACCAAGCAGCTTCAAGATCTAATGAGGAAAGCATGCCCAATTGTTGGAATTTCTGAAACAAATTGTGACATATGCGGCTCACTAGAATTTGTTAACTGAACCACCTCAATTGACTCACCTTCTTCAGGTACATCACACAGATGATTTTTTCCATCCGAGCTATCTTTAAAAATTTAGGATACTGATCTCCTTGTTTTTCCTCTCTTTGATCTAACGGTGTATATACAATCTTAAGTGTTAATTAATTGAAATAATATATTATTAATAATAAACTTATTAGATGCATCGAATTTGAAATAAAAAGTCGAGAGGAAAAATCAATGAAATCAAATTCCATCCTTAAAAGCTCCTAATTTGACTTAAATAAAGAGGGAATTTCTAAAGTCACCCACCCAAATAATCTGATTTTTGAGGGAAGTAAAACAAATTACAAAATATGGCTATAACTTATGGCTAAGGAGTTGTGGTTCAATAATATTAAGTCGATTTAGATAAGTAGTAAGTTTGGAATTTAAATTGTTTTTATAACTTTTTTACGAGTGATCGAATACTTTTTTAAAATATAATTAAATAGTTAATATTTTTAGTATTATTTATTTTATTTATTGTTTTAAGGATTGATAAATAATCTTATAGCAATATTAGTTTTGAGAAAAATTTTATGTTATAAATTAGTACTTGTAGAAACAAAGTTTGAGTTCAATTTTGGTAGCACAAATATGTAATAATGAGTAATAGTAAAATAATGAACAATAAGAAAATAAATAACACATAATGATTTAAGTGGTTCAATTTTTTAATATAAAAAGTATACTCTATTGATGACAATACATCAAGAAAAATCCACTAATAATCAAATGGAGATACAAATAACAATCTTCAGAAAGTTTCACAAAATATGTCAAGAAAACCCAAATACACTCACAAAATAACTCTCTATAATATACTAGTAATATATAGCAATATAAATTAAATAAATTTACTATTTAATCAAATATTATCGTATAAATAACAACTGCTTACTGCATATAGCTTGAACAAATAACAACTATGTTACTTCTAATCTGTTAGGCAACTTCTACCCAATTGGTGGTAAAACAAGTGAGATCTAAAGGAGTCAAAGGGACAGTAGCTCCATGTTTTTCTTCTATTTGGCAGGTTCTTCTCTTTGCTTTTTTCTTTTCTTTTCGGCGGATGTTGTAACTTACAGCAAAAACACACATAAGCTTATATATATATATATAAAAGAGGTTGAGGGTTTTGTTTAGGACTTAATGTTTTGGACAAATAAATTTAACAAATCTTCACCTTGGTTCAAAATGGAAAAATAAGTTTTTCAAATATGAAATTCTTAGGATTATCAAATAACTTTCATCCAAAGCCCCGAAGGGTGATCATCTTCTACAAATACCAATCAAGTCCAAGCAATGCTTGAACTTGTTAAATGAAACTGGTTTGGTTAACATATCAACTGGATTCTCTGTAATGATTATTTTATTAACAACAATAGCACCTTGAGAGACAATGTCACGAACAAAGTGATATATGACATTAATATGTTTGGTTCTTTCATGATACATAGTATTCTTAGTCAAGTGTATCACACTTTGACTATCACAAAATACAATAGAATTATCCTATTGTAAACCCAAATCACAAACCAAGCCTCTAAACCAAATGACTTCTTTCATTGCTTCTGTTGCTGCCATATATTCTGCCTTTGTAGTAGACAAAACAACTGTAAACTATAAAGTACTAATGACACAATGAGAAAGAGTGAAGACATAACCTGTTAGAGATCTTCTTCTATTCAAATCACCAACGTAATCGGAGTCCACATAACCAATAACATTGTAACTGGTATTAGAACTTACATCATATACCAAACCAAAATTAGATGTGCCTCTCAAATATTGAAGTATCCATTTCACTGCTTGCTAATGACCCTTACCAAGATTACCCATATATCTACTGACAATACTAACTGCATGTGAAATGTCTAGATGAGTATAAATCATAGCATACATCAAACTACCAACGATACTAGCATATGGAACCTGAGACATATACCGTTTTTCTTCTTCTGACTGTAGTGACAAATCCAAAGAAAGCCTGAAATGTGCAGTTAACGACTTACTCACAAATTTAGACTCTTTCATACCAAAGTGTTTAAGAACTTTTTCAATATAATTTTTCTGAGTCAAATAAAGCTTGCCCATTTGTCTATCTTTGTAAATTTTCATGCCCAAAATTTTCTTCGCTACACCAAAATCTTTCATCTTAAACTCACCACTAAGTTGAAACTTTAATTTCTAAATTTCAGACTTATTCTTAGAAGCAATAAACATGTCATCAACATAAAACAACAAATAGATAGATGAACCATCTTAAAATCTTTTATGATAAACACAACTATCATAATCACTCATAGAGTAACCATGATCAATCATAAAAGAATCAAACCGCTTATACCACTGCCTAGGGGATTACTTCAACCCATATAAAGACTTTTTTAATAAACAAACATGATCTTCCTTACCTGGAACAACAAACCCCTCTAGTTAATGCATATATATTTATTCCTCAAGCTCACCATGTAAGAAGGCTATCTTGACATCAAGTTGTTCTAATTCCATGTCAAACAATGCAACCATAGCAAGCAACACATGAATAGAGCTATGTTTTACAATAGGTGAAAATACTTCATTGAAGTCAATACCTTTCTTCTAACAATAACCCTTTGTAACAACACGTGCCTTGAACCTAGCTGCTTCAACCTTAGGTATACCTTCCTTTTTCTTGAAGACCCATTTGTTTCCAACAATCTTCTGGCCCTTAGGCGATTTTACCAATTCCCAAGTATGATTCTTATGAAGTGATTCAATCTCTTCATTCATAGCAACCAACCACTGAACAGACTCATCACAAGTGACAACTTCATTATAACTAGAAGATTCATACACCTCAATAGATTCTACCATAGACGATGCAAAAGAAACTAAGTTTACATCTCCGGACCTTTGAGGGCGTCAAATCTCTCTTATTCCTTTACCCTTAGCGATACTATATGATTGCTCATGTTACTCTTCTACTACATCATAAGCAGAATCATCTATCTCATCTACAAATGGTTGACCTGAAATGTCTTCTTGCACTTGACTAGGAGCTCCACTCTTAAGTTCCACCTACTCACTAACATTGTGGTCTTTACCTGTAACAATAGACTCATTTTTCTTTTCCAACATGGAAAACTCATCAAACTTAACATCTCTACTAATCAAAAATTTAAGTGACTTGGGTTTAACACACCATAATCTATAACTCTTCACCCTAGAAGGATACCCCAAAAATATGCATTTTAATGCCCTAAGCTCAAGTTTACCATTATTAACATGAGCATAAGTAGAACAACCAAAAACTTTTAAATCAGAATAATTAGCAAAAGTACCAAAAAATACCTCAAACAGAGTCTTCAATTCAATTGCAATTGATAGAGACCGATTCACCAAATAGCAAGCATGGTTACAACCTTCAGCCTAAAAAGATTTATCCAAATAAGCTTGAAAGAGCATACAATAAGCTCTTTTTAAGAGAGTTCTATTCATACGTTCTACTACTCCATTTTACTGTGGTGTATGACGCATAATGCGGTGTCTCACTATGCCATTTCTTTCACATAACTCATTAAAATGAATTTCACAAAATTCCAAACCATTATCATTTCTCAAATGCTTGATTTTTTTATTTGTTTGATTTTCTATACAAGCCTTGAATTTTACAAATTTTGAGAACATGTCATTCTTGTTCTTCAAAATATACATCCAAACATGATGAGAGAAGTCATTAATAAAAGTGAACATATACTGGGTACCACCTTTTGACACAACACGAGAAGGACCCTAAAGATTTGAATGAATATAATCAAAAATATCTTTCATTTTATGGATGGATGTACTAAACTTGACCCTACGATGCTTTCCATAGACACAGTGCTTACAAAAATCAAACTTCCCAGTTTTTTGACCACAAAGAAAATCTCCTTTACTCAAAATAGACATCCCTACCTCACTCTTATGCCCTAGCTGCATATGCCATAATAGAGTAGTATCTGAATCTTGATCTGACGAGGACGAAACTAAAACACTACCGATAACATTCCTACCCTGAAGCACATAGAGGCTACGTGACAATTGCCCTTTAATAACAACGAGAGCACCCTTACTAACTCTTAAAACTCCACCTTCAACTACATACTTGTAGCCTTTTGAATCAAGAGTACCCAAAGATATCAAGTTTTTTTCAAATCTGAAACATGGCGAACATCTTTCAAAGTCCTAAAAATACCATCATACATCTTAATTTGGACAGTACCAATACCAACAACTTTGCAGGACATATTGTTTTCTATCAAGACAACACCCCATCAATAGACTGATAAGAAGCAAACCAGTCTCTACTGGAGCACATATGGTAAGTACAACCTACCTCAAGAATCCAAACATCTCCTTAAGAACCAATAGATACTGATATAACATTTTCACTAACGAAACCAAAACTATCTACAACACCAACAACATCATTAGTACCAGAAGACATTATGACAGATTTTCATTTACCTTTGAGTTTTAGACAATTTACTTTCCAATGCCCTTCCTAACGGCAATAGTTGCATTTATATTTTCTTTTTCTAGATTTTGATCTAAACTTGCCTATATTATTGCTTGTGCCTTTTTCTTGATTTCTACCCCTTACAAATAAACCACTGCTATTATTATTATTACTTGTGGATACCTTTTTCTTCAACTATCTGGAATTCAAAGCTATTTTGACATCCTCCAAAGAAATAATGTCTCGTCCATATAGCTTGGTATCAACAAAATATTCAAATGAATGAGGTAAAGAATATAATAAAACTAAGACATGATCCTCATCATCAATCTTAACACCACCATTTTTTAGATTACGAATAATTTTAGTAAATTCATCAAGGTGATCGTGTAGAGGTGTATCTTCTGACATTCTGAATGTATACAAACGTTGCTTCAAATATAACCAAATTGTTAAAGACTTGGTAATATACAAATTCTTCAATTTAAGTCATAACACAACAGGAGATTGCTCGTCACCAACCTCGCGTAGTACCTCATTAGATAACCAGTAAATATGAAATCAATCAGATAATCAGAAACTCAAAATAAATCCAAAAGAGCAAACTTGATTAGTTATAATAAATAACAGAATAACCTAATGCTCTGATACCAATTTATTATAAATTAGTACTTGCGGAAGTGAAGTTTGGATCCAATTTTGGTTACACAAATATGTAATAATAGGAAAAATAAATGGTACATAATGATTTAAGTAATTCAATTTTTTAATGTGAAAAATTTACTCTATTGACGACGACACACCAAAAAAAATTCATTAATAATTAAATGAAGATAAAAATCAATCTTCAAAAAGTTTCATAAAATATGCCAAAAATATTCAAATATATTCATAAAATAACGTATTCTAATATACTAATACTATAAATTAAATAAATTTATTATTTAATCAAATATTATCATATAAATAATAATTTACAAAAAATAATAACTGCTGCTTCTAATTTATTAGGCAACTTCTACCTAGTTTCTAGTAAAGCAAGTGAGATTTGAAGGAGTCAGACGGACACTTACCTATTGTTCTTCTATTCGTCAGTTTTTCTCTGCTTTTTTTTTTCTTTTCTTTTCAACGGCTGCTCTAACTTACAGCAAAAACATATATACGCTTATATATATATATATAATAAAAAAAAATGCTGATGGTTTTGTTTGGGCCTCAATTGGGCCAATAAATTTAACACTTAGTTATTTTAAATTTGAAAAAAATTATATGAGATTGTGTATTATATTTTAATGGGTCAGTTATACGAAACTTTCTATACAAAGAGATAGGCGTGGTCTAGCACTTAAAAAGTGAGCTTTCAAATCCAAAAATTAAAGTGAAACTTTCTAAAATTTATAAATTTTTAAAAATTATCCTAAGAAACATTCTTATATTGTGGGCTTTTATTCGAACCAATTGAAGGATTTGTTTAGGGCATATGAAATACTACTATTGAGGATGAGATTCAATTATACATCTCTTTCAAATTTAAGAGAGACTCAATTTCGTCTTTCTGCCTGAACTTAGAGTCGATTTTATATGTACAAAATTCAAATAGTTTAATAGATAATAATTGAACTTTGAGGCTTGAGCTAGCTCAGCGGAATTGTAGGTCACGTCTCTGTCTATTTCATATACAATAATGGCAGATTTTTTTTTTTTTTTTGGATACTGATCAAAAACGGAGTGAGTCAGACAAGCCGATAGATTATTAGGAGATATTATGCATTATGGAGCAACATTAATTTTATTGATTATTTTTTCTTTATTAATTTAAAGCATCACGTCTCAGTGTATATATATATATAATTTCTCACTTATTAACTATTACTTGTCCCAGACGCAGCGACAAGTGGCTGATTCAGCCTCTTTTGCATGAAAATCCAAGCAAAATGAGAAGCCCATCGTTTTCGGTTTCATAAAAGCATTATTTATCCTAAAAAGTGCAACTGACATTTTACTTTTGTAAATCAAATATATTATTAATTTTATTTTAATTTAATATATTTAGTCATCATATTATTATATTTATAAATATTTTAATTATTTTAAATTAATTTTAATAATTTTATTTATAATTTTTTAAAATATATTTCTTTAAATATTTACCAATTATTTTAAACTTAAATTTTTTTCAAAAATAATAATAATAATAATAAGAAACCAAAATTGTAAATAAATTATTAAAGCATTTAAAAATGAAACATTGAAATAATTAAATTGTATGAATTTTTTTAAAAAGACTTACATGTTATATTTATAAAAATAAAATGATAAAAATATCGTGATATTATTTTTTATGTAAACTGCTTATTTCTTGACCGTATGTAACAATAGAATGTTTAAATTTAAATTCTAATTACGAATGAGTAAGTAATATAATTATTTTAAAAAATTTATTTCTTATTTTTAAATATTATTATATTTATTTCAATTCATAGTTCATATTTATAGGTGTTCAAAGAAAAAAATATTATTTTATATATTTATAAAATTTAAATTATGCTTAAAATAATTCCTTATATATTAATATAATGATGTATATTATATTTTAAATTTTATAAAACAATTAAACTAAATATCTTAAATAAAAAACACAGTATATTTTCTCAATAAATGTCTTAGATTTACTAAAACAATTAAAAGAAGTAAATTAATTTACGTTTAACTATCAATAACAACACTATAGTCACACGCCTTGTGAAATTGAAGTTGAAACAATCTTAAATTATGGATCGTGGAAATATTTTTAGCACTATAACTCTTATCCAATGACTCCTCTTCCTATAACAAATGTTATATTATACTAATATTAATTTAGATTATATTATATTATATTATTGATGCCGACGATTATGAACGATATGATTAATTTTCTAATCTTCTTGGGTCACATATTTATCACTAATGATTGATATGGTGCTTTGATTTTAACAGGAATAATTCACAATATATTTTCTTTTCTCTCTACGTATCTTCCTCTATATAAATCTATATCTACAAGTGTAAGAAGCCCAGTTGGTTCTTTCTATTTCCCTGATCTCCATACCTCTCCCTCTCTTAATATCAATTAGTCATATTCTCAGTTTACATTTACATACATATAAATCAGATAACAACACAACGGAGACGAATTCTATTATTCTCCAGAAGAGAGAAGGGTCCTTTAATTCAACAATTACAACGTTAGATACAATATACACGTGTAAAAGGATTCATCTTTCGGCTCCAGAACTCTGAATTCTTACAGACACGAAAAGGGTAATCTTTGTCATAAATCTTGACGCTTGTAAAAATTTATATACATCTTCTTTCTATCATCCCAATTAAAAACGCGTTTCACTCTGTTTCAATACTTTCATCGTCACAATTATGGTATGAATCGCATTTATTTCCTTCATAAACTTGAATTGATTTTCACCAATGTAGTTTATGTTGTACTATTAGTTTCATTATGTACTGAATTGGTTCCGTAAGATAATTGCAGAATTTTAACGTTGATCTCCATCTTATTTGTCTTAAACTATGATTTTTTCACGTGCAAACGATTAATTGGGTATTAATGTTATTTAAAAAACTTCAATTTATTATTTTTAATATTTTTTATTCCAGTAGAGTACTTTTATTATTACAATATCTTTTAATTAATTATTTCGGTTAAAATTTGATTAATTTGATAGAAATATTTAAGTTATGGTATATGAAGTTGAGGACTTGTTTTGAACGTGATAACGAAGTTATAACTTCATACGTGGTTATTTAAAATTTTTTGATTAAATTTATTAATTTTTGATTAAAATAATTAATTAAAAAATATTTTAATAGTCAATCCAAATAAAAAATTAAAGTTTTTAGCATAAAATTAGTCAGCAAAGTCATAAGCATGATTATATTTCCTTTTCTTTTTGTCCTTCCTCAATAATTTTAACCATGTTTGCTTCTCTAGAATTCAATTTCTCATTCTGCTTAATTAGTGTGGAATCTCAAGTTTCAACAATTTATACGATTATTCTAATTTACACTTAAAACAGGGAACATAGAGGTTCACCATGCTTGGAAATGGAATTGTTGGGATTGTCTCTGAGTCTGTTGATAAGTGGGAACGAAGGGCTCCTTTAACCCCATCCCATTGTGCTCGATTACTACATAGTGGTAAGGATAAAACTGGAGTGTCCCGCATAATTGTGCAACCATCTACCAAACGTATCTATCATGATGCACTTTATGAGGATGTTGGCTGTGAAATATCAGAAGACTTGTCGCCATGTGGTCTCATCGTGGGCATTAAACAACCAAAGGTACTGAATTTCCCTTTTCTTTTATTTGTGTAAACGTTCAATCTAGTAACAGATCAGGCTTAGGAAATTTGACCCAAATCTTTGTTTCTGTTGCAGGTTGAGTCTGTACTTCCTGACAGAGCCTATGCATTTTTCTCTCATACTCACAAGGCCCAAAAGGAAAACATGCCTCTGTTGGACAAGGTATCTTCTAGTTTATCTTTCAAGAAATAAGACTTGTTATGCAATGAAAGCCTTTGATTGGCTTATACATTTCTTTTTGGTTTGTAGATTTTAGCTGAAAAGGTAACTTTATATGATTATGAGCTTATTGTTGAAGACCACGGGAAAAGGTTACTTGCATTTGGAAAGTATGCTGGTAGAGCTGGATTACTTGACTGCTTACACTGGCTGGGACAGCGTACGCTCTATAACCTTTGAGAACCTCTTCTTCTTCCTTTTGGTTTTTACCCAAATTTTGACATATCTAATACTACTGTCAAGTTAATTTTATTTTCCTTACTTTTTTTGGGGTGTTCTTAGGATATCTTAGCCTTGGATATTCTACTCCATTTCTCTCTTTGGGTCAATCCTACATGTATTCAACTTTAGCCGCTTCCAAGGCTGCAGTAATCTCTGTGGCAGAAGAGATATCATCTCAAGGACTACCATCAGGAATATGTCCTCTAGTGTTTGTGTTCACTGGTTCGGGAAATGGTACTCTTTCATTTCATATTATTCTTTTTCAGACAATTTACAGTTTTTCCATTTTAAAATTTTCTTTTGTATACATGTAGTTCAAATTTCTGATTTGTTAAATCTAAAGTATCTTAGAATGTCATTCAGTAATTTTGAGTCAAAACGTTGGGTTTTTAATTAAAGTGTTAAGTTCATATGACATCTAGCATCAATGTGAATCACTATATTATTTTGGTTCCGTGTAGTTTCTCTAGGAGCACAGGAGATATTTAAGCTTCTTCCCCATACCTTTGTGGATCCAAGCAGACTTCCAGAGCTATTAGTAAGTCTAAATATTTTGTATATCAGACTCGTTTTTTCTTTCTAGTCAATTATTTCTCGCTGCTCGTGATGCATAATCTTGTACTGATTTCTACCGGAAAAGGCAATAGTGGAGGTTACTAAAGAAAACATTTCCAACCCTTTTTCTTTCACTTGGGATAACTTAATTTTTGATTCCAAAAACATGCTCACATAGACACCCGCACTGCCTTTTTGGGGTTAACTTTATGCATGTGTTTCCCCTTGGTTAGGCCAAAGATGCATCTCAACCTGGAAAGACATCAAAGAGGGTCTTCCAAATATATGGGTGTGTTGTGACTTCTCAAAATATGGTTAGAAACAAGGTTTTAACAAAATCTTTTGACAAAGTAAGTCATGCCAATATTAACTTAGATTCGTGGTTTTTATTATCAACTTTGAAACTTGGGACTATCATAAATTAAACTAAACCTGAGAATTTTCAATTGTTTCAGGCTGACTATTATGCACATCCTGAACACTACGACCCTATTTTCCATGAAACAATAGCTCCATATGCATCTGTAATTGGTTCGTGGCCTACTATTCAGTTAATTTTTTATTTTTATTTTTTGTGCTCAAGAAGGAGAAACATGAAGATAACTAGAACCGACAATGTTTTGTATAATAATTTTCAGTTAGCAGGTTATTTTATATCTAGAAAATGAACAACAAATGGCATCATCATTTTTTTTAATTATAGTTTCATCTCAGATTTATGGTTGCCTAGGTTTATCTTGATTACCAAAAAAGCACACTTAGCTGTTAAGTGCTTCTTGGCTTTTGTGTAGGTTATCCAAGTGATAATGGCATAATTTTAGTAAAGAAGATAAAGCATATATGCAGATATTTGTATTATTGTTTCTTACACAGTATTTGTACTAGGACTCATGAGATGATGTTTTAACAAAAAATGCAATTTTATTTTCACGCCTATGGCAAGAGCTAATGATCAGTGTGTGATTGGATCCAATTTCAAAATTTGGGATCATTATGTTATTATTTATGTATTTCTTGCAGTGAACTGCATGTACTGGGAGGAAAGGTTTCCGCGTCTATTGAGTACCCAGCAGCTTCAGGACTTGATGAAGAAGCGATGCCCACTTGTTGGAATTGCTGATATAACTTGTGATATAGGTGGCTCAATAGAATTTGTTAACCGAACCACTTCTATTGATTCACCAATTTTCAGGTATTCATGGATTTTGTCGAATTCAAATTGTAGCTATTGTTTCTTGTTTTCTGTCATTTTCATTTTGTTCTTTACTTAGATATGCTATTAGTTACATGTCACTTGTTTGTGTGTTTCACCATCCATGGAGATTTTTCATGAAAATTGTTTTATATTATAACCTAGCTGCTTGTATTTTCTATTATGACTTTCATTACTTGTTTAAGCAATCCATCAGATCGTGTCGATTCAATTTAGTACTTAAAGATTCCGAAAGATCCATTCCCTTGCTTCTCTATGACTAAATACTATGCATGGGCATGTTGTATTAATTGGACAGATTAAGTACAAAATAAGTTCTTTGGAATGATGCTTCCATAAGAAAAATCTTATGTGCATTTACTGTACTACTGTATCTAGGATGTTGCCTATTATGCTTCTCCTTGATTTTTGCCTTTTAGAGCCTATGTTATTGTTCAGGCCATTTACTGTATATCTTTGTAGAGTACTATCATATCATATTCAAGTTGTGCAAGTCTCTGGAAATATTCTCCAATTTGTTTCTACATCTTCAGTAACAAAATGTTCAATGATGTTTCTCAGATATGATCCATTTAGCAATACCTACCATGATAACATTGAAGGTGATGGTGTGATATGTTCCGCTGTTGATATTCTTCCTACGGAATTTGCAAAGGAGGTGCAGTATTTACCTTTCAATCATCTCTCTAAAAATATATGATCTTGTTATTAGAGTATTCTGAGCACTTTGCATTTATCTGTGAAAAGGCTTCCCAACATTTTGGAGATATACTATCCAATTTCGTTCCCAACTGGGCCTCAACAGTGGATATTATAAAGTTACCTCCACACTTGAACAGAGCCTGTATCACCCATAAAGGAGTGCTTACCTCCTTGTATGAATATATTCCACGAATGCGAAAATCAGAGTCAGAGTAAGCTTTCACTCAGTAATGAAATCAGAGTCAGAGTGCTTACCTCCTAGCTATTTGTCCAATTTCAAATTCTCCTGGTCTTTCACTCTGTAATATAATTAGGATATTCCTATCTTAACTTTCAGACTAACAGAAATTCCTGGAAGTAGCACACCTAGCAAGAAGAAGTTCAATACTTTGGTAGGTCTCTCTTTAAATCATACATATTTGGTTTATTTTTCACTTTATCATCACAGTTATTAAGCATTAGATCATAGAATTCATGCTGAACTAAGTATAAACTACTTCTATTTACTCCTTTACTTTATTGTTATAATGACAGGTATCATTGAGTGGTCACCTCTTTGATAAATTTTTGATAAACGAGGCCTTGGATATTATTGAAGCTGCAGGTGGTTCCTTTCACTTGGTTAAGTGTCAAGTGGGTCATAGTACCGATGCTTTTTCGTTCTCAGAACTTCAAGTAAGTAGACAGTTAGAACTGTTTTACTATTACTATTACTGGCAACTTTGACGGCATTGTGTAGTGAGAAACAACCTATCTCAATGTTTGGTTCTCTCAATCTCCAGAATGATTCTAAGCAATCGGATAGGTTGTTGGTTGCATTAATATGGGAATATGATTCATTATTTTACTATGACTCTTGTGTCACAAAATAAGAAATCTTATGTTTGATATCTCATCAAAAGACCTAACATCGTTTTGAACAGGTTGGTGCAGATAATAGGGAAATTTTGGATCAAATTATTGATTCATTAACTTCTCTTGCCAAGTCAGATGAAAATAGTGGAATTGTAAAGAAAGAATCAAATAAAATCTCATTGACAGTCGGTACAGAGGGTGCAAAGAAGGAAAATTTTACAGAAGGAACGGTCAAGGTTCTTATTATTGGAGCAGGTCGGGTGTGTCAACCAGCTGCTGAGCTATTAGTCTCAGTTGGAAGCAATTCGTCAAGACAATTGAATAAAACTTTCCTGGGAGATAACCTAGAATTGCAAAACAGGATTCACGTTATTGTTGCATCTCTTTATCTCAAGGATGCAGAGGAGGTACCAGTGACCTTTTTCCCTTTACATTTCCTTTATTTTCTTATGTAAACTTTATTGGCATGTATATATGTTAATAGCATGAGGAAGAGACTTTTTGTATCCTGTGAACCTGAATGTCATATAAAACTTTTTTCATATGGTTCTTTTGAATTTCAATGTTCTCATCATCTCAAATGACTTTGAAAAATGGTTGCAGATCACTGAAGGAATTCCAAATGCGACACCAATAGAGCTTGATGTGTCAGATCAAGCCAATCTTCACAAGTATGTTTCCGAGGTGAGAAATTTTCTTCTGTGGGGTGAGATTGGGTTATAAAAACATCTAATAACAATTTCTGGAATTTATGATTCAAACAAGTTTTAAGAACTGCTGCTGAATATTTACCAGCACAGACACAGAGCAGTGCAATAACAAAATTATTATACTGAATCCTGGACATAGTCACCAATTTTATTTCTTGCTTAGATGTTTAAGTCACCTCACTGCTATTATTTCCCTCTTTTAAGAATAATTTAATGTAAATCTCTTTCATGGTTTAACAAACGTTTGCACATTTTGTCATTCTCATGCAGGTTGAACTTGTTATAAGCTTACTACCTGCTAGTTGCCACACCATGGTAGCAAATGCATGCCTGGAGGTACTATAAAGTTCTCAACCTTTATGTAGAATCATTTGCAATGTGAAACTAGTTTTTCTTTCTCTTACTCGACGCTAGCTATAACAGCGTTGTGGTGAAACTTTGTAAAAGGGGCGAAAAACTTTCACTTTATTAGTGAAAAAGTTTGAGAAGTTTTTTTTTAAAGCAGTCTTATATTAGCTAGTGGATTTATCATTTTCTTTTCAGTGTTTGGAGTCAAATTTTGATTTTATGGCCATTAAATCACCTGTTTTCATTTGATATTTTCATCAAACTAAGTACAATACATTATTTGTGTACTGGTGCAGCTTAAAAAGCATCTTGTGACAGCTAGCTATGTTGATGATGCCATGTCAAAACTAGATGAAAAGGCAAAGAGTGCTGGCATTACAATTCTTGGAGAGATGGGCTTAGACCCTGGTATAGGTAATTGCTAGCCTCAGATTACCCATTTTTTCTTTACATGCAATTTAACATTCAAAATGATGCTTGAAATTCAATAAATGTTAGCTTAAAAATATATTGATGCGCAGATCATATGATGGCAATGAAGATGATCAACCAAGTGCATGTTCGAAAAGGGAAAATAAAGTCTTTCAATTCTTACTGTGGAGGAATTCCATCTCCAGCAGCTGCAAACAACCCATTAGCATACAAATTCAGGTACTCCATGTCTAATAATCATAATCAGAGCCACTTCATTTTTGTAAATAGACTTTTTGTCAAAATCATAAACCAATTTGTAAAGTCTGATTTCTTCATTTTCTGCTACATTATTTCAATTACCTCTTCAAAGAGTGCCTTTAATTATTATCAGCTACGTTTAAATTAGCAACTTTGCTTAATATTATTTTAGTTTAAAAAAATCCCCATACTCTTTAGTAATGCTCAGAATGTGGACTAAGAGTTTAAAAATTACATGACTCACTTTGATATCTACTGACAAAAAAAGTAAATGCCACAAAGAATTATAACATGTGTACTCTTAAAGTTTAAAAAATTGAGAATTTCATTACCTACTTAATTTTTTCTTCCCATCACTTAAATTTTATGAAAGATACTTACTGTCTTTTCAATTATTTCAGTTGGAGTCCTGCGGGAGCTATTCGAACAGGGTGCAATCCTGCCCTTTACAAATCTCGGGGTGAAACCGTGCATGTTGATGGTGAGATTTCAACAATGAAAATACATTTATAAGCCATATAATACACAAGATATATAATATGTCCCAGAAGTGATAATAAACCTACTGCATTTTTCACCTAGTAAATGAGCAATGTCAATGTCTATAGTGATGTATAATCTCACAACTCTTATAATGCAGGAGACAAAATTTATGATTCAGCTGTGAGATTTCGGATGTCGGATCTTCCAGCTTTTGCATTGGAATGCCTTCCCAATCGTAATTCATTACTTTATGGCGAGGTGTATGGAATACAAAATGAGGCATCAACTATCTTCCGTGGAACTCTCCGCTATGAAGGCATGTTTATGTAGTTTAGTTGTTGGCTTCTGTTTCTTTTAGGACAATGCTTCATTTCTTAATTGGTTGCCTAGGATATCTCCAAAGTTTCTCTTTGCAGGATATCCTTAGCATACAGAGTGTAAAATTTCAATTGGTATAACTACAAAACTTCACTTGAGAATTCTATTCAGGAGAAGGTGTCAACATGTGTCTTATCACTGCTTCAGTTTCTAGTTTCCTTTTTCAATTTGTTATATTTATATTAGACCTCATAGACAATTTCTTTGCGCAGGGTTTAGCGAAATAATGGCAACAATGTCAAGAATTGGTTTCTTTAACTCAGAACCTCATAATCTGCTTAAGGATGCACATAAACCTACTTTCATTACATTCCTGCTCGATCTTTTAAAAGTTAAAACCGACAATCTCAATATAGATATGATAGGGGAGAAGCAATTAGCTGAAACTATTGTCAAGTTTGGATATTGTAAAGACCAAGGAACTGCGGAAAGAACAGCTAAAACTATCATGTATGCCTTTCATTTCATCCATTACTTTTCCTGTACACAATACAACTGCCTCAATGATGTGATGTTTAAACAGTATTTCAATCTATGGTTCTTACTTTCTTTTTGTTATAGATTCTTGGGACTTCATGAGCAGAAAGAAATCCCTACCTCGTGCAAAAGTGCATTTGATGTCTCATGTCTCTGCATGGAGGAAAAATTATCCTACTTCGGAACAGAACAGGTACATTTAATATACTTCATAGCAAACTAGCAGTTAAATTATCAGTAGTCATTAATTAAAGGATCTGAGATATAATTCTACCGTGAACATCCTAGGCCTACCGAGCATTCTCAGTGGGAGGCACAATACTTGACATCACATTCCACTGTGTAACTAGCAACAACTAATAAACACAATATAGCTCCATCTTCATACTAGACACCAAAGCCTAAGATAAAAAGTTTAGGCGAAAAACACTGCACCAAATATATCTTGTTGCAACATATTACCAACGAATATAAAAAATAAGCTTTTCTGCTCCAAATTGATTGTGTTATATATGATCAGGATATGGTGCTGTTGCATCATGAAGTGGAGGTAGAGTTTCCAGATAATAAACCAGCAGAGAAACATGCAGCTACTTTACTGGAATTTGGGAGGACCAAGAATGGGAAGAATATCACTGCTATGGCTCTCACTGTTGGAATTCCTGTAGCTATTGGAGCTCTGGTACTTGTCATAACAACCTTAAAAATTTATATCCTATATCAGACCTTACAAAAATGTACACTACTTATACGTGTTTGAATAAATACTGCATTGCAGCTCATACTTGGAGACAAGATAAAGACAAGAGGGGTATTGCGGCCTCTTGAGCCTGAAGTTTATGTTCCAGGTAAACTCATTATGTAACCTTTTTGTTGTGTTCTTACTAGTCTCGTTTAAAACCCGAAAAAGATTTGAAACTACTCTGACTGTGCTGGCATTGTTGAGAAATAGTTAAAAGTAGGGAAACCGAGAAAGCGGAAAATATTCATATTGTTCTCATCTCATATTTATAACAGATCAAGTCAATGAAACACTAGTTATACAAAACCCTAGTAGGATACTTAACACACACAAGGAAACTAAATAGAATAATAATATTTATTTTCAAACACATTGGTCTATCAGAAACCTTATCATGTTTGTTGTTTGAGAGTTCAGAGATTAACAAATGCTTGCTTTAATGGTTTTGCAGCGCTGGATATCTTAGAAGCCTATGGTTTTAAGTTGATTGAGAAGACAGAGTAAGAGGAGAATTTTGGTCCCATAGTCTGTCTGATTTTTTTAATAATGTCAGATAATTGTTGGGTCTAAAGGTCTTTCATTGTCATTGACAATCGAATAAATATTTTAATGCAATTTGAATCCGATTCTGTTCTTCTGTCTTCTCAACTCGATATCAAATTCACGAAACGGAAAGGATGTGAAAATTATTAGTCATTTGTTCCCTACGACCATATCATTATCACTAATGTAAAAGTTTTTGACAAAGGGATGTTCAAGAATATTCATATTGCAGAACCGATCTTTCAAGTTTCAAATCAAATCAACTTTTTTTCATTTGTCCTTTTTTTTTTGGGTAAAAGCAAAACTTTATTACTTAATATTCATAGTAAATGCACTTACATGAACTTATAATTTAATATCTCAAATCAATTTAAAAAATTTAAATGAGTCTCTTCTGTTTCGCTCATAGCAAGCAGTGCAAAAAGAGATAGTTTTACATCCCTAAAGATTTATTTTAACCTCTGTCACACGTTAATGCAATTAGTTTTTACTACCTAATAATATGTAGTCTTGAAACGAAGATGATGAAAAACCTTGCAACCATAAGTATCCTATGCCAAGCTATTCTTTTTGGGACCATACATCAAGTCAAGTCTTGTTTTATTCCGAAAACTTTCATCAATGCATACAAAAGGAACCAAAAAAATAGCATTTGCAGATTGAACTCTAACTATCCACAAACTTCTAACATATTTAATTTAACGCACATTATGAAAGACAAACAAATCTGTGTCTTCATCTAATCCCATATCCATGTAAAAAGAGAGTTTTTTTGATTCAATGGGTGATCTGAAAAATAAAAGATAGAATGTGAAAGATAATTAAATTTAGAGTTGAATCATGTGATAAACTTAAAGATCAGAAGTTGAAATCTACCTCATACGAAGATGAAGCTATTAAGAACAGAGAAAGGAAAGCATCTGACAGTGGATAAAAGTCTCTTACATATGTCCGATTTAATACAGTCAAATATATGTACATGAAAGTTACTGAAGACTATTTGTTCACCTAAAATATTTATAAAATAGTTTTTTAATTAATAATATTCATTTTTTTGGGAGAATGAAATGTAAGCGAAACATCAATAGATTAAAATCTAACCATTTTACGTGCATGTAAGAAAAAATCTATAAATTAAGAAATTCTAACTATTCTCTCCCGCATAGGAACCAAAGTTCTGGAAAAAACTCTAATTTTAACACCACATACAATGTCCCGTAGGAGACAAGGTTTCATTGGTAATTACCATCTCCACCCCACATATTCTTCAACCCCCATTTTCTTATAATTTTTTTAACATAATATATATTTTTGAAAAATTTTAAAACCAAATAAAATGAATTTTAATAAAAATAATAATATTTTAATCAATAAATCAATATTTTAATCATGAAAATTTAATATTATAATACCTGAGATTATAATTATTATAACGATGGCTACACTGACAAAATAAAAAATTAAATTATAACTATAAACTGTACTATAAATTTAAACTTATTATAATTAATTACGTAACAAATATACTTGAAATTTTATAGACTAATAAAGATCATTTTATCATTATTTATTTATTAATAAGAATCCTCAATCGCATAAAAAATCCAAACCTTCCATGAAGAATCCCATCCCCCATAATATTTAAATAGAGTATGGATACTTAGAATATTAAAGATTCAATTGATATATTATATCCTCAATGTCATCTTGTAGTCCTTTTCCTTTCCGATAAAACAGGGGACGATAGAAGAGCAAAAAATCTCTAACATTTCCTACCTAAATTCTTACACTTTCCTTCTCAGAGTTGCTTCAAGATTGACGCACTACAAATGTACTTTTCTTTAAACATCCATTTGATGTTCCAGGTTAAGAATCGGTCGAACTTTGACGATATCATGGTGGCTTGTAAATACTTGTTCATATAACTAATGGATAACCAATTTAGCTAACTGTTGCTCCACTTCGTCCCAGTTATAAACTTTAGTCACAAGGGGATGTCCATTGATAGGATCAACCTTGCACCAAGGATACGAATTCTCATAATCGAAAAGTAGAACCCTTACTCCAACTTCAGCACATTCAATCGCGTATCTTGGATTATCATCAATCAAAATTTTTGCTCCTAAAGACCTGGCAATTACAGTTAATAAAAAAACATAACATTTAAGCTTTTTGGAGAATTTAACAATCAGCAAAACTAACCAGCAGCCATACATCACGACAAGAGGTAGCTAAACTGAATAACTGAATAACTGGATAATTTATACGGAAAACTATACAACTTAACATACGAAGTTGCCAGCCACAATTCCAAATCAGAAAAAAGTGGAAAGTAAAAACTGAATAGCTGATTGGATTTAAGATACATACGGAAAAAGGTAGCTCACAGACAAACCTGCATATTTCTGATTTAGGCCTCGACTTTCCATGTAAAGCAAAGTGATTTCCAAAGTGGATTTCCTGAAACAGTCCTGGAAAATGTTTCTCAAGCCATTCCACAGTATGGTCCTTGATAACATTCTGCCTAGACCTATTGATGGATGTGCATATATCCCGAAAGATCAAATCAGTTAATGCAATTTAAAGAGGTAGACAAGAAAGATCACAGGTCATACATACGTCACGACAGAGAGGTTACAAAATCTTGATAAATTATGAAGCGCCTTCTGAGCCCCTGGGAGGGGATGGATCCCAGTCTTGAAATACGGTGTCTTAAAGAACTCATGAACACGAATATCAGCTGTTACAAGAAGGAAGATATTTTTGACCAATCTATTGATTTACAATGAAAATTAAGAGAACAATGGAGAGATCTCTTTCAGAAAAAGGGCACACAATTATTACAAAATTATCTTTAACCGCATCTTTATTTCTGAAAAATATTTTTGACCAAGGGACCTATCTCACATCACCGTCCCATTAATTTGATTTCAAGCTGCAACCTGATTTTGAATATAATAACAATCTGCTTTAAACTTGGTTGCACTCTAAAAAGTATGCTAGATTTGGATTCAAAATCAGATTCTACCACTTATATCTGAATTTAGAATATCCTTCGTACCTATTGACAGCCTTGCTAAATGAATGGTTAGAGTGACCCATTGTTAAAATAAGGCAACATTCAAGTGAACCCTTTCACTGGTTAAAAAGAGAACATAGTAAAGTAAATATAAATACAGTAAAAAGAAGGCAAAAGAGCAATAATGTAGGCAATTAGTTTCATCAGCAAATTACTAAATTACTAAATTTCTATAGCTGATTGCACACTTAAATACTAAAAAGCATAAAAAAATAGTTACTGAACCATCAAAACAGTAAAAGCATTGGATAATTGGGCTTACCTTCATCCCTGGAACAGTTCCATATCTGTAACAGATATTCAGAGTGCGTTATAATGCGTCCAGAACAAAGAAGACCTTTTCCTAACAATAGATATCATCCACAAGAGCAATAAAGAAAAAAAGAGGGAAAGCAACTCATGAAATTATTCTCATCACAGACAGATATGGCACATCAAACTACAGACAAGGAATTCAGCAAGCTAGAGCAACTAATCCTCAACTGCAATGTATGACAGCACAAGTTGAAGATACATCAGCAATAAAACAAAACAACAGACAGAGAAAGCATTTCCAGCATAATAGAATGGCATGAAGCTACCAATTCATTTTCAGATCTCATTCCTTTAGAGAGAGGATAAACACAAGTAACAAATTTAACTGTACAAGTTAAACAATCATTAAGAATTCAGAACACCCAAGAAACTCAGAAGGGCCTATAGACACACCAACTACTGTCTTTCAATTAAAATAAAAAAATAAGTTGCAAAAAGTACCTTAAAGAATTCATAGACATGGTACTCAGACACAGAATGATATAAAGAGTAACGATCTGCAATGAACTTGTTCAAAGCCGATACAAAGTTTCCCAAAACTGCAAAAGGAAACAAATTAAGAACCAAACGAGAACAAACAGATTGGCATGTGTAGAAGGAAATACCAAGTCAGTAGCTATCTAATCATCACAGGACACACAATACAAAATTACAGCAGAGGTTACTAAGTAAAAATGATAATCATTTTGATACTGCGAGTAAATTCTGTAAGAGGCCCACTTCATGTAAAATTTGTGCTTCATTTAGTTGACTTTTTTTTCAGTAATTCCATTTGATATGTAGGAAAATATAATTTAAAATAAAAAAGAAAAACGAAACTCAAAAACAATACCCAGTTAACATTTATACCGCGGCCAAAAACACATACCCTCATCCACATCAACAGCGATAACGATCTTTTCACCGGGAGAATCACGATTAGAAAACCCAAGAGGACTTCCCGGTTGATAAGCTCCCTCAAATCCATTCGAGACCAACCCACCAGCATCTGAGTGAACTTCCTGTAGAGGAGGAACACCCTCCATTCTCAAATCACTAACCAATTGGACTTTTCGATACTCAAAATCATTCATAAAACGCCTCTCCCTGTTAACTTCACTATCACTGTGAAGCGCAAGGCAACAATGATCATGCTGGTTATGCTTATAAGAATAGGAACAAAAACAACGCCTAACAGCAAAAGCAAACCCATTGTTGTTCATCATCATCCTACTACTCCTAAAAGAATGAACTTTCCATAATTGCTCCGATGATGAATTCGAAGAAGCAAAAGAAGGAACATAAGCTGCAACCATCGTTTTGAGAAAGCGCTTATTATGGTAGTAGCTTTGGAATTGAGATTGTAACTTCGTTTGCCGCAATAGCAAGAACAATAAGCGAAGCGCCCTAATTGGCTTTTTCAATAACAACATAACGAGAATATACACCTTTTTGGTTGTTTACATTCCCTCAATAGCAGCCAATAGTACCACTAATAATAAAGAAGAAGAGACTAAAATTCAAAAGGGGAGGGGGAAGAAAACTTTTTATGGAACTCAAACCCAAATTGCCCAATTCGCCCAATCATAAAGTGAGTAAGATTTTGTCTGCCTCTTTGTCCAGTTTACTGGCGCTACAATCAACCATGACCAAATATTATATATGCGGAAAGACATCAAAGAATTGTCCAATAGAGAAACCAATTGAATAACATTAAGGAATCTTTTCCGATTGAAATGGGGAAAACTAAAAAAAAAAAAAAAAAACCCTGTAAGATATATTGATTGACGAAGAAGCCGAGGACAAGCGATAGCTTTTTTATGGTGATTGGTGAAGGATACAAAAGGTTCGGAATATCCCAAATCCAAGAACTAATGCGAAAAATATTAATATGTAGTGTGATAAAATCAACATAAATCCCACTTAAATTATTATCAAATACCCATCAAAGGTCGATGTTTTTCCCACCTTCCAGTCTCCCCTAAGCTATCTCTTTATATGATTTAATTGGGATTAGATTTTACGAATCAAAATTAATTAGGACAATATTTAGGGTTCAGATTCACAATCGGTTGCGAATAGTCGCGAAAATTCAGGCTGGAATTCAGTTTGTCCTTAAAATCAGTAATTCCAAATTTTACATGGATTCCATCACCACCGCCATTTCTCTACGTGTTTCTCTTTTTGATTAATTTAATTTGTCTCAAATCAAAATAAATTATTATTTTTTCTTCTCTCTCTTCTCTAGCAATTAGCCAGCTATGTTTCCTTTAAGATCCGGCCCAAATAAAGAACAGGCCTAACCCTTTGCTTCATAACAGGCAAAAAGCATAGCAACAACAAGATAAAGAGAAGAAGAAATCATCGCTTTACATCTCTCTCCTATGATTATGATTTTTACAAAAGTTACAAATTCTCTCATAAACGTTTGACTTTCAAACCACAAACACATTGTATTATGATTGAAAACAAAATAAAAAAATAACTTAAAAATATATTTCTTAATAAATTATAACTTAGAATAAAACACTTAAATAAGCATTTTTTTTTTAAATTTTTACATATTTTTTAAATCAATTATAATCCAAAAAATATAAAATTAGATAGATTTAAACACAAATAAATGAATTTAAGAATATAGATCAATTTTAAAAATATTCACATATTTCTTTTTTTTTCATTTTTAGATTTATGATATATTTTTTCACAACTAACGGACTCGAAATTTAATATATTTTTATATTTTTTTCTTATATTATATTTCTAATATCCTTCGTATTAAATCTTAAATGTTAATATCACGTAAATAAATATACATTTATATTATTTATAACTTTATATTGTATAATATGAATAATGATAAAGATTCATAACATAAATCATATGGTACAAAAATATTAACAAATTTATGTCATTATAATTCCTAATCAAGTATATAAATCTTGAAAACTGAGAAGGGTAGGGGAAAAAAACAAAAGAATTCAATCCAACATATACACAAGCAATGCAATTGATCAAATTACTACACAACCAAAAAGGACACTAACAGGAAGACAAGGAAGCTCATCATAACAAAGTTGTTATCTCCTAATCCAACCGCTAACGAAGGAGAAGAAGATTTTACATGCTTTCTCAGATCAATCATGATCTCAAATCTGCAAGAACTGTTCCCATTTGCAGGTGGTGATGGATCAACAGTTGTAATCACAGACAAATTATTGAAATTACAAGAACCTTTCTTCTGATCCATGGTTTGATAGTACATGTTAAAAGCATAAGAAGCATTAGCTTTAACATCTAACATACCACAGGATGATCCATATCCAAGACTAGTACAATCTGCATAAGAACAAGCATAGCTAACACTTGGGATCAAATTGGGATCTGAAACACTTGCTCCTGGTGCCATTACACACCATTCCTTGGCCAAATATCTAACTCCTTTAGCTGGGATTAAACCTTTTCCACCACCTATTTGCAATGAGAATTTGATTGTTCCATCAAAGTTAAAAATACCCCAATGCCGTTCGAATTTCCCGGGATCAATGCTCTTGGCATCTTCATCAATGAGTGAAAATATGTAAGTGTCAGGAGGAGTAGATCTTCTAGGAGTTCCTTTGCCTTGTAGTATGCGGCTAACAAGGCCTTGGTTAAATCTTTTTGCATTTTCTATATTGGCATTTGGGTCACCATCTGTTGGCCAACCCACCTCTCCAATAATGATGGGCATTGATGAGAAACCAATTTTGTCAAGAGCAGCAATAAGGGTGTCAAAGTTGGCATCTAAGGTATTTGTGTAAGTAATAGAGCCATCTACAAGTGGTTTAGAATTGCCATTAAAAAAGGCATATTCTTTAGGGAAATCAGGGTCAGCTTGAAGGCTAAGGAAAGGGTAAATGTTGATGGTGATAGGGGCTCCATTGTTGCTTAGAAACTTAATTATAGAAATTACAAGATCTTGAATTTCAGGCCGGAAGCTACCTCCTGATGGGAGATTAGTGTCAGATTGATAGACATCTGCGTTTAGTGGAACTGTTACCTTCACTTGTTTTCCCAAACCAGCTTTTATAAGAGCTGCTTGAATGTTTTGGAGAGCTGGAAATAATGTATGTACAAACATGTTTTTGTATGTCTGAAGAAAAGGTTCATTTCCTACAGCCACACATCTGCATAAATTGACCGTGCTAAAATCAGTTATCATTCAAATGGGACATGTTGCATCCACTCTTCAATTTCAAGTACTCAAGTGTCACAAGACATGGAGATAGTGTGTACTCGACATTCATTATTGGTAGAAGTTTATAAAAAATTGAGGAAAATACAAGTATGGACATTGGGATACACATTCAAAAATTTATGCACTAGTAGACTAGTCATGGTCCTAAAAGCTTTCATGTAACATAACAATGGGAGAGAGCATAAAGTTGTGTGATTATGCATGGTCTGTTTGTTTCTATTTTTGAGATTGTAAAAGCACTTTAAGATCAAACAAAAAATTACCAAAAGTGCTTTCAAGCCTCAAAAGGCACAAATTACGTGTTTCTTTTTAAAAACACATTTTTTTCTAAGTTGTTTTTGACTCAAACCGCAATCATAAACAAACATACCATTAGTAAAAGCGTATATCAAGAAGCAAGAATACATATATTTTACCTTATATCAGTCCCATATTTGGATATGTAGGAAGAAAGATTTTGAGCCACCCAATTCTCAGCAACTGTTACACTGCTGGCCAGAGGTGCTAAGAACTCGTTTGGTATCCCAACCATAACCTGAATACCAGAATGCCCAAGAGCCTTAAGAGCCCCAGAATCAGGTTCAAAGAGCTTCACTTTGTCAAAACCATTGTCCTTCATGAGCTTTACAATTATGTTTGGTGGGAGTGGATGCGTAGAACGTGTTCCCCAATTACATGCCAAACCATGAACCCTTTTCGAGAAACCATCATTGAGTACTAAACAGAGCAATAAAATCCAAAAACCCATGTTTTGTTTTAACTTGTTGTTAGTTGGATGTTTGTCATTACCATGTCAAAATGCACATAAAGGGATTGTTTGTATTTAACCAACATTAAAAGTTGAAGTGTCCCTTTATGAAAGGAAAGGTAAGGAATCACATATTCAACAAGGAACTTGATTCTAAGGGAAACCCATTTCAATCATCATTCATCTTGTAATTGGTAGAAAGAGAAAACGCACCAAGAAAGGAATGGAGTGAATTTGTTGAAGACCTTTTGCTTCCGTTATTCCTTGTACCATAAAGCCCTTGTGCTAAGGGATGGACCTCTTTCTAAATTGGTATCTTTTTACAGTAAATAAAGTTACAATTTGTGAAAAGTCTCTTCCTCTTCATTTGCTTTGTTGTTGGCTTTTCCTAGGTTCCACCGACCAAATATGATTCTTATTTCATGTCTCTTTGTATTTATTTATTTTTTGTGCAAACGAAGCTTTCTTAAAAATAAAAAAATAAAAACTTGGAAAACTAACATTTATAAATTACATTCCTAACAATAAAATGATACTAATTATATCTTACTTATATATTTTTAAGATAAAATGTAAAATAGATTATGTTATTTTTATCAAATAAATACATTAGTTTCATAATTATTTTATTTGGTATAATTCTTCAAAATAAGTTATTTAATCTCTTAATTAATATGTTCATTACAAGTAATGTTATTATAAAAAATAAATATTTTTAATCTTATAATTATTAAAATTAATATTTATAATTCATCAAAAGTATTAAAACTGAGTACTTATAATCCTATATTTTTTACACTAGAATGTCTAACTTTTATAAATAATAAGATTAAGTTTAAAAATTATAGGATTAAAGTATTCATTTGTACATAATATTATAACTATTTTGACATTTTTTTTTAAATTATGGAACCTTTGATACTCAATGTAATAAATATGAGATTAAATCGTTTAAATTAAATAATTATGAGATTTTTAGTATCTTACTTCCTATATTTTTATTACAAAAAAAATATTATGTCTAAAAATTTCACATTAAACAATATCTAATTAGACACAATTTAATTTGAACTTTAATTAATTAAATTCATTCAATATTAAACTCTGTATCTCGTTTAATATTATTTGATTGTCATTGTTGTTATAATTTTTAAGATTTTTTTAGGATAAATAATCATCATAACGTCATTTAAATTTGAACTTATATAACTTCAACTATTATTTTTCATTTTTTAATATAATTTTTTCAAATAAAAAATAAAAAATCATGTAACTTATAGAAACAACAAAATTTGTATCATGTTTGTGTAATTATCTTTAAAATGGGTCGATGTATTATTGTGTTACAATAACCATGACATGCAATTAGAATGTAATACAAATTTCTTTGAGGCTATTTTAATGAGGCGTTCGTTTTAGATGCTATATTTGATAAATGTCTCATTTTTTTATAACACTCGTTCTATTTTATTTAAAATTTATTCAAAGATTAATTTAATAAGATGATAATATTATCATGAACTAATTTTTATTGTTTTTAAAATAATACATGAATTTATTTTTATTAATTATAAATAGTTACATTCTAATTCTATTATTGTTCGGATTAAGTAGAGATATATTTTGAGGATGCTTGTAGTGTATTTTTTAATAAAAAATAAAAAAATTGTATTTAAATATCTATGAGTAAAAAATATATCATGATATAGATTTAATAAGAGGTTAAGAAATATGGTGGACTCTTCTCCATCAAATACACCATTCATATCATGTTACAAGAGAGAAATAGAATTTTTACATTATAATTTATAATAAAAATTATGTAACATAAATGAAAAATTAAAAATATAATAATTTAATAAATATTAATATCATACAAGAGAGAAATAGAATTTTTACATTATAATTTATAATAAAAATTATGTAACATAAATGAAAAATTAAAAATATAATAATTTAATAAATATTAATATCATACATGTATAAGTGTTAAAAACTAAAACTAAAAGAAATGATTTTAATTTATAAATAATAGAATATGATTTATGATTTCAAAATTAAGAATATATTTATAAATACATGTTATTAAAGAAAATAAAAGATTAACAAATATTTATATATATATATATAATTGTGTGCACTTATTTATGGTTTTTTTAAGGAAAAAATGAATCAATTTTATAATAGTGATAAAAATCAATTAAAAACTATATAAAAAATATTAAAAAATTTTAAATAAAATAAAAAGTTATTAAAATAAAATATGAAATAATATAATATTAGATAAACTTAAAATTAGAATTAAACAAAATATTAAAAGAAAAATTGACAATGTGAATGATAAAACTCTTAAAAGTTTTAGTAGAAATTTATTATCATATCTTTTTTTATTTTAATTCTTATAATATTTGACAATATCGTCTTGTTATTATGATTTAAATTTAACTATACGAAATATTTTTGAATTAGACTATATTGACTTAAGAAATATATTTATATAACATATATTATTATAATGTTTATCAAATAGTGAACAAAAATGTCTCTTTTTACCATTTTAGTCGTAATTTATTTTAATTTTGTTTACATGCATGTTAAATATTATTAAAACATACGACGATATATCAAAATATGTACAGAAAAATTAGACACATATTATTACAAATAAAATATTTATTTAATGTTAAAAATATATATATAATTAATTTTTTGTAAATTTTTTGGACGGAACTACATCACCGTGTAACTCCAATGATGTTCTGCCCCGACTCTATATATTAAATGAAAAAGACTTGCATGATTGATGTAATTTAATGTGATTCACGTAATGGTCCAACAATAAGATTCAATTATTTTTTGTTTTAACTCAAAGTTTGAATCACATGAAGTACCATTGATTTAAAAAAAATTAAATACATGTAAAATAATAATTTACTTACTATTAACTAATAATAAGAAAGAAAAAATTGTTGATTTTTATTTTATTATTAAAAAACCTCTTAAATTTTTTAAATAGTTAAATGAACATATTTAAACTATTTAATTCTCTACTAATTCATATTATACAAAACAATAACAAATAAATATGGTTGAAACATATTTTTTAGTTTTTTTTTTTGCTATTTATTTAACATCTTAAAATTAGTACATATAATAGCATAAAACTCTTGGAGTAAAACATAAATAGAAATACAACCCTTGACAAAATTATAAGTTACCCAATTAGTTACAAAGTGAGAAATATAATTTAAATTTTTGGTATTCAAAAGACATAAATCATATTAAACTTGTTCAAAAGTAATCTTAAATGAGTAATTTAATTATTTGACTCTCAAGAGATAACAAAATCTTCATATATTAGAGTCTTTTTAACGTTATTGTTGTCTCCTTCTAAGTAAATAATTTTTAAAATTATTTTTAATTATCAATTACGAGAAAAATAATAACTCACTAACTTTGCTTTCTTTATCTAAATTTTCAAAATATGATTTTCTTTAACTTTAAACTTGACTCATCTAATCCTTAATACTATATCACCTATTAAATTTGAATTGAAAATTATCGTATTAAAATTGATTTTAACTTATTTTTTAAGGAATCTATCCCAATTTGTAGTAAGAAGGGTGAAAATTTTATACCATGAATTCATTCAATTACTGAAATTAGACAAGAAACTTCAAAACTCACTAAATTATTGATTATAACTTAAGAATTAATAAATTAAGGTTTGAGATATAGTACTAAGCAGATAAATGTTATTTTAACAGCAGGCACAATAACTATAAAAATTACTCCTTACAAATGCCTGAATCACAAACCCTCAAACCGCCCTGCATACTAGACATGATTAAGATAACATTACAAAAATAAGTTAATGAATAGCGTTTACAATTTCGATGACAATATAGTATCCAGAGAGTTGAGGGACAAAATGAGGAGCGACCTTGTGATCTGCGGAATCAGTCCTCAAAGATACTTCTATTATAACACAACAAAATTGGACATAGTGAAAAACAATAAATAGTTTAGCAGTTTTCTTTTTACCACATTGTTCACTGCATTTCATTTTTAATCTTTAGTTAACTTGCACTTAAAATTGAACATGTTCACAAATTAAAATCATTTAAACACATATATTCAAGAGTAGTATACACGGTCTAAAATTTTTCTTAAAGACATAACATGATTTGTCATCTAGTGTTATTAGAGCTTCGACAATTTTTATGCTTTTAAATGTATATACAAAACGAAAGAATTTTGAAACATTTTTCCAAATTAGTGAGATGTCAAAAAAGAAAGCACCTATAAAGGATCATCTCATTGCATTATTCTCAATAGTTCCTATCAAAAAGGGAGGGATACGATAAATTGTAAGAATAATAATTTTTTTCTTACCTATCATTACAGGAAATATTTACTAGTGGATTAAAAATAAAATTTAGGAACAAAACAGAACTGTGGTACAAAGACGATCTAGATCATTTAGCTACACGATGCAGCAACGTTGAAAATCGTTTCTCACAAGAAACTTAAAAAGTGGAAGAAAAAAAAGAAGCTAAGGCAACAGATCTTTTAATTGTGCAATGAAAAGATCCTCAAGAGCTCCACGTACATCCATCTGGAAAAAAAACATATATATATGTATATAAGATCAATTACACACGTAGCCAATAACTTTCAAGTGATTCAGAGTACAACGTGCCAAACCATTTTGTGCTTTTACGAGTGTAATAGTCTATTAATGTGCAGTGGATTTGAACTCTTAAATCAGATATGACTGATTCAGAGATTGATGATTAAACCACAATCTGAGCTAAAAAACAATTTACAAAGACAAAAGTTTTGTGGCTCAAGAAAGAGGCAGATGGAAGATCAGGAATGGATTCATATCAAAATCCATATTTTGGGTCCAGAGGACCCATTCAGAAATAAAGTACCCGAGAAGAAGGAAAGAAAAAGGACACAAGGGCTACAACTCAGTGAAATTTAGTACCAGCAACACAAGGAGAAACAAAAGGAATAATAATTGAGGAACAAGAGGCTACCTGCTTAGAACATACAAGTTTTGTAAGCAAAGGATAAAAGTCTCTCAAGTGTCTTCTGAAAATCTTTTTGTTCATAGAACACATGCCTTTGAGCACCTGAAAGATAGCAAACAAAAGTATTCCTCTGTTATTGTCAGGTATGAATACAATAACCTGGAAAGAGCATAAAAGAAAATACCATGATAGGATACTGACGGATGACTACAAGTCTACAATCAAGTAATGAGCAAGAAACATAACCAAAACCCACAAATAATAGGAAATAGAGTCTCTATGTAGGATAAAGCTAACATGCTGAATATAACAAAATAATAAAGCAAGGATTCAATTATCATAAATGAGAAGGGGATAAGCAAATGGATAAAGGAAGCAGTAGGCTAGAAGGACTACATTTTACAAAGGTTTCTTCCACAACATCATGATCGGGAAGAGAAGAGAAAATAGGATACATGTTCTATTTCTAACCATAAGTTTTATCTATTTTGATACTTTATGTTATCATTTTTATACCAATCAAGTACTTTTAATTGACATTGACATTAAATCTTGATGAGATAAGTCACTCACAGAGAACGAAAGGTAAGAATTTTTATCGAATTAGGCAAGAAGAGATTGGTCTCACATGACCGTCTCGTATCTTATTTAATTCAAATTTAACATTAATATCAACTAAAATATTTAATTAATATAAAATTGAATACATAAAGTATAAATTGATAAAAAGGAACAAAAAAAAAATTTAATAAATTGAAAGTAAATCAAAACTTTTAGTAAGAAATAAAACGTTTACCCAAGAAAATAACTACTCAACAGTCCAAGTAAAATATAAGCTGCAATGACATACCTTAAAAAATTTAATTGACTAGCAGTCTAGCATTATTTGAAGTTTTGAACACAAGGACAGATTTCATACCTTAACAGTGACAGGAGAACGTAGCCCTAGAGCTTGATGAATATCTATATCAGCAGTATTGCCAACACTGGACTGCAAATCTGATGCCGCTCTAAGTACCTGTTCACAGAAAGAGACCAATTTCTCCTCTGCAAATCGTTCAAGCTTCTCTTCGGCATTAGAATATTCATTGGAAGTTGAGTCCTTGTCAGTTGAACCAACGTCATCTTGAGGACCATTAAGCCCTTCCTTGTTGGCATCAAATCCGGAAGTTGCTTTGTGCAAGATTTCTACATATATGCAAGTTCCTGCTAGTTCTTGGCGAATAAGATTTAAAGGTGGCCTATGAAAGGATGAAAGAGTTACTAACATAATCACAACATGTCAACAAATCCATGGAAAAAATTAAAGGTCAATATAATTTTAAATTTTAAACCACCTTTCATGGGGAAGTTGGTGCATGCGTGTCCTCAGGCTGGTGTATGAGTTATAGGAAGCAGCAAACTCTAACAGAGACAGCAAAATATCCATTATAGCAGTCTTTTGTGGTGCTTTCAATCTTTTCCAGTACTTCTGCAATTTAAAGTGCATTTTAAAACAGTGTTAGACATTTTTTTTACGATTAAATTCATTTATTGAATGTTTTGTACATTTCATTTTATGGGAACATATACAGTGTTCTGACGTACAGGATAAAGAAAAAATTAAGACCTGAATGCTATCAATAGCACCAAGGAGTAGCAACTGAGTGATACATTTCCCTCTAACAGGTTCCATTAATGGACCTTCCTCCTCTTCTTTGGCGACAGGCTCAACAGTATCAGGGACCTAAAGGGCATAAATAGTATAACAGAACTAAGAAGGGTAGACAGAACAAAGATCTGAGTCAAAAGAGATGAAATTTGGAAACAAAGTAAATAGTGCATGGATTCAGAAAAGAAGTAAATAATGCTTTGAAATATGATAAATTAGAGTAAACCCTTTCATAAAAAAACAAAAACTCTCAATTTTCGGCAACCTAGTAACTTAAGTCTGATTTGTAGCTGATTTAACCTATTTATGATAGTTAAGTTGTTAATAGTAAGAGGACAAGTTAAATGCTTCTAAATTGAAAATACATAAATGTTTGTTGTGCTTTTTAGTTTGTACGTAAGAGAAAAGTCTATTCACTAAAAAGCCACAAGAAAATGTATTCTAGTGAATAGTGAAGCACACAAAAAATAAAAAAAGGCAAAACATTAAAAGATTAATATCCACTTGCTCGCTACCTTGAGTGGAGATGAGGGTATTGAAGCCACTGAAGCACCACCTTTAGATTTAGAAGTAAGACTTCTAACAAGGAGATTGTCCATCATATTTCCCATAATCCTTTGACCTATTGTTTGACTCCGTTGAAGGCCACCATCTTCAGTGGGTTTTGGTGTTCTTCCAGACAGTGATGGAAGGCCTATAACCATAAACATTTTCTATAAGTTTCCATTGGACATTTTACAGCAATAAAAGTGCAAAAATAAGCTCCATCCCTCAGGGAGTCAGGACTACCTGATCTTCCCAGGTATTACTAGTTTATTGCAATCCATTAAGTTGTTCTGGAAGCATGATGTAGCTTCTATATTGTTTGAATATATTGTCCTACAAGCATTAAGTTGGATACACCATTGAAGAGTGAAAACCCTACCTTCAGAACCCAAGTTTGTTGGTAGGCCTGAGTCCACATTCTGCTCCATAGGCATTGATGTAGGTTTTCTTCCTGTGCCATTAGAACCACTGCTAGGGGATGCCAATGCAGGTACTACTCCGTTTTCACTGACATCAAAACGGTGGTTATCTCTGACCTCATGCTTGAATTCTAGATCCTTGATTAAATCCCGACTGTTTTTTAGATCATCAAAATCCAATGAATTGAGCAGCTCAAGAGGCTGGGTTGTGTAAGCAGCATCTCTGTAAAGGTTTTTTTTTTTAATAATTAAAAACATTTGCAGCTGCAATAGAATGATAAAACGTAATTTCAGATATTTAGATTCATTCACCTTATGCTTATCAATAAGGTATCCCATTCACTCTCACTGAATTGATGTCCCCCAACTTCTATGAGATGCACCAGTGCACCCAAAGATAGTGAGACCACTGACTGATCTATCTGTTTGGCACAATCCAACAGCAAACCAAGTAGTGGTGGCAGCATAAAACAAACCTCCTGCAGAGAGGAAAGAGATAAGATGTAAAGTGCAATGATAAAACCCTCGGGTAGAGTGTGAAAGTGTGAGGTCAATAGGCCACTTTGTATAAGATAAAAATCACCTTTAATATTTTGGATACAATTAGGAAATGTTCATATGCACAATTTCCATTAGTTAGTAAGGTCAGATCTAACAAATTTTAAAGATAAATCACATCACACAATTCTCAATGGATGCATCATTGGAGTCTGTATAAACCAAAGCCATAGATAGTATACATAAAATGAAGAGAATGTAACTAAGCAAGAAAAGTGATTTTTAAAAGTCCAAGTTAAATTCCTAAACAACCACTTTTGGATGCTAGAATTTGAGAATCGTGTTTTCATTAGATCTTGTATCGTCCAAACTCAACCTCCAGGTGCAATTTTATGCTATTTCATGAAACTTGACTAAAAGAAGTGGAAAATTTGCTAAAAATGACAAAGTTCTCAGGATTTATTTATGCTAAATTCCACAATACCAGCATACTTTTTTTTTACAGGAAACAAAACGTATAAAATAGATTTTTCATATAATATGGATGCTTGCAAGAGTTTTCACCATACCTTAGACTAACAATAAGTAACTTCCTCATTTTTCATAAATCTGATGCTTGTGCAACATATAAGAACTTAGACCGATACAGCGACAGCCAATAACAAGCTAGATAATACCTTATAGAAAGTGTTGAAAAGGTTGCACATCAACTGAAGGGAACGAACACTTATCTCACGTTGACCTTCGTCATCTGAAGACATTCTGCTTTCCTTTCCAGCATGTCTCACTTGATCAAAAATGGGAAACAAGACATGGTGGAAAACATTCTCCCAAAATGATGATGAGAACTTGCTCCCACTTTCATTTAGCAAATCAAATAGAACTTCAAGAGAACAGCTTCTGATCTCTGGTCTGGGATCTGATGTGAGATCTGATAAACCAGCCAGCATTGGAAACCAATAATGCTCGGTAACATCAAAAATTGAATCCTCATTTACATCAATAGGCTTCAAAGCACCACCAGGTATAAGACCCTAAAATTGACGAACACATATGAGTGACAAACTGAGGCATTACAGAAAAGACAACCAATGGACTCCAGTAGGGGAGGGTTTACAGTTTTATACACCACCTAGATAGAAAAACTAAAAACCAATAACCATTCATGTATAAATACTGCAGAGATGAATCTACCAAACCAATCCACACATGGTTCACGCAAGAAAAGAACTATGATATTATTGTTTCATACAATATACAGATTTAAAAACTAAATAACAAACAATATTGAAGACAAACCACAACCTCTGTCAGACGATCCTCACATATGCGCAGGAGTGCAATAGCCTTCAAACTTATACGTGATGAACTTTTGTTGTTTGCAAATCTAATAAGGCAATTGACACAATCCACGAAACAGTCTCCAACTATTTGATCAAAGTGCTCCAAGATGACTGCTTAGGAGTCAGATATACAAAGAAATATAAGGCATGGAAATGTAAATGTTTAGAAGCAAGAACCGTGGAAACAATAAGAGTAGAAACTCTACCCTGCTCAGCGTTTTCAAATGCACTATCAACAATTGATTCCAAATCATCATCTGCAGCAGCAGTGAAAATCATAAAAACACTGTGCCATCCAGACTTTATATTCCCAACTTTGGATTTTATCATCTGCACAAGCACCAGAACAAAGTAATGTCTAGCAAAATATAGTAGATGAAATCTATGTGTGAGTGCACACACGTGAAACAAGAGAAGGAAAAAATGAAGAACATTCAGGATTACTAATTTACGTATTTACTTGGACAATGCAGTCAACAATTAGACTCCTTATGGTTTCACTTGGACTATTGCGCATAAGAACAACAAATGGCTTGAGAATGTCATTTTGGAATGTGAAATTTGTAAGTTCAGCACGCTCCAGATATTTCATGCCAAGCTGTCTTAGGGAATCTATGGCATACGTAGCAATCTTCACGTCATGATGGCTCCCGGCTGAAATGAAGTGATTTGCCAAAACGAACCATATCCTAGCCCAGACCTGCAAAAATAAATTATAAATATGAAAACCAAGCTATCAGAAGCTGGGCCATGCAACATATTAGTAGCTCATGGGTTGCAATTAAAAATATGAATTTCATATTTCTCTATATTTCCTAGTGTTGATCATTTTCGGGTTCAAAGTTGATTTACAAACAATAGAACATTTAAAAAAGGCATGGGCACCACATAACGGTCCTCCTGAACTTTTATCAGAAACTAAATGTGTTTGAGAAAACGTAAATTATAATACCATTCGTATTCGAGCTATGTTGTAGTAACTAATCTCAACGAGTTTTTGCAGGCTGAAAACACGAGCCGGAGTTTGCTTCAGTTCTTCAGCTGATACACCACAGAGAGCAGTAAAGAACTCCACAACTGAATCGCTGGGAAGTTTCTCACTATTAATGAAAACTTGCTCAGCAGGTTTTCCAGCTAACTCCTTAAGAGATTGAACAACTGAATCTCTTGAGATCTGATTCGATCCTTGCATGACTGTTGCAGCAATAGCTGGAGTTGTTGTAATAAATTCAAGCCGAGAAACACATTCCAAAACAGCGTTCCACGTATCTTGAAGCGAATCAGGCTCTGAGTCACAGAGAGTCAGTAGATTCCGCAATGCCTCTACATTTTTACTGCGCATCTCCTTTGGAGCATGTAAGAAATTAAATCTGAAACACAAATACAAAAGATCAACCATGGTCAAGATTTTTCCACAGATAAAAAAACAATAAAAGTGTGTTCCCAGTAAAGTTGGTTTTAAAATAAACATGAAAAAACTAAATGATAATTAAGTGAACAAAGAATCAACTAAAAATGGTAAGGAAAGCAAACAAATAAACTACTATATTAAGAAATAAGTAATAAGAATGAATGGTAGAGGATTAGGATACCTGACCAAAGATGTTAAAAAGGCATAACGCATGGTGTCCATTCCAAGAATATATGCTATATGGATTCCAGCCCTAAAACCCTCCATACAGAGAATAACCCTTGCCTTATTATCACCTTCTTCCACAGTAACGGAGAAGGTAGCAAGCAAAGGCCATCCCACAGCTTCAACCATAGGCCTTACGAGTTCTATCTGCTGTGATGTATAAAACACCCCCCTCTGTATTCCTTGGTTTCGGAACATTGCTTGTGTTTGCTTTATTATGGCTTCACTCTCCAAACTGGTATCAACTGTTGATGTCCTTCTAGGAAGGGCCAGATTAAGAATGCTAACCAGACGGCCTCTCTCTTCACCCTCTGTTTTATGTCTGCCACTTTTCTCAATACCAACCATCTCATCTTTCATTTTGATTTTTTCTTTAACAATTGAATCATATATTTCTTCCAAAAGTTCTGTAGGAGCACATTCTTCAGCATTATCCACAGCATTCATACGTAAAAAGTCTGCCTTTGACATTTTAGGCCACACCATTGGATTATGTGCATCCGTGTTCAGCATAATAACTGAGTATGCGAGAACATATGCACTATCAGCATTCTCAAAAAGGCCTGGATTCTCTGCGCAATATCTACAAAAGACAAAAAATGCAAGATATTAAGATTGAAGGGGAAATATACCAGAAAAACAATGAAGATTCCAAAACCAACATGATCAAAAACAGTGATTAAAATTTTCCAAAGATTGGATTGACAAATAATTAATGGCTCTGTGATGAAAGCAGAGATGGGAGAGGACTTTAAACGGAGCTCAATTATGTACATATGCTGATTAAATCATGAATAGAACTATGAATAGAAGACAGACACAGATAAAGAGACACCAAGTACCGTTCTGCAAACTTTTCCATGATGCGATCTATCTTTTGAGCTTCCCCTGGAAGTCGAAATCCTTTCAGAAATTCACAGATTGCAGTGTCAAATTTCATTCCTGAAAATTTCATGGAGTCTACATAAGCATGCATCACAGCAAGTGAAAATTCTTCATGCTGGCCCAAATAATCTCCAACCATTGCCTGAAAATTCAAAAAGGATCAATAAAGATGAAGAATGTCACATCAAAATAGCAAAAGAGGTTCATGCAAGAACAAAATTTCTACCTTGTCCAAACTGGGAGTACTTCTCAGAAACTGGGCAACTGAAGAAGGTATATTTTCTACCAGCTTATTTGAAATCAGATACTCCACACCCTTTAATGGCTTTCTGTTGAACTGCAATATGCAAAAGTAACATCAGTCCCTAACTGTAGTCCAAGCAACAACAAAAATAGAAAAATAGTAATCATGTCATATAAATATCAAGAGAGAGGGGGAAATAACAACAAACAGTACTGAAAATTACCTCAGCAATAGCAGCTTCCACTGTAGACTTATGAGCCTTTGCCTTCTCAAAGTTATTGGTTGCATCATCTTCCACTGTAGACTTATGAACCTTTGCCTTCTCGAAGTTATTGGTTGCATCATCTCTGCTTCTCACCTCCATGGATTCTTTTGCTGAAGCTTCATCTTCAGCAGACTTAGTGCTATGCTTTTCTGATTCTCTATGCAACTTTTCCCAATCAACTAATGATTTAAGAACATTCACTAGACACTGAAGATGTAATGAAAGGAAAGTTATCCAGCATGATCTGCTATTAGAATTTTTTTTTTTTTTAAGTGTAGACAGTGACTAAATAGATTATTGTTAAAAGAGAACTAGTAAACCTACCTGAAGAGACGAACCTCTGACTGACGTAGTCTGAGACAAAGCAACCAAATTAGAATCTGTACTTTGAGTCCCTTGAGCTAATTTTGATAGAGCTGTAACCTATGTGAGTAGTCATGATGTATTGAAAAATGTTAGGTATTACCAAAAGGAGATAACACCCAAAATCATGAACAGAGCCAAAACGACACCATTTTGGACATAATTTAAGATTATACCATGCGTTCAAACAAATTCGGTGCATCAAGATCACAATCATAATTTACAAATATGTCAACAAGCATCTGAGGATCCTTGCATATCTTCTCAAGCATCCTGCAGATACCATCCTTATCAGAAGACTGCATCCATGGGAAGAACTAAGATAACCATGTTGATAGCCTAATGGATGCTGAAAGCCTAGAAGGTACCCCATGTCACATAATAAAATGCAGTATATGGATTATATGATCAACATATCCAAGCAGAAACAAAAACTTACCGAAGAACACTTATTTTCTGATTAACATCTGAGCTATCCAATGAGTGTAGAACTATCAAAGGAAAGAAAATTCCAATTTCACCCTGGCAAAGAAGTGCCACCAGAAGGGTGGGAATCAATAAGTTTTTGTTTCTGTTTCTCTAAGAAAAGTCCTTGCAAAAAAGTTTGAGAGGCTAGCCATCTAGATGACTCACGTACTTTAAGACTATCTCTAAACCGCAGCAGAAGCAGTAAAAATATTCCAGTTGCATACTGCCAAAAAGGGAAAAGCATGACTGAGAAATAAAAGTACCATTGATTTCTAGGAGAATCTAATGATTGAAAAACACAGTTGTATGTAAACCTGAAATATCACAGTGGACTGTGCAACTGAAGCACGCAACAAAGCATAGGAAAGATATGCTTTAACAGAGTCAATAAAATGAAAGTTCTTGGTAAATGAGTGACTAACACCTTCTAATAAACCCTGAAATACAATACAACAAAGTCATTACTCAACATTGAAAAACTAAAGTAGAAATTTTCAATTGTCACTCTGACTAAGCATTAGGCAAAGCTTTCTGTCTGTACAGCTACTTGTGAAGCATGTACCAAGAAAAGTAAGCCCAGAAAAGAACAAATTGGTTAGAAAATCACCTGCAAAAGCTCAAGAGACAAAATTCGGGTCTTGGAAGTGACTTCATCTTTATCCTCCTTCATACCCATCTGCAGACAATAAATTTGACAGGTCATATATTAAGTTCAAAATTTATAGCAATCACTTGGAGAGATTACTGAGAAAACCAACCTGGCAGAGTGTGCGGAATACCAACAAAGCATCATGTTGAATTATGCTCATGCTCTCAAGGTCAATCCCTCTTTAAAAAAATATAGTTCAAATAACAGTTTTGAGCAACAAGAATGAAGTAGCAATAACAATTATAATTTTTTATAATAAACATGTGATAGTTGATTTTTGAGTTATATATTGTGTACTTACCGAATTATCTTTTTACCATCTTCTGTATGCACAGCTTTGTCAAGGACAGCCTCTAGGCCCTACACAGAATTGGTGAAATGAATAAATACAACCACAGGACAAACTCTGACAAGAGTTAATAAGGCTAATCAAAGACTGAAACATAATTTTATGTGAAATCATAAACAGACAAGGAATACCTTGATATCAGCACCCCCAGCAAGATTATGGAGTTCCTCCACAGATGCAAGAGATGCATTTTTTATCTGATTAAGAGCATCGCCTAGCGTCATTGCTTTTTCAGTTTCATCTCCCGAGGAAGTTTCTTTGACTTTTACATTTGAATTCTGTGCTGAAGTGACTTCTCTGGGCACAACAGAATCATCAGCAGCAACCCGAATAGCCTGACAAACAATATAAGTTATCTAGGGTTAGCTGGAACAATAACTTATTTGTCTCTCTCCAGCACAAAAAAAACATGTTAAACCATTTGGAATTGGGGGATTTCAAGTCCAAACCGTATCATTCTCCATTCTCCGGATAATGATGCTTATCATCTGTGTCAACATAGCCTTGGATGTAGCTTGGTTTATAGGACTCTTGCTACAAGTCCAAGTTACAGTTCATGAGCACTAGTTGAATTAAATCTAGGGCAACATCTGCAGACAATGTCAAAAATACCTGTGAAGCGCTACATTGTAGCATACTCTGATAACTCCCAGCAACGATTCCCCATGTACTGCATTTGAAACAGGTAATTTGGAAGTGAGGGAAAAAAATTTATACAAAGGCCAGAGGGGTTAAGCTAAACAAACAGAAAATATAAACATTAATCATAAGCATATTCAGGTTGCTTGTGTATAAGTTTATAGCAACTAATTGCTATGTTACTCCGACTCAAATATGGGTGTCCAACAAGGGTATGGGAATTCGGCTAAAAAGTGTCTGATTCTTGAACAAGGATACTTGGACAAGGAAAACTAATATAATTATGTTAAATATATTACTCATTAAATTGTTAATTATGTTCATATGTGTCAAATGATGTTAAATTTATATATAATAATCATCAGATTATTTCTTTCACTTCTTACAATATATCTTTACTTACGAATTATTTAAATTATTGAAGCTTTTATTTATGCCAAGAAAATATCAATGTTTATTAAAAACGCTCATAACTTTTTTAAGCCATCAAAAAGATTTAAAAAATAAATGAAACACCCAGGAACATTTTCTGATTCCTGGCCCTCAATAATATCAAAGAGACGGCATTACAAAGTTAATTAATTGAAACTAGGAAAAGACCCCAAATAACAAAGCTGTTGTTCTCCTATCAGGCTCAAGAGTGTCTGAGGGCCCAATAACGCTCATGACTTTATAAGCCTATATGATAAGGCCCATATTTATTAGTCTTCACTAATGTGTGCCACCACTTATATTAGATTTTTTTATTATTGTTGCCATATCTCTTGTCTTCTTTACCACAGCCATCTCTGTAACTTCTCCTCCTCATAATTTCAAGACATTTTTTCCCCTTCGATGCATAAATAACTCAGCTATTCAATTAGTTTCACTTTTAACCCTCAACAAAAAAAAAATCATATGTTCATTTTCTTACAATATTAAAAAACATATGTTCATATACGTTGTAAAATAAATAAATATATGTTTTTCTTAAGGGGATTAAAAATGAAACTACATACATAAAGAGGAGTTATGCCATTAAACCTTTTTTTATCCTCTGATTCTCAACTCGTTAGCAAGGTGAATCTAATGAGTTTTTTCCATGGCCAACTCATACCTGTGTTGGTGTCAACGTAGGTTTCCTATCAACAACAACATGGCAAGGGAAAGTGGCAAATCGGAGTAACATAGAGCAATTGAACTCTAGTTAGAGGACCAAAAAAGCATATATGGGGTATTCATGCCATGCTGGCAACAAATTAGAATGACAAAAGTAGTATGCTAGAGAAATTACCAACAGATCCGGTGATTTTTCAACCAAACATAATAAAATTACACTGCACCAAAGCTTTGTAACACAATTCTTTAAGAAAGCAGCATTTATGCCGAAGTCTAGTTCTATCTTGCAGAAATATAGGTCATAATCTTTAAACCTTGTTCTAACTGATAAAAATAACAAAAGGCACAAGAGCTATTTCAACACAGATGAAATTGCACATTCTATGCATTGTCAGCTTAATTAACAAACAAACAGATCTAAAAAGCAGACCTAAGGAATGAGTGAATCATACATACACCATAATATACAGAGAAATATGATACATTTAAACATCATTTCCTTTAAAAATGCAGACATTATCTTGGATCCCACAGGAAAACTGTCTTCCCAAAAAAATTGTTATCATGGCCAGCCACCAAACTGCATATTACACCAAAACCTTCCAAAGAGAGTGTACTCGCCACTAATCAAAAATAAAATTCTAAACGATCTCAGGAAAATAAACATTTTGCAGGAGAATCATAGTCACATGAAAAAATAAAAGAAAGAAAGGTAAAGGGTGTGGAGGAGGGGAAAATAAAGTGGAACAGCATTGCACCACTGTGCACCCCTTTATCTCAATCCAACATATCTAAGAATACATAACAAAATGTATGCTAGGGGTCAAAAAATGAACCAATCTTCTGCAATAATTAAGCACAGTAATGCTGAGGAGGGTATGTTGATGATATAATCCTGACTAGAGACAACTTGAAAAAAATCGAGAGATTAAAGACAAACCTGCCTACAGAATTTGAAGTCAATGACTTGGGATAAATACAACACTTCTTAGGAATGAAAGTTATAAGGTCAAAAAAACAGAATCAATATATCTCAACATAAATACATCCTTGACCTCCTTATTGAAATAGACATACTTAGGTATAAACCAAGTGATATTCCGATTGAAGTAGGAAAGAAGTCAAAAGATTTGGGAAAATCCGTAGACAAAAAAAGATATTAAAGACTAGTTGAAAAGTTGATATACTTGTCTCGTATTAGACCTAACATTGCATGTGCAGTAAGTCAACCCATGAAGGAAGCTTACCTTGAAGCAGTTTACAAGATCCTAAGATACCTTAAAAGTACCCTAACAGAGGTCTGTTCTTAAAAAAAAAAAGAATAAAGCCAAAGATATAGAGGTCTTCACTGATACAGATGAGGCTGGCTCAATAGAAGACAAATGATCAACTACGGATATTGTACTTTTGTCTTTAAAAACTTAGTAACATGAAGAAGTAAGAAGCAAAAGTAGTGGCCAAGAGAGGAGCAAAATTGAATTTAGGACAATTGTACAAGAAATTTGTGAGATTTTCTGGTTACAAAAATTGTTGATAGAACTTCAAATTTCAATAAAACCATAAGTCAACCTTTACTGCGATCACAAAGCAACCATCATCATCTCTCTGAACCCTTTTCAACATGACAGGACAAAACATATGGAAGTAGAAGTACACTTCGTCAAAGATAAGGTTGAAGATAGAACTATTTGCATAACTTATATTCCAATAAAAGAATAGATTGTTGATATTTTCACTAAAGAACTACCTTGACAGAGTTTCGATGACTTTATTTACAAGTTGGATATGATTAACATTTATAAACCAACTTGAAGGGAGCATTGAAATCACATAATATCAGGGATTTTTATTCTGTATTTAATTAGAATGATAGTTGACTTTACATTTTATTAGGAGATATTCAAAAGTTAATAGGAAGATTGTATTAGTGATTTATTTCCTTATGTGCTTAGTCTAACTATACTATAAATATGTATCAAATGGTATTGAAGAGATATCAAGAAATACAATAATCTAATTTCCAATTACTTTTCTAGATATTTGGGTAGATGAAAATGGCACTTTTAAAAGAGTTTTGTCATACATAGAAGTTGTCCAATAAAGAATCATCATGTTCTTTTCAGTGACATACCTCTGAACTTTGTGGATGACACAGCAGTAAGAAGGACCTTCAAGACTTGCAAAATGGTACTGCACTTGTTCTCTATAAGTAACTTGCCATAATAACTTAAATAAACTAGGGAAAAATCAAGAATATACGACAATATGTACCTATCTGGTGAAGAATTGTCAATGCAACCACAAACCATGTTCAAGATGTCTGTAAAACGTGGAACATTTTTTCCACCATCCAAACTAAGATCGCCCTCTAGATGATCATATGCAATGAGTTTCTGTCCTTGAGGAAGTTTCACATAAGTAATAGGTAAACAATTACAACAATAAAATGAAAGCAATAGAGACCATTACTCCATGGACTACTAAATAATGCAAGATTAAAATGGGCTTTAAAAGAAACATTAAGGATCCAAGGAGCATCTGGGTGGAGACATGTAATTTACACAAATAAAATTAATTAATTAAGCAAGCACATACATGAAGACAATCCAGAGCAGGTTCCAGGATTTTTAAGTTCTTCATTGCAAATGCAAGCCGAAGAGGATTCAAAACAAGGTCTGCTTCAGCTCCTTCTAAGGTATGCCCAGCATTTGCTAATATAGTTGAAACAGGTACTCTCGTATTGACTGGTTTGGTAACAGCATCAGCCCCCTGATCACTTTGTGGAAGTATTTGTGACTGGCTTGGTTCAGTATCAGTCTTTGTAACTTCAGTTTCAAGTGAACTACAAAAGAAATGGTTCCAAAATTAAGAAAGAAAGGACTTCTAAGCTTATTATTGGACCAAATCATGGAAACAATTCTTTTCCATACAAATACATGTATGCCTTAGTAGCATTTCGGAAGTATACTATGAGTTTAATGTACTGACATCTGATAAATAATACATTTTTAATCGAAGCTACTTGACAAGGTTATCATCTAAAAAGAAATAAAAATTTGAAATCAGCACAAAGTACGACCACTTTCCTCTCTTTCTTTATCTATTTGTATGGGACAATATGGAGAGCTAAATGTAAAGACCTGGTATCACTAGCTGCCACTGGAGGCTGGTTTGACTGGGTAGAAGCCGCATACTGAACTTGATTGTCCTCCTTCAAACCATCTGGGAAAACATAAGTCAAGCTGGTAAGAAATCAAAGAGTTGGGCAGCTTCACATAGTACAGACTACAGAGTAAAAAGAAACAACTAAATAAAGTTCAAAAAGAACTACGAACATCAAATTTCATGATGGCTTACAAAGGAAGGAGAATAAGATGGGGTAAGGAAATTTCTAAAACAAAGATAAAGAAAAATGCATATAACCAGATTTCTTTAAGAAACCCAAACAAACTTGAGATGACCAATTAAACCATCTGGGAAAACATAAGTAGAGCTGGTAAGAAATCAAAGAGTTGTGCAGCGTCACATAGTACAGACTACAGAGTAAAAAAGAAACGAATAAATAAAGTTCAAAATGAACTACGAAAATCAAATTTCATGATGGCTTACTAATGAAGGAGAATAAGTTGGGGTAAGGAAATTTCTAAAACAAAGATAAAGAAAGATGCATATAACCAGATTTCTCTAAGAAACCCAAACAAACTTGAGATGACTAATTATGTACACGATTGCTATTTTTGATGATATTGTTCCATTAGACGCACTAGGATGCTACATAGTACAAATATGAAACTTCAACAATGTAATTGCAACAAGTGACTACCATTAAAATTACCAGCAGACAATGAAAAGCAAGAACTAAAAACAAACGAACCAACAAAAATAGACGCAGATGAATCACAAGAATAAATTAAGTACCCAAATAAGATTGAATAGTATTCTGAAGTTCGGTATACTTTTTGCTCGAACACTCTTTGAGCATTGACTCGAATGCTCTCGTTACGAAACCCCCCGCAGCTCCCCCCGCCATTTCTAATACTCTCCCTTTTCAATCACTTCAACAATAATTCACATTCTCTTCCTTACCTGAAATTTTCCGGAATTCAAAAGATGCAATTGAAAATCAGCAGCAATAAAACTGAAGTACAAGAAAAAGATCTAACGAGATCCAATAATGAACCGAAACATGAAGAGATAAAAGTTGAAGAGCAATTCATGCGAGCAAAATCGAGTTTCCTTACTATAGATTGATAAGTGTTCGAATCGGAGATCTATCAATGAGTATGAATGTTGACCTTCCAGGAGTAGCTGAGTTTAATTGCCTTCTGCGATAGTCTCCTTACTAGAAGCCCTCACCATTTGCCGTTCCCCCTCCGGTTTCAGATTCGTCTGTCAGAACTAAGCTCCTTTTTCAGGCAGTAGAAAGAGATAAAAAGAGTAAATAATTTAGTAAATAAAACCTTTACTTCACACCAATCAAGCACATAATTTGTTGCTTTCTTTTTTGTTTGGTTGGAAAAAAATGGAGATAGGTTAGTTGTTGAGATAGAAGGCTCATCACAGTCCTTCGTAGAAGTTTACGTAGAAGTCGAAGATTAAATGAAGTATAATATTAGAAGATCATACGGTGATTAATTGTTATAATAACTCTTATATACATTGTATTGTTGTAATGTTGCAAGGGTAGATTGTCAGAGAACTTGAGCGTGTACTGTTATTACAATTTGTTACAAGTTTTACTAGGTATTAGCTTACAGAGCTCATCTTAAGACATATCATCGATAGTTGATTCACACGTAAAGTTTCATATAAAAAAATATACATAATACAATTAGTTTTCTCATCTCTTTCTCATCTTCAATGCCCTTTACATGTTGTTATCTTCTCGCTTTCTTTTATTCTTTTGATGGTATTAGAATTTGAAGCTCTACGAGTTTCATCTTTTCTCGTTGCTATGGAGACTACTAAAGAAGTAGTTGCTAATGTTCTTTAAGAACTAGATATTTAGAAAATCTTTACTTTTTATAATATTTTGGTTTTGATTAAACTTAACATTAGAAACACTAGATACATAATATTCTTATAAATCTTTAACTAAAATCCTACGTATTTCAAGATTCACCAAATTAGTTCTTGAAAAAATGATAAAGTAGATCAATTATACAAACTTAGAAGAAGCAAGATGAAATGTTAAGATGTTGGCTTATGAGTTGTATGACAGATGAAGTTTTAAAACAAATCTCGAGATTTAACACTGCAATAGAAGCCTGGACCAAACTAGAGAAATCTCATGTTTCTAAATATAAAGGAAGAATAATTCAAGTTAAAGAAGAACTTCAAATACTAAAAAAAGTCAATCTAAATATAGTAGGTTATATGTTGAAAGTTAAACTACTTACAAATAAATTAAAAGTATATGAATGTGGTTATTCTGAAGAAGAAAAGCTAATGTTTATTATAAGAGGATTGGATGAACAATACAATAGTATGCACTTAACACCGATTGAAAGAATGCTAAGTGGTAAAGTTAAGTCTTAATGGTGTAAAGGCTCTACTTATGAGTCATGAGTATATGCTTCAATGAAGAAAGTTAATTTTAACCTCTCATCTTCCTTGAGTAGACATGTCCAACAATTCTTATTCTAATTAAAAGGTGTTTGATAATAATACTCAATCAGGCTCAATGATACAATTTAATTTTCATGAAATGCTTCATAATCCTCATCATCAGAACTATTATGATAACTCTTCTTATAACAACTATAATAATTCTTATCAACCTAATGGCTATAATAATGAAGGTATAAGGCATGGTTTTGGTAGAAATGTTAAAGGTAGAGCTCAATGTTAGTTGAGTGAAAAATAGGTCATATTGTGACTACTTGTTGGTATAGATTTTATAAGAACTATCTTTTTCTATAACACAATCAAAATTGTAGACAACTTATGGTACCTTTTAATCAATTGAATGCTTCTTACCCACTTAATGCACCATGTGCTTATAATTAAGTTATGCTCACCTTTTAGGATATCCAGGTAGGTCCCTTAGCTTTTATACAGTGGGAAGGTATGTGGACTTTACCTTTAATTGGGACTTAGTCCTTAAGTACCTTAGGTTCGTAGAAGTTGGTATCAACTGTGATGCCCACGTGGATATCATAAACACTCATTATTCCTACAACACCTTTGCCACTTAACTCTAATTTTTCATCAATACATCCTTTCTATTCTATTCAAGTTAATAGTTAGAAGCCTACTTATCTATCCAATATTTCACAATGGCCACTTAATCAACAATCATCATCCTTTTGCTTTGATTATTTTCCATATATTTCTAATTTCTATTTAATCTCTCACATAGGCTATCAAACCTTAACACCTCAATATTTATATGAACCTAAGTGGATTCCAAACAACATGTCATAATTGACTCTTATAATATGACTATGTCAGACTATTATCATGAGACATAGAAACTTATAATTCATGATGGTAAGTTTTTTAACATTGATATCACTGGTGTTAATTCCTTTCCTTCTAATGTATCTTTTAATAGACAGTTATTTTTAAAAAAACATTTTGCATATTATAAAAAATTTATTGAGTGTCATAATTTGCTTATAATAATATTATTTATTTTGAATTTCATTTCACATATTTTTGTGTCAAATATAATATGATAGGGCAAATATTACTCAAGGGTGCACTACATAATGGTCTCTACAAGTTTGATCTTGATTATTTCAAGTTTGACAAGGTTTTCTCTTCCATTATTCATGCCAATGTACCTATTAATAAATCTGATTCTTTTCTTTGTTCCTTTAATACATTAGTTATTGATTTTTCAATTTGGCATCAACATTTATGCCATCCTTTTTTGCCTATTGAAAAGAAAGTTTTAACTCAATGTAAAATACTTTTTGTTGATGATAAAGACTTGCACTATTGTACATGTCGTATTAGTAAAAGTTAAAAATTACATTTTTTATCTACATGTGAATGCTATTGTTCCTTTATAAGTTGTTCATTCCAATGTGTGAATGTCTCATATAACCTCACTTAATGGCTATCAATTCTTTGTATATTTTACTAGTGAGTATAGTAGGTCCATATGGATATATTTTTTAAAAAACAAGAAAAACTATTTATCAAGCCTTTATTCAGCTCAAAGTTGAGGTTGAGTTGCAACTTGGCTTCCTTATTATATCCCTTCAAAGTGATCGAGGCAAGGAGTTTGAAGGTTTAACTCTCTTCCTACAAAGTATTGGTATTCTTCATCACATTTCTTGTCCATATTCTCATGACCAGAATGGTTTGATTGAAAGAAATCATATGCATATTGTTGATTTAGGATTAAATATGTTCTCTCATGCATCTATTCACATGACCTATTGGAATGAAGCCTTTTACTCAATCATTTTTCTCATTAATAGACTACTTACTTCTAACCTTAAGGACAAGTCACCTTTTAAAATTTAATATTCACACAAATTAGATTTCTCATTTTTCAAAGCCTTTAGGTGCTTGTGTTGCCCTTGTATTGGGCTTTATAATGATGTTACGCTTCAAACTATGTCTCTTCCTTACACCTTTATTAGGCATAGTTCAAGACATAAAAGATACAAGTGTCTTTCTCAAACTGGTAAATTTTACATCAGTAAAAATGTTATTTTTATTGAGTCAAATTTTCTTTTTGTGAGTTGTCTAATGTACTTGTTATCAATATGTCTTTATGTTGCTCAAATGACAATTTTGTCTCATATCAAGTCTCTTTTTTCCACTATCTATTCCAACATTACAATTCCTATGTCTTCTTTACACAATTCTAATCTATATATTTTTATCCATTTATAGTTCAAGTTCCACTTATAGCCCTTAGCCCGCATCAATTTTATTTTTCTCAACTATTGCATCTATATTACCTAGTCAATCTACTTCCCCCAACCCACTTTAACGTGTTTTTTGCATGCTTCATTTTTACACATTTTAGAATCAGTTCAAACTCATATCTCTAATTCTTTTATCTTTGTTGGTTCTATTCCACTTACAATTCCTTCTTTTCTATTGTCACCTCTCTCTCATAATACATCACAAATTCCTACAGTGCTTTTTACAAATATCGATCCCATGATGACAAGGGCCAAGCTAGGTATTCATAAACCCAAATATTATGCTTATATTATTGTGGAATTTGTTCTTAATAAACCTAGTTAATTAAGTCAAACATGTTATTCTTGATCTTTTATACAAGCAATATATGCAATTGAAATTTGATGTCTTACTTAGGCAATAAACATGTACTTTAGTCCTCTCTCCTAAGGATAGAATAGTTATTAGTAACAAATGGATCTTTAGAGTCAAAACTCTTCCAAATGATAAACTTAACAAGAGAAAATCTAGAACTTTTGTTAAAGGTAAAGACAAAACCCTTGGTTTTGATTTCTTAGTGACATTCAGTCATGTAATTAAGTACTTTATTGTTTGTATAATTCTCATTGTGACTCTTCTAAGAAAATAAAAATTACATCAATTAGATATTAACAGTGTCTTTTTGAATGAAAAGTTGCAAGAATAAGTGTCTATGTCTCAACCTCAAGGTTTTGAGGATCCTTAGTTCCGTAATTATAAATGCAAGTTGAATAAAGCTATCTATGACCTTAAACAAGTTCCAAGAGCTTAGTTTGATACACTCATAACATATTTTCTTACCATGAATTTTTTCAGGTCTATAACTAATGTCTTTTTTTTAACATGTTGTTAACAACGTTTATCGGTTTATGACTAAGCCTCTTGATCCATTGGAATCCTATCAAACATATCCAAAGGTATTTACGTGGTATGTTTTCTTATGACTTGATCTTAAAGCCTTCAACATAACTTACAATGTAAGGATTTGTAGTTTCAAATTGGGGCTCTTTTATAGATGATAGATGCTCTATCTCTAGTATAATTGCATACTTGGGTAGTAATACTGTGATGTGGTCATCTAAGAAATAATGTATTGTCTCTCATTCCAGTACCAAGGTAGAGTATCAAGTCTTAACTGATACTACTTATGAGTTGGTAAGGTTTCATTCTCTTTTAACTAAACTACATATTTCCATGTCTGCTTCTCTCATAATATGGTATGACAACCTTAGTATTGTCTCTCTTGATGCTAATCATACGTCATACATGCACTAAACATGTTGAACTTGATCTTCAGTTTGTTAAAGAAAGAGTGCTTGCCAATAACCTTCTTGTTCAACACATTTCATCAGTTGAACAACCAACAGATATCCTTACTAAGCTCCTATCTATTTCTTTGTTTCAATTTCATAAAAACATATTCAATGTCATTTGCATGCCATTGAGTTCGAAGGAGATGTTAAGATACCAGACACATCATAATCTCTTATAGAAGCTGATGAAGAATAAATAAAATGCAACATAATTTGTAATATTAGAAGAACATATGATAAATTATGATTACATGTTGTAATAGCTCTTGTGTACACTTGTAATATTGTAGTATTGCAAATGTAGGTTGTTAGAGCATTTGAGTGAGTGTACTCAGGTTGTTAGTGGTTGTTACAAGTTTTTATTAGTTATACTTGACTAGCTTACAAAACTCAATATAAGACTTAATATGAATAGTTGATTCATATGTAAAGTTTCATATAGAAAATATACAAAATATAAACAATTGTCTCTTCATCTTTTTCTCGTCTTCAATGTTCTCTATCTATTGCTATCTTCTTGCTTTCTTTAAATCTTTTAGTTAGTTTGTTCATCTAACATTACTTGTTTTCACTCTTCAAATACCTTTTAGAAAAAAATCAAATAATGTCAATGATAGCATTGAAGATTCTTTAAACAATGTCACATTACTCTTATAAAACCTAATGGTGAGATGCTTCTTTGTTTCATGAATTCTATTTTTAGAATGAACTGATTTCTTTTAGATAATACATGAACAACATTCCTACATGCTGGAGACGATCTAAAGAAATAGTGCAAGAAACACCTATCTTCTTTATCTGATTGTTAGAGATAATATTTATATTAATTAATTATAATATTATAACAAAATTTTAAAAAATTATAGACATTTTTCATCCATTTAATTTAACCTTTTAAAATTAAAAAAACCATAACTCTTATCAACTTTGTTACCGATTATTAAAATAAAGGTTCAAACATAGACCTTCCAACGAATTTTTTACCATCTCGACTAGAATGTTATATAAACCAATAAAAATGGTGAAGATATCTAAGTGAATGCAAAGTGTTATAAGTGACTTAAAAAACCAATTCATGAAATAAACTTGTCACATAACTTATAGATAACTTCATTAATAAGAATTAAAATTATAATTTTATTTATTATTTTTACTATTCAACAACTCAAACACATTAGTATGTTATTTTCTCTCCATCTCATTCACGTTTTAGTTTTATTTTTTTTACCCTTACCTAAATAATTATATTTTATTAAAGATTTTGTTAAAATTTAACTTGTTGTCCGTCTATTAGCTCTTTCGCGTTAATAATAGGATGAAAAATCACTTTTTTTTATTTTAAATGATTAATAATGACTTGATAATTAGATATCAACCTAATGACCTTTTTTCCCAAAAGAGTAATACTACAACTCGAGTCTACATAACTATGTGACATATTTCCTATCTTTAATTTATTAGTACACTAGCCAAAAAAAAAAAAAACTGATTAAGATTCAAAGTCCCAGCTAAGATAGGTGAAAATTAAAGTGGCCAGGTAGTATCTTCAAAGGCTCAGTACATCAATCATACTTCAGTGAGCACTGCGCATGATCCCATGCAAGTAACCACCCGTCATTACAAGGGATACAAAGGATATAACACCAGCTGGAAATATCTTTCCGGAATTCTTGAAACGTGAACCCATAGCTCCCAGCAGTGCAGCAGATACACCTGTAAACCAGTAGACAACCAAATCAATCAAAGTTCTGAGATGGATTGAAATCACAAACGTAAATGCCTTACATTATAAACGGACTTCAAAAATTTGCTAATTAAATATAATAATACAATCAAGATCGTTCACTAGAAAGTAACTCCAGTGAACTCCTCCTATTCCGCTGCCTTTAAATCAGCCAATCGCTTGGTTTTTCGTAAATTATAACCAAAAATTACAAATAAAAGACCAAGAGATAACCAGATGATTGCTAGTAACCCAAAAGTAACTTTTGGCATATATGACAATTGAGAAATGTAGTTAGGTTCTCAGTTACTAGGAAATATAATCAAGAGAGCTATTACATCATGAGCAAAACGTACTAATACAATTACGTACGCACAAATGTAAAATTTTAGTCCAGGAGAACAACACATCTTAAACAAGAAAAAATAAAAATTCACCCCATGTAGAGAGAATACAACACATATATATTGCCATAAATTACTCAAGATTTGCGCATAAGGGCCTCGAGTGAAGTTTACCAAAATATGGAGAAAAAAAATAATAAGTCAAAGTCCTTCCTAATATATCATAGTACATAAATTTTGTAAGAAGGTACTACATTTTTTTCTGCCTAGCCTCCCTCCCAGAAGTTTGTTTCATCATTACTCACAGGCTCAGCAACTAACTAATCATGTATATTATATCATGATGCAGCAAGGAATCAAAACAATAACGGGAATTATCCTTGTATTGAAATAAAAGAGCAACTCATCGATTGATCTTAGAAATGATTACAAAGCACTAAAGTGAATGAAAATTGACAGAGGAAAAATTGTGTGCTCACCGGCCAATGTTAGGCGTGGTCTTATAGGCATTGTGCCCAACGGTTCCCATGTGTGCCTAGTGTTACGTCCCGCTCAAATGTCCTTAAAAATCCAAAAAAAATAATACTTGCCTAAAGGATCTAGATTTTTTTACATGGGAAAGTTCTAGAGTGGCCTAAAGATATCTAAAAAGAGCTAGAGTTGGATGGACTCAACTCAAGCCTTGAAAACTCTAGAATGCTCCAGAATATACTAGCATGTGCTTAAAGGCGCTAGAAGGGGCTGAAATATTCTAGAACGTGTTGGATGGTTCATGAAGAATGTGAAAGTCGCTAAAAACATACGAAACATCCTAGAACTAACATGAAGAAACTAGACACTCCTAAAAGACTTTAGAGTTGGCTAGAAGGTCTTAGAACCTTGTGACATGTTGTAGATAAAACTAGAATAATTTTGTACATTCTAGACTTAACCACATTATAAATAGACCTATTGGTCTTCATTTAAAACCATCTTAGAAAATCTTAGGAACTTGTAAGATAAACTCTCTCTAGAGCAATACAAGACATTCTTTACAAACTCTCTTTCTAGTCTCTTTGGAGTGTTTTATTCAAGTTTAAAGGCAGACTTAGTGCAACGGACGGTACTAAGTGCCGCACAATCACTACTCGAAATTTAAGGTTGTGATAGTTGGTATCAAAGCTTTAGGTTGAATCATTACTATCCTTAGCATAATGAAGAACAGTGCTCCATCTACACCAAGCGTGGATGTTCCACTTATAAAACGTGGGCGTGAGGAAGTTCAGAAACCACCAAAGGAATCTTGAGGCAAGTCGAAAGACATGCTTTCTAGCTTAAAAGCACATGTTGGGAGTGCGCAGGACAACTTAGGGGAGCTGTTCGACCGGGTGGACAACTTAGAGGAATGTTGCAACGGCTTGGAGGTCGAGGATGTGGAGATCCATGTAGCAGTCAAGATATCCCTCAACGAGCTAGATGGTGGGTTAAGGCAAGAGATTGATGGGTTGAAGGCCGAACTTGCCAAGGTATGAGATCTTGTCCAAAAAGATATTGCTAATGTGTTGCTTAGAGTGGAAGATATGGGTGGTGACCTAACTCTTTTCAAGCAGGCTATGGCCGCGGGAACTAGCACAACCACCATTATTGAGACCAAGAAGGTGGATGTTCCTAAGCCGAAAACCTTCAATGGTGTTAGGAACGCTAGGAAAGTTGAGAACTTCCTATGGGGACTTGAACAATATTTTGAGGCTACATGCATAACGGACCATGCTAGCAAGATCTAAACTGCTGCCATGTACTTGTCTGATACTACTATGTTATGCTATGGTGGAGACGGAGGCATGGTGATGTGCAACGAGGGGTATGCACAATTGAAACCTTTAATAATTTCAAAAGGGAATTCAAAATCCAATTCTTCCCTGTAAATGCTGAAGAGGAGTCAAGGGGCCGATTGCGTCGATTAAAGCAAATAGGTAGCATAAGGGACATTTTTGCATGGAATCAGGTGGGACATTTTTGCATGGAATCAGGTGGGACATTTTTGAAAACCTGTCCACTACCATAAGGATGGAGTCTACTCTTCTCTGCTGACTAGAAGCCCGAGGATGAAATCCATGCTAAGATCCTCCCAAATGGTTGCAGGAACTGGTAGAGGAGAGTAAAGGCCAGTATTTTGGCTGCCTCCTTTAGCTCTTTGGTAGATAGAACATTTATGCACAAATCTAGTTACATCTCTTCGTAAATAAGGCCAATAGTATCTTTCCTCAACCAAAAGTATGATTTTGTCCCTAGCAGTATGACCACTAAGTCCCCCAGCATAAAGTTCCTGAATCAGGTATTCTCTTAAGCTGGTTTTTGGAATGCACAATCTGTTGTCTTTAAGGAGATACCCTTCTTGCAAATGGAAACCATGCACAGGTTTATGGTTGTTGCATTAGGTTCAAGCAGCTATAAAATCTTCATCTGTTGCATATAATTCAGGGAGGATGTCAAAACTGTTAATCTCAGGTTTGAGGGTAGTCAACAGGGTGTGCCTCCTACTAAGTGTATCAACTATCTTGTTTAAATGTCCCTCCTTGTGTTTAAACACATAAGTAAACCTTTGCAGGTAGATGACTCATCTAGTATGGGCTCTTGAGATGTCTTTCTGAGAGTGAATCCATCTGAGTGCTGAATGATCATTGTGAAGGATAAATTTCTTTGAAATGAGATAATACTCTCAGTGTTTGAGGGCTCAAATGACAATATAGAACTCTTGGTCATAAGTGGACCATTTATATCGTGCTTCAGTGAGTTTCTCGCTGAAGAATTCAATAGGCTTGCCACCCTAAGATAGCACTGCTCCAATACCCACCAAGGATGCATCTGTTTCAACTTTGAATACCCTTTCAAAAACTGATAGAGATAGAATTGGGACTGTGCACAATTTTTCCTTAATAAGTTGGAAACTATCTTTCAGCTCCTTACCCCAAATGAACTGTCCTTTCTTGAGACAGATTGTTATGGGTGCTACAATTGAACTAAAATCCCTTATGAATCCCTTGTACAACGTTGCCAGGCCATGAAAGCTCATGACTTCATGTATTGATGTGGGGTTAGGCCATGACTAGATGGCATCAAACTTCTTAATGTCCACTGAGATGCCCTCAGAGTTGATAACATACCCCAAGAAAAAGAGTCTGGTGGTCATAAACTCGCTTTTTAAGATTGAGTAAAAGCTTGGGTTCCTGATGTAGATTATGATATTATCGAAATGCACTACCACACAAGTACCATTGAGAGGTTTCAAAACATGATGCATCATCAATCTCATGAAGGTGTTGGGAGCATTGCACAACTCGAATGGCATGACAAGCCATTTATACAAGCCTTCTTTAGTTTTAAAAAATGTCTTCCATTTTGCACCTTCTTTGATACAAATTTGGTGATATCCACTGCGAAGATCAAGCTTAGAAAAGACAATGGAACCTTGTAGCTTGTCAAGCATGTCATCCAACCTAGGAATAGGAAACCTATACTTGACTGTGATCTTGCAATAGCCCTGCTATCAATACACATTCTCATCATGCCATCCTTCTTGAGTACAAGAAATGCAAGCACAACACATGGACTCTTGCTTTCCTAGATGAGGCGATTATCTAAGAAGTCTTCCACTATAACTTGCAGGAGTTCATGGTTTTTGGGATTCATTCGATAATGGGGTAAATTAGGCATATTACTACCTGGTATGAAATCTATGTATTACTGAATGTCTCTTTATGGAGGTAAGGTGCATGGTAAGTCAGTTGGTGTAAGGTCATTGTAGGTAGATAGTAATTCTTTAACAGCATCAAGGATGGTATGAGTGACAGGTTGTTGTTCTTTAGCCACTAATGCTAACACCACCTTAGCCTTTCTAAGTTCATTATCAAACTCATTATTTTGCAGTTAAGAAGCACTTTTGATTTAGTAGGATTAGGGAAGCTTTTCTTTGCAAGAAGTAGGACTATCTTAGTACCTCTCCAAGTGAAAATGATAATGTTTGGCATGCCCTTATGTATTGCATCCACGTCATACTGTTAAGGCCTCCCCAAAAGAATTTGACAGACATCCATTTCCACCACATCGCAATACACCTCATATTTGTAAATTTTCTAATGAAAAATGGTACCCTACACACCTCTTGCACTTTAACCTCATTCTCTTTCTTAATCCATCCTATTTTATAGAGATATGGGTGAGGATGAGTGCTCAGTCCCAAGGACTTCAACAATGCGTGTGAGACAATGTTTTCAGTATTATTATTATCAACAATGTCGCATACCTTCTGTTGAACTGTGCACCTTGTTTTGAAAATGGCATGCCTCTCTGATGGTGTTGGCTGTTTTGGTGATAGTAACACCTTCTGCACTATACAGTTTAAAACCTTGTCACCCTCGTCACCTTCAGTGGGATGTGCTCCTTCCAAATCTTCTGAAGATAGTGGGTCAAACTCATCATCTAAATCTTCTGGAGATAGTGCCCTACCACTCAACTTTCTTTCATTTTTCATGTGTTCCCACCTAGTAGAGGCACCACCCTTAAGCTTATAAGCTACTAATTTAACTTTTCTCTCTTCTTGTATCTCCGTGTAGTCAAAGAAATTTCCAACAACAACCATCCAATAAAGAAATTCTTCCATGTGAGAGTGACCAACAAAAGTGGGCAGGGTCCACATTAAATTGGTAGTCTTACTTACCATGCCATTGCCGCTCACACTAGGTTAACAAAATCTAAGTGATTGCCTCTCATACTCTCACACTGTCGGTTAACAAAGTTGTCCTTCTCGAACTGTCCTTCTCGATGAATGAATTGTTAAATTTATTAAAATGACTATTGTGATCGTTATTTACGTATTATATTATTTTTGTTTTATATAGGTTTGACCATTTTAGTCTTATTTTAACATTTTTATTTGGTTTTTTAAGGTTTATTTTAACTCAAATAATTTTATGTTATGATTTATGTGAAAATTTAAATTTTTTATTCAAAAATACCAAAAATAGAGTTAATTAAGTTTATTGGTCGAATTGATCGGATACCATCCGAATATTTTACGGATCGGATTTGAAAGGTGATCGGATCGGTTGCGGATTAAGATGTTTCAAACCGATCGGATGGTCGGATCAGATCAGATGAGTATAAAATCAACGATTTCTATCCGATGAACACCCCTAGTGTTCACCGGCCAACGCTAGGTGTGGTCTTATAGGCATCGTGCCTAACGGTTCCCATGTGCACCTAGGCATTCTTCCACTCACTCACGCAACCTCGCGTTTGCACTTGCATGCCCATGTGTGCCTAATGGTCATCATGCGTGCTGCACAAAACGAAAAAATGTGGTCCTAACCGTTATTCTGTTACAACGAAAAGAAATAAATTTCAATTTCCAATCTAGTTTCTAATCTATTCCATCAGCATCATATCATATTGAAGTGAAAATGAGATTGATACCCAACTATGTTTGTCCATAAAATAGCAAACCACAATATAGCAATATGTTAAGAGAGAAAACGTCAAAAGAAACACAAGAACTAGGCAAAGCATAAGGAACAGGGACTTCAAGGTATCTTACCAAAACCCAAAAATGATGCAAACACTGGTTTGGTTGGAAGCTGAGTGTAAACATAATAGAGGATGAAGGATGATATTCCCCCTGACAACAGCGACTTCTGACTACCACTCTTTAGATAGCCCATTAAACCACCCACTGTCCAGCAAAAATCAATCACAATATGATTTATACAAAGCCACAAGTAATCAAATTTCCAATACAACCAATGTATATCGATCACAAAGATAATAACAAGTTTTTCTAATTGACAGGCCAAGTTCAAAAGAAACAAGACTTGGCATATGGCAAAACCACGAGCTCAAGTTCACTGCTTTACGAGTTACGACCGTTTACTAATTTCGAAGCCAGCAATCATAGGAAACCCAACAAAAACAAAATCCGAAAATCTTACAAAGCGTCAAATTGACGCAGTATCTAAACCTAAAATAAAGCTAGGAAGTTGACTGTCATTTCTATCATAAAATGGAGCAATTCCAAAGGCATATTAAATGTTAATTACCTCCAACAAGGATAGCATATCCAAGAGTTAATTTCTGGGACATAGACAAAGGCATTAGCTTCTTGCTCTTCTCGTTCGATTCACCTTCGTCCCCACCCTCGTCACGAATATTATCCCCTCCGTTACCTCCACCACCGCCACCTCCTCCACTACCGCCTCGATCATCAAACCCGTCTCCAGAACCACCACCTGAATCGGGCTCGATATTGGCTGGGTTCTTGGTTGCGGCGTCAAATGTCAGGATCTCAGAGGCTTTGGATTCAGAAGCAACCCTAACGAAAATGAACTTTCGATCGGCTGCAATGGTTTGGGAAGTAAAAGTCTTCTTCGAAAGCCCTAATTGGAGTAGTCCTCTTTGAATTTGAATTTTTGATCTCTTCGGAGAAAGGTTAGTACTGTTGCTGTTACAATCACTGTAACAGAGTAAAGGTGCGACTTTGGGCCGCAAAATAAGAGAGGACTGTGACACACCGAACAACGTCTCACCCATCTGTCCTTTATGCTCCTTGATTCTTCTATTTTCACGTTTCGCTACTTTCTAATTCTAATCTTCGTTTGGGATTTTCATTTTAAGAGGATATTAAAGATAGAGGTGTAAAATGACATCACACGTCACATAATCCGGTACAGCTCACTAGAAATTCTTCACATCTCGATATACTTTAGAAAAAAATAATATCGATTAAAAATCGTAGATATTGATATATTTTATTTGTTTTATATTATTTTAAATAAAAAAATATAAAAATAATGAATAATTAAAATATAAAAATACGAAGATTTAGTAAAATTATGATAAAATATTATATATAAAGTTAAAAATATTGTAGGATTATAATTTAAATATAATATAATAACTTTTAATAAAGAGTAATTAGAAACATTAAATATGAATTAATCCATATTATATGCTAATTAGAGATAAAGACGAATGTTTTACTTATAGTGATTATGTTGTGCAACATGTAACATAATTTTAAAAATAATAAAGATTCATTTTTTAATATAATTTTAATATATAATACATCGTAATTAACTAAATATAAATTTAATTACATTTAATATTTCTTTTTATATAATAATTATTAATTGTAATATTTTTAAAATATATATATATATATATATATATATTTTGTAACTTTAATCTCACAACATAAAGTAAATATAGTAAATAATTTAAATATAAAATAAAGAGATAATATCAAAAATATCTTTAAATTTTAAAATAATATCATAAATATTTTAAAATTTTAAAAATATTATAAATATTCTCCAAACTTAATAAAAATTAAAGATAACATAAGTAAATAATAAAAATAAAAATATAAGGCATCTTATGATTTTTTTACAAAAAATAGTAATTATAAAAAAATTGAAGAAATACGAAGATAAATTCAAAGATTCATCATTTTCAAAAATAAGAAAAATATTTTTAATAAAATATATAATTTATTATAGAATAAATAATAAAAAAATGAATATTAATATTACAAATACATAATGAAGGCATAACATATTATTAATAGACAAAAAAATAATTATGGGTAAATTATTTAAAATCTCTCAAAAAGATAAAAAAAATAATTAGATACATCCATTAAAAAAGGATCCAAATATTACTAAAAGCAAATTTTAGAAAATAAATACATACACTAATAAGAGAATAGCAAATATGTTTTATTAAGAATAATCTATGAAATTTTAAGATATTAAAAATTAAAATTCACAACATACATAATTATCATTAACATTAATGATAAAAACTTAAATTAAGTATTAAGTTTAATTTATGAATTTAAAATAAGAGATTTAATGAAATATAATTAATGAGTAAAATCGAAGAAAAAAAATAGATTCAAAGAAAACATTTGATAATGAATGACTTATACATTACTTATATAAAAATATAATGCAAATTCAAAGGATATAACATATGTTATTTACATGCGACGTAGATATTAAAGCCAATATGTCTAACAAGTAAATATGTATTTTCACAAAGACTTTGAAATGCAAACTCAAAGGACTTGATAATAAGAATAATAAATAATACAACAATTAATTTTAACAAGGTTATAAAAGATATTGATATTATAATAGGAGGAGAACAGTTTCATATCCCTACTACTATTTATCAACAAAAAATAAGAATTGATTTATTGATAGAAAATCATTTCTTAAACTTATATCAATTATTTATACAATATATAGATAATATAATTATAACAACATTAGAAGAAAAAATAATATATATTTCAAAGGTTAGAAATGTCAAGAGTGTATCGTCAGAAAAGTTATTGAAAAACACAAAAAGAGAAAACGTGATGAGATATATCAATAACAGATATCACATTTAGAAAATATAACAAAATTACAATACGAAGATGATTTAGAATTTAATAACCGGAAAAATTCATTTTTTAAAAAAATACAAAAAGGTAAGAGATTAATAGAAATAAAGAAATTACTTACGATAATAAGTTTAGAAAATTCTTTAGATCCAAATATTAATAAACTTCAATATGTAGTAAGTATAAAACTAAAAGATCATAATAAAGTTATAAGAATAAAACCTATGATCTACACTCCAAAATATCAAGAAGAATTCAGTAAATAAATTAAAGAATTTTTTAAACTAAGAATAATTAAACCAAACATGAGTTCATACTTAAGCCTAACATTTTTGTAGAAAAAAGACAAGGAAAGAAAATAATTATAATAAATTTCAAATAACTAAATAAATGAATAATAAATTATGAATATTTTATCCCTAAGAATGAAGAGTTGTTAATCTTAATCAAATGAAAGAAATATTTTTCTAGTTTTGATTGGTAGTGTGGATTATGCAAATTAGATTAGATAAAAAAAATCTTAACTATTGACAATCTTTAGTTATCTAAGGGACAATTTCAATAGACTATTGTACCATTTGGATTGAAATAAGTTATATGAATATTTCAAAGATGTATAGATAACATTTTTAAAGAATATCATCATTTTTTTGTGTCTATAATAATGATATATTAATCTTTAGAGATAATATCGACCAATATGATTTAGATATATTAATTTTTTTAATAAAATGTAAAAAAATAAAAATGAATAATATTGTTTGAAAAAAAAGGTATTTTTAGCATAACAAAAAATCAAGTATTATTTAGGACTTGAAATAGAAGATGAAAAACATAATTTTTAACTTTATGTGCTAAATAATATACACGAATTTTTCAATGTCATCGTTGATAAAAAACAATTCAAAAAGTTATTCTTACGTGAAAAACAGAAAGAGTCCAGTATTTTAACAAAGAAAGAGATTAAAATCTCAAAAGAAGAGAATAAAATCTCATAATTAATCAAAATAGAATTTTTTTTAACCCTTCAAAGCTTTATAATCTGATATAGCAGATGAAGAAGAGCTCAAAGGAAAAGTCAAGAAAAAAAAGAAAAATATTTTGTTGTCTATAACGGATCAACCACGAGAATATATAAGATATGGCCAGAAGCAAGTAGAACAATAACTGGATTCTTCGGAGCAATATATAAAGCATTCATAATAGTATTGAAACAAAAGAAAGGTTTACTAATTACAAAACCTCTAAGTTTCTCATATCCAGTGTTTTACTAACCAACTTAGAAGGTAACTATGTACAAGCACTCAAAAACCAAAAAATTACAAAAAGAAAGATGACAATGCTAAGAAAAATACCAAGATCAATAATCTTCAGAGAAACATATGATGCATTTCTTATTCTCAAAGAAGAAAAGGAAAGACAAAGAAACATAAACCTAGACCAATGGTTAAATCTTTATAATTTAGCAAGAAAATTAAGAAAATATCAACTTGAAACCATAAAAATATTCACAACATAAAAAGTTCATACATCATGAAGAAAATCAATCACATGTAGCGAATCCAACATTAATAAAGGAGTAGATCCAAAGTTTGTTTACCAATTATTTTACTGTGGGTTGATTAAAAGTATTTACCCAAGTAACAATTAAATTAAATTAAATTATTTTCTTGAAAATTTTAGGAAAAGAGTAAAAGCAAATGATTATCTAGTATTTTTAAGATTTTTCAGTTCTGTAATGGATTGACATAAAGGAAAGCCTATTAGTCCCTATTATTTTTGTAAGATAGGAATGACATCCTCTACAAGAACAATAGACCAATCAAGGGTTCTACCAAAAGAAAAATTTGATGAAAAAGCTCTTAACTAGAAAAGAGCAGTAATATTGAATCAAATATACCATGAAATAAAAAAAATAGAAACATATTCTAAAATCACGATAAACTACTTCACAAGCAAGATCATAATAATATCACACAGTAACTTGAATATAATTCAAGAAGAAGTTGAGAAAGTTGTCAATCATGAAACATCATTCAACTCCGATGAATTATATGTAGTTGAAAAAACCAAATAAGAATTTTGTCAATTAGCAAAAACACAAACTGAGGACCATAGGTGTCTTTCTTATATAAATGACATAAAAGGATTTACATCTTCAATATCAAGAGGAAGTATGTCGGTAAGTGATTTTTATTAAATAAGTGTCAGCATAAATTTTAAAAAGGAAAAAAAATACAAGATAAAATATAATCCTTATCATTCCACGTATCTTTATTTTAAAAAAATGAAGGAAGAGATAAAAATAAGATATAATCCTTATCTTTTCAAGTATCTTTGGAATAGGCATGCAAAATAATTTCTCATATGTCTATAAAGGGACTCTTGTATAAGGAAGAAGGATATATCAAGTTTTAACCATAGAATCCAAACATCACTATCTTCTTAGATAATGTTTAGGAAAATTCCTATGGAGTAAATTAGTAGGAAATTAAGGTTGTAATAATCTTACTTCTTTAATGAATAAAAGTTTTTTTCTCATAAAAAATGCCGTATATTTCTTATATCTTAAATAGAAGTACGAATACTATCCGTAAGGATTATAAGTATTGGTTATTTTTGTGGACAAAATATTTACATATAAATTCTTTTAAGTTCGCTATCAAGTCTATTAAGTAAAGTCGAATAAACATCAGAATTTTAGATAATCGTACTTTAGGTATATATGTTATAACTATGACAAATAGGATTGCACTCATGCATTTAATAACATATTTATAAATTTGGAATTATTTTTGCTGCTAAAATATTTATTTAAACTTGAATCATTTTATGAAATTATCATTTAACCTATTCTTTAATGTGTTTCATTGTTTTGAATATATGTCCTAAATTTTAGGCTAAAATATAGAATACGATATATGCTAAAATATTAGATAAGATATAGTTTAAATTATAGCCTAAAGATAGCCTAAAATCTACTTTTAAAAAACTATTATTTAATTAAGAGTCCTCTTGATTAATGAGTTTACTTTAAAATAACTCATTTTTAAATAGAAGTCTTCTTGATTAATACGTATTACTAATTATATTTCTAATAGAAAAGACATTTATCAATTACATATGATTAAGAATTTTAAGTTTTCCTATAAATAAAACACATTGCTCATTGTTTCAATCAATTACACAAGAATATCATTTTCTTTTTCTTAATCTTTCTCTTGTTTTGTAAATTTATAATCATAATTCTTTAGGCTTCTTTATTTGGTTAATCTATTAAACATTGGTGGTTGTATTTGATTGATTAATAAACCTAATTAGTATATGATATTTTGATCATATATTTTTATAGCTTCTTCTTTATTTTTGTTTTTGAATTGTTAGATCAAATAATTATGATATAACACAATTATTTGATTTGATTATTTTTTTAAAGAAGATATCATTAATAAATTTGTGCTTAAACTAATTGTTCTAGGATTGATAGTTGATTTTGATTTATCTAATATAGTTATTAAATCATTTATTTAAGGTTATTCATTATTAAATTTGTTCTAGAACATACACAGACGCTAGTGCTTTTATGCTAACCCTTTTGCAGTTGATTCGTGAACGTATCTAATTGACGAGAAACTTATTAGATGTAGGTCTGGATACAACTTATGTTAATATTAGGAATTGTGAAAACATAACAGGAGCTTATAAGTAAGTTATATTGAGATAGTATCCTAGAGAGAGTAGCATATGACCGAGTTTATATTTGAACATTTGTTTTTCATAGTGAAAAGTTAAGTGTTTCAGTGGACCGATGGTTTTTCTCTTAGGTCATGGTTGTGGCTTATGTTGTTTGCATCTAAAAATATTGTGTGTTATTCTTTTATTTCTACACTTTATTCTTACACGCGATTCTATGTTTAATTGTTTTGTTTAAATTATTAAATCATATATTAATAAAAATTGAAAGTAACCTATTCACCCCCTTCTAGGTTAATTATATCTATATTTTATAAACTGTCACTATCCTTAGTCGAGTGCAGTTCCTAGTCCAAAAGATCATATACGAAGTAGCGAAAGACGTAGGTAGACCCATATTCATTAAAACAATGTAAGATTAAATATAACTATAGACTCTGTTTGTTAAATATAATATTTATTTGTTAAGAATTCAAAAACCAAAAAATTAATCAATGCAAAAAAAATATTTGATATCAAAGACATAGAAAAAAATACAGCATTAATGATATTAACTTTCTAAAGACACTAGTGATATTAACTTAAAAGTTGAGAGCATTGCTCTTTTTACAAAAGTTAGTGCATATGTAAATAATTGCTAAAAGTTAGGGACATTAGTGATATTTTTCCATAAAATAAATCACATTATGCAAAATAAACAAATAATAAACTTTGTGGGTAACATCCATGTAATCATAGTGGGTAACATCTAAGGGTTAAGAAACAAATTGGGTTAGTGAGTGACGGTCCTGACGTATGGACGGTTGGTGTCGCCTATCACCAGCTTAAGCTTTTAGTAAGAATGGTTAGCTATTGTTTCTAACTTTGATATAAGAGCATGATTTCAAGTTCGACTCCCGACGGGTGCAAAAGTTCGAGGACAGACTTTTTTTACAAAGGGAAGGATGATGCGATTATAGTGAGTAACATTCATGGACCCATATAACCTTGGTGACTAAAAAGAATGTGGTTAATATTTATGTATTGATTGTATACATAGATAAATTATTCATTATTCTTAGAATATATGGTGACGTAGTATTCTAGATAAATGAAATTAAATATTATTGTAATTTAAAAAAAAACAAATACACAATTGAAGGTAAAGAGAAAAAGAAATTTAATTGAAAAATAATATATTTTAAAAATAATGAATAATTTATCACAAATATAATTTTTTTAAATCTTACTGATAGATACAATATTATATCAGTACAAATCCAAACGCCAAACAAATCATTAAAAAAAAAACAATGTCAACTTCCAAAAAAAATATTCTACCACCAAATGTTACCATCAAAAAGATGAACATTAGCTAACAACAATGACTTGCGCATCAAATTGCTTTCGATACGACCCACGGAAATAATTTCCTGCATAAAGACAACCCCATTCATGGCTTTTCATATTTATCAGAGTCCAAACACGAGCTAACAATTTATCTACATCTCTCAGTGGAAGCTCCCATTTCACCAGAAAGAGAAGTTGTCAAAGTTTGACGAGAAAACGTTGAATGACGAAATATTTAAAAATAACATTTATCAAATGATAATAGCATCAAACCAAAAGCTTGAATATCAATTATAAAAGTTCAATGTAAATATTTTCACAATGGAGCAATTGAATGATCAACAACAAATTTATCAATAAATTTAAAGTTGCATGCAATCAATAAATATATTATTTATATTCTCGAAACCAATCCAATTCACAATTAGGTAACAATGTACTTATTGAGTTGGGCATGTCTTTCTAAATCCAGTCCATGAGCAGAATAAATTTGATGTAACTAAAAATCAGGTGAATTTGATTACCAAAAAAAAATAAAATCAGGTGAATTTCAATTTCCTTTAATGACAGATATATAGGCCTATAATATAGCGCATATGACGCAACCACGACTCAATTTTCTGAATCATCATGTACATGCCCGTTTAGTTGGTCATCTTCATCAGCTGCTACTCCATTTTCATAATGAACCCATGGTAGCATTGACTCGAGCAAGACAGCCAATGCATTCCTGTTTGTGACACTACAAGGAGCACGAACAGCATCATTCCGGTTGACATTATGGTTTTCATCATGCATAGCTTCCCTCATCCTTGGATCAACCATAAAGTTCTGCAGATTTTCGGATGGAATTGTTGGAACTTTATGAGAGAAATCTGAAATCACCAAATGTCGATACCTGGAAAAAAAAGCACAAGTGAATGATGTATATAAATAAGAACACTAAATTATGTGGCTTTCATAATTTTCTAGGCCTCTCTTCAGCTCTAATTATGAAACAAAAAACAAAATAATTGCTGCGGACATAGTAATAAAATAAACATTGAAAGATTAACAAGTGAAATTAAGCATTAATGAGAATACACTTGGATACTCACTCATTCTTCTCAGAGGAGAATGCTTCTTTTCTTACACAAGCCCAATCTTTTGCTTCTGAAATATTATTTTCAAGTGTTTCAATAACCAGTTGAGCAGCGTCTCTTAACAACTTTTGCAAATCTGGAAGCCTCCATATAATATAATTGCTCTCAACATATAAATTAACCAAATGATCCAAGGACGGAATCCCCACTTGATCTACTAGGAAAATTGGATTTTTGACTATATCTTTCCATGCCCTGTCCTTCAAAGGTACCTTCTCTACAAGTTTCTTCAGAACTGACGGGTGAAGCATTAAAGCTTGCTTCGTAAGTTCAGTAGAGCTAGCCTTCGTAGGAGCTGCATCAGAAACTTCTATGGATTCCTTTTTCTCAAGATAAAGGCGGCAAATGGCAAGGGAATATGATAAATTTGGAAACAACCACAAGGAGTTGTCACTTTGATAGTCTTCAGAGAACTGTTCTAGCCATGAATACCCCTCTGCTCGCAAAGACAAATAGTCAATATAGAACATGACCCCCATAGGGTCATCTGAATCTAGTGAAAGCAACAATTCGCAAACTTCTAAAGAAGCTCTATGACAGCCAAGCCTATCCATATTTTTCATGTGAGCAAACAGTGATATGAATAGAGGTTTGTTTTTCTCATGACTGAACTTCAATTGGCAACGCCCTGGAAAAGGGTGAACATCAGATGCCATGCACATTCCAAGGCATACAAACACTTTAAGGTAGCATCTACTGAATGGAGGAATGCTCTTAACCTTCCTAATACTAAATCACCTTACCGGGTTAACCTGGCGTCCTGGCCTCACGCTTGTGGTTTTGTTTTGGTACTTCATCAATTTCTTATCACTTTAGTCATTTTTTTAATAGCTATAACCAAGTTATTTTTTTTTAAATAAAAATAAACAAACAAATACTTCCCTTTTGCTTGGGTATTTACCTTTAATGGGTTAAAGTCGTAAAAACATCCACTATTTTTTTAGCTGGGAGAATTAATTCTTTGGCACATTAGTGTAGGTTTTAATTTGCTCTGAAATATGGATTAGAAAGAAAAGAACGGGGAAAAAAAAGCTGTGAAATATGTTGCATGAGATAGAAAGAAACCTAAACATACCAATCAATGTTACTTTAATAAATAAATAAATATTATTCACCCACATATATATATATATATTAAAATAATACTAATTGTTATAGAAAAACAAGAATAATTGTTGGAAGATTTTAGTTTTTTTTTTAAAGTAAAAAAGCATTACTTGGAGACAAATGAAGTCAAAATCTTTGAAATAGCTACCTATTATAACTTGTCTAATTATAACGTGTATTTAATGCTTAATAATCAATTATATGATGATAGTTAGGGATGAACATTTTAATAGTAGGTAACTTAAATTATGATTATTTGTAAAAATTTAATAATTTTTTTTAAATAATCATAGTTGAAAAAGCGTAAAATATGAATAATTATTGTAATATCAAAATTATGGTTAATTGAAATCGAACATATATTAATATTATTATTTTATATACATATATAGAAAAACATAATTTTAATAATTAAATGCACAATATTTTGTATATTTAAATTAAAATTTATTTATTCTTACTTTACATATTTTTATTTTATTTAAAAATATGTATTAAATAATTAAAAAAAATAAAAATTAATGTCAATGTTTTAAATAATATAATAAAGTAATAATTAAATTAATATATAATTTTTTTACATTAAATATAATTTTATATAAATATTAAAAAATAATAAACGGGATTAAACTACAAAGAAACTAGTACCAATTTATAATAGATAGTTATTAATCAAATATACTTAAAATCGATACAAGATACTTATATTTATTAGTATAACCATCTCTGTTATTCCTCATGCCAATTCACAATGACCTTTTATTTTCGAGATAATATTCAACAAAAATTCTAATGCAAAATCATATAATAAGATTGAATTATATTGAATTTAGATTATAATTTAATTTATTTATATTATATAATATATTTTAGTTATTATTCATTTTTTTTCTTATAAATATACAAATATAAACCTACTTAATTTTTTAATATAATAAATTTTTAATTACATGTTCGTGTAAATTTTTTATAGGTGGTATAAATTGATTTTGTTTTCTTCTCATGTATCATCCTTATTTCTAAAAATATTATCAAATATTTATTATAAAATTCTACAATTTAAATTACATTGTAAGTGTAAAATTTAAAGAGTAATTATTTTAAATTTTAGCAATGCACTTATATTATTATTATGTTTTCCTTATAAGATGCTTTTTTTTTCTATCAATCTTACTCATAATCTAACATAACGGGATTACTCATGATTTAACCTTACGGGGTTTGTAAAGTCACCATTATTAATGAACAAATTACAAGAATGTCTTACGGGAGTATCTACTATTGTGTATATATTTTTCTAATTTTTTTTCCTTAACACGTATCAATTAATTTTCTTTTACATAACAGTTATACGAAAATTGAACTCATGATTCTTAAAAAAAAGAAGCAAAACTACTATTGAATGATAAGAAAATTAGCTTTTGGGTCCACAAATGTGTGCATTAAACATTCTGGTACCATGAATTAACTAAGATACGTCTTTCTCAACATGTGTTGGCATGTCAAGCAGTCACTAATGGTGATCATGGCCGATGGCCCCCCTGATACCAAGAGTGCGCAGTCATGAGAATTTGCCTTCTTTCTGCGAAGATGAGGACTAAAGAGGGAGAAGAAGGAAATCAGGAATAATACCTAGTAAGAGGGACCAAAGGCGATCATGCGAATGGTTTTTTATTTTAATTAAATCATGTGAATGAACTTTTTAATTTAAATGCAATCGAACTAATTATAACTAATTATGTTATATGTTATTTTTCAGAATGTTTTTGAAAAATAAATAATAAATCATTCTATATTTAGGATTTGACGTCTTTACATGAGTCATTTTAATAAAAAAATAAATAATATTATCATAAAAATATCAATATATATTATCTATACATGCAAAATTCTGTTGTCCAAATAATTGTACATACCACAGGTGTTTGTTATGTTATTTTTGTATTAAGGATAGTGACCTTCTCATGATTGTATAATTGTTTTTTATTTGATATGTTTATCATTGTTCACTGGTTTTTAATTTTTCTTTCTTTATAGGGAGTTACGGTTACAATCCGTAAAAGTGAAAACTGTGTAAAACCAATCGGAAGAAACGTTGTAGTATTGGCGTCAAATTTTAATTTAATGACTCAATTAATTTTAAATGTAACAACTACACAAATTTTACTATTTGTACTTCTTCTTTTTTCCTCGCTATTTGCTTTTAAAAAATACTATGATTTTGTATTATGGTTAAGGATATGATTACAATTATGATTATTAGTCAAAATTTAAAGTTTTTTTAGTTAACAATATATATTAATATTATTATTATATATATAATTAAATATAAAATATAATTTTAATAATAAAAGTATAATTAGATTAGATTTTATATATATATATATTTTTTATTTAAAAATATGTATTAAATAATTAAAAAATAAAAATTAATATCAATATTTTAAATAATATAATAAAATAAAAATTAAGTTGATATTTTATTTTTTAAAATTAAATATATTTTTAAATGAATATTAAAAATTAATAAATTATAACCGATATTGTTAAGTAAAACTGATGCCTTATATTTATCATTATTAATATAGAACCCTTCCACTCAGTTGCACACCCATTCATAATTATGAATAGGTGTAAGCAACGCCCAGCTCATAAGGGAAAACTCCTCCCAAAAGTGGCCAAATGATGAACTTTAATGGAATGCATGAAAACATTAACCTAGCCCGGCGCTTGAATTTGACTAAACAATAATAAAGGTGATAGCTTGGCCGCTGCTGGGGCATATATGATATATGCAAATCATAACTGGTTAGTATATAAATAAGGCACAAGCCTATGAAGAGGGTAGATGGTAATGTGTTTTTTGTAGTAGCAAAAATCCAAAAGCCAAAGACTATCGCCAATTCGCCATGGGTTCTGTTTCGCGAAATCTGAAAAATGCAGTTGTAGCATTGTTGATTCCTCTTCCCTCCATTCTCTTCTACATCTCATTGCTCAATCATTATCATCGTACTAGTTCTGGATCATCCATCGACAGCGATTTTCCTATTTGGGCATGGTGCTATCAGCATCCTCTTTTGTTGGCTAATGCCCTGTTCTTCCTCAACGTTAATGTTCTCTTCTGGATCATCGGCCAAATCCAAAATAGTCATTGGGTGTGTTTTAATTTGAAGCTTGATTTTTCGACTCACTTGTTTTTTTTTTCCTATTCGATTGTCGATTTTGACTTGTTGGTTTTGAGTGATGCAGATGATAGACTTATATTGGACGGTGATACCGGTGATGCTGGTTCATTACTTTGCCACTCACCCTTTGGCTCAGTATACCCATTGGAGGTCGAAAATTGCAATCTTCATCACTTGGGTATGGAGTATCAGGCTCACTCACAACTACTTCAGGAGGGAAAAGTGGCAATGGGGTGCTAGAGAAGACTGGAGATTCACTGATATGCGCCTTCAGTATGGCAAGCACTGGTGTTGGGTTTCCTTCTTTGCTGTTTATGTCTCTCAGCAGGTACATGCATTGATCTCACTTTGCATTTTTTGAATCAGAAAATATGAAGTACAACTGTTTGATGAAATTCCTCATCCAGGCCTGTCTGTGTATATGCGAACTTATTCTCCTGCCTTGTTGTTATATATCTTCTGCAGGTATTTCTTGTTGGTCTATGCCTGCCATTCCATGTAATCCACTCAGTGGAAAAGTCATTGAACATCTGTGATATTGTTGCCGTTGTTGTTTGCATGTGTGGAATCATCATAGCATACTTTGCTGACACACAACTTTATGAGTTTGTGAGCAAAAATGAAAATGAGTTTGGAAAACCAATGGAGGCCAATCTTGAGAAGGGTTTGTGGTATTATTCCCGACACCCAAATTACTTTGGAGAGCAATTATGGTGGTGGGGGCTAGTTATATTTGCATGGAATTTGGGACATGGATGGGCCTGTCTTGGCTCTCTCATCAACAGTATGTGCTTAGCTTATGTGACTAAACTGGTGGAAGACCGAATGTTGAGAAAGAACTACAGAGCTGAAGCATACAGGCAGTATCAGAAGACAACATCAGTATGGATACCTTGGTTCAAGTCATCCCCAACTGGAGAAAAATACAAGAAAGCTTAATTTGATTTTTATTTCAACATTGCAATTTTGTCAATGTCTTTCTATCGTTATATCTATATATTCTGCGTTCCTTATTATGTCTAAGGCTTGTAACTTGTTCACTTAAAAGAAAGGTTGGATTTGTATTTGAGTATCGCAGTAGATAACTGTTTGAAACTGTATAAAGGTATTCTGAACTTCAGTTTATTTCCTTCTTGTTAACCAATTTTTGATGGCTTAGCTTGTTCGGTAAACTTAAAAAGCTCTGTTTTTTTATAAGACAAAATAATACTTTTTGTGTTATTTGAACTACTAAGTTGAAACGGGGAGGAGTGAATCTTACCTTACTAAGTGAATCAACTACTTGTAGTTTGATTACTAAGGTGATTGGAGAAAAAAAAAAATACTAATATCATTTAATTTTGAAAAAACTCTAAAATAGACACATTATTGGGATACAAACCCACTATCTGTATATAAAACTATTCTTAATTTTTCATATATTTTTGTACTTATAATTTTTATATCTTGTTATATGTTACGATTGTTTTAAAAATTGAAAAAAATAATTCAATTTTTTAGATAATATTGTAAAGATTATAAATATTGACTATTTTCGTTGACAAAATATTTATATGTATATATATTTTAAATTCGTTATTAATTCTATCAAATAAAGTTAAAAAAACTTCATAATTTTAAATAATCGTATTTTAGTTATATCTATTATAACTATAATATATAAGATTATACTCACGCATTTAATGACATATAAATATGAAATTATTTTTTATGCTAAAATATTTATGTTAAAATATACTCTAAATTATAGGTTAAATTTTAGCCTAAAATATATTTTAAAAAAACTCTTTTTTAAAAAGAGTATTCTTGATTAATGAGTCTGTTTTAAAAGAAATATTCTTTAAATAAGAGTCTTATTTATTAGTGAGTATTATATTTATAATATAAAATATATTTATCAATTACATAGGATTAATAGTTTTAATTTTTCATATAAATAAAACTCATTGCTTATTATTTAAATTAAACACATAAGAACATTATTTTCTTATTCTTAATTTCTTTTGCAAATATAATATTATAATTTTTTTAGGCTTCTTTATTTATTTAATCTATCAAATATTAGTAGTTGTGTTTGATTGATTAATAAGCCTAATTAATTTATGATATTTTGATGATATGTTCTTATATTTTCTTCTTAAATTATTAGATCAAATAATTGTGTGTCATATGATAATTATTTGTTTTGATTATTAATCTTTAAAGAAACTATTTTTATTGAACTTGTGATTAATATTTTTCTTTTAAGCTTTGCTAGTTGATTTGATTTAAGTGATATATATTTTGAATCATCTAGTTATGATTATTAATTATTAAATCTGTTTTAAAACACATACATGCATTATGAAAACAGAGCAGGAACTCGTAAGTAAGATACATTGGGACAGTATCCTGAAGATGGTAGCATAAGACCGAGTTTGTATTTAAACATTTGTCTTTTATAGTGAAAAGTTAGGTAGTCTAGTGGACTTGTGTTTTTCCTCTTGAGTCATAAATGTAACGTAGGTTGTTTTCATTTAAAAATATCGTGTGTTATTTTTTTATTTTCATATTTTTTTCTTATATGCGATTGTATACCTAGTCATTTTATTTAAGTTATTAAATTATAAATTAATAAAAATTAAAAATAACATATTCATCTTAATTTAATTAGGTATATATCTTTAAATTTTTTAAATATAATACATGATAAAATCTAAATCTAAATGTTATCGAACAAAAAATGGATACAAAATGGTGTGTATTCCTTGTTGACCTATAGTAAACTTGTACTATTAAAGTAACTTCTTTAACCTTTTGCGATTAGACGATTTCTATCATGTTTCATTCTATCGTTTCAATTCAATGATGAAATTAATGGAATTTAGATTTTTTTTGTAATATTGAGGAAAGAGATTTGAATATATATCAATTTTTAGTTTAAAAAAGGAGATTGAGTTTAGGGTAAGAGGCTTTTTCCTCTTTATTTAAATATTTAAACATTGTGAGAGATGGGGAGAAAATTTGTGTTTTATTGAAATCAATGACCTTTATCGTAGAGTAGGATTTTCAAATCACGTAAAAGTCTTTATGTCGTTTTTCTTTTTGCATTTTTTAAGGAATAATTTTAGATTATATTTTGGACAAAAATTGATCATCAAAATTGTGATTTTATATTCTTGGAGCCAAAAGTTCCCAACACACCTAAATAGACTCAACCTATGGAGAAACTTAGAACATAAATAAAAGAAAACCCCAATAAATACAAAAATAGTAGCAAACAGAGGACAAATATAGTCTAAACAAAAACCAAACATAAGGAACTAAACAATAGAAACAACAAAACTAGAAATATAGAAGCCCAAGTCATCTTTTAATCAACAAGATCAAAAATAGTTTGTGTTGGTTTTTTCTTTTCAAAATACTTTGTAATCAACCGAGCAGTTGAAGAGTTGGCAGAAGTTGCTCCATAACTTACATCACTTCATCACCTACATTTGCAACTCCTTAAGTGCACGTCCATACATATAGATTTCAGTTTGGTCCTTAAATCTGTTTTGAGTGTTAAAAATTGAGAAAAAATTCAATTAATCTTCAGTGAATTATTCTCTGCACCATCGTGATATCAAAGAAAGGTTTAGAAACATCAAACCAAAAATCCATTAGAATTTTTGTGTAAATAAAAAAATTGATTAATAGCACGAGATATGTTTTCAATCAATTTTTGCATCAACTGTGTTTAAATTTACATTTATATGGTTTTCTAAATGTTTCTGGATCGAATTATGATCCAATAATTTTCACTAAATCATTCACAACACTTTCATTAACCAGAACCTCCATTGTCGTGGTATACACCTCATTGGTGATGTTAAAGATTGACAAATTCTCCATAACTTATTAATTTTGGAGAGTGCCACACCAGTTTTACTAAAAACCTTATCTCTGTCTACACCAAAAACCAAGTTTTCTTTCCCTTTCATGGAAACCCAAGACACTGTCTTCTTTTTCTCAATCAAACTACTCTCACCAAATGTAAAACCACATGTCTTCCATTCTTGACGTGTACACCTTCTTATTCATACCAACTCTAATGCATTCATGTTTTCTCCCAAATTTAATATTCATTCCATTAGATTGCTAATAGAAAAAAGATTGATGGCTAATATTACTAGAGTAATAACAAAAGTTTGGAAGATGCTTGTATTTAAACTTAATCCAAACATATTCAACATTGAAAGGGACCATATCCCAGGTTCAAGAGATTGACCAAACTCGAAATAAATTCGAACCCTAATAAGCCTCATTGTGCCATTAAACAATGACAATTTATCCAATTTCAAAATTGGCCCAATAAAGGTGATAATTCCTCTAACGATACTCTCAAGTCTTCATTCTATAGGGAGATGGTAAATTTAAAGACAAAGTAGGGTAAAATCAAATGGAATAGCCAAAGGAGACATAACTGGATGAAGTTTAAATAAAACCAATAGATCTCCTTCAAAGCTCCAAGGAGCTTTCTGCAACATATATCAACTCCTCATCTTCTTCAAAATATAAAATAAAAGTACTAAGATCTACAACTTTAAGATCAAGACCTTCATTCTTCGTCCAATTTTTCAATGAAGTTGAAGAAGTGTCTCTTGATTTGCAGGATGCTGAGTTAGAAGCTTAGCCACAAGTGCAAATCCAAGATTTCCAATCTCTTTCAAGATTAAATCTCCTGTTGAAAATCAACACTAATATAATAATTAAAGAAGTAGAGAAATAAATGAAGTGGTTGAAGGTTGTAGAGAAATAAATGAAGTGGTTGAAGGTTGTAGAGAAATAAATGAAGTGGTTGTAGGAAGTAGAGAAATAAATAAAGTGGTTGTAGGAAGTAGAGAAATAAATAAAGTAGTTGTAGGAAGTAGAGAAATAAATAAAGTAGTTGTAGGAAGTAGATAAATAAATGAAGTGGTTGAAGTTTGTAGAAAAGAGAAGTGTGTAGATAATATTTGTGTGACTAAGATTATTTCTTAGTTTTATATTTGTATGGTGTAGATTGCATGGTGAAGACTATAAATAGCATACCTTGCATTTGGTTTAATCATTCCATCAAAAACAAATAAATCTTTATATTCTTAGTTTGAATGTGAGCTGAGAGTTTTTTCTTTAAGTGTTTGTATTTCTCTTCAATTTGTGAGTTGTCTTTGAAAGGTGTTATAGTGAGTATAATATAAATAATTTGTTTACTTATTTGGATCTAATATTAATAAATTTAGAATTATTTATTCTAAATTTTACTCAACATTTCTTATATCAAACGTTGTATCGAGATGATCCACTTCATTCCTTAACTCTTCCACCACAAAAATTAGGGAAAACTAAAAGCGTCAACGATCTCATCAGGACAGAACAAATGAGCAGAGAACAGAATGAAGCTGCCAAAAAAGAACGATCAGGAACGAAGCTAAAGACAAGAAAATGGAGAGAAAATTAGAAGACAATGCCAACACAAGGTTGGAGAGTGTGCGCTAGAGATGAAAAGGCTCTCAAAGAAAATTTCCTTAGTAATTTTGTATGCAGTTATTACGTGAGAAAAAAATATGAATTACCTGAGATGAGACATAATGTGCTCTCTTCTTTTCATATGTCAGTGTATTTGTCAGTTACTTCATGAAGCCTATAGCTAGGTAACCTACAAAGTATAAATGCATCCTCTGTGTTTCTCAATATACTATCCTAACAAGGTTGTTAATTCAAGGCTTCGAGCTGTGTAATTTAGTATAAAGAATCGCGCGCATGGCCGGTTGTGTATATACTGTTTTTGCATGTGTTATTTTCTCTAATATGATCAGTTATATAAATATTTGATTAATATTTATTATAATTAATTTTGTTATTAATAAATTATTATCGTAATAATAATAATAAATTAAATTGTGATAATATTACTACCCAATAATTCATATATAAAGCTTTATTAATTAACCGGACCCTGACAATATTGAAATAGTTGGAGTTGATGATACTCTAATTGATAAATTAATTAAATCTAGCTGTCTCTGTTATCTTGAGATTAATCTCCTCTTAATTTATGTACGATGTACACACGGCAAATACAATTTCAAATGAAATATATTTATTTTTCCTATGATTTACTGTTACATCATGTGATTTCTCCAACTTCAACAATTTTTAATGTAGAAATATAGATGAAATTAAAGGCAATCTACGGATCGGTAGTATTGCAATTCGGTCTGTAATTGCCAGGGTGTAAGTTCTAACGTAATTATGGGTATATTTTCGTATAAATATTAAGTAATAATATATTTTATCTTGTTTTAGAATTAAAAATATCTGTAGATCAACGTATTAGTGGCGATTTTAATTGATGATCTAAAATAATATCATTTTAAATATATATATACGTTATACGTGGAGTAACAAAGATAACTAAAAGTATTTACATGTTAAATAATCATTATATATATATTGTTTGAAATGTATGTTATATTTAATTAAGACGTACGATATATATGCAGCACAGATTTAGCATTAATATATTACTTAAAAAAGTAGTAATATTGCTAGCCTAATTTTTGAAGTAATACATGAATAAAACAAGATTGATAGTACAACAAATTTCTCTTTGACTTCTAAACACCTTTATACATTATACTGAGTCTGCAGTTGTATAAATTAATATAATTAAGATTTAAGTAAACATGAAGGATTTCAATTATATTAATTGCGCACCCGGATAATAATATTAATTTGTAGTTAAAAATTTCTGTGTACTGATTAATTCGGCTTTATACGTTTGAACAAAATAATATTCTCTAATGCGCGCAGTGTTTTTGTAGTGTAACATATATTCCAAATAAGAAAAAAAGACATACGTTCAATTTCTGTAAAGTATATGTGAGTATCGGTTTATATAATCTTGCATTGAAAAAATTAATGACTATATATTCTCTGATCGTATATATATAATACCTTTAATTTGCTTAATTCATTTTCAGATATATATAATCATTATAATGCATTTTAATTGTGTTTATTTAAGTGATTTTTAACTTTAAGTTGGAGCAATTGAGCAAAAAATTTATATTTCATAACTTATTATTTTTGGCTACATTTTAATATTTAAAAACATTTAAGTGTAATTAATATTCTTGTGTTAAACTTTTAATTGCTCTAGCTATAGTAAATATGGTTATGGAAATAACTATATTCCTTTTTTACGGTTGAAAACCTACCATTTACTAGCTTACATGAAAACCAAAAATTACATTGTATTAATATGAGACCATTGAATCGTTGAAGTGTTTAAATTTATCATCGAGATCTACGTAAATGAAATATTATATATATTTTTATACGGGTCATATTGCGAGAACAATATGGCTAATTTATTTGATAGCAAACTTAAAAGTAAATTGGAAAATTATAAAAAAAAAATTCCTAAAATTTATAACAAAAAAAAACATATAATAATATTGAACTTGATCTAACTAAATGACATTCAACGTTTAACGGATTAAAATGACTATAATTCAATTTAAACGACGCCTAATTTGATTACATTTAATATAAAATTATGTGTCATAATTTTTTTTAATCGTAAAAATGTATGAATTAGACATTATGAATGCTATTTTTATAATTACAAGTTTTAAGAGTATTATTTTATTATTTTCTCTAATAAATTTAGCTTTAATTTTTAACAATAACCTTTATTGTTATCAAAATTATATTTTTTTTTCACTTAAAATAAAACTTAAGTAAATTAATGTGTAGGTACTAATTAAGATATTATTCGATAACGATTATGATTTATGATTTATTATTAAATAATTAATTTTGTGATTTATGTTTTTTTATAAAAGCAATCAATAATATGTTTAGTAATAATTTTTACTTAATGATTTTAAAGGAAAAAAAAATCAAAAAACATTTATAAGTTGTTTAATAATGTTTTATATATTTTTTATTTTTTTCGAAGACTTAAATTTTTTTTTATTTATAAATTTTATGTTTTCAATCATTTTCTTCAAATATTTATAAATAAATAAAATCATAAGATTTTATTTAATTACTAAAAAAATACTTGATAAAAATGAGAAAAAAAACTTATAAATTAAAAATTTAAGTCAAAAATCTTATTTTTAAAGATTTATGAATTACTTTGTATTTTGGTAATTACTCATTAAAAAATTAAAAAAATATTATCAAATATAAGTTATAAAAAAATAAAAAATGAAAATCATTATAGTACAATTTCTGAGTAATTCTATTTTGTAAAACTATATAAGCAAGTAATCAGTACTGCTGCATTGAACTATATCTCCTATTAATAAGTACTGTGACCCTATAAATCATATCTGACGATCGTACTACACTGCTTTAATCAAAGATGCATGTAATATACAACAGGTTAAAGAAGGTAGAGCTGGCTACTTCATAGAAGACAGCAATTACCAACGTGTAAAAAGAGCTTTAAATACTTAATAATTATGATTCGAAATTAATCCTCATAAAGTCGGGGGGAAAAAATAAAGTGAGGGATAAACTCATAAAAGTAAAGATAGTACCTTTGCTTTTATACAGCACTGAAAATTTATGTAAACACTGCAAAGCGTGCCGGCGTCAGCAATATAATTAGCTCGGCAAGAACAATGTAACAATGTTAACATTGAATGGCTGCGCATATCAAATTAAAGCAGCGGATCGGCGAGAAACAAATAATTATTTGATTAAGATCATCAGAGTACAATTTTTAAAATTAGCTACATATAGAAGATGAGGATGAGATGGATCAACAAACCATGAGAAACAAAAGTGATTAGAAATTATTGTCAAATATACCTTCTCAAAAGAACCTATAATACTTTCATACAACTATTAATCATCCACAATAATTAATTATATGGAATATGTAGTGTAAACATTTATAATTAAATAATTAATTAAGTTATTAAGATTTTAACATATTCACTCTGATATTAAATTGATAACTATGATCCATGCATTGAAAAAGACTATAATAAATATAGAAAAGAAAGTGCAAAGTAAATAGTAAGCATACATGTAGATATAAGATCTTACTTGTTTCATGTAGTATATATATTATAGACACATAAGTTGCACAAATTGATCTAATAATTCTTCAAAAATTTCCCCCTTTTATTCGGCTGAAATGATGAACATAGATATGTATATGCTTAAGTTGCATTAAGGGACCATGGAACCCTTGGTACAACGTCCTATAGATTCGTAGCTCATTTTGGACCTAGCTATAGCAACACCTTATACATTATACAACAACAAACGCTATAAAACCATGTCTAAAATATTCCAATATTAATGGGAATTAATTGGGATTACCAAACTCATCAATTCCTGATTAAGTACTAGGAATCCATATCAATAGGTAAGCAAGTAGATTTCCCTTTCTCTGTTTGGGAAGCAATTGGAGAAGTAGCCATTGCGATTTTTACATCTGGATCTTCTTCTCTAGGGCGTGAATACTCCATATTTACGCCAAATAGTCTGAGTCTTTTAGATGAATTAGGAGAACTAGTACTAGTACTAGTACTATTACTACTACTCTTAACATCACCAACCAAAACAGGCCAGCCACCTCTTTGAGATTCTTCAGCCAGATGGTACTGTTGATGAAGATGCTCATGATGATGATTGAAATTAAGACATTGCATATGTTGTTGATGAGACATTAATGATATGGGCAGTGAGTAAAATGATCTGTTGTCAGTACGAGAACCCCAACTTACAGATTGGGCATTAAAGTAGCGTTGCTGATTATAATGATCAGTTAGAAACTGTAAAGGTCTTAATGTTGGATTAATCATGTTATTGTAGGTTTGTAAAAGAACTGGTCTACGTCTCCAGTCTATATACATATGATACTCCTTACCTGATGAGCCACCAGCACCTCGATGAAACGACACAGTATCGCCTGCGTTTAGCTTTTTCTCCTTCACAAAACGACTCCATCCTTTGGTCATTACATAACTTTGGCTACTATTCCAGTACGAGTACCTAAATCTCCATCTCTTGCCGTTTCGATCTTCGAAATTCAAGAGGAGACCTTTTTCGTTTTTAGACGAATCTAGTGGGAAGTATCTCTCAGCATATTGCTTAGGAATAACTAGTCTGTTGAGCTTGCCTACATCACTTGGTGTCACAACTTTGTCAAACATGTGTTCTTTGATCTCAGTATTATACCAATTGCCATCTTCTTCGTTGTTCTTTGATGATAAGTCCATGAGTTGTAGCTCGCTTGAGCTCATCATGAAATTCACATTTGTTGATAATGGTCCTGATGTACTTTGGTCTTGTAATTGGGAGATTTGATTAGATATCTGAAGCCAGTACTTCTGATTAATTTTGTTAATCAGGAACAACATTAATATTGTGCCTAGAGATACATATATATATAGAAAAAGCTAGGAAGATTAATTGTCTTACCTGATCATCATCTTCTTGTTGATTTTGTTGATATTGTTTCAGAAAATCCATGATGTTGAACGCACCTCCAAATTTCAACAAACCCTAAAAATATATAAAACCACAAGTTTACATTCTGTGAACAAGAAAATTTTCAAGATTTCACCTGAAAATTCATGAATTAATTGTTAGAGCTTTCAAGATGAATTCTGTTGATATATTCTTCTTAATTTGACCCAACAACAATCAAAAACCCTAATTTGCAAAAACCTTTTGGTGATTTAACAAAGGTCATCAAGTTGTAATTGATAATTAATGTCGACCAAGATATTATTTATATATACATATTCTGATAATAGAAAGAAAAAACAAATCAGAGATAAACATGTAATAGAGAGAGAAAGAGAGAAAACGGTGTATATTTACCTACTGAATATTAATACTAGTTTGCTTGATTTAATTGGTAGGAAGCTAATTCTTTACAAACAGAAGCGTCAATTTTCTCCCTTCCATATATTATACAAGTGAGCTAGCTAGGCTTTTGAGAGAGAAAGAGTGGACAAGTTTTATCAATTCATAAGGGGCCCATAACTAATGTGCTCTCTCATAACATGTGATTAGCTTGTCGTTTTCATCATTTTTGAGCAACTAGTTTTAAATATCAAGTTGGAAATTAACTATTATTATTGTTGTTGTTGATATTACTGTTAGCCCATATGTTGTAGATTGGGGACATAGCTAGCTATAGAGTATAGACTATAGTTAGGTTTGGATTTTTGACTTTTCGTATTATTGCGCTAGTATGTACATGCTGGTCCTGATCATCAGCGCCTGTGGAAAAAGCAATTTGTAGCTTCTTCATGCGCACCGACTTTTAGGCACTTATTTACTAACTCTCATTCATTTCGATAACAAAGTATTTCTATTTTCTATACGGTGTATACCTCCAATAATATGCTTTGAATATCAAATCATTATATCAATATTCCTCATTAGAAAAGAAAAAAAATAAATAAAAACAATGATAAGAAGGAAGCTACAATATATATATATGTATGTGCATGTATGTTCAAGTCCTGAATTTACTCTTTTTTTTTTCTTTTTTACTCTTATACGCGAGCAAGCTATCTCACGTGAAATACTTTAATTATAAATCAAGCACCACTTTCATCAATTTAAAAGACAATCTGACATGTTATTGGAAAATAAATAAATATATTTTTCTTTTATACCATCAAAAAATATAATTATACATGAGAAATTAATTATCCTCACATTTTTCACAAATAATTGTTTTTAAACAATATTAATACTAAACAACACCAATAACCTAAACATATGGAACATAATGCTCTCTATCTTCATTGATAACAAGAACACATAGTTTAAAATGTTATGTTCTTGTAGGTTAATTGGAACGAATAAGTTATGGAACTAGTTCTGATATCATATTAGATTTGAACATAATTTCATATGAAAACTTAAATTTTAAGATAAGAATTATCCAAACTTACATGTGTAGTAGAAATCTAATACCTAATCGATATGCAACTTAACACATACAATTAATATAATACGAAACAAACTAATTTTTTTTCCTTTCTTTTTTTCAAAATATGTTATTTGGCAAGAAAAAGAAAGAAATTTTTATTACCATAATAAAAAAAAGTATTTATCATTATGGAAATCGTAACCATGAGGATGAAGAACTAGTTATTTAAGGTTTTTTTTGTTGTTAAAATCTATACGAGATAAATTAATTATTTAATATTATGATTTTAATATTATTAATAAGATTCAATTAAATTTGATAAATATATAAAAATATAATTGGTAGTTGATATTATTATTAATAATTTAAGTTTTTAGTAGAATGTTTTCCGGCAAAGTTACGTCCTTTATTCAAGATTGAATAACCCAAATTATTGAATTATACAATCACGAGTGTATTCTCTTGGAGGAGAGAGATACCAATTTCATATAGCTCTACGACCGTGGATATCCAGCTAACTACCCCAAGAAAAAAATATATATTATGTTTTGCTAAGGTACGATGAAGCACTTTCCTTAAAAAAAAAAAAAAAAAAAGCACATTCCTGTGTAGAGGTGTAGGCCGAGCTGTATTAATCAATTTATACCTACAACTACAAGTCCCCTAGGCTTCAGTTTTCGTTATAAAACTATTACTTTCATACTATTTATTATCTTAATTATTACTATTATTTTATGTAAGTATAGTTATCTTATTAGTATAACTATAAAAAGTGTTGATGGATCAACTTAATTCAGCAACAAATTGATGGTATAAGTACGGATTTATCAATTGCTTTGTCATGCGCGCGCGCAACAAGATTTCTTTCTTGTTCGGCAACCAAAAATAAAGTTTTTCTTTTTATTGTTTCAAATATACGAATAATTTTCCTCGTCATTTTTCTGTTTTCTTTCATAGGTTCTAAGTACTTTTTTATTTTATTTAAAATAAGTTCCAAAGACTATTTTTTATATATATTTAAAATAGGTTCTAAAGACAGTTACATTTATAACCAATTCACATTATCACATTATCATAGAAGCTTGTTCGATGAGTTCTCGTGAATTTTTTTTTGCTTGATCATATGATTTTTTGGGAATTTGACAAAAATAAAAAGTACTTGAATCCCAGAAGGTATTTGTGTTTTTTTTTTTTTGCTTTGCAACACCCCTTTATTTTTTTATTTTTTTTTAAACTCAAGATACCCACCTAATTAAATGAATTTTTAATAACATGTTAAAAGTTTAAAATCATAAGTGTCTTTAAATCTAAAATTTTTGAATCAATAAAACTTTAATATCATATCAATTAATTTTTAAACTTAATTTTAAAAAATTAATTAATTAACTTAATAAATCAATAAATTCATAATTCTTATAAATTTTATTATAATATTATAATATATATGGAATCGCTATAACTTGCCTACTTGCCTACCATTCATATATTTCATATGGTTTCAAACTTGGATTACAAATGAAAAATAGTTGCCTACCATTCATATATTTCATATGGTTTCAAACTTGGATTACAAATGAAAAATAGTTAATCATTTTGTCAAATACTACTAGATGAACCGCTGTAGTTGCAATCATGTCAATTTGTAACTTCTCATTTTTTTTAGATGATGGATTTTATTTGACGTACAGAGCAGTACAAGTAGCATTACTCGTCTTAAATTTATTGGGATGATTAATGCTGCCAATTCAACACTCTCTCTACCAATAAAAAGAAACGTAATAGAAAAATTGTATCTCTGATACATTTTCATCATGCAATTCGTGATATAAGATGGTGCCGATCGAAGAATCAGAGTAATTTCCATATGCGTGAGTACTTGATAGGTTACAGCCTTACAGGCACTGATCCAACTTATATTTTTCAGTTGCAAGAATATAGTGAAATGGTGAGAAGTAAGAGAGACGAGCTCCTCATTCTCTCTAAATTTCTCTTTCTTCTTCTTCACTTTTCCATATTTCCTTTATTTTGAGTTTCACGGAGAGTTTCCTCCTCTCTAATAGCTATTTGTCCCATTTTCATAAATAATATGTTACTTCAAGTTTTATTTTGTCAAATTCTACTTTATGAATATTAAATTAAATATTATGAAAATTTTGTATACTTTTTTTTTACTCTTATAAGTTATATCTATAAAATTTTATTAAGATGCAGATATTTTATTAATACGAAGATTCATTAGTATATCTCTTTAAGTATTCATAGGTCATATAAGACACTTTTGTGAAAGATTTCAAAAATTTCATATAAATGTCATCAAATATATTTTTGAAAATATATCACCGGATCAATTAATCTACCTAAACATTAAAACACTAAAATTAAGAGTAATATAGAATTACCAATGAGAACTCAAAAATATTCTCAAAGTACTTATTGGGTGTCTTACTGATAACTAGATTGTTGTTTTCAATTTTATGCTTTCATATATCTAAAAAAATAAGGACCTGTCTTTTTTTATGTTTTTCTATTATTAATAAAATTTTCTACTATTTACACGCACATTTATATTTCTTTTAGATTTTAAGGTTTAAATATTTAAAGTTTTTTTTTAATTTTTGAGTTTAAAGTTTGAATTTTAAGGTTAGATCTTAGTATTAAAATTTTAGTATATATAAATTAAGTTTATAAAAAAATAGGTAATTATCGCACAATCGTCCCATGTATCATTCATATATATATATATAATTATCGCACAAACGCACAATGTATCATTCATATATATATATATATATATATTCAAAGGCTGAAGGGATAAACAGTAAAACACTTATTATAGCTTCTTTAATTGGTTTAGATAAAATCAAGAAACCTCAAATAATCGCAACTGCATAAAAGGAAAAATAATGGAAATTAATATTTTTCAGAACATCTTCCAGCATAGTTGATTAGACGACTTATTCAGTAAAGAGAATGCCCTTATCTCTATCGCCTCAACGTGTGGAGAACGTACTCACCATACAGGTCCCTGCATCCAATGGATAAGGTGTTAGCAAAATTAGAGCGATGGATGGGTATTAGTTGTTTGATCTTGTCCCTAGAAGGAAGTGTATGTATCCTTGTGTTAGTGTGTAGGTCCCAAGGCACTATACGTTGCACTCTAGACACTGCAACTTGTCGCGCGTTAATTGGTAATGTGACAAGGTGATTATATCTTCCTATTCTGCCGACCTAGGATAGTCGGGTAAGATAAGCTCCAAGTTTGAAGATATGAAATAGTTGTCGCGCGCTAATTAGTAATGTGACAAGGTGATTATATCTTCCTATTCTGCCGACCTAGGATAGTCGGGTAAGATAAGCTCAGTATGAAGATATGAAATAGGCCGGAAGGCTTGTTTTGGAAAAAGTCCCGACTCAGAACTAAGATGGGAATATGGATATCTTATTTAATTGTGAGTAGAATGGTAAATGTCTCTTATATTAATATTAATTCATTGGTGTTATATAATTTTTTAGTTTAAAAATTGATAAATTATGGATAAAAAACATTATTTTAGTAATTTTTTTATTAAAATAATATTTTAATATAAAAAATAATAAAATAATATATTTTATTTTTAAATGATAATTTTTTTATAATTAAATAATATTGTTTATAATCTTAGAAATTAAATTACACAAGTGAGCTAAAACGTATAAACCTTTATGACACTTTTCTCTCTTAAATATTTATAATGTAAAATATATATTATATATATATATATATATATATATATATATATATATATATGGAATTGCATTAGGTTCTATAAGGAATCACCAAACCATTTCATGGAAATTTGGTAAGGAACTACAGAACATGTTCGTGAAGGTTCAGTAGTCCCATACAGACCCAATGTAAATTTTAATTTTAGGAAATCTTTTCATGGAAGTTCGATGGACACTATGTGAGTTAAAGAAGTAGATATAAAGGGTCCTGAGGTAGATATGAGGGGAATTTTTATCATTTTAAATAAAACTAAAAATGAATGTGCAGAGTAATAAGAATGGATTTATTTAGAATTTCCCCATAAATATGGGATGGCCTAACCTAGGGCTAGGAACCTCAATTTGGGCTTCTTATTTTTTTCCCAAAAAGCCCAATGTGAGCTATGCCTTATCAGTGCTTGCAACCAAATTTGAGAGGGGGAGCAACAAGAGCAGTGGCTCGAGACCAAAAAAAAATTATAATTTTGCTTCTCAACTGCAAAATCTCTTCTTTCCTAAAAAAGTAATTCAAAGCTAGCAAAAGCTTAGATCTACTTACATTGAATATTGAATGGCTTCAAGGGCAGACTCGGAAGGTAAAAAATCATTAACAGCCACCTCTTTGTTCTCATTCTTCTTGTCTGTGTAATATGGTGAAGGAAGCACAATTCTTTACAATGTAACAACAACAACCTCTAATAAAATCGTTATGAGTCTAAAGTCTGCACAGAGGCTGAAATGTGTATAATTGGAGGATACAGTCTTCAAAGAAACGACGGATTTCTGAAAGACGATGAGGGGGAAGCTCTTTAATGTCAGTATAGTGTTTATATTCTGGATCATCAGCGCAAACAGCAATGATCTTATCATCCTTCTCTCCCTGGGAAAGCACAGAGCAGTTATCACAAAAAAAGTTGATGAGAAGAGACAGAAAGTTTCATGCAGTTAATAATAAGAAGTCTATATTAAGTACCTGGTCAATCATGGGCATAACTCCTAAGGGTTTGGCTCTCAGAAAACAACCAGGAACGACTGGTTCCTGTTCAAATCATTAATTTGGATAAAGTATTTTATAACAATGAAGTGTCAATTTGAAGTGATTGGAGTTCTGGGGGAAAAAATCATGCTGTCTTATACCAATAATGTAGAGTCATGCGTTAATCATCATTCTCGAAATTAGGGATCCTAGTGAATTTGATTTCTACTCTTCTTTTTCTATTTCCTTTTCTTTTCTTTGGCAGATATCATAACAAGGTAGCAAAGACTATGATATTTGATTATGTCATAAATAGTTCAGAACTTGGTATAATGCTAGTAGGGCGAGTTCGAATAACTACCTGCATAAGAACTAGACAATCCATAGGATCATTGTCTTCACACAGTGTGCGGGGGATGAAGCCATAGTTGTGTGGATAAACTACCGAAGAATACAAAACTCGATCAACCTGAAATCACGATGACTTTTTGAACATTTTAAACAAAGCAAAAATAGTGTCTTCAGTGGCTAACTTTATGAGGCAAAAGCATAACTACAAGCCACTTTCTATCCAAGCAAATTTAGAGTCTTTCATACAGAGAATTATGAGCCCTCCATGAGTAGCATTAGAAATTAGTTTTAACTGGATAGGGAGTTTTTCCAAGAAACATGCTCCAAAGTCCTATCTAAAAATCTCAAACAACTTGAATCAAAAACTGGAAGGACCTTCAATTTTCTAGAGGTGAAACATACCTTTATCAATCCTGTTTTCTTGTCAAGTTCGTATTTGACTTTACTTCCTTTGGGTATCTCAACCACCTGATACAATTATGGCAAAAAAAAGTCAACAATATTGTGATGCTTCATATTGTACTAACAAGAAAGAAGGAACTTCTGTTAAAGACATGTAACTCCAGTACTAGTGTTGAATTTTATCATTACAAGGAATTACTTGAACTAGATAAGAACAAACTGAAAAATCTAGAAGAAAGAGATTTGGTATGGTTTAATGAACACTTGCTTGGTTGTTTTATGTATATCATTTTATCAAAGCTAGTCTACAAGTGCACACTAAAGTCTGTAAAACCATATTGCAAATAGATGGAGCTGTATATTATTTGGTTCTCCTTTGTTTTTCTGTTTGGTTGGATAATCTCTCTTGTCTGCCTACATATACTTCTTTCATAAAAATTCTGCACACTCAAATGAACAAAGAGTATCTCCTCATTTCAAAGATCTAATGCAAGGAAAGAGAACTACTTGAAGGTTTATGTACTCTGGCACTTATTAAAGTAGGAGGTAATACGTACAACATTGCAAATAGATGGAGCTGTAGGACCTGCGAAGAACATTAGGAAACATAATAAGTTTCTTCATGTAAATATTGCATGCACGATAAAAATATAAATGAGTCAGTAAGTCAGATTAAGTACCAATCTCTAGATCATGCCATGGATGTGCAGCAACTGATCTTCTTGACAAAGATGAGAGAATCCTCTCATTCAATTTTGGGGTTTTACGGGTTTCTTTATTTTCTTCTTGTTCACTCATGTCTGACTAGAGATACAAAGCATATATATGATTTATAGAAGTTGATTAAACATGCCAAAACGTAGAGAATATTTACTCAGTCTATGAATTAAAATGGTACATATAAGAGGCTATGATATAGAATTACTAGATTCTGCAGTAGTTCATAAGAATCCAACAAGATGAGGCATCAGATTACCAAATAGCTGAGGCAATAGATAAGTTTGCTAAAACATAATTAAAAAATTGGCGAGATTAGATACAATCAAACTGACCAAACATAACATTACATTAGACTCTCTATGTCAATAAACCCTCAATATTTATGCATTTCTTGGATAACATCTTGATACAAGATGATTAATCTGTCTGTTTATGACAGGGAGAGACCCACTCCAAGTGGCATTAGCTTGTCCGCTTTGATCCATAATTGTATGTTCAGTAGGTTCACAGTCATAACTTGACAGTTCCGCGGGACCTCACGGTTTTGTTTTTAGAAAGAAATCTCAAAACGTGTCATATCATTTAGAAAGTGTTCAACTCTTATAAATACATTATCACTTAACTTAAGTTGATGTAGTACATGTATAAGCACACTACATCACATCTTATTCTTTCAATCTTCATCTTGGTTAGAATTTAAACCTTTTTTTTTACCGGTGTAAAACAAATTTAACAAGAAAATTATGGCCATACAGCACATAAAATAGAATATACCAAAGTACCCTGAACAACAAAAGGGTCCTTCCCCTTGGTCGTCCATATCCTAATCCACTTCCCCTCCCCTTAAATTGTTAAATTGTAGTAGTTAATCAACTTAGTCTGTCAAAATGTGGATCTATCCCTTGAAAAAGGGGAAAATTCAAAAGAGCAGAACAAATTACAATTGACATTTGTTCGATCCTTATCTCCTGAACCATTTGCTCAGCGAATTCGTTTTGTTTCTTATTAATTTTTTCTCTATTTCTTATGTATTGAACTCATCTGATCCATTATCAAAAATACGTTGGGATCTCAAAGGTTGTATCAAATATTAAATTGAACTGCTAATAAACTAAGGCCAAAAGTTCATTCATTAAGAGTCGATTATCTATAGTCGCATAGATTAGAATATTATATATCAAAACTGGAAAATGTTTACACATCTATAGAGTCGTACGGTTGATCAAAAATCAAAATATGCAGAAAAAATACAAGGTTATAACAGTATTTGAGCAAGCAAACATACCTTAAGATTGTTGGTTCAAACTTCAGAGAAATTTGATTGAGATGGGAAATTTATAAAGAGAGGATAGAAAATCTAGACGGGCACTAAAAGCTTATTGGAAAGAAAACTTGTTATATAGTGGGCGGACAGAGTAAGGAAGGAAACCGAAGAATGGGAGATTGCTCACTTGGTCAAAATGCTTTTATTTTTTATTTTTTATGGGAAGATAAGGTAGTTGGCCAGCTGCCAAGCCAATCCCACGTGTCTTTTTTGTTCTTATATTGAACTTATTTAGTTTTATAAATAAATAAATAATACTAATTGTTGTATCAAATAGTGTGATCCAGCGGATCATAGATTTTTTTTTTTTTAACGATAAGCTTTTAATTCTATGTGACTTAACTAAATTCATAAGGAAGACTCTCAAACTCATTTGCAAGGAGGAACAGTCGTTTAGCCACGTGGGCGATCATAGATTCATGTGGCTTCTTAGGTACATTTCTTTGATGATCCCTTATGTTTACTAGTTTTTTAAAATATATTATTTAAATTAAGTATTTTTTTATAATGATAATTTAGTTTATGAGTTTTAAAAAATTAATGATATATATCCAAATAATCAATTTTTATTATTTAAAAAAAATTTTAAAACTATTTCAGCAAATATTCCTATTAAAATCTTTTTTAAAAAAGAATAATTTTTTTAAAAACCTAAAATTTAATTACGTACACTAAACTGATATTTTTTTTATTATTAGGATTTTTTTTAAATCATTAAATTAAAATATCATAAACAATAATTCTAAATTTAAGTTCTCTAGTACTTGCACGTAATATGTCTCTTCTTTTTATAAAGGAGTGGTTTACTAAAACATTCATTTAATTTTTAGTTCACTTGTTTTTAGTATATCAACTAAAAGTAATTTATATTTTTATAAATGGAGTATAAAAAATAAATTAACTTTTTCAAAAAATTTACTTTACCCTATTTATTTTTTTAAAAAATTGATTTCTAATTTACTATTTAAAGTGCAAAAGATTAAAATGTACAAATTTAAAAATTAAATAAATTCTAATACACCGATTAAAAATAAGTGAATTAAAATACTTATATTTTTTTTAAAAATAACCTACTTTCAATACACCACCACTTAAGAATAATTTCATGGAATTGCACTTTGAAAAAAGAAAGGTACTTTATATTAAACATTGTTAATTTTAGATTTAATATATAATTGGTATTGAATGTTGGGATTTTTCTTTCTTAATATATTTATTGATAGATGTTATGTATGAAAAAGTTGGTTTAGTAAATGTTCCCAAAATATTCTTCTTTGTCATTGGTTTTATGAGACTGCAGGACAAGTTGTTTCTTCATGTAAGACACATTATTAGTTTATCTCAAACACCAAAGATAGCTCACATGTATTTGTTATAAATTAATTTATAATACAATTGTACAAATCACATTAAAATAATAGTGAAATTTGTATCTCTAATATCTGAAAATTTTAAAAATCTATTTTGTCTATTTTGTTGTGGAATTTTATATGTTTTTTATGGGTATTGAGATAACTTGAATTCGAAATTCCCTATTTATAAATGTCAAAATATATGCGGTGTAATTTTCATTTAAAAAACATTTTCTTTTTTGAAAATTAAAAATGTGTGAATCTTTCTTGAGCAAAATATCATTCATCACTTCTGAAAATATAAAAAGATCCAAGCATTCGATTAAAAGCTTCTTAAAATAAAATCAAAGGAACAAAACGTTCTTTAAAAAGAAAGCTTAGCCAATGTTCAATCTTAGTTCTACTTAATCAGAAGCATAGTCATTTTTACTTAATTATTTTCTTTAAATTGGTACTACGATAACATACATTACACAGATGGCTACAATATTACCAATTACAATTGATAGACATGAACTGAACAGATATGATCAGCTATGATTTCAATTTTTTAATTTTATTTTCTTTTAAGGCAAAGAGAAACTGAATATGGACAACATTAATGTTGTTTTAAAACCTATCAATGCACATAAATTGAATCAGGAGACATAGATATCATCTGAAGGAGACTAGAATTTGAAAATGTTTCTTCCAAAGCAAGCCTTCTTTTACTGCCTCCATCAATGTTATCTTTTGTAATGTGGATTATTTCCTTGGCAACATCAATCATACCAAGTTTTCCTCCACCACCAAATAACAAACATCTTGTTGCAAGGTCTGCTACTATTTCTATCTGCTCGTGCCGATACAATGGTTGTTCATGACTGTAAAGAAGTGGATCAACAACCTCTTCTAGCTTCCCACTTCTTATTTTCTGCAAAACTACAGTTTCTAAGTCCCTTTTTGATCCTGCAATAATCTCAAGGAGCAATAGTCCCAAGTCATACACATCATTTTTTTGAAAACGTGAGCCTTCACGGTTGTATTGTGAATCTCCAGGACTTGAGCTTATTAGCCCAAACCCTGCAATTTTGCTTGACGAGTCTTTATCTATAAGAATGCAACCGGATTTAAGATCACGGTGGAATATTGGGGGAGAAATCTCATAATGTAGGAAGGCAAGAACATTTGCTATTTCAGAAACAATATTCAATCTCTTGTACCAGTCCATACCAAATTTGTTATCTTTATTTTGATGTAAATGTAAATGTTCCTCTAGGGTACCATTTGCAGGGTCCTCGTAGACTAGTAGTGGCATGTAAGCCAAGTCAATGCAACAACCTATAAGACGAGCCATGTTCTGGTGTAAAATAGCAGATAAAACTTCAATTTGGGATAGGACTTCAATCAAGTGTCTTTCAGTTTCACATTGTATTTTGTGCACAACAATGCGTGATCCATCACCGAGAACGCCGGTATACATTGTGCCATGATTGCAATCTACAAGTTTTCGACCAGAATCAAACCCTTTTGTGGCTTCCTCTAGTTCTTGATATGTGAATAACCGACTTCTACAAGCTTTACGCAAAGAAATGGCACTATGAAAATGAGTTTGGTCAGAATCAAACCTGCCAAGTTTAGCCGGCCGTTGTAGTAGACAATAGAGTGCAATTAGGGAGGCAACGATGAAAATTGAAGCAAGAACTCCTGCAGATTAAATTTGTAATGTATTTATTCCCTTAAAGACAACTTCATCAAAAGTTATAGTAAATAGATAGAGCAAACTCAGCACCTAAAAAGCAAGACTGAAAATTCTTTCTTGATGAAAAATTAGTGAAACCCCTTTTGTTTTAAAAATCAAGGCAGTTATACTTATACGTCTCTCTTTGAATATCACTTACCAGCTACAATTACAAGCTTCTTGTCATTATGTCTTCTGCTGTAGCAGTCATTGCCATAAACTTCCCTTCTGTCCTTAATGCAGGCTGTCAAAGACATTAAAAAAGAGGGGGAAACACCTTTAAGTAAAAAATTAGAATGTAGATATATAAATCTCGTTTTGATTTTTTAGAATGTAGAAATATAAATCTCGTTTTGATGTGTTTATGTTAGAAGTGGTTTCAAGATAAATGATTTAAAATGAAGTGGTTTGGTTAAAAATGGTTTTAAAAGAAGCACAAGTGTTTGGGATGAAAATATTAGTTTTAAAATGTGTGCATGCATTTAAAACTATTTATCCTAAAAGTAAGTAGTACTTTCTCTTAAAAACACAATAGTGCTTCTTAAACTTTTGAAAGTACTTTTCATAGAGATTGCAAAACACCCTTGAAAGTACTTTGATTCAATTGAAAGCACTTTGAACCAAAAGGAAAAGTAGCTCCAAACTTACCCATAATATTCATGATATACAAACATGCAGCTTTACGTTAGATTATCAAAATGAATGGTTAACATGAAAATGCTATGTTGTTCTCAATTGAGAAGAGGTCAGATTTTTGGTTCAGGTCATTCATCAGCTACATGGTGTACAAAGATTAGGTTAATAGCTCACGTAAAAAACGTGTCATGATTATTCTAATGCAAAAGCTTAGACATATATTTATACCAAATCTACCAAACGATCAAGTAGAAAAGCTTTAATATTGATAAAGATGATATATCAATTAAATAGTAACTTACATTTTATGCATCCTTTTCCATTTACAAACCCATCACCAACAAACCCATTCTGACATGAACACCTTATTCCACCTTGAATTGCTGTAGTATTAAAAACATATGAATTTGTGGCACAAGCATCCTTAGATGAATTCCAAGGAATTGCCCATTCCAACTTAACTCCACGTTTTCCTGAGTTCATAGCAGGCAGAGCAACCCAACTAGAGAAACCCCTACAACCAAACTTGGAAAACACTGAAAACTTATCCCAAAAATGCCAAACACTGTGATCAGAAAGTGGATAACAACAAGCAGGGGAATCATTCCTGTTACCATCACAACCAGGCAAGTCAATTGTTTCACATTCAGCTTTACACAAAGAAGAATCCTCGCAATCATACAACCCAATAACATTTTCACCTGAGATTCCAAAATTGGCATTTCCAGTAAAATCAAAGGAATTCAAATCATTGTACTGACGACATGAAGATGAACCAGGAAAGTCTACAAGTAAACCATCTGTGAAGAATTCAAACACTCGGTAGCTTTCAGAACCAACTTTTAGAAAAAGGGTAGTTGAATTTTTACATGACAAGTGAAAAGCCTTAAAAACTGACCCACAAGATGAATTCAAGTAAAAGGGAAATGGGATTTTGAGTTTTCCACATGTTTCATTACACTGATTTGAAAGTAAAAGAGGTTTTTGCACAAGTTTATGTTCATAAAGACAATAAGAAATAGGCAAATAACTGGTTACTCTAAGAAGAATAAAGCAAGTAAGAAGAAGATTCAACATTGGCTTTGAAAAAGGTTTGAGTGCAGAGAATATTATTTGGAAAGAAAGATACTGAAAGAAGAAGAGATAGGTAATATGCAGCAAAATAGGCAATAGCCCTTTTGTTATCAATCCTTATATGCTCTTTCCTTTATTGACAATTGAATAATGTTTATAAACTAAAAAAAAAGTAGAATATTATAACTCACACACGTATGCTACAGAAAATTTAGCCAAATTTATCACTAGCAAATAGCAATGTCAAAGTAGTAGACCCAAAATCTGATAGTCATGAAGTGATGATTTGGCAAGATGAAGAAAGTAATTGGGTAATATTGAAGGAAGACATGGAAGTTGGAGAAAAGAGGCAAGGGAAGAATGGTCTGTGGAATGGGCTACAGTTGCTACTTCGTACAAATAAAATATTATAGGATGGTGTGCAATTGGTGAGCGTGGCCGATTTCCGAGCTTTCCTATTCATTTCACTCGATCATACTTTTACAATAATTTGTTTGCAATTATTAATAAAAATATATAAAATATTTATTTTATTTATGATTATTATTAAATATGTTTGTTATTAATAAAATATTTTTATTATAATAATAATAATTTATATTACCAAAAATGCATGGGCTTCGAGATTTGGTTTTTCAAAGCAATTACTGAAAATTAAGTAATGTAGTTTGAGAATTACGTAATATCACATCTATCGTCCAGTATTATACGGTCGCCGAGGCGAGCATAATATTATTTTTTAAAAATTATAAAAAATAATATTCTTAAAATTTATAATAATAAAATAATATTTTAAATAGTATTTAATTAAATATCGTTTAAAATAAAATTATGTGTTAAATTTTTTTAATAATAAAAATGTATAAAATGTATTATTTCTATAATTATAAATTTTAAAATATTTTTTTAAACTTAAAACTAAAAATATAAATCTTATTTTAAAATTATTAGATAAATCACGAGCCAACTTTATCTAATTAATAAGTATGTTAATTTCTCGTATAAGATTGACAAATAATAAATAAAATAAATATTAGAAGTAAGTTTTAATTTTTTTTTAATAAATAAAATAGCTTCAAAATGTAAGCTTTTTTTTTTGTATATTTTTATTGGGTAATGGTTCAAGTAATAGGCGTTACTAGTCGAATTTTAGCCTAAAAGAATTTATAACTAGAATTTGAACTTAAATCGTAAATTGAGGAGAATGTTATTTGCTATATATAATTTAATTTTTATATAAATTATAAAATATCACTTATAAGATTACACTTTCAATTAAATGTGAGAGAGCTTTTCTCATTTCGACCAAAATATAATAATCAAATGAGTGCGCATTGTGACTCATCTCTCAAGGTGACTCAGCCAGTGGTTATATATATATATTCTGTCTTGAAGAGAGTTCTTGTTATTATTCTATTTGATACCACAGATCATATTATATGTTGAGTTTCTTTCGCTATCTGAATCAAATTGGCATTGAGGGAGGAGAAGCAATATTATTTTGGGTAAACTTATTGGGAATGTTGTAAACTTTTTTCTTGTGTTGGAATGCTTAACTAGGCTAGGCGTTACGTGTCTCAATCTTAATTAGATGCATAAAACCTCAAAAAATTACAGATTGATCTAGGGTTAATGGTTTTGGTGCTTGAACTTTTATTTGTACTTAAACGGATGAAATTGAAATTGGGGTTCTTATTAAATGGATTATGGATATGGAATTTTACCGTTAAAGTTACGACACAAATATGTCGGTAGTTTAGTAAATTTGATCAACCTTGATTTTAGGAGGAAAAATGGAAAAATTGGATGAGGAGTGAAAATCACTCTATTTGTGTGAAACGGATTACTTTGTTTTCACATAGATAACTAAATTACTCTCTCTTTTTTAAATAATAAATTATTATTTTATTAATAAATTATGACATAATAATAAAAAAAATTATTTTAACAATTTAAAATTGAATTTGAATGGTAAAATATTTTTTTGGTTAATTATTTTTTTAAATTTTATATTGTATGAAATTTTTTGTATTTTTTTAGATATTTTATATATCATATTTTATTTGTTGTAGATATAGTGTTTAAGTTAAAACTGTAAACTTTACAATATCTACGATAAAGATTACACGTATTATAAAATTATAAGATTAGTAGTATTAGAAGTTATAATTATACTGAATTTTTTTCATTATATCATCATCAAAGAACATACTAATGGTTCAACTGTTACCCCAACTCCTAGCAATACAATGGAAGTGTTCTGTTCAACGTCTAATACTAGTTTCCAAAGAAAGATAATGGACAGCATAAAGCTCATTTATGGTTCCATTAATCTTATAATCTTTCTACCTTCATGTCTCTTATTTCTGTATTGTAAAGTTTGTAGTTTCAATTTAGACATGATACCTATAAAATGTTATATAAAAAAAATACTAAAATATATATAAAATTTTATAAAATGTAAAATTCCAAAATAAATGTATTTTATTATTATGTCAAAATTTTGTATTGATATAATAATATTTTATAATTTATAAAGTGATCAAAATATCACAGAGAGACCTAATTATCTCTTCTAAGAGTAAAATGATTAAAATATTTTATTGAGATAAAGAAATTAAATTTTAAATATTAAATCCAAAAAAATTGTATGAGTAATATTTATAAATAAATATGATTAAATTTGTGAACATTAGTAGTTAAGTTGAAATAAATAATTTATAATATCAATATAAAATAATAACTGAAAAAGGTTATCTATCACACCCACGAGGATTCTTTGATTTTTAATTGTTTTTTAAACACGTGCACTTTGTTGCCATAAATAAATCATAAAATATATGCTGCAAATCTTGAAAAATATTCTAAGTACATTGTTTGTGTAACTTATATGATTTTAGTTCTTTTAATTACGTTGTCTAAGTCAGCCAAATATCTAAGCTTTTAACTACTAACCCCCGTACCTTACACTCAAAATAATTATTTATCGTTTGAATTAAAAGAAAAATATGTAATGCACATAATTATTAAAAAAAAAAAACACCCTAGCTTACTTTTAATGAAATTTATGTGCCTATTCACGCACTAGTTCATCCAAGCGTCCTAAAGTCGATGATATTCCTAATTTGCGTAGAAAGGGACGTATCCTCCATTTGCAATGCATTTTCACAGTAATCAACAGTTTACCGTTTCCACACTTTTAGGAAATTTTCATTTTTTATTTCCAAGTTTACAATATAGCATTGCAGAGAGAAAGAGAGAGAGGGGGGGCATACTCGAGATGTAAATAGGAATAGACGGACTGGGGAACCATGCAACGAGATAATAATCATAGCAAGCGAACTACAATTGAAAGACAAACAAGTCACATTTGGTGTCAATTCGCTACTCAAGTCTACGATGTGACCTGTAAAAGCCATTCCTATGAGGATAATGGCCACATATTATTAAGGTCTATCAAATACTGTTCAAGTCTTTTATCCAAATCAGTAGGAGTCTTTTTAAATGCAGCTGCATGGGTCTAATATGGTAAATGAGAATATAATATGGTACACACACTTACACGACAGGTTCAGTGGACTGCAGGAATAAAATGAAACACTAAAACGACCAACCGTAGAGAGGATATTGGAAATTACATGCAATCATGAATTCTTTCTACGATTGCATGCAACATCAAATTTCAAGTAGAAGCCTCTCCTTCCATCCTTAACCTCTTGGGGACTTTTTCTTCATCTTGACCGCTGATGTTTCCAATCCTGTTCTCCTTGGCCTCGACTGAGCACCTCTTGTAAGGTTTAAATCCTGTTTGACGTGTCTTAAGCTTTTCATCCAAGAGGCTTATTGTCAGACGCCCCTCATCCCCAATGTCTTCACTTCTAAATGTGTTTTTCTCTGGTTTTTGAAGGTTAGAACTACACCCCCATGTTTGTCTGTTGAGGTCCAACAGTGATGTACCTCCATTTTCCCCTACTTCCTTTTGCTTATCTTCTAGAACACCTTTATTCAAATCATATGAAGGTGAAAAACTTTGGGGCAATACCTCTCTTGAGAATAGTGCTTGAAATGCCAGTCGCCCCTGAAAAAGAAAACAATGTAATAAGTGAAATTTCTGCAAGATCAAATTAGCAACAAGTCTTTTATAGATAGAGTGCCAAGATACCTCTTCTGAAACCTCCTTCCAGGAATCACTCATGTTATTGACGATTCTATTGCGACGGCTATTTGATTCGGCAGCTGGATGGTCTGTATGTTGTTCTCTTAATTCTTCCTCCACTTTATCATGCTTCTCTAGAACATGTGTCTCCACTTCACTACTGGAAGGTGTGTTAGAACCACAGGAGGAACGATCCATTTGTTTTCTGCTCTTCACTTTATTTGATTTCTGATTTTCAGTATCTGCCAATGCCTTCTCCATATCTGCTATTTTTGCTACACAATCAGGTTTTGCATCCCTACTCTCCTCAGATTCTGGCAGTCGAGTAGGTGATTCGGAAGCTGTATTTCGAGCTTGAAAAGCTTCCGAATATTCTACATCCAGTCGATCTTTTGAGGTAGGGTCATGAGAACAATCTCCATCTTTCTTGGTTAAAGGTGCTTGACCAGTATTCACTAATGGAACTCCACTTGTGAAAGCAGGTGCACAGGTAAAAGCAGAGTGAAAAGGAGCACACACAGGGAGCAGTCCATGTGCAGCCCACCATGCAGTTGCAGCTGCTACAGTAGTAGCAGCAATTGCTTCCATACTAGGAGTAGTGTTTATCTGCCCGGGGGTAATAACACTTTGGTTGCATGCATGAGAATCTGGTGAAGTTTTCACATTTGCAAATGGCCAAAAGGAAGCTACAAAGCTGGCTGCAGCATGTGCTGCAGGGTTTTGCAGTAACGTAGAGACGATAAGACTGGAAAATGTGGAGGAGATAGGAAGAAACGATCGATAGCTGTCCTGATTATGGTGAATTTGGGTAAAGGGAGGATGAAAAGCTGAAAAGGTTTTATGAACTGAAGATCTTGAAGCATCACTTTGATGTCCGGTGCTAGCAGATGCATCTGGATTTGCAAACTGGTTAGGATGCCCACAAACCTCTCCTACTGGATGATTTATGGTTTCTTGGAACGTCATATTTGAGGAAGGAGTTCGATTGCATGTTCCCAAGCTCCCATCCAAAACATGCACTGGCATATGCCATGGGTAGTTCTGAGCGGCTTGCATCTCATCTGTAGGCAACCCATTGGTCTGATCATCAGTTTTCTCCGCTTGAATCAACTTCTTTAGTGAAAGGTTTAAATTTTCTGACTTTGAACCATTACTTATGCCATTAATTTGATCTGTCATCTGGTCCGAATGACATTTTTCAAAATTCTGATTTTGTTTAAGCTTGCCATTAACATATGAGCTGTTTATTTCATCTTGAGTTGACTTTTTAATTGAAGGCACATACTCCCTATTAGTGTTATCATTTCTAAGGGCCATAGGTGGTGGAGTTATGGAACCCCTTTTGTTAGAACAAACAGAAAAACAGGGAGCTTCTTGAAGCTGGGTAAAACCTTCTGAGCAATTTTCATCTTGATTCTCTTTAGCATTGGCTATCTGTTCTTCTTCACCAAATCTCTGAAAGAAAACGAGAAAAGCCTCAAAAGAAAGTTATTATAAGTTCAAAATTATATAAAGGAAAAGGAGAGAAGAGTGACAATCACTGAAGCTGGATCTTTCTCCAAATCAAGTACTTGTTTACAGAGTGAAGAAGACACTGATGACAAAAGCTTTCCACCCTTTGCTCCACCCTGAGATGTTGGAGTAGTTGTACTGGTCTTTCGGGGATAAGGATAATTTGGTTTCCTTTTAGGGCGTGGTGGTGGAATATCAATGTCAAGGGCTTGTCCTACATGAACGCCTTTGATAAGAGCCTCCTTCTCTAACTGAAAGTTGAGGGGATCTCAGTCTCCTCGAGGAGATATAAACTAAAAGTAAAAGTTTAATGAAGCTAAAATAGCTTAATTATAATGAAAGTCACATATCAGTTGTAGAACTGAAATATCTATATCCCTTGTTGAAACTCTTGTCCTTGTAAACTATTTTTTTTTTCTTCTGGAAAACCTAAATAGTGATGCATCATATAAGTTTAGAATCATTAACTGAAAAAATCTAGATGTTAAACTAGAGCATATATTTATCTAACAGTTACAAAATCTAGTTCAACCATCTAGCCAGACATTCAACAGTACAAACTCAGAAGAAATTCAGATAAGCATAATCTATGGATAGATTCAAATTGTAAAACCTAATACATGTCAAACTCTTAAAATCGTATGATTTGCTAAAAAGCTTATATTATAAAATTTTGGGAACCCTTAGGGTGCATTGTACCAGATCACGATTAGAAATCTTAGAGCATTTAAATCACATAATCCATTGATATAAGCAGAGTCCATAATTAGATAATTGTCTGGTAAATAATTCACAATATATTCAAGGTGAGAGAAAAGTTATTCATAATCAGCATAGGAACAAGATTATGAGGAGCACTATATATTGATGGTATCTATATTAACCTAAGTTAAACCTCCAAAGTCTAAACCATATCACAACGAAGAAAAGGAAAGGGGAAAGGGGGGTCGAAAACAATTGAATTGAAGTTTTAAGTAAAGTGCCTTCTCAAGATTCTAGGACCAAGGGAGATTATTTTCTAATGATAAGAACCTAAACATTCCCAATGCAAAAACAATAAAACAGTTTGTCGCCAACTGCTAAGATTAACAATTGATATGAGTCTGTTATTCTATTGACATACTCATCACAATGTGAATGTTGGAGTTGGTAATAAATAAGTCTACCACTCTATCTAGCTTTGTGATGAGTTACTCTAATAGATGACATTTAAGCTTTTGTAAGTCTACATTTTGAATATGGAAACATTTAAATCAGGAGTATTATCTATTGATAGCATCTCTAATGTTTCGATTATTATATTGTGACTAAAATGACCAAGGAGAAGTGACATGCAATGCAATCTCCTACTATTGGGACCTATTTTAATATTGGCTATTACTCACTCTAATAAACGACTCATGCATTAGACTGGGGCATAGTTTGAATAATGAATGAAAAATACATTCTCTACACGCTTGTTGGTACTAGTTTCATTTATTTATTTATAAATTATAATTAATTATTTTCTGATAGGAGTACAGATATGGTTTCCGTTGATAAATGTCTAGACATCTCAAAGCTGAGAGTTTCAACTAAAACATTAAATCCTGATATGTGCGTATTACGAAGTAGTAGCCGCCAATGTCTACCATATTTTATGAACACATAATCCTTATTCTTTATGGACTAGATTCAATGATCTTTCCCCTCTGAAATGTGCACCTAGAATGTAGATGCAGAGATTAAATAGATAAATCCTTATATCTACTAGAAGAGACTTTACTGATCAAGACGCTTCTCCAGTCATTCTGCAATCTCAATCCTATTTAACTAAATTATTCTGGTGAACTAGAATCACCAAGCAGAATTCGACTATACATGCAGAGAAATACAGAAGGGTAGTTTTGTTGATAGCTAAGCAATAAAAACCAGAAAGACATGTGTAGTGTATCGATTGACCTTTGAAAAATATTTCTGTGCATGACTTCTGATCTGCACAGCAGTCTTTGTTCCTATATGTTCTGCAAGGCAAGAAGTAAAAACAGGAAAAGAAAAGGAAACAGTCTTTGATAAAGAAAAACAAAGCATAAAAAATTATATTTCATGTCAATGTTTTGAGAAGATATTCAGCAAATTCAAAATCCAGCTAAACTAGACTAGAATAACGAACATTATACCTGATTAGAACGAAACATGCAACTCGTAGCCCTAAATAAATAACCAAAGGCAAAGAACTGACGGCACCAACTCGCAATAAGTTAGTAAAAGTTAATGCAAATAATTACCTTCTATCCGCTGCCAAGTTCGCCCATAGAGCTTTAAGGCTTCAAGAAACCTACTATGCTCCTCCTCTGTCCATCGCTCTCGTTGCTTTGTGATGGTATATGGCTTTCTAGTCTAAGAATTCCATTATTGCATATTCCAACATTTTAGAATCGATTGGAAAGAACATTACAGGATTTCGACTTCCAATGGGGTATTTGAAAATCACAAAGGAAAAAAGTGATAATTTTAGTAGTTAGTATCACCTTAACAAACAAGTCATCTACAGAGGAACACGAGTCCATTACTGGACCTGCACACCTAGCGCCTCGTCAAATCCTCTCTGACCAGCAACGGATAAAACAATACCTTCTATCATTTCTAACGGCACTAAAAGCTGGAAGTGAAGCCGTCCTCGGAAAAGTGAGGAGAGCCTGATAAACTGATGCTACTGCAAAATAAAACAAGCCATAGCAATCGGTAGAGATCCGTCTCTTTTTTACATCAGCAGGATTAAGCATTCCAAATTTTACATGCACTCAAGGTACTTATAATTGCACAGTAATCAGAAAATCAACCAAAAATAAGCAAATAAACTATTTTAAAATCTCGCAGAATCCACCGCGACAGAGATGCAAAGCGACGTTTCTCCAATAGAAGTAAAAGAAAGTTCCTTATTCAGAATCCTCACGAAAACGACCCCGAACTCGCCAAAACCTTTAAGAACGCAAACGAACCAACAAAAATATAAGAGAGAACTTGAATTAGTAATCAAATATCACTCTCTATCCACCTAATAAGTATCAATACTTTATTTTAGTTTGAAACTTTAACCCTCTGTTTGACAGCTCAGAAGATTAAAAAATAAATAAATAAACGGACAAAAAGAATAAGATGAATTATATATGGAACTTAATTTTTCTGAACCCGAGCTTTCCTCTAATTTAAGAAAACTTAGAACTCAGAAAAACTAAGCTTCCAAACTCAATTAAGAGGTAGAAAGTTAATCAAGCCTTTGTTTGCAATGTAATTCAAATTTCATTTCTTTAAAGTTTCACTTCAGGAGCAGCAAAACATCAAAGTAAGGTAGACAAAAGCCCCAACAAGACTGAAAACGTAGGCAGTGGTCGTACCTTCTGAGAAAGCCATGATTTGAACCAGATTCGAAGCAGTTGTTTCTCTTCACTCATGCATGTGAGCCAATACACCGTCGAACAATTCTTGTGCAACTCATAGTCCTTCGCTATAAGGAATCGGAAATTGAAAAAACTCGATCGATAAATTGAACAAAATCTCAATCTCCAGAGTCAAAGATATATCAGAAGAAGAAATCGCAGGTAAAGAGCTTCCCTTGTATTAAACCTGCCAGAAAACCGAAAAGAAATTTACGCGTGGTTGCAAGAATTGGAGAAATCTCAGCCACTACTATTATTTCTTGTGGAATTATATTTCTTTATTACACCTCACTTTCTTTTCATTTGATGAATAAATAATTTAATATTTTTATTTTTAATTCTTTTAAATAATATATATATATATATATTCTTACTATAATAAAAAATAAATATTATTTTATTTTATAAAAAATATAAACTATATTATTATAAATATATAGTAATTATATTATTATAATTTAATTTATATAATTATATTTAATCAAAATATTATGTTATTTATGATTATAATATATAAAAATACTTTTTATATTAATTTTTATCTGATTGCTTTGTTTTGGATGTGCTGGCTCATCGTTCTCGACTCTCATCCACCAACTCACAAGGGGAGCGGGGTTAATTTTATAATTCTCATATGTTTTATACTGTAGGCCAAGATGATGTGGCATATAACCTTTTGATGTCGGCCAATACTTTAGACTCGGAGCGCAGAAAGTGAGTGAACTCGACCGGTCTTCTAACTCTATTATTCTTCACATCATTTTTATTAATATATTAGTCTTTTCAAAAAGTGACATTTAAACATCTTAATTTAAGAGATAAATGTATCGAGAATTTCTTAATTATATTAATTTAAATAGTATATTTTATTATTATTTTTATTAATATATTAGTCTTTTAAAAAAGTGACATTTAATACAAAAATAAATAATTAAATTTAATAAAAAAATATTTTATTTTTTTTTATCAATTTTATAATTATTGTTATTTATTATTAAAAATAATTTATAAAAATATATCTTAATAAGAATTAAAAAATATTTAAAAAGTTGATGATATGTATTAAATTGTTATAAAAATAACAAATAAATTAAATTATTTTTTAATATATCTAAAAAATTATATAATAATATAATTTATTAATAAAAATTATAAGTTAAATAAAATGATAAGTAAGAAATATTAATTATATTATAAACTGAAATAATTTAATTATACATTATAAGTATTAATTTTTTGCATTATATATATCAAATATTTGTAATTTAAATTAGGTTATTAAGCCTTTAACATATGATATTTAATTTTGATATCATTTTAAAAGTTATTGATAAATAAATTATCTCAAAAACTTAAACTATTAGAAAAATAATCACTTTTTTAAAAAAATTAAAATCAAAATCTTATGCTTTAATATTTACAAAATAGTTATATAATAATTAATTATATTTAAAAGTTTAAGTTATTAAGAATTTGAGTAATTATATTTTTATATATTATATTCGAATCTTAATTAACAATAATGTATACTTAGATAAAGATAATAAATAGGTTAAAATGATCAAAAATATTTAAAATATATAATTATAATATACATAATTTTAATTTTAATTATAATTAATTACCTATAATATTTTTTTTCTCTTTTACACCCTACTACTTAATTAAGATTTTTTCGTCTATTTCACGTGACAATAAGATTTTTCTCCCTATTTTAAGTTATTAATGTGAACCACATCAGATATTTCACACTCATAATTGATTGAAAATAAGTACTATAATCTCTTCAATGGATCTAGAAATTTTCTAAAATATTTTATATTTCTTGATTTTTAAATTTATCATTAAGTAGTAATAAGAACTTTTTAAGACGGTGTTTAGTTAATGGAATGAGAATGAGAATTGAACGAAATAGAAAAAACACAATTTTGTTTTGTTTAATTATTATAATCAAAGAATGAATCGGTATTACAATATTTTGTTAACAATTGAAATGGAATGAAAAACACTATGTATTATTTTAATATATTTATATTTAATAAAAGTTTAAATAATACTATTTAATTATTATTTTTTCGTCAAATAAAATACATTATTGAAATCATTATTTTTCTAAATAATTATTACTTAAAAATAAAATATATTATTAAAATTATTATTTTTCTAAATAAGGTTTAGGGATTTAGAGTTTACGATAATTATTATTTTTTAAATAAGACTTAGGGTTTTTGAATTTATGATTTGGGATTTGGGATTTGGGATTTAGGATTATATTTGTAGATTAAAATTTAATATTAAAATTATTTTTTTATAAATAAAGTTTAAAATTTAGGGTTTAAGGTTTAAGATTTAAGGTTGTGATAAAATTGAAAAAAGAATCGAAATGAAAATAAAATCATGATTACTTAAAAAAGAGAAAAAATTCTATTTTAAGAATCGATTATAATATATTTTCACTTTTTAACTCAAAAATATTCCCATCCACAAAAGATAAATTAAAATTCATTATGATATAACCTATTTTATCTATCTTTTTAGACTAACACCATCCGATCTTTAAATGCTAAAAGACTCCGAAAAAGGTTAATTTCCCAATCTCTATCTAGAAGAATTTCTGAAGAGATCTCACAATCTACGAGAAGGTGTTTGATATTTTCATATTCTTCTAAACAAACAGTACGAGTAGAATCCAATTGCATCCCCCTTCTAAAAAGAATATTAGAATTAGTAGAAGTGATATATCATTGGCACATTGTCATATAATCATTAGCTATAATTGATTCTTTCGTTCAAGATAGATCAATATTGAAAAAGGAAAAAAAAATTGAGGAAAAAATTTAAGAATAATAATAAAAAAGCAATTTATGAGGAATAAGTTTAATATAATCACGTAACCTCATCTTATTAATCTTATTTTAATATTAATATTTCACTTTTATACAAGTGAGTTCATCTTAAAATAAAAATAATAAAAAGAAGTTATGTTAGTTGCGTTATTAAATTAATATTAATAATATTTATTTTAAAAAAGAGAGCCTATTTAGAGAGACTTTCAAACCTATTTTAAAATAAGTAATAGACAAGAGTTGCGTCGAGATGATGTGTATACTAAAAAAGTATGTGCCGTTGTTGAATGAGGTGTGCGAATACAATACAACAAATTCTAATTACATATTTTATTTAAAATTATCATGCGTAAATAATTAAGATATTCAATCTAATTTCAATTTTAAATTACTAATACGTTATAAGAAAAATAAATAAATATATTTATTTAATGGATTAAAAATAAAATTATATGCATATATAAATAAGTTATATCTCGAAGTTAAATCTTAAAATTATTAAATGATTTGTATTAAAGGATATATAGTTAGAGATTTAGATGGATGTGAATAGATTGATCGTACAATACTCAATTAAGAGTAGCCCATGTGACCCAATCTCATAAAGCTGCCCAATTAGACCCAAAAGTTTAAGGTCGGCCTTTATTCCAAATTATTGAGTCCAACAGATAATTGGATTATAGCTCACTAGCCACAGCTTTTTACTTTTTGTTTTTTTAATAATCAAAAAGTCAGTCGCAGGCTCACGGCTTTTTACTGCTCATGCAAACCTACAGATGATGAACGGGAGGGGATTTTAAATTGGGAAAATTATCTCTATAATATCAATAGTTATATATATATTATAAATATAATATTATTTGATATTAAATGTATAACATATATGCGATCTAACGAATGTAAATATCTTGCTTTTAGATAATGAGATTATAAAAATGATTAAACAATGATCTGTATCGATGAATTCAATAAAATGTATAATATAATTAATTAGAACACTTCATTATTGTTATGTGAGGTATTACAGATTAAGACTTATTGAAATTGTATGATCTTAAGACTTATTGAAATTGTACGATCTTGATGTGATTTTGGTCTTTTACTTCTATGAATAATCGAAAAATCTACTTGAAATGTATATAATAATATTTTTTATTTGTATATAACGACATATTAATATAAAAATTTATGATAACTTACTTTCTACTTAATTAATTCATGTATAATGTTTATCAAATCATGTAATCATCGTGTATTTAGGTCGTATATAATCTACTACATATATGAGATGTCATATATATACTCTTTCAATGAGAAAAATATAAGATCTAATTCAATTATTTATATTTATATTTCTTATATTTATAATTTTAAATATTTTAAATGATATAATTTTCTTACGACAGAAATGATTTATATGACTTCAAATAAAATGGATTTCTAACCGAATGAGGGGAGTAAGACGAAGACGTCTTTGTATCGAATCCGTTAATGGTAAAAATTTGAGGAAATAATTGAAGAATGGGAGACCCTTTTGTGCTCAATATATACCAATGGTAATTGGTAAATATACAGAGATTGAGAAGGTATGGACAATCTCACAGTCACAACTTTATTGCAAAACTTCATTGCAATAAGGGCATTATGCAATGTCGCCACTTTAAAGGTATTTATATCCTTTTATTTAACTCCATTCATAATTTCATATAAATTGTTTCGGCCTATAAATACATTCTGCCCCACCCCACCAACTGTTTGATTAAATTACTTTGTGAAATTTGATTTCGTTTTAACATGGCAATAATATTGTTATAATTGTTTTTATTATTTTCATAATAAAAAAATTATATAAAATATTTATTTTATTTTATTATTGGATAAATTTATTATTTTATTTTTGTTAAGTTAAATTTTATGAAATTTTAATCTGTACTCTTAGTAAGAATTTTCTTACTATATAAGCATTAAAATAACTTCGTAATAAAATAAAAACAACACAATTAAAATTTATAATTATAAAATAATATAAGAATTTACTTATTATATAAACATTAAAAAACATCTGATAACACCATAAAAATAACACAATTAAAATTGTTAACCATACAAATAGTATATTTTATGTTTAATTCTTATCATTTTTTATATAAAGAAAATTAATTCATCATTTTATATTTAAAGTTGTCTTATTTAAATTTAACTATAATTAATGTTTATTTTTTGATTAATTTTATATTTTTAGATTTTATTATTATTATTATAAATTTTTGAGGTATTTTTTTTATTAATTTATCAAAAACATTTGAGTGAATCACTAAGTCTCTCATTACTCAAATTGAAAAAGTAAAAGAACAAATGTTTCGTCCAACAATCGAAAGACAGAACCTTGAGCCTGTGGGCACTACTAGATAAGGAGAGAAGAAACGCCTAAATTGAAGAGTATACTGTATACCTAATTTTCCCTTAAAAAAATAAAAAATTTAAAGAGAGATTATCGTTCAAATTTTGGAAACAATACAAAAAACCTCAACTTATAATGTTAATTAAGGAATACAACGATAGATCAATCACTGCACTCTATTTAAAGCAAAGCAGTTATCTGAAGGATCCCAATTGTGGAAGCAGTAAATATATATATATATATATATATATATATTTCATCCAACAATCAAAAGACATAATCTTCAACCTCTGGGTAAAATATCACACAAATTACATGTTTCAGAAGCAAAACAAGAATTTATAGATAATAATCTTCGATAAAAACTTTTTATTTATTTATTATAATATTATTAATAAATATAATTATATTCGATCAAAAGCTTTCATCTAAATAATAATTATAATATTCTTAAAAATAAATAACACAAAGTTAGAATTTGAAAACGTGATTGATCACTGGGTAAAATACCGTACAGGCTAGAAACTTACCTTGACCAATTTCATTGTCTACCTCGAAAAAGAATATACAAAACGCAACTATGCAACTTCTGATTTATACGCGGGTATTGCTTTTCTTTTGCAACTGCAGCCTGCAGGTCAGACATTAGGGCACTATTCTGGCGGTGCTGAGTCAATATCTTGCATGCTGAGACGTTGAATTTACGAATTGAAAGATTTGGTCTTGAAATCAAATCTATATACTTATATTTAATAAAAATCTATCACCGTAAAATACTCCTTTCTTTTCACTCCAGACGTGATCAGGAATTGGGTTTTGATTAGTAACAAATCTGATAATAGCAGATGTATTGGTACGGTCTGATTTAGATGTTTCTTAATTAGACAATATATATATATCAGAAGAGAACGAGATGATACTCATGTAAAAAATTTCAATTTTTTGAAAAAAAATTAAAAGTTTAATAATAACTTTAAAACAATTTAAAGTTGATGGTAGTTTATAATAATCATTATATTACAGTAAGTATATATAAAATGTCTTTTTACCAGAAAAAGGAAAATATTATATATTTAAAATTTGAAATAATTTTAAAATAGTGTGATATATATATAGTATACCATCTCACTCATATAATTCTATTTAAATAAAACTATCGAATTAATTCTAATTATAATATGCAATATATATTAGTGATTTTTAAAAAAAATTTGAGAACATTTACGGTATTTCCAAAGCAAGTCTGCATATTAAAGGGGAAAAAAAAAACAAAGATTCTCCAAGTCCGTTCTCTGGCTTCCCTGTCAGGACCATCTGGATGTCTTTTGAATCTTTGACAACATGACTTCTGATCGTACTACTAGCTAGTTGTTGCGTAATAAAATGATTTTTTTTTCTAATAAAAAAATGTAATTTATTTTTACATGTTTAATTAGTTTCTCAATTTAATCACAAGTGGCAACTTCTTAGCTCTGATTAAAATGACTAAAATACATCTTATAATTTACGTTGCGTCCCTAGAAAAATATCACGAACAACTTTAAAAATTGCCTTAATATTAAAGTACTAAAATTTTCACCTTCTATTATATGACTACTTGAAATTTAAGTTAATTAAAAAATTAAAATACTTAATAACTAATGTAGAATTCTAGAAGGTTTTTTTTTTGTATTGTGATTTTTTTTTCTTTTTTAGTTGCTTTTAGTAATTTTTTTTACGCTTCTACTGTTCAATAAATAACGTATAAGCGTGCACTTAAATAATATAAAAAAGCCCTCAATAATCTCCATTAAGCAAAAATGTGACCAGTTTTTCATTTTTCAAATGAATTTTCATTCACGGCTAAAATGAAAAAGTAATAAAGATAAAATTTAATAAAAATAATAATATTATTTTTATGTTTGTTTAAGTAATATAATCAAAATAACCATAAATATTAAAATAAATTTATAAAAAAAATAACTTTTTATTTGTAAATAAAATAAAGAAATAATTATACAAATATATGAAAAAATAAAATATATAATATATTTTTAAGGATTGTGTGAGTAATAAACAATTTTAATATTATTAGGATATTTTATATTTTATATATTATAATTAAATTAAATATAAATTATTTTTATTATTATTAGTATTATTTTTAGACATCATCTCAAGTCATCATAATGATTTTGGCTTTTGGGTAATAACATAAAACTGAAATAACTGATTTGGACATAGTTTTCGATATTGACTTCAATGCTACTAGAAATGAAGAATGGGCTAGAAAGGTAACAATAAAGGTAAAAAGAAAGAGGAGGTAGTAGTAGCCCAAAACCAAAATGATGTAGGATTGAGATTTGAGACTGACCTTCACCAAAAAAGGCTGTAAAATGAAAAGAAAACAAACGCAAGGATCAAAACTGACTGAGACATGAGCTTATTACAGTTGGGGATATGTGCTCTGTCTTGGATCTGTTCTAAAGGATTCTAATTTATCTCGCTCGATTCCCTCTGCTGCTATCGTGGATGATGGCGGTAAAGCTTTATTTGACTTCATCTGCTTCTCATTATGTTCAGAATTTTTATTGTTCGATAGTTCAACTCCATGACTCCCTCCATTTTCTTTCTAATACTTCCCTTTTCATTATCCTACTTGTTATTGCTAAGTGTATAAATAAATATGGATGATTTATCTGTTAATATATAGCTTAAATTTTTACAGCATTATTATTGGGCAACATTTCTTCAAGATTTAATGACATTTGAATTGACATGTAATTTGAACGAGAAGTAAAAAAAATTTATTATTAAATGATCAACTCAATTTACTTTTAATAGTTATTTCCATGCAAATATATATATATATATGGTAAACTTTCATGCAATTATTATTAATTTATGCCTACTTATTATCTACAATGATTTATATAGTTCACACGAAACCATCTCAAATCTATTTTCAACTAAGCAAATTATTCGACCGATTAAAAAGGATATAGTATTTTTTTAGTAATTATATTTTATTAAAAAAATTAATTATTGTATATTTTAATATTAATGATATAGAAAATACTCTTATTCAATATCCATATTTTTTTTAAGTTTCAATCTAATTTTTTTAATAATAATGCATAAAAAACATAATTGGGGCTTTTTGTGCAGAAATAAAATGAGAATTTTTATCCTTTCTACCTATATCTTATTTTTTCTATATTTTAACACCATTTCATATTATGTTAGTATCATTTTTGGCTCGTGATGTAAACTAAAAACAGTTGTTCATTGTTTTACTAAAAAGTATTAATTTCGTTTTAAACCATTCTTATAGTTATATATAAGGATATCCGCGGTTCGGTTTTAAGTAAAATAATAATAATTAAATTAGATTATTTATAATACTCAAATTAGAACGGATCGGATTGAACTGTTTGGCTATCCAAAATATTATAACCGAACAGTTTGATGTGGTTTGATTAACGATTTAAAACAATTAATAATATATAAATACAATACAATTTAATATGATATAATCTAATAGGATAAAGTCAAATGTGATGCTCATCAATCATCATACATAAATAGATATTATTGTTAAATACATAAATACATAAATAAATACACAAAGTGTTATTGAAATCCAAAAATAAAACAAATCAAAACAAACGTAATTATATACAATTCTATAGCTTAAATAACACATTATATTTTCTGCAAGTAAAAAATATGTATGTTAATACTGATTGAAATCAGAAATCATATGATATTTTCTACTTGATTTTTTATGAGAAATTAGGGGGAAAAAACATGTTATTTTTTGTTGAGCCTATGTTAATACTTTGAAAATGAAAATATTTTTTTTCAATATTGAAATAGAAAACATATTAAAATAAAAAGTGTATTTGTTATTTTAATCACAATCATGATTGAGTCTTAAAGAATGAATAAAATATTAGTAATGTTGAGAATATGTAATTTATATTGAAACTTAAAATGATATTTATTATCATTTTTAATAAAATGATTGAAATTAACAATTCAAAGCAATATGACAAACAGACAAACACGATCTAATGATAATTTTGACACACACGGCTAGTAAAGCATTTTAGAAAGAAAAAAATCAATTTAGAAACTCAATTTAGGAAACATTTCAAAAACTCAAAAAAAAAACCATATCAAAAACTCAAAAAAACCCTATTATAAACTTTCATGCAATTATTATTAATTTATGCCTACTTATTATCTACAATGATTTATATAGTTCACACGAAACCATCTCAAATCTATTTTCAACTAAGCAGATTATTCGACCGATTAAAAAGGATATAGTATTTTTTTAGTAATTATATTTTATTAAAAAAATTAATTATTGTATATTTTAATATTAATGATATAGAAAATATTCTTATTCAATATCCATATTTTTTTTAAGTTTCAATCTAATTTTTTTAATAATAATGCATAAAAAACATAATTGGGGCTTTTTGTGTAGAAATAAAATGAGAATTTTTATCCTTTCTACCTATATCTTATTTTTTCTATATTTTAACGCCATTTCATATTATGTTAGTATCATTTTTGGCTCGTGATGTAAACTAAAAACAGTTCTTCATTGTTTTACTAAAAAGTATTAATTCCGTTTTAAACCATTGTTATAGTTATATATAAGGATATCCGCGGTTCGGTTTTAAGTAAAAAAAAATTAATCAAATTGGACTATTTATAATGCTTAAATTGAAACAAATCGGATTAGACTGTTTGACTATCCAAAATATTAGAACCAAACAGTTTGATGCGATTTGATTAACGGTTTGAAACAGTTAATAATACATAAATATGATACAATTTAATATAATATAATCTAATAGGATAAAGTCAAATGTGATGCTCATCAAACATCATATATAAATAGATATTATTGTTAAATACATAAATAAATACACAAAGTGTTATTGAAATCCAAAAATAAAACATATCGAAACAAACGTAATTATATGTAATTCTGTAACTTAAATAACATATTATATTTTCTACTAGTAAAAAACATGTATGTTAATAATGATTGAAATCAGAAATCATATGATATTTTCTACTTGATTTTTTATGAGAAATCAGGGGAAAAAAAACATGTTATTTTCTATTGAGCCTATGTTAATACTATGAAAATGAAAATGTTTTTTCAATATTGAAATAGAAAACATATTAAAATAGAAAGCGTATTTTTATTTTAATCACAATCACGATTGAGTCTTAAAGAATGAATAAAATATTAGTAATGTTGAGAATATGTAATTTACATTGAAACTGAAAATGATATTTATTATCATTTTTAATAAAATTATTGAAACTAACAATTCAAAGCCATATGAGAAACAAACAAACATGATCTAATGATAATTTTGACACACACGGCTAGTGAAGCATTTCAGAAAAAAAAATCAATTTAAAAACTCAATTTAGGAAATATTTCAAAAACTCAAAAAAACCATATCAAAAACTCAAAAAAAACCCTATGAGAAACTTAAAAAAACGCTATCAAAAACTAAAAAATCATATCAAAAACTCAAGAAAACTATATCATAAACTCAAAATAACCCTATCAGAAATTAAAAAAAAAGAGGCTTGACAACCAATCCAAAATACAGACAATGTCTCGTACACGAAATTGAATTGAGAATGTTTGGAGAAGTCACACGAAACAGTTCGTACATAAACTCAAACATATATCAGTCAACTCACCACATACCTTTTTCATCCATGAATGACAGGACGTGAGGCAACGCGAGGAAAGGTGATTGGCTGGTGATAGAGGCGACGCGATGATGACTGAGTAGTTAGGTGCGGTTGGAGGCGACGATAGTTGACTAGGCTAGGATTTTTTTGAGTCTCGTTCTCGCAGACGCATGCCAGACTGAAAATGAAATAGGGTTAAGGTAACACAATTTTATAAAAAATATATATATACGATACGCAATTTAATTAAAAAAATTAATTATTTATGAAAATGAGTCTGATTTGATCCGACCAGTTTATAATTTTTATAACTGAATCGAATCGTTTAAAAATTGATTTTACTTAATGCAAACTGAATCAGATTGATTTTTCAATTTAAACCGATATGGTCCGATTTATATACACCCGAGTTATATATAATTATATATCGTTAGGTTTTATAATTTGCATGATAATATGCAAGTAATCATTGGAATGTTTTTTATTATTTAAAAGAAAGGTTTTATAATTTTCATGATAATATGTAAGTAATCATTGGAATGTTTTTTATTATTTAAAAGAAAAGTGTGAAGATTCGAATTAGTCTCATATTTTAAGATATTGGGATCATTTAGTAATCATTTACGAGAGTAGTTTTAATTTCATTTATTTAAAAATAAATAAATAAATAAAGGATAATTTAAATTTATAACACAATATTTTACTATATAAAATATAATAAAAATGATTTTAATGATTTAAAAATATTTCCTTTATTTCTAATAACTTTCTTCTTATCCCTTCCAATATTTTTTTTATTCTAACCCATTTTATTTTATTGGATCATTTTCTTTTTTCTTCTAATTGATTTCTATTCTAAATAATCTCTAAATGTTAGACTAATAAAGATATGTGAGTTGGTTTTATTGTTTGGTAACATTTAATACCAACAATGATAAAAAATTTAATATCTTTAATAATATTCATTAAAGTATTTGAAATTTGTATGATATTTTAATAAAACAAAAGTTTATAATGTTATTACTTTAAAATAATTACAAAATATTTTACATATTTAAAATTTATGAATAATAAATTTAAGATCAATAATATTCATAATTATATTTGGAACATAAATGCGATCTTAACATAAGATAAATTATAGGGTTAGTAAATAAAAAAATTCAAATTATTAAAAAAAATAATAGATAATATAAATGAAATAATCAATAAGAATATATTAGGATGGCCTATACTAAGATAAGCATTTTTTTTATTTTGTAAATTATATCAACATATGTATTGGGTTAATCATATACTTTTAATTTTAAGTTTTTAATTTAAAATTGTACGTGAGGCTTGCAAAATTAAGGTAATTTTTTCTTTATTGTTTTGATTCTTTTTAAAAATAAATTAGAAAATAAGTATTTTTTATTGTAATATCTTTTTTTATCCTTAATTAATCTCATATTATATCTTCAATAATTTTAATAATAAATATTTTAAAAAAAATCAATTTATCCTTTAACAGCTCATTTTAATTAACAACATTTAGGAGGGACAAGGCATAATTATGCGATAGATAGAGCCAATTTGGGTTCACATTCCAAGTACTGTACACTTGCCTCTCCAATGTCCTATTCAATAAATTGGACTAGTCGAGCGCTTCAGTCCAAAAATCAATTTTTTATTTATTTTTTCTCTTAGAAGAAGGGTGAAAAAAAACTGAGAATATAGTTAATTCTTTTTTTTCTTTTTTAATCCTTTTAGTTATGCCATTGAAAAATGCTACCATATGCATCACAATAATGATATTTCTATATATTATAGTATCATGCCTTGCGTATGCTAATATTATCAATTCTAAATTCAAATATCCTTAATATTATAAAAAATTAAATTATTTTTAATTAATTTTGTATATTTATAATTGTAATAAAATTAAATATATGCACAAAAAAATAATAGTTAATTAGAATTAAAAATAATAATCTATATGGTTTGTTATTTCCTTGTTTTTACTTGGCTAATTTAATGGTATGAATTCAAATTATTAAAGAAACATTTAAAATATATAATTTATTAATACTTATAAATTTATTAGATGCATTGGATATCATTTACAAGGTTGACATGAAAATTCAAACAAAAAAAGTAAATGATCAAAGTCCAATATGATTTTTTTAAATATTGAATTATTTAACTTTTTCTAATAAAAAAATTAATTATAGAGAAAATGCTATATCTTAGGCACATCTATTTCCATAGATATCAAGGGGTCATTTGCTCGTTAAAAATAAGATAGTTAAGGATAAAATGTACGTACTTAATGCTTAGGTCATAACACTTTATAATAAATATTTAATTAGATAAAATTTAAATATTTAATATTTGAAAAAATAATATATTATAACAGCAACTTCCGGGAAAGACAAGGATGAAAGGAGGTAGATTGTAAAGCTGCAATGATAAAGGTTTTAAACAACAAATTTTAAGATACATACTTTGCATCATTCGTTACATAATTTTGTTATAAAATAAATAATGTATTTATTTTTAAATTTATTTTACATATGTCACGTCATAATAAGTATAAAGGTGCATACAAAGAGTAGTTTTTCTTTGACTCAGTTTTCACATTTTTTTTTATTTTTTAACTAAAAACGTTTAAGTATAATTCATATATCCACTTAACATGAATTGTAAATATTTAAATGGTTTAAGATTTGATAAAATCATTATAAAATTGAAATTTTGAATGCATGTATAAGACAAATATTTTAAAATATGTTAAAAAATTAATAGTGAAGTGTCAAGAATAAATAAAATTTTAAGATATTCCCTCAACTGAAATAAAATACAACTAAAGGAAAAGAAAAAAAAAAGAAGAAATGAAAACGTAAAGTAATAAAAAGCAGGAAAAAAGGCGCGAGCTATTTGCAAATGGCTAGGAAGGAAAAGGTGTAGACTTATACGAAGGACACATATAAAAGCATCTATGTATAATGATGAACCATCTTTATAGGATCATACGAAAACTGCAAAAGTCAAAATTACGGAAACAAAAGCATCCTTCGCTTAGCCAAAATATAATGATAAGAATCAGATGTTCAAACAGTTCCTAACTCAGGCATGCATGTTGGCTCCCTAATAAATATCTCATGACCCAATAAAAAATTATTCTTAAAAAAATAAACAAAAGAAATTCATAATTCACACTGTTGTGCAGCCTCTCTAGTAATAATAACACTCACAGCTCTTGGAGAATAGAGATAATATATTTTGAGTTGGAGGTTTTGTTCAATTACTGATCTTTAGACTCTTAGACTGCACCCTCGCACTCTTTTTTTATTATTATTATTCTCCCCATCTCTGAGGGTTGTTGATATGTAGTGCAATCAGCTGCCCTCTATAAATCTGAATATTTGATGAACTGTTCCAGCTATCTCTTCCGCGGATACTAACTTACATTCTTCTTCTATCTGTATTACACAACATGCACGACAAAATTAACAAATTGTAGCCAAAAGCTTTAAATCCTAGGAAAAGAAATAGAATAAAAGCTTACGATATTTGATTATATGAAATGACAAAATTTCGGACATTTGGAATGGTAAGTACACCTCTAATTAGAGACTAAAACTCACACTAAAATAATGTTTTATTATAAGAACATTTATACTTATGCCAAAGAATATCATTTTTAGTGTACTTGGTTAGAAATTAAAAAAGATAATGTGAAAAATATATATATATATATATATATATATTTTTGTATACAAACCTTGAGATTGAAGGAGTAGAAGACCGTATGCTGAGATGAGGTAATATTAAGGTGTAAAATTGTTAGTCTAAGATCTTCCAGAGCAACAATGGCTTTCAACATCTGCCCAGGTCTCCTTCGGCTGTGAATCTTGAGATTCACATGGGTTTGAATGACCGTGACTTCTATATCTGCTGCATCCGACTTATTTTGTGCTGTTAATTGATTACAAATACTACTATTCTCTTCCTCACTCCCAATTCTGCATTGGGATCCAGACATGAACAACCCATTGCTTCCCAACCCAGATGAAGAAGTTGAGCAAACAGAGTTGTCACCGTCTTTGCTACAGTCTGATTTTTTTATTCTCTTCCGGGATTCAAGAGATTGTAGTAGTTGTTCTAATTCTTTCACAAAGTCAATTGCACCCCCTACTATAGAAGCTTGGTCACCCTTCCAAGATCGAAACTTTGTTAATAATATTACACAAACAAAAAAGTACTGAATCAATAATAAACTAATAAGATATGTGAAATAAAAATGTCATCTCAAAAATTGATTTACCCTATGAATATAGGAGGTGGGCATGAGAGATTTAAGAACATTTAGATGGTCATTCATTTGGCGTCTCCGATTTCGTTCAACAGCAATGTGGGTCATTCGCTGGCTCTCCACTTCTTCCTTGTTCTTACTTGGTCTTGTTCTCTTGCGCTTTCTTCTTTCACGAGGAGCTGGAGAGGATTTATTACAATTCTGGGTCTGTTTAGATGCGTTTTGAACTAATTGAACACTGGAAGGTGTAGACCCTGAGTTACTTTCTTTACAATGGTTCTCTACTGAGCTGGGATTTTGGTTACATGAAGTTGAATGTGGGTGCAATTGAAAGTCTCTGGCTTCAGATTTAATAGGTGAATGTGAATGCAACTCAACTATGTCATGGGTGATACAGCTCTCAAATTCCAGAGCATGAATTTGGGTTTCAAATTGATGAGGCAAGTAAGGATTCAATTCCCATGGTTTCTTTAGGTGTTGGAGTCTCAAAAGAGCTTGAAAGCTGGGTTCTTTAATGGGTAAAAATGGGGGAGATTCCACACTTTGTAACATCTGAAGAAATGGCATTTTCTCTTCCAAGTCTAGTGCGGAGGAGATATTAAAAGCTTGGTCGTCCTCAAATCTCAAGTTGTCTGTGTTGGCCAGTCCTTGTTCTAAGCACCCAACATCCCAATGTTCCCCCAAGAACTGCATAAAAAGCACAAACCCAGATGGAAATTTGTGAGTAAAACAAACCAAAGCTAATAACTTTTTTTCTTCTAATAAAAAAGAGGAAGCAATAAAAAACACCGGGTTTGGCCTTGGTTTTGGTGGGTGTAAAATTCAGTTTTAAGCAGAGAAAGAGACATGAAAGTGGAATGAAAATAGAATGTTAGAACAGATAGAACAGAAATAACAGGGTAATAGTACTTAGTGTTTCCGGGAAAATAACACATTGCATTAAATGCAAACATTTAAAGAAGTAAAAGTAGTTCCAATGTGATGAAATAGATTTCAAGGAAAAAAAATAGAGTTTCAAATAGTTTCAAATCAAACAGACCCAGTGATTAATGGGTCCTTGGAGCTTCTCCATTAACACAGCCACAGTCTGAGAAATAGTTGTTGAAGTGTTGCCGGCTTTAAATTCACCACCTCTCTTTCTCTATGTTTCTCTCTCCGTAGGTTACCAACATTCCATTGTGAAGCTAACAGAACAATAGTAATTAATGTAAAACCCAAGAAGCAGAACAAGACCCCATTTCAACCTATAATTTATTCTTTCGGGATATTGAATTAACTAGTGAATCTTGAATAGAATGTAATTTAATGATTTGTCTGGAAGAACTCACAGGGAAGAAAGAGAAAGATAGAATAAGCAGTGGTTTAAAATGGGGTTGGTTGGTTTGTGGGAGGTTAAGAAGGATTAAATAGGAAGGAAGAAACTGAAAAGAAAAATGAAAAGGAAGCGGTAAGAAACGAAGGGTGGAAAATTATCTTTAAAGCTCTCTCCAAACAGAGATAGAAGATATTGCTTGAAACCGAGAGAGTTGGTAAGACTTGGCAGAAGAGAGAGGGGAGAGATAGGGTTGTTTAGTTTGCAAGGTCCCAAGCATTATTGGCGGTGGCAGTATTGTTTGGCAGCGAGGACAGAGGGTTGTGGGGACTCTCTGCGTAAGTCTCTCTGTGTTTTTTCAAGCATAGTGGAAAAGAGAAAAGCTCTGGGAAGTCTTCATATGAATTCGAGTTATTAGTAATTTTATGTATTATAATTACTGTTATAATTTTTATTTTATATAATTACTTACATGTTATCGTATCTATTAATAATAATATATTATATTTTTTATAATTATTATCAGATTTAGGTCTGGATGACATTATGTATAGGATAATATATAATATTATGTATTTTTTGATTTATTGATATTTTTTAACTATAAAATATTATATATATATATATACTATTTTAATGAAAATATGTAGAAATTATTAAAAAAATTATAAATTACTGAATATTAAAAATTTTAAATTTAAATAAAATATATTTAGATTTTATATATAAATTTATCTTAATTAATAAATATTATACTTTAAATTTTATTTATTAAAAATTAGAGTAGTACACGTATTTTCGCGCATATATACGCCGCCCCCGCTTATGATTTACCATAAAGAGTTTTCGATTTATGTTGATTAATCTGACAAGAGTTAATTCTGATTTCTCATGAATTAAAACCAAATCCTAAAACACACTTTCTTTTGAATTTAAAAATAAATAAATTGCAATCTTCAAAAATTAAATATATTACTTAGTTTTTCTAATTAGTAAAATTTATTATTTTAGATCATATTTTGATAATTTTACAAATTTTATTTATTTATTTTGAGATATTTTCTCTTTTAACAGTTAGAAGTCCAAATGGTAAGCTCCATCCATCCGATTATGTTGAAGTCTTAAAAAAAATCTAAAAAAATAAAAATTATTATGGAATAATTAAATATTTAAAAATATATCAATTTTAATAAAAATTACTCGTGTATAATTTATAAAAATAAAAATGATTATATTATTATGTTATTATTTTAAAAATATTTTTTATTTAATATATATATTAATCTATATGTTACAACCTATTGACCTCTACATTAGTAATTGAGCATATTAGAAACTGGCTACACGATTAAACTCCAAGTCTCCCGTTGTTTTTTCAAGCATATAGAGAAAAGAAAAGCTTTGGGAAGTCTTATGAATTTGAGTTGATTAATCTGACAAAGTTCTATTCTGATTTCTCATAAAATAAAACCAAATCCGAACACACGCGTCCTTCTTAATTCCAAAAAAATAAAAATTGCAATCTTACACAAATTAAATATATTAATTATTTTTCTTTATATTAGTAAAATTTAATTACCTTAATGTTAAGATTTTAGTTATTTTAAGTCAAATATACATCATTATACCTACTTTATTTTATTATTTCTTTCAATTTTAAAATATTTTTCTCTCTAAACATTTACAAATTTCTTCTTAATAAGGTTCAATTTGATTATGCGAATTTTCTCCTAAAAATTGTAAAAAAAATCAAAATTAATAATAAATAACTAAAAATTTTAAAAATACAATATTAGTTTAAACTAAATTACATCAATTTTAAAAAATATTATTATTTGATACAATTTATGAAAGTAAAAGTGATTATCATATCAAGTTAATTTTTTAAAAATATTTTTTATTATCACTTGATATATAAATAATACTAACACTACTTTCAATTAAACTCTTATTTTTACTTGCACTATTCTTCAAGTAATATGTGTAAATTTTATTTTCTTTTATACATTAAAGTTTACACGTATTATTAAAAAAAAGTAAAATTTACATATATTATTTAAGAATGATATAAGTTAAAATTAAAATATAATTAAAAATATCGATAATATATGTAAACTAATTTAAATATTATATTATATAAAAATAAAAATGAACCAAACAAGTGTTTTTACTCTATTTGTTTTGAATAAATAGATTAACTAGTAATAAATGATATTATCTGTTTAATTTTTAGGTAAATGTTTAAAGTTTAATTAAAATACTGAGAATAGTAGAAGTGATAAAACGAAAACTTTTAAGAATTGTTTATCACATAAGATTAATCCCACCTTTTTATTTTAACATTTTGATAAAGTAATATTTTCCTAAAATATTTTAAAAAATAAAAAATACATTTTATAATCAGTCTATTTAAATATCATATATTTTGATTTTTCTCATACATAATTTCATGGAAGTTGTTAAATGATTTATTTTAATTTTGTTTTAATCATGTAATAGAAAAATACTAAAATAGTATAATTTTTCATTTGTTAATAATTTTTTTTAAATAATAATATTAAATTATTTAAAGTTTAATTTAAGGTATTAATTTACAAGAATTATCTAATTTAAAGGGTACGTACTACTTGACTTCTTAGTAAATAAAGTCTCTAAGCTTATCTAATTTATGGTTTTTAGTATTTATAAAGCAGAGTTATATTATTAGGTATAGGTACAGGTTATGAAAGGATTTATGGTTTGGCTTTTAGAGTTTAGAAATTATAAATTAATTTTAAAAAAAATATAATTCTGATTTTTATTGAAAAATATTATTGTTGAAAATAGTATTTTACCACTGAAAATTTTTTATTGCAAAAATTATTATTTTATTATTAATTGATCTATTTTTAATTTTGAAATAATTAAATACATGAGTTTAAAACAAATGGACTTTTTCGTAACTTGGTCCTAGTAAATATTTTAGTTCTATATTAGCTGAAAAAGGAAAGAATTAGTGGAAAAAAATCAGCTCTAGTTATACCAAACATTCAAATAGATTATAGGTCGGAGGAATCTAGCTATCTGTACCCTCCCTTTTATGTATAGAAATAGGGTGTCTGGTGGTTGGTTTTTATCGAATTCGTTTAAAATATTAATCGAATTAATATATACTAATTTATAAAATCAAAAATTAAAATTGAATTAAGAATATTAGACAGGTGATATTTAATCAATCAATTGAAATTAATTTGATAGTTTCTATTTGTCATTTAAGCTTACTTATTTTTTAATAAATTTAAATAATTTTAATTTATTTTATTATTAAATTATTAAATAAAATTTATTATTCAATCAATAATTTAATTAAAATTTTATATCTATATTTAAATTATAATTATAATAACTTTGAAAATGAAGAAATTATTGATAACAAAAATAATTTAGAGTTTTTTAATTATATTATTTTTTAAATAAATATAAGAAAAAATAATATAAATTATTTTATATTTTGAAATGAAATAAAAGTTTATTTAAGATAAGATAATTATAAAATATATAATATATATCTATAAATATATAAAATTAAAAGGTAATTGTGATTACTGAAAACATGCTAATTTTTATATTTTTAAAATTAAAATCTACTTCTAAAACATAAAATTTGATTTGATTAAACTCAATTTGAATTAAATAAGTTTTTATATTTATTATTATATTTATTTTAAATTAAAATAAGTTAATATTTTTATTTTTATTAATTTTATTTTAAGTTATCATATTTTCATAAAATATAATCTCTTTTTTGTTAATTCTTGAAGGAAAATTAACTTTATTAGTGTGTTCTAAACAGCTAATTAAGTATCTCTAATTTTTTTTTAAATTATATATTTAGATCTTATTTTACGGTGTTGTAATTTATATAATTCATGAATTCGTTTTAATAATAAATGATTTAATTAAATTATATTGATTTTTAAATAAAATTATTTAAAAATATTCATGTTTATAAATATAAAAATTTAAATTAATTAATAATTATAAAAATTAAAAATATTTAATTAGAATTAAAAATATATATACTATTTATTCGTATCATTTAATATATTTATTTAAATTATTTATATTGCGACCGCCACCATAATTCATATAAGAGTTAAATGTATCTTTTATTTATGGACATGCATAAATCCTCTCTCCCATATTAGGCCGCGTATAATTAAAGTCAACCATTAAATATAATTATAGCTTAAAACGTTTAAACAAAAACGAGGAAACAATCAACTTTAACTGACCCTAATTTATTACAGGAGATATTATATAGTGTTATTGTCAAGCTAATTAATCTTAGGCTTTTTTTTTTTTGTGGAATTTAAGCTTTCTTTATTTAATATAAAATTTAAATCTTTTCTCAGTTTAAAAGTAATCAAATTTTTATTCTATTTATACATATATTTTTTACAATTAAATTATATTTATTTCGATTAATTAAAATTTATTAACTAATTAATTAATATTAATTAATTGATTTAATTAATAAAGAATAAAATTTTATTATGATAAATCTTTTTGATACTTTGTTATTTAAAATTAATTAAATAAATTAATAAATTTAGAAAACACAAGTAATTTAGTTCATAAATTCAAGTAAATTAATTCATTTAATTCGTAAATTCAAGTAAATTAACTCATCTAAATCAAGAATTAGTAAACTCATTTTATAAAATATTTTTATTAATGATATTATTTATTATAATTATAATAATATCATTATAAAAAATAATAATTAAATTATACTATTTTTTTCTTATTTAACACAATATAGCCAAAATATATTATTTATATTAACATTTTTAATTTTTAAACAAAATTATAAAAAAAATTCTATGTTTTTTAAAAAAATAAATGAGTTAACATATACATGAATTTTTCACGAATTATTTAAAAATTAATTAAATTAAATTAAATAAGTCGAACTTAATCGATCTCAGTCAATTGAATTTATTTAACACTACTTATACGTATAAATAATGTATTAGTTATGGATTTAATGTAAAATCAGAAATTTAAAATAATAAAGTGATCGTAAGATTATTTATTAACATTTACCATCAATTGTGGTAAGTAAATTAATGTTTTTTTTAATTTTGTTTTATGAATCGGAATAATAGTGAGATGTCATAGTGTCCCATTTTTTTTGTCCCCTTCTTTTTTTCCTACCTGTATTCCAAGAAAATCTAAATGGATAGATACAAAAAATTCATACGCATTACTTGTATTCTCATTGCTGCGACCTACAAGCTTTATACAGCCCATCTGTGGGCATGTTTTGGCATTAATTTAGTTGGGGCACAAATTTTGTCGATGGCCCGATGGGAGACTGGGACTGAATGCGAGAGACGCATCTTGTTTCGAACTAAATTTCATTATTACCCTAATAAAGCTCAAGCCATATCTGTAACATTAATTAATTGGACTTCTTCTATAGCAATAGTTTTCACCAAATCATTATTTATCAATAATAAACCCGCATCATCGCTATCGATTAAGTCGTAAGAGAAAGAGGAGAACCGAGGCTCCTCATTCTGCCTTCAACCTAACTACACTTTCTCAAATGGAAGATTCTGTGGGTTAATTAAGGAAAATCATATATATCATTACTCGTGCAATAGAGTATTTATTGTGTAATAATTAAATAATTGTTATAAATTAACACTTATTGAAGCGAAAATTGAGTTCAATTTTAGTTGCACAAATATATAATAATGAATAACAATAAAATAATAAGTAGTAAGAAAATAAATAACACACAATGATTTAAGTTTTTTGACTTTTTAGTGCGAAAAATCTACTCTACTGACGACGACACATCGAGAAAAATCTATTAATAATCAAATGAATATACAAATATCAATATTTAGAGAGTTTCACAAAATATACCAAAATCCAAAATATATTAAGATAAATTAACAAAATTACTATTAAATTAAATATTATCATACAAATGAGTTTATTACATATGATATAGCTTCAACAAATATACCAAAATCCAAAATATATTAAGATAAATTAACAAAATTACTATTAAATTAAATATTATCATACAAATGAGTTTATTACATATGATATTTCTTCTAATCTGCTCTGTAAAATTTAAGAAGAAAAATAAGAGATTTCTTGAATGAAAAATGAAAAAAATCAACAACTAAATTTTTTCTTAAATTTGAGTTTAATATTATTTTAGGTTATATTTAATAGTGATAAATAATTATTTAATATATGTTAAAAGGATCTTTAATGCTGTCGTATATACCAATTACAATCTCGTGTAGATCATTAATCTTTTTAATAAGAAAAAGTTAACTTATTATTAAATTATGATATTATTATAACTATGTATATCTTACATTTTAATCAATTTTTATTCATATATTAATTATAATTGTATCTATATACACATAAATCTTCTTTGAAGAACAGTGATTAGCATTACTCCTTAATTTACTCGTTAGAAAGCTTACTCGACATACATTGTTGAAATTTTTTCGAGAACCCAGAAAAAAATATTAAAACTGTCTTCTTATAAAGAAATGCTTATCAACTCCAAGGATATATACCTTATCAAAGAAAAACTTAAGATGTTTTGATAATTTTAAGAAAATATTATTAATATTTATATAAAATAATTTTTTTATATATAAGTAAATATATCTATGTTAAATAATAAATGAAAGGGTTATTTCTACATGTACTAGAAGAGCCACGCTGATTTCATGTAAATGTCCATACTCATCAAATGGTCTGACTATGAAGGCACCAAATTGAAAGAAAAAAAAAGAGTTAATTTCCTGACATTGTGTCCAATAAATCGATTTCTTTCAATTTTACCATTTCTCCATATGTTTCTATTTTCTGAGTAATGAAGCATCTAACATGTGCTAACTGACTTTCCATATCAATTTAGGTAGTAATCAAATAGCTGGATCAGCTTTCTAGCACTCCATTTTTGTGTGACTACAACTTCACATAGACGATGCACTGACAATTACACTTAGTATACGTAATTAAGATATAAAAAACATATATGCAAATTTACCAAATAATTTATAGAAGGAAAAAAAATTTCTTAACCAAAAGCTAGGGGACCATATATAAGAATGTTAAAAGTAAATTATTTTTAAAATATGACCTCTGGAATATAAATCTTATCCTTATCTTAGAAGATGATGATTTATATTGACGGGAGTATATATTTTGATTAATACACTCTCACGTATGGATAAAAAAAGAATGAAATTAAAATAACACTTATATATATCATAATTATATTAAAATTATAATTGATGTTACAATTTTTTATTAGATATAGTCATGTGATATCGAATATACTTACGCATAATATTGCATCATATTATTTATAATTTATTACAAATTTGTCATAAATAAATTTTTTTTGTATTAAAATAAGTTCATAGGTTTTTATAAGTCTTGTAATTGTTTAAAAATTATATTTTAGTATTCTATAAATACGCTTAAGATATTATAATTTATCAAAACTTACACGTTATTTCATTATGTTTTAATGTATATTTTGGATCTTTTAATTGTTTAAAAATTTTAAAAATTTCTTTTTTCAAAGGTAATTCAAAATTTTAAAAAATATAATACAAAAAATTAATAGAAAAAACCTTAGATTTCATTTTTTTAAATGCATGAATTTTAAAAAAAATTATGAAAAAAAATTAAAAAGATTAAATTTTTTAAAAAACATACTGTGAATTTACTTTTTTTAATTCCAAATATAAATTGAATATTTTTTATATTTTATATTTTAATTTTAATGTATTTTCATAAATTGTTTTTTATTAATTTTAAAATTTTTGAGTTTTTCTTATTTTACTTTTTAAGTATTATATTTTAAATTTTCAAATTTATCGTGGTTAAAAAAAATATTTGGACTTGATTTGAATTTTTAAAGGGTTTGATAACCCTAAAAATGTATATCTTAAAAGATATATGATTAAAATTATTCTTAAGATGTGTTAAAATACTTTAAATATATACTTTAAAATATATGAGATTAAAGTATACATTTTAAAGAATTATAAAACTTGCAGACGTCAAAAAATTAAGCTAATTGTTTGATCACCTGGTGATGCTATTACCCCCACTTCCTTCAAAAATGTGTCTAGTTAGTTTTGTATCTGATTTTGGTGCTTGTGAGTTGTCACCATGGAAACTTATTGATGAGGATGGTACCTACCTGAACACAAAAATTTGCTGTCAATCAGTACTGCTTTGATTTCCTTGGCAGGAATCTTCACAAATGACAATATTTTTTCCTTTATGATATGTGTTTATGAGAAATGCCATCGATCTATTATAAGAAATCACACACAACTAGTAGTCATCACTCATCACTCTTCATTTACTAAAATGGCAACTAGTATTGAATGCTACTAAAATATGGACTTTAACAACCTTGCCTTCCAAATTCCCCTCCTGCTACTACAATGCATTCATAATCTTCTTTTTTTAAAAAAAAATTCTTTAAATTTCTTTTAACTAAATGATATACAATATATAATATTACTCTTACTCGGATACGGGTGTGCGAAATGGATACATACCTAAAGATTGGATTTGTTTGTTTATAAAAGTACTAATGTTTGAGAGAGCCTTGGAAAGAGGGTTATTACTGGGGAAGGTCCATATGTCTCTTTATAGGTCTACTATTTGCTCAATTATATATTATTTATGACTCACGTCGACATGTCTCATTGGAAAATTACTAAAATTAGGGTGCAGATTTATCCTCAGGTACAACCAAAAATACAATTTGACTGAGTAGTACTACATAGGATTGTGTACATTCAATTGGACTCATATGGACTAATGCGGTCGATGATCGGGCTATGCTTGGATTATGTTACTAGGATTATGATACTAGCTAAGCTTGAACAGGTTATGTGGGCTGTGTTGAGGCTGCAATATGTGTTAATCTTTAGATAGGTTGTGCGGGTTGTTCTTGGCCTTCCATCGGGAGAGTTATTGCTGGTCTTGAGTCTTAGAAATGTGCTTGTATCTAACAACTAAATATGTGAATACTGACAATTTGTGAAATTGTTTCAATTATCATATTTTGATTACGTTTGTGTGATATTATTGTATCAAATTATTTTGTTTATCGTATATGTTGATACATTAATAAAATAATATAACTTTTTATTAGAATGTATATATTTTTAGTATTAGATATTAATTAAAAAACAAAGCATAAAACAATTAATGTCAGAGTGTAATTAGAAATATTTTTCATGAAGTGTGTTTGGATCTAGATGTCAGAAAATTTTACTCCAACTCATAAGTCATAAGCATGTATAGAAAACAAAAAAATGATTTTTTTTAACACATGACTTCACGCATACAATAATTTAATTTATCAGTGATCTTATATCTTTAATTAATAACTAATATATTAATTAATGCATACAATAAATTAATATATATAATAAATTAATGAATTATCATATAAAATTCTCATATACCTGCCAAAAAACCCTTTATGGTGTCGTAAACAACACAAACACCTATGTGAAGATTCTAAGAGAAATAGCAAAACGTCAAAGATTGCTTTTGGAGGTACATCAAATTTTCAACGCACTAACTTTGGAGTTCAAATTAGTTGTTTTGTGGCATAGCAGAGAATTTAACAAAGAAGACAAATATTGTAAATGGCATTCGCCACTCAAATGTGAGAGCTTGATATCACACTTAAGCTTTGGTGGGTTGTTTTTGTTGGTGTGTGTTGTTGTGTCAGACACCAATGACTTATTGGAGTAAAACATGGAACATACAATAATGATAGTGTATCTATAAAACATGGATATGCAGGAATTATGGTTATTGTTTAATTTTCGTTTTTTTTGTATACATATATCTCAACTTCGCATGCGTGAAAACGAGCGAAATAATAATGAAATATACATGATAATTATCAGAGAAACACATAATTTGACATGGTATCAGAGCAAGTTATTGCTGAGTAATGGAATTACCTACTAATTAATCTTTCTTTGATTTCTATTTTTTGCCGATTACGGTCTGGTGTGACTGCGATTTACGTGGCCATTTCGATTCTCGGCCATTTCGATTGATGAGTGATTGGCCGATTGTGGCCATTCGATATTCTGGAATCTTGGTTCGGTCTGACTTACCAGACGTAGAGAGATTTGAGCAATCTGTAACGGTGCGGAATACACGGAACGCAACCTCAAGACCTTGGCTGTGTTCGGTTTTTTTTCCGAGAAAAGCGATGGTGGAACCGGTTTTACGCCTCCATGAAACTTGAACGCAAAGAACATATATTTTGTGTGTTGTCTCTGTCTGTGATAACCATCTTGTTTTTTCTAAGCTCGGACAAGCTTGGAATGAGAGTACCGCACAATTTGCGTAAATGATGAGTTCTTTGTGAAACCACGCAGAAGAAGAAGAAGTTAACGTGAGAGCAGAATAAGTTGGTGAGAGCAAGAATGACTATTTAGCGAATGCGGTGAGAAGAAGCTGCGCGACTTTGTAATTGTTCTAGGGTTAGGAACGCGCAGAAGAAGCTGCGCTAATTTGTAATTTTTTTTAGGGTTACGTTTTTTTCTATATATAGTGCACGAACGAAGGAAAAAAAGGAAAAACAGAAGGAAAAAAAATTTAGATTTCATGGCGGAATCTAGAGATTTAACTACCAATTTCGTGTTGGAAGATTTGACGGCGAAAATGACGGAAGTTCTAACTAGAGCTCAGATCAGCTCACAACCTCCATGCAATTGAGCGTCGGCTCCTCATTAGTATCAAGTTGGGAGGATCCAACTATGCTCGAGGTCGCAGGTGGAGATGTATATCTCTGGCAAAGATAAAGCGGATATATTAATGGGGATTTTCCTCGACCTGTTGAAACCGACCCTCATTTAGGAGATGGCGTCTTGAAAATGCCATTGTCGAAAGGATGGTTGATCAATTCGATGGACCCCTCTTGATTGCAAACTTTATCCAGATTCTCGGCGAAACGGTTTGGGATTCGGTTGCTACCACTTACTATGATGGGACGGAGACACGTCTCGGTATATGATCTTTAGTCAAGTTACTCGTACGAAGCAAGCGGGGAGGATCCATTGAAAAATACTACAATGACCTTGAGGGTTGTGGCGGGAAATTGATTTCCGTCGTCCTAATCCAATGGAGTGTGCGATTGATATACAAAAATACAACTCCATCGTACGGAAGATCGAGGTGTATACCTTCCTCGATGGACTTGATGATAGATTGGATAAAAACTCGAGGCGATGTGCTTCGATCAAACCATTCCCTACGGTGGAACAAGCACATGGATTCGTCGTGTAGGGAAGAGGTCGACGGAGCCGTGATGATCACGAGTGTGTAGATACAACACCCGGGCTTGTTATGGCTTTTAAAAGGAGTCGAGGACACGTAATCTCGTACCCAAGCAGGACCTTTCTGTGCAGGTAGCAAGAAATCCACCATCTTGACATGAAATGTGGCCATGCGGAAACTCCAAACACACCCGTGGCCTTCAAACTACGTGGGTATCCGAGAATGGTGGAATGATCTTCAAGCACGGAAGAAACGGGGACACGCGGCCCGAGCGGCACGGCGGTGGCTACCAATAATGCCTCACTATCCCTTACTCGGTAGAATCTTCCCGGGGATCCGGGTATTTCAAGTAAAGTATTTCACATCTCTACTGTAGTGAGAAAGATGAGTGGATTACGGACTACGGGCTACGGATCACATGACATTTGACCCAACGATCTCTCCAATCCCACCCGAGACGGCCGTGTTGCAATGCAAATGGGGTTACTTATCCGGTTACGGAGTGGAAACGGTGACCTTATCTCCTTCATTATCATTATCTAATACTTTGCTTGTACCCTACTGTCAAACCGACTAATGTACGTAAGTCGGGTCACTTGAGACACCTTAGCTGTAGTATTGATGTATTCTAGTTTTTTCCTTCTACAGGATATTCTCACCAAGGAGATCATTGGGCGTGGTACTAGGCGAGGGGGGTTATATTACGTGGATGACCTCGATTCAGGGAAGAGCCAATCACATGCAACATCTTTGTTGGTAACAAGGAAACGACATTTGGCTATGTCATCGTAGATTTGGGCATCCATCATTCGGGTATTTAAAACACTCTCCCCAGGTTTATTTTTCAAATATCACACATTCGGATTTCAAATGTGATACTTGTATCCTAGCAAAAAGTCATAGGGTGTCTTATCCTATGAGCATGAATAAAAGTGTAGCTCCTTTTGCTGGTACATTCGATGTTTGAGGACGCTTCACGATCGTTATGTCGTGGTCATCGTTGGTTTGTTATTTTTGTTGATGATTGTACATGAATGACATGGCTTTACCTTCTCAAACATAAAAGATGAAGTATTTGCTACATTTCACATGTTTCATACCATGGTTGACACAATTTTAGAAAAAATTAAGATACTTAGGTCGATAATGGAGGGAGTATGTTAATCAACAATTGGGACATACTTTGACAAGCAATGGTATTCTCCATGAAACCTCATGTTCACAAACCCCACAAAGAATGGGGCTGCGGAGAGGAAGAATCTAAGATATCTTAGAAACGGCTCGGGCACCTTACTAATTCGGTGCACATATGCCTAATAAATGCGGAGTGATCTTTGTTACTTCAGTGTGTATCTGAATCGAATGCCCACAAAGACCTTACAATTTCGGACTCCATTAAAGGTGTTATGCGATCATCTTCCCTTGCCTACTATTTTGATGCTTCCGCTCGAATTTTTGGATGTGTTGCTTTTGTCCACCTCCATAAAAAGCAACGAACTAAGTTGGATCCATGTCTTGTCCGATGTGTATTCTTGGGGTATGGTGTACAAAAAAAGGAGTCTACCGATGTTATGATCCAATTACTAAAAGAAACTATACTACCATGGATGTCACTTTCCTCGAATCGAATGTTTTCCCATCACAGTATCCAATTACACTCTTCGGGAGAGTTATGGTGAAGAACGAAATTGGCTTGATGTTGAAATATTAGACACTGGTCCAACGTACTCGGATCGTGCCGATAATATGGAGGAGCCCGTATCTAGACCCGAGCTTGAACTTCCAAGAACCGAAGCCGAAGTAGTAATTGAATCTCCGGAAGATGAAGTGGTTGATGTACCCCTCATTCTCTAGTACCCAACGATCTCACTGCTTGAGAACAACTGCGAGGTAAGCTATCTATCACACCTTTACAATCAATGCTATAGATACACCTGGTTGGTTATGTTTTACCTTCGAGACACAATCGAGGTAAACCTCCCAAATCGATACTCCCCAGAAGAGAAGAACGACAACCCAAGTATCCAATAGCAAATTATGTATCTACTCGAGGTTATCGAGAACCTATCGGGCATTTGCCTGAGCACTGCTCCTCGTGTCAAATTCCGGTAGCATTGAAGAAGCATTATCGATCCAAAATGGGCTCGAAGCTATAAAGAGGAATTTGAGGCATTGCAAAAGAATAACACATGGGTGTTAGCGAGTTGCCTCAGGAGGAAGATGGTAGGATGCAAGTGGATTTTCTCCATTAAGTACAAAGCGAGATGGGTTAGTTGATCGTTACTGAGAGGCTTGTAGCAAAAGGATATACAGAGAACATGGGATAGATTATCAAGAAACCTTCTCACCCGTGGCTAAACTAAAAGCCTTGAGAGTTTTGTTATCTCTTCAGCAAAAATTTAGATTGGCCATTGCACCAACTTGACGTGAAGAATGCCTTTCCTTATCCATGGTGACCTTGAAGAAAAGATTTACATGGATATCCCTTGCGGGATATCTTGTTATCGTAGAACAGCTGCATGTAGATTACAACGAGCATTGTATGGACTAAAACAATCACCTCGAGCGTGGTTTGGTAGGTTGAGTTCAAGAATGAAGAAATATGGGTTCCAACAAAGCAAGCTACGATCATACTCTTTTTTCTAAAACATCGATTAGGGAAGATAACGGCCTTTATAGTCTATGTAGACGACATGATCATTACGGGGGATGATAAAGAAGAAATCTCTAAGCTTCAAGAACAAGCTGTCGAATGAGTTTGAAATGAAGAACTTGGGAGGGCTCAAATACTTCTTAGGTATTGAGGTACAAGATCAAAACAAGGCATATGTCTTTCCCAAAGGAAATATACTCTGGACCTACTTAGCGGAAGCGGACTACTAGATTGTAAACTGTCGATATTCCAATGGTTCAAAATCATAAACTCGGAGAATATGTGGACCAAGTACCAGTGAGATAAACGGAGATATCAACGGTTAGTAGGTAAACTCATATATTTATCTCATACTCGACCTGATATTGTCCGAGTGTCGTGAGTCGGTTCAGTTACCTTTGCCCCAGTGAAGACCATATGGATGCGGTCGTGCGAATACTTCGTTACTTAAAATCCTCCGTGGGAAAGGACTTATGTTTTCAAAGAATGGTCAATTGGAAGTCCATGGATATCTGATTCGGGACTAGGCGGGAATATGAAGGATAGGAAATCTCTTCTTGGTACTTTACTTACTTTTGTGGGGGCAATCTTGTTACGTGGAGAAGCGAAGAAAAAAGTAGTTGCTTTATCCGGTCTTTGGTGAATTTCGAGGAATGGTCAAGTGAATATGTGAGCTCCTTTGGTTGAAAAAACTTCTAAGCGAGATTGGTGTTCTTTCCTAACTACGAAATGAACTTATTTTGTGATAACAAAGCGGCCATTGCCATCTCTCACAATCTAGTTCAACATGATCGCACTAAGACGTTGAAGTGGATCTAACTTCATCAAACGGAATCTTGAAGAAAAGATTATTAAGCTTCCATTTGTTAAATCGGAAGATCAATTGGGTGATATACTCGCAAAAATGCGTATTACGAGGAACTTCTATGACTCACTTGACAAGTTAGGCGCCATAAGAGACATATACTGCACCAGCTCGAGGAGTGTTGGTGTGTGTTGTTGTGGCGGACACCAATGACTCGGTGGAGTAAAACATGGAACATACAATAATGATAGTGGATCCATAAACATGGATATCACGGGAATTATGGTCATTGTTTAATTTTCGTTTTCTTTGTATACATATATCTCAACTCTTGTACAGAAAACAGAACAGAAATAATAATGAAATATACATGATAATTATCAGAGAAACACATAATTTGACAGTTTTCTCACGAAGAGCTCTGTCGTTCCTACAAAAGTGGTATTAAAATTGATTAAAAATTAACTCTAAATAAAATGATTTAAAATTTAAAATCGGTTTACACGATGAATCGATTTTACGTTTAAAGTCGGTTTACGTGGTGAATCGACTTTAAATTTTTTTTATTACAAAATTTATTTATTCTTTATTATGTTTAAATTAAAACCTGTATTCGATCACTAAATAATAGTAGGAAAAAAATATGTTTAACAAATAGTTTAAATAATATAAATAATTGAAAAATAAAATATTAATTAATAGTAGAAAAATTATCATGATGTTGTTCTATGTTATTTAATATCATCATATTCTTCTGTTTATGTTATAATATAAACCTACATATATAATACAAAAATTCATACACATAATAACAGAAAAAAATATGAATAATAAGTGCGTAGAATTAATAGAGATACATACAAGAGTAAATGAAGTGACAAAATGAAGAAAATGAAGAAAAAATGGTGTTTTATAAGTAAGAAATGAGTATAATTTTTTTTGAGTATTTTGCTAAAAAATGAGGGATCTAAAAGATTAGTAAGAGATGAAGAAAATCCACTAACCATCGCTAGAATTGGTGGTCGTAGGTGGCCAAAAAATGAGAAATAGTGGAGTGGAAGTGAAAGAGGTTTTGAGTTTTTGAGAGTTATGCAACGCTTAGAATAGTTTCTGTCTGAGGAAGAAGGAAAAGAAAATAATTTATTTACGTGTATAGTGTCGGTTCTACACGTCAACCGACGCTATCCACATAGGACGTAGCGTCAGTTCCAGGTGTCAACCGATGCTACGCTACGTGGATAGCATCGGTTCACCACGTCAACCAACGCTATGTAGTGTAGCATAGTAGAGTCGGTTGATGTATCGAACCGACGTTACATGTGGACATAGCGTCAATTGACGTGGTGAACCGATGCGATCCATGTAGTGTAGCATCGGTTCTACACCGAACAGACTTTAAATTCATTATAAGTTGGTTTTTTCCAAAATCCAACTTTATATATCGACTTAAATACCTTTTTTTGTATTAGTGTACACCCTTTACATCACTATTTCTAGCGTACTTAAAAAAATAACATAAAAAATGACTTTTCTTTGGTCATTTTACTTCTTCTTTTTGAATTTTCCGCTTTCACCATTTTCTCTTTATCTTCTCTGTTATTCCATTAACCATCTTCGACCTTGTCTGATCCTTTCTTCGCTTTTGGTTTTGGCTCAATAAGGCTTTAGTGCCAGTTTCATTTTGGGCCCTTGCAACAACAGTTTTGTTTTGCATTAGTTTCATCAGCTTTTCCATGGTTATTGGATTTTTTGTTTTGTGTCTTCGCTCGATGTTGTTAGCGGCGGCGTGTGGTACGGTGATTCGAGGTGGGGCATGGGTCTACATCTTTGGCGTTGTTTGCTTCAGTCTTCGCTCGACTCTGTGGTTGTTTCAGCAGGGTTGTTTCAGGTTGTTTTATCTCGGTTCTATGTGATTATGTTTTATATCCCACAATTTTTGGAGTTTTTAAAAATTTGTAGGTATTGTGATTTTCATTTGTTAAAAACTAATTGTTTGTTGTTTTGTTTTCTTTTAAGTGATTAAAATGTTTGTTAGAATGTCTCTTAGAGTATCGTATCACTTATGAAATGAGCTACACCAATTCTGTTGGATATTGCTATAAAGCTCCTTAATTCAAGGAGTGAAATTTCCTATAAATAAATGTGTAATTGTAATGAATTAATTAACCAAGTGTTCATTCCAATAGAGAGAAAAACTTTTATGAGAGAAAATTGAGAGTAAGTTTCTTGGGTGTAATTGAGTTGTGAGTTATGAATGTTGTAAACACCTTGTATAATTTCTTCTCTTTCAGTAAAAAGATTTGTAGCAGGTTCGGAGACGTAAGCAAGATTGACCAAACACCGTTATCAAATTTGTGTGTTATTTTCTATTCTTACTTTCTCATAAATCTGACTTATCAAAAATTTGCGTAATTTCTCAATAATTGGTATCAGAGCTTTTGGTTGTGATTTCTGTCAATTTCCTACAAGGTTACTATTTATGTGAATAGTGAATTACGTGAATAGTGAAATTTTGTCAACGATATTTGTTTATTGACATAGGTGTTTTAAGACATGGTTCTTTGCAAAAATAGTCAGAAACGATCCGGAGGAAGTTAGATTTGAGTGGGAGTAATAGTCGTAGATGAAGGAAAGGTGAAACTCGAGAAATTCGATGGCACAGATTTCAGATTTTGGAAAATGCAGATAGAGGATTATCTGTATCAAAGAAATCTGTATCAACCTCTCTCAGGGAAGAAGCCAGAGGCTATGAAGGAAAAAGATTGGAATCTTCTTGATAGACAAGCCCTTGGATTTATTCGATTGATGTTATACCATAATGTAGCTTTCAACATAGCAAAGGAAAAGACCACGATGGGTCTTATGGCAGCTCTCTCCAATATGTATGAGAAGCCATCAGCCTCAAACAAAGTGTACTTGATGAGGCTTTGTTCAATTTGTAGATGACAGAAGGTGCATCGGGAGCTCAACATCTCAATGAACTTAACACAGTCACAACCCAGTTTGAGTTCAGTGGAAATTGAATTCGATAAAGAGGTACGAGCATTGATACTTTTGTCTTCTTTACTAGAAAGCTAGAATGCTACTATCACGGCTGTGAGTAGCTCGTAAGGAAGTAATAAGTTGAAATTTGACGATGTTCGTTATCTGGTTCTGAATGAAGAGATTCGATGTAGAGAGTTAGGTAAATCGTTAACTTCTTCGGTTTTGCATACAGAGTCAAGAGGAAGAAATTCAACTAGAGGAAATGAGTGTGGTAGAACATACTATCGAGGTAGATCAAAGGACAAGAGGTCCAAATTCAAGAATCCTAATAATTCTCATACCTCAAAGACAATCGAATATTGGAATTGTGGGAAAATCGGGCACTTCAAAAATCAGTGCAAGAGTGCACCGAAGGACAAACAAGTGAAGGCAGAGAGAAATGTTACTTCCACCTTAAGAGGAGATGATGCATTGATATGCTCTTTGGATAGTAAGGAAGAATCTTGAGTGTTAGACTCTGGAGCATCATTCCATGCTACTTCACAGAAAGAATTTTTCAAGAAATATGTCCCTGGAAACCTTGGAAAGATATATCTTGGTGATGACCAACCATGTGCTATTATTGGCAAAGATGTAGTGAAGATTATGTTGAACGGGTCTGTTTGGGAGCTGAAAGATGTTAGGCATATTCCCGACCTAAGAAGAAACTTAATCTCAGTAAGGCAATTGGCTAGTGAAGGCTACACTACGATTTTCCATGGTGATAATTGAAAGATTTCAAAGGACACAGTGACAGTTGCTCGAGGCAAGAAGAGTGACACTCTTTACATAATAATAGGGGCACATTGTTCAATCCCAGTTGTAGTAGGCAATGAAACACCAAATCTGTGGCACCAGAGACTAGGCCACATGAGTGAGAAGGGGAAGAAAGATTATGCACTCAAAAGGAAAACTTCTAGGGTTACAATCTGTAGAGATAGACATGTGCGAAGATTGCATACTTGGAAAGCAGAAGAGAGTCAGCTTTCAGACAAGTGGTAGAACCCTAAAAGAGGAAAGGCTAGAGCTTATCCACTCTGATGTTTGGGGACCAACAACCGTCTCATCCATTGGTGGGAAACACTAATTCATGACTTTCATCGATGAACACTCTCAGAAGGTATATGTTTACTTTCTAAAGCATAAGTCTAAAGTATTTAAGGCTTTGAGAAGATGGAAAGCTATTGTCGAAAATGAGATAGGTCTGAAGATTAGAAAGCTCAAAATCGACAATGGTGGTGAATATGAAGACACCACGTTCAAAAATTTCTGCTATGAGCACAGGATCATAATGTAAAGAACTGTGTTAGGCATGCCTCAACACAATGGTGTAGCTGAGTATATGAACCGAACATTGACAAAAACAACCAGAAGCATTTGTATATAATCAGGTCTACCGAAGTAGTTCTGGGCAAAAGCAATCAACACGACAGTTTATTTAATCAACCGAGGTCCATATGTTCCATTGGAGCATATAATACCCTAGGAGATATGGAACGAAAAAGAGGTGAAACTATCACATCTAAAAGTTTTCGACTATGTAGCATTTGTGCATATCAATGATCAAAGCAGAAATAAGCTTGATCCCAAATCCAAGAAATGCACATTCATCGGTTATGGTGAGGATGAGTTTGGCTACCACATTTAGGATGACGAAAACAAGAAAGTGATTTGTAGTAGAGATGTGATTTTCAATGAAAGAGTGATGTATAAGGGCATGCATAAAATAGATGCCAACAACTCAGAGCAGAATGAGTCAGTATTTATAGATGCAGATGATGTCCCAGATAGTTCCACAACAGAACCAATTGTAACAAGTCCTCAACTAGAGGAACATGTTGGACAGAGTAGTACACATCATTCCGACACACCACAACCTCCTACTCCAGCTCATGTATTGAAAAGGTCTTCCTTACCTTATGTGCCTAGCAGGAGATACATGAACTATATGTTGTTGACTGATGGAGAGGAGCCTGAATGCTATGATGAAGTTTGTCAAACTCGAGATTCAAACAAGTGGGAGCTTACCATGCAAGAAGAAATGAAATCTCTCATCTCCAACCAGACATGAGAACTAGCTGAGTTACCTATGGGAAAGAAGGCACTTCATTACAAATGGGTGTATCGGGTGAAAAAGAAGCATGATGGTTCCAAGAGATACAAAGCCCGTCTAGTTGTCAAAGGGTTTCAACAGAAGGAAGAAGTTAACTACACTGACATTTTTCGCTCCCGTTGTGAAGCTTAATACTATCAGATCAGTGTTGAGTATTGTAGCCATTGAAGATCTTCATCTTGAACAGTTGGATGTGAAGACTGCATTCCTTCACAGAGATTTAGATGAAGAGATATACATGTACCAGCCATAAGGCTTCTCAGAAAAAGGGAAGAAGAACATGGTGTGCAGACTTAAGAAGAGTTTGTATGGCCTGAAACAAGCCCCGAGACAATGGTATAAAAAGTTTGACAGCTTCATACACAAGAAAGGTTTCTAGAAGTGCAATGTTGACCATTGTTGCTACTTCAAGAGATATAGGTCCAGTTATACCATTTAACTACTTTATGTTGATGATATGTTAGTAGTAGGTTCAGATATGGATGATATTAGAAGGTTGAAGTAGCAATTGTCAAATGAGTTTGACATGAAAGACTTGGGTCCACCAAAGAAGATTCTTGGAATGCAAATCACAAGAAGTAAGAAGAAATGATCCTTGTAGTTATCTCAAATAGAGTACATCAATCGTGTTTTACAGAGATTCAACATGAGCGACGCCAAGCCAGTTAGCATACCCTTGGCCAGTCACTTTTGGCTATCCAAGGATTAGTTCCCTCAGATAGAGTAAGAGAGAGAATTCATGGCTAAGGTTCCTTATGCCTCAGCCATTGGAAGTTTGATGTACACAATGGTTTGTACGAGACCAGACATTGGCCATGTAGTGGGAGTTGTTAGCATATTTGTGTCAAACCTAGGGAATACTCATTGGAAAGCAGTCAAGTAGATTTTAAGGTATCTGTGAGGCACCATAGAAAAATGCTTGTACTTTGGTAAATGAGAGTTAAAAGTACAAGGCTATGTAGACACTGAATTTAGATGTGAATTTGAGCACCGAAGAAGCAACACCGATTATATATTTACTGTTGGAACTACAACTATTAGTTGGATGTTACAAATACAGAAAATTGTCACTATATCAACTATAAAGGCTGAGTATGTAGCAGTGAATGAAGCTAGTAAAGAGATGATATGACTTCAAGGTTTGTTAATTGAGTTGGGATTCAAACAGGAGAAGAATGTTCTACACAGTGATAGTCAAAGTGCAATACACTTGGTGAAGAATTCAGTATTTCATTCTAGAACCAAGCATATTGGACTTCGTTATCACTTCATCAGATCTCTATTGGAAGATGATGTGTTAATACTGGAGAAGATTTAAGGAAGCAAAAATCCAACGGATATGTTAACAAAGGTGGTGACTATTGACAAACTGATGTTGTGCTCAACTTCAGTTAGTCTGCTAGAGTAACAAGACTAAAAAAGCTGCTGCATTGATCGAGGTGTGAAGACAGATTGAAATGAGTCTTCAAGTGAGAGATTGTTATAAAGCTCCTTAATTTAAGAAGCAAATTAAGGAGCAAAACATGAAGCTTAATTCAAGGAGCAATTCAAGGAACCATTAATTTAAGAAGTAATTCAATGAGTGATTTTTTCTATAAATAGATATGTAATTGTAATGAATTAATTAACCAAGTGTTCATTCCAATTGAGAGAAAAGCTTTTGTGAGAGAAAATTGAGAGTAATTTTCTTGGGTGTAATTGGGTTATGAGTTGTAAGTGTTATAAACACCTTCTATAATTTCTCCCCTTTCAGTAAAAAGATTTACAACATATATGGATACGTAAGTAAGATTGACCGAACTCCGTTATCAAATTTATGTGTTATTTTTTACTCTTACTTTCTCATAAATCTAATTTATCAAGAATTTGCGTAATTTCGTAACAAATTCTTGATAGGTCCAAATATCAATCTACTTCACAGTTTCTCTCGTGGAGAATTGCATGAACTGTCGACAGACGCCATCAACAATGAAGACTCCAAGTCCCTTATTTCCTAAAACTAGCTTGAATGGTCCTGCTTTATTTTGTTTTTTATTTTTGTTTCTCTGTAATTTATTTTAAGTTGAATGATCAAATTGGTATCAGAGTTTTTTTAATTTGATACAATTTAAATTTTTTTAATTTAACTAACCTAATATCCTAAATTTGATTAAATTAGTGTAAAAAACTTGTTATTAATTTATCTATTATAAAAATAAAATCCCTTGAATTTTCAATGAAAATTGCAATATGTTTATTAATTATTTATCTAAAATTGATAAAATATTGAGAGTATTTGTAATTTATGATTTTTTTAAATGATTTTTTAATTAGATATATTTGACAAATATTTTTGGTTTTTATTTTTGTGCTTTCAAGAAATCATTAACAAAATAGATTGTGTTTCTTTAAGTCTTTTAAAAAAAAATTAATCAAATTTTTTATTTATTTTTTCATTTTCAATATATATATATTAGAGAGTAAATGAAGCCTTATAACTTTTATTTGTATAAATATTGGAAGAAAATTATTACAAATTTAAAAATTTTAAACAATAATTAAATCAAAAAAATGTTACAAAAAAGGTTCGTAGGTATTCTTTTTTCTCAATGATTAAGTAGAAATTGTAATCAAATATATTCGTTTTTATTTTTATAAAATAATCAAACAATATAACATTAATTAATTTAATGAAAAATTAAAAACCATTATCAAATAAAGTATGGTGATGTAAAGATCCTTACATTAGGAAAATTATGTAAATTAATCATTTATATTATAAAATGTATCATTTAATCTCTTATATTTTGTAAAAGGTATTAAAGAATGACAAAATTTACTATGCATTCAATATTTTAATAGCTTTACGATGAAAATTTAGCTATTAACTTAATATTTTAATATTTTTATGTTAAATACTATAAAAAAATCATTTTTACCGTTTCCTAATTTAACAATAAATTAAAGTATTAAGAAAATAATAATATTCTATTCAAAATATTAATAAAAATAATTTATATCAATATTTAACTCTTTTTTTAAAAATAAATTTTTAAATGATATTTTTTAAAATGATTGAAGGATTTTTTTAACTTATAAGGAAACATTTTTTCCATCAAATATATGGTTTTGAGTTTAGTTGAAAGATGACATGCAAGGCCGTCCCAAAATATTTATGACTTTCTTATGTTGTATAGAATATTACACAAACTAATGCTCTCACCTTTATATTAGAGTGTAAATTTATATTGTAGTTTGATTGATCGAATTAAATCTAAATTATAGATACTCAATTGAACAAAAATCGAATTGAATTTGAGTTAAATTATAATCAATTCAAATAACTTGAAAAAATCAAATTAGGTTCGAACCAACTCGTTAACCTGAAATAATTTTTTTTAAAAAAGCTAAAACATGTAAGCGATATAATTTTCATAGTAGGTTAAAAACTTAAATTTAGAGACACATTTTTTTCTACATTTCTTCTTAATTCCCATCGGTTAAGTCTCATTCCCTTAAATCTCTATTTTTTTAACAACTAGTAGCAACTTTTTCTTCAATTTTAATATTCTTTAATAACAGTCCTATGTTCATTAAAAGATTTTAAAGTATTTTGTATGTCACCTTAAAAACGTAGTTTTCCTTTATATGGTCATATCATTTACTTTTACTTTAATACACTAAAAGTTTAATATACTAAAAGATATATATATATATATATATATATATGATCAATTTTTTGTAAACTTACGAGCAATTTAAAATATGACATGTTTTGTCACGTTGATTTAAACTAAAAATTCAATTAGTTTTAAATTCTAATAAATTTTTTTCTATTTTATTTTATTTTAATTATTGGTGTTGTTAATTTTATTTATGCTTATAATATATTGTATGATTTTTTTTGCTCTACGTTAAAAAAAATTATTGTGATTGAGTTGTTAATTTAATATTAATTTATCATTTATTTAAAAAATTATTTTTTGTAATATTATTTTCATCATTTTAATGTTTTATGTAATGTGTTTGAGTTAATGAACTTTAATCATCAAATAAATTTTTTTATTTAATTAACTAAAAGTAAATGCAATTAACAATCTTAAATTTGAACTCACATTTATATGATTGAATTAAATTTAAATTTAACTAGGATTAAACTAATTTAAATTAATTTAATTCAAATAATTTAAATTAGTATAATTTGTAGGAATTGACACCCCTACTCTTCGGGGACTTGGACTCTTTAGACAGCCTACATTCGGGCTTCATTTTGGGAGTTGTCTTCGGGCTTTCTTTATAATTCAGCAAAAAAAATTTGGCACGAAACTTCTCGTATAAAACAACAAGCACATGTTTATTTGTTACTTTTCATTATATTTATGGATAGACTGCAGCTCATTTTTTAACATTTAATTATATTTAACAATGAATATAAAAATATGAAGAACAAAATGCAACAAATTAATGTTTTTCTTATATATTTGTATATGGTAGTTGCATGTGAAAATTAATTAACTTAATAAAATGTTCACTAAATCTTTATTTTCTAAATAAGTTATTTTATTTTTAATAAAAAAATATATTTTACTAATTATTTAAATAATTATATACTTTTTACAATAAATAATATAAATTAAAAGCATAAAAAATTTGCAAGTCTAATTTTTACATGAGAGATTATGTTATGACTAATAGAGAGAGATTTGATGATTTTTTTTAGTATAATAAGTTCATGTGAGTTACAGGTAACCCATTCCACCTTAAGTCTCATCAATTTTTTTAAGAAAAATGAGAATGTGACAATTTAAAAAGTTCGACGATAAATTTTGATATTTTAAAAATTTAATGATAGATTTATATAAATATTTAAAATTTGGTGATAAATTAACGTAATAATACCAACAAATAAAATTATAAATTTTATTAAATGCATTAGTTTTTTATTTAGAATACAAATATTTATTAAGAAAATGTCTGCTAATTATATAGTAATAAATAAAAATTTATTAATTTGAGTACATAAAAGAGATAAAAATTCATGAAGAAAAACTAATAAGGAACGATGTGAATGTGATAATGACTACATAAAAAAAGTTTACAAATTTAAGTATATTAAAAGAGAGAAAATTGCAGTATGCGTTCATTGCAAGGGTACTCACAAGTTTATTTTTATTAGATTTTTTTTTTATGTATTCAAGAGTAGATGAAGATTTAAAGAAAAGAAAAAGAAGAGGTTGCTGCATTTTTGTTGCTATCGTACTGCCTATATACATACAACTTATCCTTTACGATGGAAAAAAGGTTAAACTGTGAGGGGAAAAGAATACATCTCTCCCTTGTTATGTTTAAAGGCATTTACATTTTCCTTTTGCAAATTTAAGAATAATTGTGATTATTAAATGCTTATTATAAAATAAACATTTAATGTAGATATTACTACAAAAGTGATTATTTAAGTCATTTGTTGAAAAACAGACGCCATTCACATAGTTTGTAGTGTCGGTTGATGTGTTAAACCGATACTATACGTAGAACCGACACTACGTCCTACGTGTAACGTCAGTTTAATACGTCAATCGATGTTACGAACTACGTGAATAGCGTTGATTGACACGTAGAATTGACACTATATACGTGAATATTTTTTTTTTCTTCTTTCTTTTCCAGACAGAAATTATTACAAACGTTGTATAACTCTCAAAAACCTAAAACTTCATCTACTTCTTCTCTACTCTTTCTCATTTTCCGGCTAACTATGACCACTAATTCTAACGTTGGTTAGTGGGTTTTCTTCCTCTCTAACTTATCTTCTAGATCTCTTATTTTTTTGAATAAAATACTCAAATTTTTTATACTCGTTTCTCACTTACTAAACACCATTTTTTCTTCATTTCCTTCACTTTGTTACTTCATTTACTCTTGTAAGTATTTATATTAATCCTACGCACTTATTATTCATATTTTTTTGTATATTATGTGTATAAATTTTTATATTATATAAATAGGTTTTGTATTATAACATTAAGAGATAAATATGATGATCTTGAATAACGTAAGACAATATCATGGTAATTTTTCTACTATTAATTAATATTTAATTTTTTCAATTATTTGTATTATTTAAACTATTTATTAAATAAATTTTAGTTTTTTCCTGCTATTATGTAGTGATTGAATACATGTTTTAATTTGAGTATAATAAAAAATGAGTAAATTTTGTAAAAAAATTAAAAATTTAAAATCAGTTTAACGTACGAAACGATTTTAAATTTTTAAATTATCGTATTTATAAGTCAAAATGCATTTAAGAATTTCAAATTCGTTTTCGTGCACCGATTTTAAAAATCATTTTTTTGCATAGTGAGAATGAGAATGCATCTAAGAATTTAATCATAAGTTAGAAATTTTGGATAAAAATAGCTGTAAGGACATTAGAGTTATTAAAAGATATACATTTGATCCTAGGGATTTAACGAAACCATATAACTTATAAGTTATATTAATTCTTAATTCTAATATTTTTAAGACTTTTAGGACTTATTTTACCGAGTAATTTAAAAATTATTTTCTACTCATAAAAACAATTTTTTTTTAAAACATGTTAAAATATTTGGTTATGTTTCTAAGTTACTATTTTTTAAAATAATCTATTTTAAAAAAGAAAAAAATTGAAAAAAAAAACTCATACATATTTCCACTATTGTTTGTTTTCACTATTTTTTAGAACAACTTAAAAACACTGAAAACACAAACTACAAAATGCGTAACTTAAGTTTATTTTGTCCGCAAAAAAGCGGGTGATGGAATACGGTCCTAATGCAATAAGTGTTTGCACAGTTTTGTTTCCTCAACATTTCAGCTTTAATGTTTTGTTTAATGTTTTATAACAATGTTATTCTGCGTTATTATTCGTAAATTATAATACTTATACGAACGAACAAACAAAAAAGTAAATAGAAGATAATCGAAATCAAATTAATTGAAAATAAAAATAACTATTTATTGTATCAACTCTTATAATTTAATTGACAAAATATAAAATAAGATAGAAATTTTCCATGTAAACAATATCCATATTCATTTTAACTTTTGTAAATTTTTTTATTTGCAAAACTTTTTTATCAATTTAATATATATTTTAGTCACTACACACTCATTTATAAAATAAACCTTACTCAAACTATATTATAAATTTTTAATATATCTTAAATGAATTTTTATTTTTATTTAACATATTGAACCAAACATTTTTGATCAGTATGTTTTTTGTTTTTTTTGTTTTCCAAAACAGTTTTTAAAAATAATTGTCAAACAAGTCTGATGTGTTTTAAAATTAGTAAAAATTATTTTTTGATAGTGATTTAGAAAAAAAATTAAGAATAATTTTTAAATTAAGTGAACAAATAAACTCATAAATTGTTATTATTTGGAAAGGAGAATAGTTGTTTTACAATTTTCAATTTTAGAATCCTTTGTTATTTGGTTTTTCAAAACATTAAATTCTTATTCTCGCTAGTTGTCTTAGGAATATTTTTATTAAAATGCAAATAAATTTGTAAGAAAATAATAAAAATAATACTTATTAAATTTATAATTATAAAAAGAATATAATATTTTTATCTCACATATTTTAACTATTAAAAAAATTCTAACATATCATTTTATTTTAAATATCGTATTCATTTAATATTAAATGTAAACATCATTCAATTAGATTACATTTAATATTATTTGAGTGTTATTTTTATTATTATAAATGCTATTAAAAATGACAATAGAGATCTTTTTTTCAAGCCTTATGAATTGTTTACTCCATTTATTTAAAAAATGTGTTTTAAAATTCATTTATTTATTAAAAATGTGGTAGATAATGACAAAATTAAATTTTTATTTAATTTTTCATTAAATATAATAGAATAATAAATATACATATTTTTAGTTTTTCATAAATATATATTTAAAGGAGTAATTTTTGATTAATAAATTAGTCAATATTTTTAATAAATATTTTAATTAAAATTAACTTAATTTTCAATTATCTAATATGATTTTATATATTAGACAATAAAAATTTATTCAAGATTTATTAAAATTTTTGTTTAAGTTTAAAAGAAAAAAAAATTCTTAAAAAGTTTGAATAATTTCTTTAAATTAAATATTAATTTATATATATATATCAAAAAATATAAAATACACCGTACACATGTATTATTCAATTATATTTAATAAAAAATGATATAAAAACTTAATTTTATCTTTTTTATAAACAAATGAGTTTAAATGACACATTTTCATAATTAAAAAGATTTAATAACATATTTTTTTAAAATAAATAGACTAAACCACGTATATTTGATCTAAATAAAGAGACCATATGCTTACTTCATTCTAAATTTTAATATTCTTATTTTTTATAATTTTATAATTTTTTTATATATAATATAGAATATATATATATATATTTTTATCACCGAATTTTGATAATTGTTACAAAAATATTATTTTACTATTTTCACACCATTAAATTTTTACAAAAAAAATATAAAAATATTATCTACATCAATTAATTGAGAATATGGTGAATATTTTTATTATATTTATAAAATTTAATTGTATGAAAATAATAAAAATATTTGATAATATTTTTATGATATTTATAAAATTTAGTAATATAAAAATCAAAATCAAAATTCAATAATATTTAAACACATTATAAATAAAAAATATCCCAATTTTAAAATTTTATTTGTTTTAATTTTTACATTTTTAACTAGAAGGATATAGGAGATTCTACTGTATCTCTACTGTATTCTATGCATATTCGATTGTTAATTAGGACAAAATTATCAAAAGAAAAACTATGTTCATGATTTAACTAAAAACAGAGTAAATTAACAAAGAAGTTATTCAAATTAAAATGAAATAATATTAAAGGAACTTAATTGTTATTAATTATATATAATTTCAAATATCAACTTTGCAAACAGAAGAACCGAGCAAAGGAACCTGACCCACAAATCCTTTCTTCAAACCTATCAAGAAATCACATTTAACATAGATCCTATAATGCCCTGTCTTTATAGTTCCAGCTTTCCATCTAAGCCTACCCAACAACACTACCCTCAAACTCACCACCCCATATGCCTCATCCATTATCAATCCATTCACTACCTCCATCGACACCGGCACCGGAGCTCCGCCTCCCATCACCGGCGAAAATGCAATCGTGCTATGCGTCTCATGAAAAAAAGGTGGCAACATCACTTGTGGTGTGATAGCTTGGCTTCTATAAGAGACAAAAGCAGAGAGCTTGTCATAGTAAATAGAGACTCGCTTGTTTGGGTTTCTGGTAGCAATTGTGAATTGCATAGTGGTGGTGAGTAACGGTTGGGATGAGACGTTGAGGTCGTAGATGGCGACGCCGATGACAGTGAATTGAGGCTTGTAAGGGCGGTAGATGAGCCAAAGTGTGAGAGCTGTGACACCAACTAAGAGTAGAAAGATAGCTATGTATATGCAAATGGCTCGGCGATGGTCGGTTGGTTTGTGGTCGTAGGATGTAGGAGCCATTTGAGTTGGCATTGGTGGTTTTTCTTGTGACATCTTTGCTGGGTTTTGGTGGGTTTCTTCTGAAGCGTGCTCTTGATCTGCCATGAATATTAATTTAGGATCAGATCAGGTATGTACTGAAAATGAAAACGTGAAAAGGAAGGAGGGGGGTAATGAAAATTATGGCATTAAACTAATTAGTCTGAAGTAGAGAAAAGAGTTAGAAGTAAGTAGAAAGAATCGGTGGAACAAATGGATCATAAAAAGAAAGAGATAAACTTTGATTACATACAGACTAGGTGTGCTTTTTGACATATTCTTCTTCTTCTTTTTTAAATATGTTTTATTTGTATATGTATCCTCTTTTCCTTTAGTACCATTTTTCCTTTCCCTCACTTTATTTTACTTTTTTTTTCTGTACAATTTAAATCTTACACTGTAATTACGAATCCTAAACCTATAACATGATACCGTTTAGCCACATCAAATTATTCTACTATTGATATGTCGGTGTAATTGATGATAAATTGAGATAGAGATGTTAAAATAATTGTAAAACTACTAATAAAAAGAAACAATTATATGATCGATTTATTATTTTTAAAAAATAATATAAAATGATAATAATTCCACCGTAAAAGATAATAATTTAATATATTTTATTTAAATTTGGATAATATTTGTGTTTTTTTATATATATTTTAATCAATTATAACATCATTAATATATTTTATTAACTCTGTATAATATTTGCTCTTTATATATATTTCAACAGATTATAACTTTACACATAAATATATTATATAGTTGATGTGAGTGCTTATTTCACTATTCCTCATTTATCCGATGAAAAGCTTTTGGTAGAGTCAAACTATTCTCCTTTAATGAATGCAAATCCTCTCTTTATGTCCAAAGTTAGAACTATTTATCTAATCTCTGTTAAAGCATTCTCATCTATAAAAAGAATTTGTAATAATATTTACAATTGATAAATATAATTCTGCCGATCAAATATATTGTGCTTGTCAATGGCATATACACTAACAATATCTGAGATTTACAACAAATTTGTATGGATCATCCTGTCCTCACTAATTACCACTTAAATTGTTTTTGATTATTCTGATATAAAATAAATTATTACCGTGCAAAACAACTAGACTTGCGAGAAAAGGAAGCTGTTTTTAAGGGAAGTGCTTCCTCTGGCAGACAAATGCATTGAAATTTATAAATGTTTTCCCTAAACTCGTGAACAATTACTGCAGCAGATCGACTACCGAGCATTAGGTGTCAGCATTTCGAGTTTCAACTTTAAAGCACGATATGATGTAGTTGGGCAGTGCCTCGTCAGATCCCACGCGTAACTTGGAAAAGTTGAGTGAATCATAAAGCACACGTCGTTCTTTGCATGCAATCTTGGTTTCTTTTGAGTTACTTTGGATGGGACCCATTCCCAACCCAAAACCCACGTCATACCAACCAAGTACTAACATGTGATATCCTTTCTTCTATTTTGGACTTGTTTAGCGTTTTCTTGATAGTGATACACATTAATAACACATGAAAATAGTGATGTAATTTAAGTTTTGATAAATTTTCACCCCACAGTAACCGATGTGCGTAAAAAATGTCGCTAATTAAAGTCCATGTTAACAACCAATTGCATAGATTAGTGCAGACACTTATCACTTCTAAGTTTTAATCCTAAATTTCAAAAAAGATATCCTTGTTCAGACGAGATAAACTTAATTAGCTTCTATCACGCAAATTCCATGTTAATCGGAAATGTATCTAGCACTCCACAAACTTCATCAACCATCATACCGATCGAGTAGTTGGAGTCTTACTTTGCCCATCGATGAATTTAGGATTTGTATTAAGAAGTGTACCATATTTATTTATTTATAGTAAAAGATAGTATTCTTAAAATAAATAACATTAGAGGAAATTAATTATTTAAAAATAATCAACGAATATTCATATTATATTTCTATTAATTTTGTAGCTAAGTGTAGAGACGCATGTATGTATTGGTAAGGAGGAGTAATGTACCACCTCGAATTTCGACATATAAGTTTTAAGATATAATATTTATAAAATTATAATTAAATTACTGTAAAAAGTTCAATATAAATTATAAAATTTAAGTTTTTAATATTCAATATATCATTAAAATTTAATAATTTGAACATATTTTATTAAAGGAAGATACATATAACATATTTTTCAATTAAAAATAAGTAATAAATGAAAAATAATTAGTATTATTTTTTAGTATGTATATGGTATCCCGCTTGGATGTAAATCTTAAATCCATCGGTGACTTAATCTTTCATATCTACACATTTTCTTTATAGAACTCTTTAGTTTTCTTTCCACTTTTTTGTGATGTGATCTCAAATAATATTAGAATAGATTATATCTAATATGGTGACCATAACCACTGTATATATAGTTATGAATTTTTTTAGTTATCTTTATATAGGTGTTAAATTTTATGACTAATTAAATAATTTATTGTGATTTTGGATAATTTTAAGTCTTAAATTATGATTTAGTAAATATAAATTATGTTATTGTATGAATAAAGTTTCAATTATTTATTTTTTAATGTGTTTAATTTTATATTTGAATGTCAAAACATACTAATTTTTTGAATTAGGTATACAACTTGTTTGATATTTAGTTCCATTTATTGTTAGATTATGAAGTTATTACGAAATTACTAATTTTTATAATTGAATTAACAAGTTACAATTTTTACTACAATTAGAATTAAATATTTAGGCTAAAAATTGTTAACGATATCAATTTCATTTAATTTAGTCATTATTTTTTGGATTATGATACAAAAAATGAATTAAATCTATTATTCATAATTTTAGGTTGTTCAAGAGTTAGATTGATTAGTTATAGGATTGTTAGTCAATTATGATAAAAAGTAAAAAAAAGAACTTAAATTCTTAAAATTAATATTGAGAAAAGTAAAAAGGGATCTTAAAATTATTTAATAAATTTAAGATTTAGAAATTAAATTAATCATAAATTTATTGATAAAAACCCCATAATCACTTTTTTTTATTAATTTAAAGTTTTATATTCTTTATTATGTTTTTATTCTTACATGTTACTTTATTTTTTTGTAAAAACATTTTAAAAACCTTATTTGTTTCAATTGTGACATTTTAAGATTTTATTTTAAACTATTAACTAATAATTAAATTTTTAAAATCCTTAACGAGTAATGATTCAATTATATTTACAAATATATAATTTTAAAAAATAAAAAAATAAAGTTAAATATGTGATGATCTAATTTAGGCCCAGTATGAATTTCATTGTGTTTGTAAATTCCATCGATGGATATCAGAGTTCCACAATCATAACTTATAGATTTATAGCTTTGTTCTTTGTTATGAACGAATAAGGTTTTTTTCTAATTTTTTTTATTTTTGATTCAATTCAATTTTTATATTTTTCTAATATTTTATTATTGGTTTAGGTTTTAAATTGTTTGAGCATTTAGATTAGCTACAAATCGTGACTTTTGATTGTATTTCAAAAGCTACTTTCAAGTTTTTAAGGATTTTTTGACCCATATGAAAAGCTCCCATTTTGAACAATCATTAGTGAAAATCAATAAATATTTTTTATTATAATCATATTTATCGTGTGATTTGGAGCATAAACATGTATTTTATTGTTAATTTTCAATCAAAAATAACAAGAAATCATGAAACAGGTCAAAGACAAGTTGAATGACTCAAATTATTGAAAAATGGGTTGTTTGGATGAAGAAGACGATTGGTGCGTGCAATACACCCGCATATTATTCATTGCGTATTGACCATGATGCACCTATCTTCAACTGGCGTGTTCAAGCACGTCCGACATCGAATTTACAAACGGCAACAACCATTGTATTCATCATTTTGATATTTTTTAACACAATTTATTTGCAATTTTTGGACTACCATAACTATCGATGAAATATTTTAGAAACCTATTTGCATTATTTTAAACCTTATAACATGAGAATTTTGGGCCAATATGTTTTTCTACGTATTTGTCCATTCTTATTAATGATATGTATAATTAATTATAAATATTTTAATTTGGATTATTTTATATATTTTTTGAAATGCACGTATTATAATTAATACAAAAATATTTATCTTATTCATTAAATGGTGGTTTTATTTTTAGATTCTAATAATTTAAAAGTAATTGTTATTTACCGTCGTAGGATTAATTACTATAAATTATTAGTTTCTCACTAAAATGCTACTATAAGATTTTATTTTAAAATTGCATGATTAAATTTGGTTTAGTTTTTCTAATAGTCATTGTTATTACTAAGATCTATACCCGAAGTGATCTTGCCATGTCGGTGGATCATTTACTTGATAGGATGCTTGGGACGATACAAATATAATTATAACTTTCTCCTTGATGGCTTATGTTATAATGTTGTTAATGTTAATTATTTAAAGTGAGGGCATTAATTTTCTTATTTTATTTTATATAATAGTTTATTATCGTTTTAAAGATCGTTGAGCCCACATAATGAATTAATTTATATAAAATTATGTTAAATATTACCATTAATTATGTGATTGTATACTTTACAAGAACTGTTTTCGTATAAATATGAAATTGTAAAGCTCATTACTATATATACGTATGTGAATCAATTCTTATTGGTTTTATTTTACAAGAATTTTCTCTATTGTTTAGATATTTATGATAAATCTGTGAATTGAAATAATATTATTTTTATTGGTTTCATTCTATGAGAATTTTATTTGATGTTTTATTTTTGCAATAAGTATGAAAAATAGAGTGATAATTTATTAATATTTTAAAAAAAATTCTTAGATAACATATTTTATGGTAACAGAGATCACTACTAGGTAGAGTTTGTTAAGGCTATTAGGTATTTAATACTTTATAAGAACTTGCTTTATGGTTATGGTACTTTGAAAATCTAAAAGCATAGGATATTTTATGGTAACTAAAGATCACGACTAGGTTTAGCCTTATGTTTAATGACATTTTGAAAAGTTGTAAAATAGAGTATATACATGAACATTTTAGTAAAATTTAATCGATATGAGTTTTTTTTAATATAATCACTTATTATATTAGGAGTAAAATAGGTAAATTACATCAAAATTATAACAATATTATTAAATAAATAAAATATTTTTCAAAATTAATTATATATGATACCTGTTGTGTGTTTTACAACACACAAAAACGTGCAAGTATACACGGTCACAAGCAATAATATTTGTAAGTAAAGATCGTTTCCACGGACATTTGTTACTATAGTTTGTCGAGTACTAAAATTGTATCTCTCTGATTTTATTCAAAACAATCGTTGTTTAAGAAAAAAAAGTAATAAGAAAATAAAAGAAATCTAGGATTGCAATTTTTCACCAAACTAATCCACTCAAATCATGTTATTTTCTTTTGATTTATATTTTTTGTACATTTAATTTGTCAACCGAAAACTTCTTTTTTATTCATACATCTCTTCCGAGCTCCGTATAAACACACCTCGTTAAATTAATTCACTATATCTCTATGAGAATTAAATTTAATAAGATTCATTAAGTTCTAAGTTTTCAAATGGTCACACATACAATTAGGGTATATTCCTATCTTTCATCATACATGTCATTCTATTTACGAGCAATATACACACAAATGCCTCTTCCAAGTTTATTTATGTGCCACGGATCGTTTCGATAAGATTCGTAAATAATCAAAAAGCATTAAGCACAAAATAGAACGAACAAATCGAACGTCTTATAAATCTATCAAAAATAATTAAAATTAAAGTTTCATAAATTTAGATAAAATGCAACCCTAGAAAAATTAAATTACTTCATAAAATTAAAATAAAAATTACAATACATAGAGAAAAATAAGATGAAGAAGAAGGAAAATTAAAACAACACTTAGAACAATTATTTGGCACATGCAGAACACAACAAAAGCCAAAAAATAGCTTTTACGTGTTTTGCCGTCCAAAACAGAGCAACACAAAAAAACTAAACTCTACCCAAAACTCCAAAATCTCCTAAAACTAATATCTTATCTCCTATTTATAGCTAAAAATAATACATCTAAAATAATACATTTTTTATTTTATTTTTTTATAAAAACGCGTAATAATTTGTATCGAAAAACAAAAATCACGCGTATTGATTTTATTAATTAAATCACGCGTGAGCTAGGGGCGCCGATTCTGCATTTTTTAAATTCTTTATGCATGCCACGTGTCAGCGTCTCATTCACTACAATGAATTAATGCGGACACGTGGCAGCTTCTGATTCGTTGCGGGAAACGGCGCAGGGAAGGATTGTCGCGCATGGACAACGGCTACACGCGGGCGTGATCCTGCGCTCTCGCGCCATGATAACATGCCATGTGTCATCACATGATTCGCTAAAAAATAGAGTGGGACACGTGGCAATTTTTGATTCGAAGAATGGATTCAGGTGGACACGTGTCAGCTTTTTATTGGAGGAAAATCTGGTTGCACGCAGAGATCAGCGCACGGGATCTGAGGCGCGCGAACGTGGGGGACAGCGACTGGATGTGTCAGACATGTGGGTCCTACCTGCACGCCGGCCTGCGAGGCAGGTGGGCCCCACTCGGGCGCCGAGCCGCGTGAAAGAATTTGCGACACGCGATTTGGTTGGGCATGATCTGGATGAGCGCATCGTAGCCGTTTATTCTTTGATCGGACGGTGCACGTTTGGCGCTTGTTGTTGGCGCGTGGTTCTTATAATCTGCGCAGAAAATTCAATTTTCTTAATTGTATTTTGACCCACAAATATATTTCAAATTACATTTTAAACTTTGGTTAATTGCAATGTTGTCTTTTTGGTAATTTAAATCGAATTTTAAATTTTTAATAATTAAAATTAAGTCCGATTTTAATTTAAATTATATTTTCAACTTTTATAAATTGCAATTAATCCTTCTTTTATTTGAAATTATATTTTTGGAAATAAATTTGTCATTTAAGAACATTTTCGATACAATTTATTTAATTTTCTTAAAATATATAAAAAACAGTAAATACTAATTTATTAAACTAAAATTACTAAAAATAGTGAGAACGTAGTAATTATAATTAAAAAAATAGGTGAAAATAACTATATAAAATATAGTTATCAATACCCAATTTGATGCAATCTTGATTATATATAGGAGTAATATGATTTTACGTGTGTGTATATATATTTGATAAAGCCAAGTTCACGTACACCTATAAAATCATATTTTGACTTGATTTTTGTTTTAGGAAAATGTTTTGAATAACTCAATTATAAATTTTCTTATTTTTCTATTCATATATATATATATATCCTTAAATTCAACACCATGATTCATTAGATAATTATTAGTATTTATAATTTTAACTCATTGTTTATTTATGAATTAAATTATTTAAAATTATATTTATTTCTTTGAACACTTCAAAATTAAAATCAAAATAAAGTATGAAAGTAATGTTTTTGTCATACTGGAATGTTAATTGTATTATGCTAAAGTTAATATTTTTGTAATTAGTCAACGATGAATTTAGTATATTAATTCAATCAATTTTATATTAATTTTTTTTAATTTAATATCTTAAAAATATTTATATGATAAAATTAGTGAAAGACTTAAAAATTTATATTTTTAGGTTCAAGCGAGAATAATAACAAGGTATACAACACTTAAAAATAATACTACAAACAAGGTTTAAATAGTGGAACTATAATAATAATATCAAACTTCTTGATAAAAATGATTAAATATTTATAAAATTATCAAAATAATATTATAATTTTAACAATTTAGACTAAATTTGTCAATAATTTGAAACTCTTGAATAAATTAGAATAATGATTAAACACGTAATATATAGATATAATAATTACAAACAAATTTTAAACATCGTAACCAAAAGAGTATATGATAATTTTTGTTTCTGATATATTTTCGCAATGTTTAATTATTTTGATAAAAAAAATATTTTTATTTATTAAATTTAATATCAAACTAATAAATACAATAAAAATGATTAGAATAATTGTAAAATTATGTGTATGACAAGAGTTTTTACATAAATTATGTAAATAATATTATAAATTGAATGATTTGGAATAAATTTATCAATAATTTTAAACTTTTGAATAAAGTTCATAAAGTTAAAATGTTAGAAAATAAAATAACTAATGTTACTAAACTAACGTATCATAGTTATTATTACTACTTATTATTTACATTGGATAGAGTAATAATAACTATGAATTATTTAGCCATTATTGAGAAAATTTTCATTGTGATTAGCGTCAAAGGTGGTATTTTGTTCACCTCACCATGCCAATTTGGGACAACACACGGGTTAGTCCATACTTATTATAAAACACGGATGGCAAATCCTGATTATGTAATAGCCTAATAGGTATAGGATTTGTCTGTGTCATTATCAAATTTAGAGGCCCGGATATGTTGGAATTTGGGCCGGGCTCCAATATTGGACGCAATGAATCCATGGGCCAACATTGATTTTTGTGGACCATGTTGATCACATAAACAAATAAACCGGGAAAATCCGGACTAGAGATGTTTAGAATTTTGTTTATCGAAATAACATCGTGGTTCAATTAGGTGAGATTATATTTTCTAAAGAAACAGTACAAACATTATTGAATTTGCATTACACTCTCTCTTTTACAAACAATATTGTAAGATTAAAAATAATAATATCAAATATAGACCATTATGGAGGAGTATATATTATTTATACATGTCAAAAAAATTTAATTAAATAATAAATTATACATGTTTTTTTAGATGTAATATTAATAAAATGTCATTTCAAAGACAGATAAAATAAAATAATGTATAATAAATCGGAAATTAAAAGTTCCTCAAAAAGAACGACAAATAGCTCACGGCCAGTGGTAGAGCATTTGACGTATAAAAGACTGTATTTACACCTAATAATGAAATTGATAAAAATAACATATTTACTCAGCATTTGACTGCAGAGCAAAAGGTCACCGGTTGACAAACCCGGTTGGGCCTCTGATTTAAACTATTATTATCTAATTTAACCCGCAGCATCTTTTGTTATTTACTACATTCCTTTCATCTATCCCGAAAATTGTCTTACAGAATTGAAGCCGAAAAGATAACATTTTAATTTTTAATAAAAAAATTATTTAAAAAAACTATTTATCTTTAATTTATTATTTTTATAAAATTAAGATATATTTTTAATTTAAATGATTAAATAATCTAAATAAATTAATATGAGTGACTTATGTGACATCTCATCCATTGTAATAATATTATATATATTTTTTGAATTCATGGAGTATAATAAGTTTTGTTACAATTAAAACCAAAGGCCTAACATCTTATTGTCTACATTGAGTTATAGTACGAATCAACTAAATTTTTTATAAAAAATTAATTTTATATATATTTTTAATATTAAATAATTAATATATTTATTTGTAATAATATATTGTGTTTAATTTTTTTTATATATTTTGATATTTTATTACGTGCAATAACAATATTTAATAAATATATGAATAAAAGTGACATGACCAAGTAAACATTTATTTTCACATATTTAATAAACATTAATAATACACATAGAATGGTACCCATATGTATTATGTAAAAAAAAACTTTTTAAGTCACTATGATGTGAATCATAATACTTTCAATATTTAACTTTTGTTTAATTCATGATAATAAAATATCACTTTAAATGTTATAGATACTAAAAGTAAAAAAAAATATTGATGATAAAATTCATACTAAAGTTCTAAAGGTCTATGATTTATATTTTCAAAGTTTTTTATATGGTTTTTACTTCAAAAATTAATTTTATCCGATATTAAACTATTTTACATTTTAGAACTTATAATTTTTGAAATATTTTGCTTTTAATTCGCTTACATTAAACTTTAGTTAAGTAATTTAATTATACTGATGTTATTTTAATATTTATTTATTTATTCAATTTTTATCTATCTATTTATGTAATATAATATTTTTTATTCATTAATATTTAGATAAAAAAATTATTTTATATAAAAATATACGTCAATTCCCTCAAAAAATATTTTTAGCTCTTCTTTTAATCATAAATAATAATAAAAATAATTATTAATTAAAATAACAAAATTTAATTTTTTATCTATAATTAATTTACATATATAATATGAAAATATCACAATTTATATAAATATACTTTAAGTTTAGAGACGTCAGTGCCTTTTGGTGTAGTGTCATGTTCGAACTAATTATAACCAGTAAGGCAGTAACCAATCTAATTCATAATTTTTGTTTTTGTTTATTTGTTTAATTTTTTAATAATAAAATAAACCTAACATTTAGTAGTCAAACATGGTGCCATTATTTCCTCCGAAGCATTCAAAATGAAGCTCGTATACGCAAATAAAGTTTTCCATAAATGGTGTAGAGTCTTCAATTACACATATCATCATGGTGAAAGAATCTATAATTTCAACAACATTCAATAAAAATATATAAAAATTCTATATTTATTAAACGATAAACAAAAATCCTAATTCTAAATTTATCATTGATTTTTTTCATTGTTACTAAAACTAATCATAAATAACACATAAATTATAATAAAAATTTACTATTTAATATCAGATTATTTTATAAATACAAATTAAATGATTAATTTAAATAATAATAATGTGATTAAATAAATGTTAATAAAACTTACATGTCTTTACATGCTATCACCAAATTTAATCCAATGATTCATGCAATTGAAATAGGATAACATTATATAAAAAAACAATTTTTTTATTTCAAAAAGTTATTTGATAAAATTATAATATAATAAAAAAATAAAATAATATTACTAATGATTTGATATTTATATCAATTCTCAAAGAATTTTTAATATTGAACCAAATTATCTTCTATAAATTTTAAACTTTTTGAAACCAATCCAAATAAAATAGGAAAATAGAATAATATAGGTTGACTTGATTCGTATTAAATAGAATGGTTCATATCATAAAAATTTGAACAACTTGTAGTGTTGCACCCTTCTCATAAGATTTTAAATTATTGTTATTTTTATAACATCACATCGTTAACTTGATGATATACACAAATTTAAAATTTAAATTCATATTTTTACAACAAATATTATTATTTATAATTACAACTAAAAAAATTAAAATAATAAAAAATATGTATGTATAATTATTAAATTATTATAAATATTTTTTATTATAATATAATTATGATATGTATAATATTTAAACATAACATAATATGTTTAACTGGATTAGATATATTAGATTATAAAATTTGTTAATTGAAATCCAAAAAATTAGATCAAATTTATTAATTTAAACAAATTGATAAAATTATTGACTTATCCCTAATACATAATATGGTTGAAGTGCATGGTCGTATGATTAATGATTATAAATTATAACCACTTTCTCCTCTTCCCATTAGTGGCGTTAGTAATAATATGTTCCCATTAGTGGCGTTAGTAATAATATGTATTTTGATTAAACAATTTAATATATACTTATGTTTTTGAGTGAAAAGTCAAATGAATTTATGGTTATAAATAAAACAAGATAGAATCGTCCTTCGTTTATAATTTAAAATGTATCTTATATTTTTACTTAAAATTTTTAATTTAAAATTTATTTTATATTTTTACTTAAAATCCTTGTATGATATACCGGGATCCTTATTGGAGAATGGGACTCCTAAACGAGTAATAAAGATTTATATAATATTTTAAATATTATTTTTTTATATTTTTTATATTTATTATAAAAGAAAAATTATAATAGAAAAAATCCAATAATAAATATTTTTTAATAGTGAGAATAAATATTTTATAATGAGAAATAAAATTTTGAGTTAATGAAAAATAAAAAAATAAATAATATTTATGTGAAATAGAAAAAATAAAATATATGTAACAATAAATATATAATTATTTTATATTAATATAATCTTATCATAAACTTATATAAATAATTATAAGATTTTATAATATAACTTAAATACGAAATATAAAATATATAATAATTTGAGTTTATAAATAATTAAATCTATAAAAAATTAAATTTTTATATATTTTTTAAAATATAATATATAATTTAAGAATGAGAAAGACAATCTACATCCTTTCCTATTATATAATACGGATTTTATTTTCTCTTTTTTGTAACTATCTTTTAACTCTAACTGCATAATCTATATAGGGGGATTTAACCCCATATGAACTTATTTGTTCGGTTTTTAGATTTCTTAAAAACACACTTAAATTAATTAGTGTTTACTTGAGGTTCGAATTCGTGATTTTGAATTATTATTTTTCCCGTCTTTGCATACATTTATATATAAATAAAATAATGAGAAAATAATTAAAATAAAATGGAAAATTATGCCAGAGAAAAACAAAGAAAAGGAGAAAATGAGCATGCATGGTTAAAACGTCTAATGTCAAAAAACCTCCAAATAGATCGATCACTCTTAATCTCTCATCCAATAGGTCATGACTCTTGACTCATGATGAAAGGCCAATCTTTAAATCCATCATCTACTCTTTTTTTTTCTTTTCTTTTGTATGTATGTGTGGTAGCTGCAGATATATGTACGTGTGCTTAGTTTGTGAGTGTTTGCATGAAAGAAATATTGAAGAGAGAGAATGGAGGGCGATACATGGTAGTTTAAAAGATGGTTTTTCAAGGAGATTTTAAGGTCGAAGGTCATAGTTATGGATGTGGGCGTGCTGTCTTACAGTATATAATATAACTCTTCTAGTTGCCAACAGTACCGTCTTCCATGTGGACTCTTATTCACACCCACATCCCATATTTGACCCTACTCTCTTTTTTCATCCCCCAATCAATGCATCCCTTCAATTAATACATCACTTTCTTTCCCATCTTTGTAGGTAGCTACCCTCCTCTTAAGAAACTAACCCCACCTCCTTTATTATTATTATTATTATTATTATTATTATTATTGTTATTATTATTATTATTATTATTGTTGTTGTTGTTGTTGTTATTATTAATTAATTGTGCATTTAATATATATAAAAATGGTTTTGATCATTTTACAAATAGCTTCCCTTTTTGTATGATTGATTTTTTAAGAAGTGATAAGAAAAAAGATAGATATTTTCTTTCTATTTATTTCTCTTAATACTCTTTATTCTCTATTTTTTCTAACTTTGACTAACCTATCAACTTATTATAACACTAATAAATAATTTTGTTATATAATATATATTGTGACTTCTTCCGATAATAATATAATATTATGACTTATTAGTAATTTCACATTGAAAAAATTGCCATACACAGTTTTTAACAATAACTTCAATTTTTCATTAAATGTCCACCGTATAATTGAACATAAGTAAGCGTAACTGTTAAAAAAATGCATCCTATAATAAAATTTGATTGATGTGTATTGTACTTTGGCCATTTGTGGTCTGTGACTCTTATATATAAAATCCTCTCCTACATGATCCCACAGTACTATCCAGCATATATATTAGTTTAATTTCCTTAATTTTTTTTCTTGTACTTTTTAGAAAGGCATGTTATCTTACTTTCTTTGTATTCTGTGAATTTTAAGTAGAATACACCTTTTCTATATATATATATAAATATAGTCCAATCGAGAGAAGAAATTAAACCTTATTTAATTTTCAACGCAAATTCGATCCCGAAAACATGAGTATATCAGTAAACGGGCAGTCCCAAGTTCCCCCTGGTTTTAGATTTCATCCAACTGAGGAAGAACTCTTGCAATACTACTTGAAGAAGAAGGTTTCCAATGAAATGATTGATCTCGATGTTATTCGTGATGTTGATCTCAACAAACTTGAACCTTGGGACATTCAAGGTAATTTTTTTTTTTAATTATATCGACGATTAGGATTGCAAATAATATTTTCAAAAATGGGTTGTAATTAATTAGTATAGGGTAATTGTTTTCAGAGATGTGTAGAATTGGAAGCACACCACAAAATGATTGGTATTTGTTCAGTCATAAAGACAAAAAATACCCAACTGGAACTCGTACAAATAGAGCAACATCTGTTGGGTTCTGGAAAGCCACTGGACGTGACAAGATTATTTATAGCAACTGCAAGCGTATTGGTATGAGGAAGACTCTTGTTTTTTACAAAGGCCGAGCTCCTCATGGCCAAAAATCTGATTGGATTATGCATGAATATAGGCTCGATGATAATGCTAATAACACCAACAATGTAAGCTTTCCCTGTTATTGTTTATTTGATTTTTGAGATAAGGGTGCATGTTGCATTATAGTTTTGAGCAAATAATTATTTTAGTTACTTAGTTGTAAATTAGAGTCTTTTAATTACATAACTTTAAAAATAATTTATTTATTAGTCTCATAATTTTAGTTTTTAAAAATAAATTGTATATTGTTTTTAAATTAGTAGGATTAAAACATCTGAGTTGAAAATTATCGAATCAAAATACTCATTTTTTTTAAATTATGCAAAGTTACATACTTTTCACCCTTAATATATATAGGTGTCTCAAACATGTGACTTGATCTCTATTAGGTGAGCATGGTAGTAATGGGAGGTGATGGATCTCAAGAAGATGGATGGGTGGTTTGTAGAATCTTTAAGAAGAAAAATCACCACAAAACCCTAGACAGTCCTATATCGAGAACTTCCTCAATCACTTGTAGTGAAGGATTAGCTTTAGAGCATATGCTTGACTACATGGGTTCAACACCAATAGCTTGCAAGGAAGAGAATGATCAACATTCAATATTTATAAACAACTGCAACCTCACCACTACCTTTCTTCATCAACCCAATATTCAAACAACTTCAGGTATCAATAATGATTTCCATGAAAGATTCTTGAAGCTTCCAAGCATGGAAAGCCCAATTAACTCAACCGGTAGCCATAATTGTTACCAAGTACTCAACACCAATAATAATAAAAATAATATTGATGCAACAGAGATGGTGACTGTGGATTATAATAGTAACCAAATGACCAGCATGGCCGAGATTAGTAGTACTAGTTCAGGTATGATCACCAACTGGGCAGCACTGGATCGGTTGGTAGCTTCACAACTGAATTGCCAAACAGAGACTTCTAGGCAACTAGCATGCTTTAATGGCCCCACCATCATCATGGATGGTGATGACGAAGATGACGATGACGATGATGATCATGATAAAGGGCAACCGCAACAAATTCATCAAAACCACCTTATAACATCATCATCATCATCAATCTCAATATCCAACAAATCTTACCCTGCCAACCAAGATCACTACAATAGCGAAATTGACATCTGGAGTTTTGCTAGATCATCATCATCAAATTTGTCCTCTTCAGACCCACTTTTCCACGTGTCTAATTCTCCTATATAACAGAAAACCCCAATATAATATAGTATTATTATTATTATTATGCAAAGTTGCTAGCTAGTAATTTCATACATTTTCCAAGTCAAACCAACATATAATTACAGTTAGATAAATAATATTTCATTAATGTTATATATAATTTGTTTGTATGTCATGTAAAAGTAATATTAAATAAATAAAACGAAAAAGGTAATCTCAATTTACGAGTTTCAGATGGGGTGGCATTGTCAAATGTCAACTAATATCTTATAGCTTAATCACGCTGTCTACTATTAATTTCAATTTTTTTTGAGAAATTTTAAAATTAATTGCTGTTTATTATTAATGCTTTTAATTAAATGATACTTTTAATGTGATTCTAGTTACTCAAAAAATATGTGAAATAAGTTTTAATGCAAACTTATAAACCACATTAACCACTAGCATATATTGTTGGAATTTTTTTTTGAATTTATTGTTGTTTGTGATCTCAGTAATCTTCGATTCAATTTTTCAAAGTGTTAGATTATGTGATTATAAAATCATATTAAATAATATATAATTTTTTTTATTATTTCAAGAGACGACTTTAAATTATTGTCCATAAGATGCAATATCCCATCAATTTAATGGTGCATTAAGTTTCGGTAAATATACTTTCAAGATACAACAAAACCTTTTGTTGTCTTCTATGTATATTTATTAAAGAACATTTATTGTTATTTCTTCAACTTTGTATTATTCTTTTCTTTAATTTTATTTTTTAAATGGATATAAGTTGAAGAGTCCTATTTATAGATTTCTATGCAATCATTCCTAAAATGTTATAACATTTTAATAAGTTGTGATTTTAAAAAAAATAATGTAATTGTTTACGAATAATTAAAACTCATCCAAAATACATATTATTTTAGAAAATTTATAACATTTAAACATTAAACATAATCTCCAACATATATAAGGACGGTCATATTATGCGTTTCATGTGATCACCATCATCTTCTCTTTCTAACTGGGCAATTATAATTCGTACCTTTTTTTATTTTTTATTCTGGGATTATCAAGTTGGTATAAAAGTTTGATTAATTATTGCACTATATATATATATAATATTGAAAAAATAAATCAAAAGTATAATTATCTTTTGATCAAATGGTGTGTCGGTTTGTATAACATGTGCTAAAATAAGCCAGAGCTCCTCGGCGCTCTGGTCCATTTAGGCTTTAGCAGTTTAGCCTAATTGATCACTGTATGACTAAAAAGTTGGCGCTGAATTAGCTAGCATAAACATGAGAACCCACAGAGACCGACAAAGGCACAAAGAGACTATACTTTTCCTTAACTTTAAAAAAAGTCAAAAAGGTTACTCCATCGATATTTATATAACGTCACTTTTTCGTCATATATCAAGTGAGTTAAGTATATTCATTCATCCACCTAATTTCAAGAGAAATTATTATATGTGATGAGGTATTATTATTAAGAATAAAATGTATTATTAATTTTTAAATTTTAATTAAATTTACGTATTAATTTTTAAAATTTTAAAACATACAATTTGATATTTATTTTAAAATTTTATATATAGATTATTAAATTTTTAAATCATATAATTTAATCTTTAAAATTTTAAAAATTTTCTAATAGTTTTTAAATTTTTAATTCATAAATAAATATTTTAATAGTTTAAGTAATATATATGTGTAAAATATTAAAAAATTGAAAACTAAATTATAAGGTTTTAAAGTTAGGATATTATGTGTAATTTTTTATATATTTATAGATTAAATTATACATTTTAAAAATTTAAGTATGTTTCAAGAATTAAATATAACCAAATCACGTAATGCACCGAGAATAATTGCATAAATAATCAAACAATCAAGAAAAATAAATATGCAAATAAAACCAAAAACACATATAATTTTTAGAGTTGTTCTTCTTCACAATATGGAAAGCTTATATCCACTTAAAAGTAAACCATATCCTGCCCATCTTATTGCGAACGATAGTTTTGTATAAGAGTGTTAATACAACCATTAGCCACAAGCAATTCTCTTGAGTCTATTTCCCTCAAGCTTACAACATCTATATACAAATGAAACTTCCTTTTGTGCTATTTTATAATGTATGATCCCAAGAATCTAATGAGATAATATATATATATATATATATATATATATATATATATATATATATATATATATATATATATATATATATATATATATATAGTTTTACATAGATCGACTCTATATATAGAGACCTTAATGTTAAAGTGTATCTACATATAGCCTATTCAATCTTCAATTCTTGTTATCAAATCAACACATGTTTTGTGCCTTTTATGTAACCCATTACATAAACTTAAACTAACATAACCACCCTTACAAACTGCTAACAATAATGACTAACTTTTAGTTGTCTCACACCTCACAAATCTCCACCATTGTGACCGGGAAGTGAACCATGAACTAATATATGAACTTAGCTCTACCATGAGCCAAGCTTACGGTGCTGAGATCCAAAGCAAGTAACGGCGCAACTTAAACTTGCTGGTTGTAACTGTTTTTATAAGCATGTTAATTGGATCACTTTTTATTGGTATTTTTTTTATACTTATTATCGTTTCACTTATTACATCTCTAATGAAGTGAAATCTTACATGTATGTGATTATTCTTCTCATGAAAAAATAGATTATTAAATGATATGGTTATCACACATAATAATAACACATAATTGAGTATATAATATTTTTGTTTTCAATGTTTGTTTAAGTGTACTTATAATATGGTTAATATTTTATACTTAAATTAGCTAATCACCAAGAACTTAAAATTTTATTTTATTACATTTAACCCAAAGTCAAATCTTACCCAAATTTTATTTGAGATGAGAAGTGACATAATATCTAAAATTGCTGTTGAAGCAAGTTTATAAAAACAATATTACCGATAACTTGAAAGTAACTGCTTGGGTTGAGTCGCGGACTAGGTCGCTCTCTTTAAGACGTTTCGCGGCTCTGCCCAATTTGTGCAAGCAACAAACTGCTCGTCGTCCCTGGATAAACAGCCGATTGATCTTAATCTCTGTCTCAGAACTTCACTACACTGATGAAGACTGGAATGCTACACCTGAAAATTTGTTGCTCGGAAAACTAAAGAAGAACTTAGAAATTGTAGAGAGAATTTTTTTTTCGTAGGGAGATGATTGCTAATTGTTGTGTATCAAATGAGAGTTGAAGCCCTCCTTTTATAGATTTTAGAAACTGTGTGGCAATTATGAATAAAACGGTAATGTCTGGGAATTAAGAGCGTAACGGTCATTCTGAGTAATGAAGAGTAACAGCCATTTTCAGATTAAAGACGAGTAACGGATAACGGATATATTTTTTATGAGTAAATACGAGCAACGACTCTTTTTTCTGAATAAAGAAAACAAACGGCCATATTCTTAATAAAAGAAAAATAACGATCATTTTTTCTAAGAAAAAAAAAATATATATATATAGCAGCCATTTTGTAAGTGGAAAAATTTTTCCTTAAAAGAATATTTTACCAAAAAATAAAATACCACCTCACCTCACACACACGCACTCGGACTCGGACTCGGCTCGGCACGGCCGGTTGGTCGGACGGCGGTGGCGACGGCGCGCGCGTGCGCGTGTGTGATATCACATTTGCCTAGGTCCTCTCCCCTTCCACAAAAGTGGGTGCCCCTTTGGGCCCAATCCCAATAGCCAACTCTTTACTATTTATACCTCTTTAAAATAATGTAAAAAAGTAATGTGGGACAAAGGCACATTTCCCAACAAATTTTTTTAAATAAATTTCATCTTTTTCCAACAATCCCCCACTTGAATTTTATATAAAAATAATTTTCATCGAGCAACCGATCAATTAAAATTATAAGATTGTCATAAGCGAAAAGGTGTCTATCGACTTGAACCTTTGCATAGTGTTGATGCTTTAGAATATACTAGAGTAACCGTAGTTTTGAACTCTATCTCTAACAATCATCACACACAACCTTTCCAAGGTGTAGTTTCGAAAAGCCCGTGCTTTAAGGCTACGTGCACGTGTATCCCAAGATAGTGAACACTCTAGTAAATTTTGCCCAAAAAAATTTTCATAGGAAGCGACCACACTTCCACATTCACATAGTGAGTCTCCACGCAGTACTCTGTAGCTATGTACTCCACTCATTACAGAGTATAGAACTCATTAAGAGTTTAACAAATAACTCATCCTTTTCTATCGCTCGAGGACTTCATGCCTAACAATATAGAATAGGATTTGATTAATAGCATGATACATCTCATATCACTTCATGACTTGTTATTACTCTTTGAACTTATTTCTTGGGATCTCCAGTCTATAAGTTGGGTTACCATCATAAGTGACTCTTCATTCTAAGGGCATTAATCCCATTCCTTTTGAGGTTTTGAAAACCTTCTCTTGGTAATCCTTTCGTCAAAGGATCCGCCAAATTTTCATCGTAACGTGCATGATCCACTCTTACTTGCTCTAGTTGAGAGAAATTCTCTAACGGTACTATGCTTACGACGTGTCTGTCGTCTATCTTGCCACGGTTTCCGAATCTTTGCAATAGCCGCGGTAGTATCGGCTTGTGGATCAAGACAAATGGTATCGGTCTTTCCCATAAAGGGATCTCGGTATAACAAACTTCTTAGCCACTCTTCTTCACTAGCATTGGCTAGTACTATCATTCGTACTCCATTGTAGATTGAGCCAATATTGTTTTGTTTCTTAGACTTCCAGAAAGCTTGACACCCTTGGTATGTTAAAAATATAGCCACTAGTTGCTTTGGAGTCTTACGATAAAGTGTTCCAATCTGCATCGTTGTATCCTTCTAAAACAACTAGAAAATTTTTATAATGTAATCAAGGTTCATAGTTCTCTTAAGGTATCTCATAACCCTTTCAATAGCATTCCAATGCTCTATACTAGGTCTCTTGGTAAACCTACATAGTAGTCCCACAACATAAGCTATGCCGGTGCTAGTGCAATCGTAGCGTAACGTAAGCTACCAATGATGCTCGCATACTCGGTTGTCTAACACCGTCTCCTGTTTCTTGAACAACTTTACACTAGGATCATAAAGAGTACATGCGCAGTTTACGATTAAAGTAATTATATTTCTTTAAGATCTTCTCGATGTAGTGAGATTGATCTAGAGAAATTCCCTTTTCGACCTAGTTATTTTTATACCAAGGATTACACTAAACCTCCAAGATCTTTCATATCAAAATTAACTCTTAACAACATTTTGACATTATTCACAACATAAATATTTGATCCAAAAATAAGCATGTCATCCACATATAAACATATAATAGTGCAAATATTATCTTCTAATTTATAATAAATGCATTTGTCACTTTCATTTATTTTGAATCCATGTGAGATAACTAGATTATCAAATTTTTCATGCCATCATGCTTAGGTGCTTGTTTTTAGACCATAAAGAGATTTATCTAATTTACAAACTTTATTTTCTTGACCTGGGATAACAAAACCTTTCGGTTGATCCATATAAATTTCTTCTTCTAAATCACCATTTAAGAAAGCAGCTTAACATCCATTTGATGTACTACTAAATCATGGATAGCAGTGAAAGAGAAAAGTACACATATGGAAGTTATTCGGGTGGCGAGTGAAAGGTATCAAAGAAATCAACATTTTCCCTTTGCACATATCCTTTAAATACAAGACGAGCTTTATATTTTTCAATAGTACCATCGGTTTAATTTCTTTTTTAGTATCCATTTACATCCAATGGTTTTGCAACCGGGAGGTAAGTCAACTAAATGCCAAGTCTTATTATACTAAGTGAGTCCATTTCATCATTTATGGCTTCTTCCCATAAGTTGGCATCTAAAGAAGATAATGCTTCTTTAATAGTTTGGGGATCTTCCTCTAAGGTATAAGCATAAAAATCGAGCCAAAATCGAGCCAAAATCCTTAAGGTTCGAGTCGTTTACTTCTTCTAATTTCGGTGTTTAATTCTTCAAGATGTTCACTAGTTCTAGTTATAGGTAAACTACTTAGAAGACGAGCCACTATTCTTAAATTTAAAGGGAAATCTATGTTCATAAAAGTCGGCATCATTTGATTCTATAACTACGATCTTTTAAGTCATAGAATTTATAAGCTTTACTATTCACAACGTATCCTATGAATACACATTCATATGCTCACTAGCAAGTTTATTTCTTTTAGGATCGGGGATTCTAACATAGGCTAAACAATCCCAAGTTTTAAAATAAGTTAAATTAGGTTTCTTATTTTTCAAAATTTCATAGGGTGAAATTTTATTTGTAGATTTAGGCACTCTATTTTAGCACATGTAAGCAGTTAATAAAATTTCTCCCACAATGGGAAGCAGCAGAGTTTAATAAAATTGCAACAACAGATTCAGTAAAAGTTCTATTTTTTCTTTCAGCTTTGCCATTCATTTCAGGAGAATAAGGTGCAGTTTTTTCATGAATGATTCCATGAGTTTTATAAAAATCATTGAAGATATTGGAATCATATTCGGTGCCTCTATCACTTCGAAACCTTTTTATTTTTCTGTTAAGTTGATTTTCAATCTCAATCATAAATATTTTAAACATATCAAATGCTTCACTTTTATTTTTCATTAGATATACATAGGTGTAATCCGGTCATCTATAAAAGTTATAAAATAGCGTTTTCCATTTCTTGTTAAATTTCCATCAAGTTCACATATATATCAATGAATTAATTCTAAAGGTTCAGATTCTCTAACTACTGATTTATGTGAAGTTTTGGTTATTTTAGCTTGACTACAAAAATCACATTTTTCAAAATCATTTAAAGATAGTTTAGGAATTAGTTCTAAGCTACTCATGTTCTTGATTATGCGTTTATTAACATGACAAAGTCTAGCATGCCAAATATTAAAAGAAGTCAACATATAAGCAGAAGAAGAGGTTTTATTAATTTCAACATTTAATTTGAACATGCCATCAGTGGCGTACCCTTTCCCAACAAATATATTATTTTTAGTTATAAGTATATAAATCACCCCTTATAGTTTGAGTAAACCACTTTGTTAAGAAGATAGCCTCAAACTAAGTTCTTTCTCATCTCTGAGTACGCAGGACATCCTTCAATGTGATGCTTCCAAAGGTAAATTTCAAAACCACCTCATGGTACTGACATCTTTAGTGGAGTGGGAGTCACCCAAAGACAGACTTTCTTATCCTCAGAACGAGATATGATTTGAACATGTCTCGATCATAGCAAACATGGCGAGAAGCACCAAGGTGTCTACCACCACCTCTGATCCACCAACAAAATTGACTTCAGATATCATAGCAATAAGTTGATCTTCGGTAAGGTTCGCCTGTGGGGCAGGACGATTCTTGCTCCGGTAGTTCCTAGCCAAGTGGCCAGGTCTATTACAACTATAACACATGAATGTGTTATTCCTTAAGGGGGGTTGAGGTCCATTCTGGGGAGGATAATTTCTATTTCTATTTTGGTGGTTACGGTTTTGATTATTACTACGATTATGAGTTTTCATATTTCTACCTTTAGGTTTCAGAATTGTAGATGAGGGTTTCTTATTGGTACTATTATTTGAGACTACGAGTACTTCATCTCTTTGGTCTTGTTTTCGAGCTTCTTCTTCTATTATTAAACGGGTTATAAGACTTTCTAAAGAAAATTCCTTAGTTTTATGCCTAAGTATATTCTTAAAATCTTTCCCGAGGAGTAATTTATCTATTATAAATTTTACTTGAAATTGTTCATCTAAAGTCATACCTTCGTGGTTATTTAGGTGTGCTATCTTCTCGATTCGTGATCGAGCTTCCACCGATTTTCCATCAATCATTTGAAACTTCATGTATGCGATAGCATACTTAGTACCAAACTCATGTCGTATTTCTTTTGAAGTTTTCCCCAAATTTCGCCGCGTGACTTATCATGTTATAATAATCATACAAGTCATCACCTAAACTGCTAAGAATATAGTTTTTGCATAGAAAATCATTTTCAATCCAGCGTCTAAATCTTTAGTTTAAAGGAGGATTGACTGTATTGGTTTTTAATTAGTAAAGACTTAAACGAATTTTTTCATGGTTAAGAAAAACAACATTTTTTGTCTCCATCTTTTAAAGTGTAATCCTTCAAAACGGAATGGTTTGTTTAGATCAAATAGCGATTAGCATTTCGATGAAGCAGATCGAAAGTCGTCTTAAAATTGTTGAAGCAAGTTTATAAAAAGATAAGAACAATATTACCGATAACTTGAAAGTAATCTTGGGTTGAGTCGCGGACTAGGTCGTTCTCTTTAAGACGTTTCATGGGCCGCTATTTGTGCAAGCAAAACACTCGTCATCGTCCCCAGGATAAACAGAAATAATCTTAATCTCTGCCTCGAACTTCACCCACCGATGAAGTAATCGAATGCTACACCTGAAAATTTGTTGCTCGGAAAACTAAAGAAGAACTTAGAAATTGTAGAGAGAATTTTTTTTTCGTAGGGAGATGATTGCTGATTGTTGTGTATCAAATGAGAGTTGAAGCCCTCCTTTTATAGATTTTAGAAATCGTGTGGCAATTATGAATAAAACGGTAATGTCTGGGAATTAAGAGCGTAACGGCCATTCTGAGTAATGAAGAGTAATGGCTATTTTCAGATTAAAGACGAGTAACGGATAACAGATATATTTTTTATGAGTAAATACGAGCAACGGCTCTTTTTTCTGAATAAAGAAAACAAACGGTCATATTCTTAATAAAAGAAAAATAACGGTCATTTTTTCTGAGAAAATATATATATATATATATATATATATATATATATATATAACAGCCATTTTGTAAGTGGAAAAAATTTTCCTTAAAAGAATATTTTACCAAAAAAGAAAATACCACCTTACCTCACACACACGCACTCGGCTCGGCTCGACACGGCACGGCCGTGACAGCTACAATTGGCGTGTGTGTTATCACATTTCTTTGTGTCATATCCCCTTCCACAAAGTGAGATCGGGGACCCAATCCCAATAGTAAACTCTTCACTATTTATACCTTTTTAAAATAATGTAAAAAAACAACGTGGAACAAAGGCACATTTCCCCAACAAAATTTTTTAAATAAATTTTATTTTTTTCCAACAACTTCTTTCTAGAACTATTGGACATTGCACCGACTAACATTGTTACAAGCTTACTGTTTACCACTAGGTTGACATTAATCAAATGGGAACTTAATCATATTGATCAATGATCAAACTTATTTTTGATATTTTCATTTTAGCCCCTGATCTGTTAGTTAATTAATATAAATATAGACCACGTTCAGGCATTCTTAGTTGTTTATTTATGTTCCCCAATTTTGCATTGTTAATCCATATATGCAATCTAATCGACCTCCTCCTAATTGCGAGTTGAATTTCCAGACAGAATCTATCATTAATCTTCCAACTTTTTTATCTTTATAATATATATATTTTTTTAATTTCCCGAACACATCGTCCAAAGTGGTAGACCTCCCACACATTATTGATCCAAGCAAATATCGCCTATCATTTTGGAATCAAATCGTATATTTACTTTTCTCATTTGCCTTCTTTTCCCCTCTCTTTTTGTAAAATTTTAAAATAATTCAATCAAAAGCAATATACTTATGAACTCAATAAATATTACTAGCAGTTTTCCTTTTTCACCCCATGATTTACACTTACCACTGGTTAACTTATTATAAAATTAAAAGCGTGTTAAAAAATGGAATTTATTTGAATAAATATTCAATAGTAGTATGTATGTTCCAATTTTTTTTTTTTTAAAATATATCATAACATAGATTACCATTGCTCCGTTATTTATTGCTAGAATTATTGGAGCTCCCGCAAAATTAATTTTAAAAGAAAATATTTTTGTAAATACGTTAAAATTTTATTAAAGACCAAAAATGAAAGCAAACCTTCATTGTTATTTCATACAATATCTCCAAATACTATTTTTTTTTTTGTCAATTTTGGAAAACTTCTTCATTTTTTTTTATTAAAGTGGTTCATTGAATAGATGAAGGTGATAATCCAAATAAAATTCAATTGAAACAATATTATTATTACAGTGTCTGTTTGAGTAATGAAATAAAAATAATGATAAATATTAAAGTAAAATTTATAAAATTATAATTAAAATAAAATTAAAAAATAAATTTTTTATTTTATTTTGAAATGAGATAAAATAAAAAAAATAATAAATATTTATACAAATATGTGAAAAAATATATAATATTTTAATGTATTTTTAAGATGTGTGAGAGTAACGAGCATTCATACTATTGTTAAAATATTTTATATTCCATTATAAATTAACAATTTAACAAAATATAATAATATTCTGAATCATTATCATTACCATTATTATTACTATCAACTAGACATGATCTAAAAGAAGTTGTCTAGCTCTTTCCACTTGTAAGTATATAACAAAAAATTCATCACATGTGGTTGACTTAAGGTTCTCCCGGTGGGATTTATCTCTACTATATTTCAAGTCAAATATTTGAATCAATATTGTAACTATCATTTAATTAAAAAAAAAACTCTATTACATGATAATTAATGTGCCCGAAACAGAGAAATACCGAAACCAATTTGTTTCATGGAGCAGCTGGGCTAGACTTTTTAAGAGTCCAGTACTATATTTATCTTCAATTAATTAATTCTCATGATCTTACTTAATCAGATTGAAGTTGCTATTTTCCCATCAACTTTTCTAATGGGAAAAGTTCCACGAAAATTAAAGTCATAAACCTATACATGTCTAAGACATCTCAACTATTATCTTGAAATTTAAATGTACACACGTAATACTTTTATGAGAATGACTATGATTGTGAACCCTTTTTTTCAAATAGTCAAATGGATAATAATTTACGAATCTGAAGCCTACCACAATATATATATACCACCAAATAAAATATGTAACTTCAATGCCGACGTACCATTAATGTAGCAATACTTCTATGTTTTACTTTTCATTTTCAAATACATGTTTTCAGACGCGGACGCACAATAATAATACATATCATACACTAATAATTAAGGTGCATGTCACAACTAATTAAAGTATATTTTTGTTGGATTAAGTAATTAAGTTAAATAAAGTTAGTTTTTTTAACTAATGAATTTAATGGAACAACTTTAAATAAAGTAATATGAGTAACTCATTTGATACATCTATGTAGTATATCACAAAATTGGACTATTTTCCCTTACTAAGTAGGTGCAATGCAATCTACAAGTATATGAATCATATAAGTAATATAACGTATCTAAGTATGGATATCGATCACACCGAGAGCTGTATAACTTATAATCGAATATTGATATAATTATTACAAATATTATTTGGACAATATAAATTTATAAAAAATGAAAAATAAATGATAACTAATTTTAAATCACCATACTCAACAAATATGAAAATATATAAGAAAACGATTTAGAAATTTTTAATCCCTAAATTTCTTAACATTGAATAACTAAAATTCTTCCCAATATAATCACCAATCAACTATATGATCAATTGAATATAACATAACATGTATTCTTCTCTCAAGTACACTACACACTATATATTAATTAACTTAATTACACTTTTATATCGATTAGATTGTATAATACTAATAAGAATCATACAGACATGCATAGAAAATATGTATGTTATTTAATCAAGACAAATAATTAAATAATTCTCTCAAATCTATTTATTTAATTGTTTCTATATATCAATTGTTGGCCAAACAAGTAATAACATAAAATTTAGATTAAATAATATAATTAAATTTTAATAACAGTTAAGGTAAAATACCATATCATCAGATGTAAAAAATTGAATTCATAAAACTCATAGATTAATAAATTAGCTAAACATAATTAAGTTTTTAAAACTCGGATTTTTGATAAAGAAAGACAACACGATAGATAAAGAAAGGAGAAGAAGAAAAGATACATTCAATATCTTGATTTGTAGTATTAATATTCTCTTGAATCATTCACAAAGTTGTGTCTCATTTAATCTCCTCTTGAACTTAATTTCTTATTTTCTCTTTTTGGTAATTGATAGGGTTTGTAATCTTAATTGTGTGCTCTTATGACCTCTATATGGTGCTTTATATAGATTGAAATTAATCATCATTAGATTAGGATTTGTATTACTTTGATTCAAAGACTGAGATTGAAGGTTAGGATTTTTCTAGGTTGACGTTTTTTAATCCTCGTTGTTTGATCAATTTAGCAATGAGCCTTTGATCAATCCACTTCTTTTGTTATCAATCTAGTTCTTGACCGGTCGATCGACCCTATAATTCTATATTTGTCCTCTTTTTTTCTATTTTTAATCTGTTTGATATCTTTTCACTTACATTGTCATATTAAACATAAATTAAGATTTTTCATAATATTTTAACACATAATAAGGTAAATAAATGGTTTAAAAGTGAATAAATAACTTTAATTTTATAGAGTTATCATATTCCTAAACTTAACTCTTTCCTTGACCTCAAGCAAAGTCAAGTCCATCTTATTAAAATGATATGAGCAATATATTCATAAATACATTTCCATGACAAGATAGTTCACATATCTATCAATTAATGTTCCATTAATATAAGAATATCCAAGGTTGTTGACGAATATATTTGTGTATGTGTTACATATGATATGATTCAATGCTCTCATAAAATGAACTTGTATAAGCATACTAACCAACTAAGTCTTAGAACAAGTTTTATAAGTTTATTTTTCACACTTCTCTTCACTAATGTAAATACACACTTAGCTAAATATTAATAAGGTTTTACATGCTTGTAGTGTAAGGCTTAAGTGAAGGTAGATAATAGATATATTTAGGTTTTTTTCACACCTTAGCTCTTTTATTCATCATGTAATATTTTACTTCAATTAAGCTTTCATTTGATTTTTTTGTGCACTCTATCTTACTATTCTTTTTATTCTTTTATTCCACAACTCTTTTTCACTTTCTTTTCTTTCTCTTTTCTCTTTTTATTTTTTTATAGCCTCACAACACCCCTAAATTTGTTTTTAATTTTATTATTTTTATTTTTTGTTTGGAGGGATAATTGGGTTGTGATTTTTTTTATAGATGTGAAGAAATAGAGTGCATTATATTTCATCTCGTTGTATAGCATAAAATATGATTGCATTTTTCATACAAGCAGAAAGTGTAGGGGTAAAGGTAATGTTTTTTTGGTTATGTTAAAAATGTGGCTTAAAGATATGAATGATTCTTAGTAAGACTCAAAAAGGTGACTGCAGATATAAACAATGGTTAGCTTAAAAGGCCAAATTGATCCAATAAAGGCCTAAATCATTTCTCAAGCTAAATACAACTTAGGATTTTACCTTAAGTGATGATCAAATAGATTCTAAAACATAGTAGACCTTATCAGCTAGTATAACTTATACCAAATTTTCTCCCAAATAATAACATCAAAATCAATTATGAACATGTGCATAAAAATATGAACTAATTCAATCAAAACTAGTAAGCATATGTCATGATTAATATAAGTATCTTAATGAACATGTTACGTTCCTTATCCTAGTCATGAAAATCAATTCTATCATTGGGTTTATATGTTTCATATGAAATATGGATGCATAAATTTTTTATGTATTCATCCATTTGTATTCAAATCATGATCGAAAACATCCTAAAAAATGAAAAATATCGTTAAAAAATGAAAATGCATACTAAACACTAAAGTAGATAATGAAGTTCCCTCCCCCACACTAAAATTGCATATTATCCCCTAATGCGCACATATGAATATGAAAAGGAGTGAAATGATAGAAAAATCCCTTAGCCATGACACACCACATTTATCATTAAAATTACTCAATCTTTGTTGTGTCATTGCCTTCCACATTTATTCAGGTACAAAACAAAAACACATATAAATAAAACAATGTTGGGTTGCCTCCCAACATGCGCCACATTTAGTATCCTTGGTTAGATAGTCATATAAGGTCCTAAGGTGCATCCACCAAGGTCATCATAGCCTATCATTTGACAATTGGTCTCCAAGATAGTACTTTACTCTATGCCTATTAACCATGAACCATTCTTTGTTTTTGTTTTTCAAGTCAATGGATCCATGGTTTATTACCTTAGTAATGGTGAATGAACCTGACCATCTCCTTTTGAGTTTACTCAAAAACAAGTTAAGTGTTGAATTTTTCAGTAACACTTTTTGTCTTGGTTTAATAATATGGTGCACAATTTTCTTATCATGCCATCCTTTTATTTTCTTTTTATACATTTTGATATTCTTATAAGTACTTCACCATTGCTCATCCAATTTATTTATTTGTAGCATCTTTTTTACCTCTCTATTGAACACTTTTGTTTGCTCACTTGATTGGAAATGGTAAGAATTTGAGTTTTAACTTTGGTAGTTCTTCAATGGATAGTTTGAATTTAGAACATGTCTCATGATACTCCACAACAACATTAGATACACACGTGGGAGGCATAGCCTCTAAATATTTCACATTATCAACAATATCAACTCGTATCATAGATTCCACAATTTCATCATTAAAATAAGTTGAATTAGTTTCTAATGAATTTATTACATTGTTCATAATAAAGTCTTGAATGTGCGTGGTTTAATAGATTTAATTAAATTATCATTATGAATATGTGTGTCTAAGTAATTGTAATGGTGTTCAAAAGCACGTGTGTTTACAAAATTAACAAGCACATATTCTAAAACATCGTTAGGGTGCATATTATAAAGTACATTATTGACTAGTTCATCAATAACATCTTTCCTTTAAACACAATTTCAAAATTTAAGAATTTAATGTTTATCATGTCGATATTAAATAAAAAGTTGTTGTAATAATTGATCTCTAATTAACTAAAAAAAATTATTAGTCTTTTAATTTTATCATTTTTAATATATTTACTTAATTTAAATATTAAAATAAATTATATTATAGTAGTCAAAATTAACTTATTAAAAAAATTATTTTTAAAATTATTTAGTTTCTTAACTTTTAAAATTTATTAAATTTAATCTAACATATTTAAATTTGAACTAAAATTATTAAACATAAAAATTAAGTTAAAATAAATTTTGTTAAACGATCAAAGTGTTAAAAAATTATAAAAATAATAGATAAAAAATATAGTTTATCATTATTTATATAATTTATCTAATTGTCATTATATCATATATATATATATATATATATTAAAAATTAAACAAATAAAATTTAGGCAAATTATATTGTTTTTTAACTAGAATATACACAAATAAAAAAGATTAATAAATTGGGCGAGGGCCGGAGAGGATATGCCGACAAATAACAGCTGGCCTAGGGAGAAGTCAAAACAGTTGAAGCATAATGTTTCCGGGCCTAAATTGGTTGTTGGCTTAGACTTTTGGGGAGGCTTGGATAAAATAGTTTCCGTTGTGGTCGTTAAAGGCTAGGTCATTAATTCTTCCTATTTTGTCATCATGGGAGAGAGAGATTTTACATGAAATATCATTACTATTAATTGTTTTACACCAATATAATCATTTATATACAAAATAGGATTATTATCACATTTTAATTTATTATTTTTTATAATATATTTAATATTAAATTTAAAAATTATTAAAAATATTATTTTACCTTTAATATATTTATTCTATGTTAATTAAAATTTATTAAAAATATTTCTGATAAATTTTAAAATTAGTATTAAATATATCATAAAAACAATAATATATGATTAGTTAATAACAGGACTACTTATTTTGTATAAATACTAATAATATATTTGCAATCAAAGCTAGAAGCTTCGGTCTAGTTTTAATCAAAGTGGGATAAAGATAAATAAGTATTCAATTCATATATAACTTACTTATTTAATTAATTTTATTTTAAATATCTTTTAAAAATAATATATGTTTATTATTTTCGTATATTATAAACATAGTTAAATATATATTCTTAATTTAAAATTTAATATAAATATGTTTTTATAATGGTAAAGGTTAAAAATATTTATATTATAAAATAAATATTGAGATTTGAAAATATAAAAAATAAAAAATTATATATATGTTCAAAATATTATAGAGAATGAATATATGTTTACAAGTTGATAATATATTCATCATATTATTAAAAAAAAATTAATGCCTTAAAGATGAAAAATGAAAAATGGGTTAAAAATAAATGTACATGAAGTTATAATATATATGCACATAAATTAATTAATAAATAAATTATTATATAATATTTGAGGGAATAAAAATACTAGCAGACAAAAGAATAACTTAAACGCAAAGGTTTTCTCATGGTGAGTTTTTTTATTTTTTATTTTTTAATATAAAAATGAATTCAATAATGCATATTTCTTGGTGAGTAAATACAACAACAGTATTTGTTTCCTGGAAATTAATAATTTTTGAGACAAAGGTTACATCTTTGATTGAAATAACTTAATTTGCAGGCACACGTTAAAAATCATAGAGTAGAGAGACTCATATATATTAGAATAAAAAAGACTATCATTTGATATTGAATTACTGTGAGCTTAGCTTTAATTACAATATACTAGTATGTCCCTCTTTGAAAATTAAAACAAATATTGCGTGCATGTGCTTGCAAACAAGTTTTGCATTAAAAATTATGAATAATAAAATAAATAAATAATTGTAGTGGACTTCTTTCTTATAAGTTAATATTTAAAACAATAACAACAATTTTGTTGAGTTAGAGTTAGAGTTAGAATATATAATTAAAATGTTATATTTCCTTCAGACTCACAAATTTATATTGTCATTTAATTGTTATTACTATTTTTTTCATTATTTAGATGTAATTGTCTTTCATTATTTATAAATTTTATTTTCAGTCTTATTATTATTATTTATTCTACATACTGTTTATATAAACCTAATAATAATAATAATATTTTATTAAATTAAATTCAATTATTATTATTACTAAAACCAAAAATGACAAGCTGTCTTCCATTTTGACATACAAATATAATATATCTATGTATTTATTTAGTACTAATTAGTTTGCATATATAGTACCAGTTATTATTTATTTAGTACTAATTAGTGCCGGACACATATTCCCTTTTTCACTAGGCAACAAGAAAACATAAGGTTTCAGTCGAAAAGGAGACACCTTTACCCTACAAATATATATAGTCCACCATTTGTGAATCTGATTAATAAGATATATTCACTAATTTTCAAATTAATTTGTAATAACCCCACCGCACCCCTTTTTTGCTGAAGAAATATATGCAAAAATATATATCTTTAATCTTTTGCTTAAAGAAAAGTTTGATGCGTATTATCATTAAATTAATCTTACACAGCCACTCTAATTGAGTGATATTTTGATATTTGAACATTTGGGGGACTAAGGTGCTATGCTATGTTTAAAAGAAGAAGAAGCAATCCTAATAAAGATCTTGTGTAATCAAGACCTATTATTATCTTTATAATTACTTAACCTCACTCAGAGCTCATATTTTTTTCTTTTTTACTTTTTGATCCCAAAACTCTGGGTATATATATATATATTATTTGCACTTCTAAGACGCAAATTTTATTGTCTTTCTTATTTTTTTATTTAAATAATCAATAGTAGGCTTGTAGCTCATGAATGGATGTGATTAGTTTAAATTTTATTGTTTAATATTATTAAGTAAGACATAAATAATAATATTTTAACGATCTTTAGTATAAAATAAATTAAATAAGAAATTACAAAGAAAAGTTAATAGGAATAGGTTGATTTAGGTTTATCTTATCATTTTTTTCTTTCTTTCTAAGTTATGGATGTAAAACATTAATTATTCTCAAAATTATAAAAAAATACTAAACATTATTATAAGTTAAATATGATATTATTTAATTACCATCGCTTATAACTCAATTAATTGAGCCTATCTCTTCTCAAAGTTGAAAAAATATTATTCATTCTTATTGATCTTATCTTCACATTTAAAGTGTGTTAGCTTTAGGTGGACTAAAAAATATCGATCGAATATTCTTTAATATAAATTAAGTATATGTTATTAGAAAAATTACATATTTCATACTAATTCACCTGTTGCAATAAGCTATTTTATATAAAGTACTAAAAAAATATAACAATGAAAGGGGAAAAAAACGAAGTGAAAGAAAAGTAACTATAATGTAAAATAATATATAAACATAAAAAATTACAATATAAAGAAAAATAATATTGAAAATGAAAGGGAAAAAGTGAAAGAAAATTAAATATAAAAAATATATAGTATTAAGAAATGTGAAAAAAAAATGAAAAATTAAAATTATAAAACCAAATAATAAGTACTATAATTAGGTGAGATTAAGCCACTTTTTATATAACAATTATATTTAAAAAGTAAATAAAAAAGTCTATATATATATAATCTTCAAACAAAATATATTGATAAATAAATCTATGGCTATCAACGTGAAATAACTCTCCTTTATATATTACATTATAGGTATTGGTTATCCTGGGTGAGTCGAACTCTAAATTTCTTCATGTTTAATTAAATTTTATGTTATTAAATCATCACTCGTTAGTTATTATTATCTTATAAATATATGGAAATAATTTAGATGCTATATACAATTTAATATTTTTATTATACATTTTGATATATTTTCTAGAATAAATATAAAAGTATCAAATAAATATGATTTACTCAAGTGGTTTAAACTTAACTTATCTTAATCAATTTATAGTTTAGTTTAATTTATTTAATTTTTAAATAAAATAAATTAATTTTTATATGAATTGAATTGTAATTAATTTTTTATTAAACTTATTTAATTTATTTAAAAATATTTACTTAACTATTAAAAAAACAAATAAATAAACTATAATTTATTATATTTTTTCTTTAATATATATTTTTAATGTAAGAGAGGTTATATATTAAGTTCTTACGTTTTTTGGTTTAATTGTTCAATTTTAGTTTAAAATGAATAATAAAAAATGTATTCATTTTAATAATAAAAAATATATTATTAATTTTAATGATATTTATATATATTTAAAAATCATAAAAATTAAAATGACGAAGATTATTAATAATTTTCATATAAATTATATTTAGATTAAATGAAATTCACAAGTAAATTAATGTTAACAAGGTAGATGAGAAGAAAATTAAACTTGAAATATTATTAAAAAAATTCAACCAAAAAAGTATTTATGACTTGAAATATTATAAATTAGGTTTAACTTATTCTACATATCTAAAAATGTGTCAATGATAAGATATGTAGCCCATAAATAATGATTTGATTATATAATAACTTAATATTTTATAATATTAAGATTTAAAATTAATTTATTTTTTAAAAAATAAATATTCAATAATTAAAAGAAAATAATATAACTAATACATCAACAGTTTTGTTTTACTTTATTTACTTAAAGTTGTCAGATACAATAAAACATGTTTTTTTACCCAACGTATGAGATGGATTGTAATTTTGTAAATATGCGACCAAATTTTAGATTATTAAAAATATGTATTAAGGGTATTATTATATGTTATATGTATGTATTTTTTTCCTTTCAATTTTGTAAATAAAATTGACGCCATATATGCAATTCTATAAAGATTCGCTAAGAAATTGACGTCATTTGATTTGGCTTGGGTCATTGTTGTAGACTCGTTTGTTCCTCTTGCTACTACACCAGTTTTGCTCATTGATAAAATAGGTGCTACGATCTGTGCTTGTGCTCATAACCTTACGTTTCATGCCAAGGTAAAGGTACGAAAGTTGATCATCACTTTACTTAAGAATACGGGCTTAATTTTGAATCCAAAAATCAGTTTGTGAGTTAAAATATTGTCTAAACTTATAACCAGTAATGTTGTCTTACTCTTAGCCAATGTGAGACTTAACATCCTTCCTCTACATCGGCTAGAGTCCGGATTTACGGCACAGTCTGAATTTACGGATTTACGGCATGAAAGTCGATGAGAATACAAAAAAACCAAAAACCTAACTCTGATACCAATTTAGAAACTCAAGTCTAACTCTGAACTAAAAAACCAGCTTGTGAGTTAAAGGGTTACCCAAACTTATAAGCAATACTGCTGACTTACTCTTAATCAATGTGAGACTTAACAACTTTATTTGTGATTAAGTTGTGCTAGGGTTTTTAGTTATTGATCATATGTCTCTGTGCAAACAATTTTTGTTTCTTAAGCCCAAACTTTTTTTTTTCAAAACCATTTGTTTGTTTGGAGGTGGTGGTAGCCGATATACATACAGTGTATATTTTATATAGAGATGTCAAACAAGATTTTTAATTCAATTCGATTCATTTAAATTTAGTATATTAAGTTTATGAGTTAAAAAAATGTAGTTCACTTCGTTTACAAACTTAAATTATCAAAATTAAATTATTAATTATTATTATAAAATTTACAAAAAAAATTTAATATTAGTTAAATTAATAAATAAAAAAATAATAACTATTTTTTAAAAATAAATAAAAGATAAAATTAAATTAAATTTATATTAGAATATTTCAATAAATATAAAATTTCAAGACAAATAATAGTTTAAAAAACATACACAATATAATTGAGGTTAAAAAGATGATGATTGATTTTTTTGAAATTCAAATTGTATTAATTTACAATAATGTGTAATTAAATCTATATATTATTAAAAATATCAAATAGTCTATTGTATAAGAAATATGTTGCATTTTAAAATTTTGAGTGTTTAGAGAAGTTGATCATAAAATTTTGAGTTGATCATTAATTTAGAAAAACATTTTTACTCATACTTAAAATATAAAGTGTACTAATTTATAAAATTTTATAAATCATTTCATATATTATTAAAAAGTTGTAAAAGCCCAATTTCTAATATATTTTACCATTTGTGATTTCAAATTTTTTTATAAAAAGTTATTACTAATGATTGTACAGATTCAGAAGAATATTTTTTACTCATTTTTAAAATATAAACTACATCAATTCATAAAATTTTATGAATTATTTCATATATCATTAAAAGTTTTGAGTTTTTTTATAGAATGTTATGTCCAACTTAAACCAATTCTGATTAAAAGGTTAAAAATTAAAATTTAATACTTAGTTATCAAGCAAACAATATCTAATTTTCAACATTGAAACTAGAAATTGGTTATCAAATAATTTCTATTTTTTAAATTATTTTGAAATTGAAAATTTAACTCTAAAATTCAAGAATTAAAAATTAAAAATTAAAAAAATTATCAAAAATGACTTTAATATCTAAATAATTTAAAAGAGTTTAATAAAAAAAACTAAACCAGTTACCTATAAGCTAATCAAGTCAGCTCACATATAAATTATACTCTAAATTCATTTAAAAATTAAATAAGTTGATTTGTGTTACGACTCATTTGAGATGAGTTAAACTTGAGTAAGTTGAGCCAATCTATTTCATTTGACACTTTTAATTGTATACATTAATGGTATAGTATACTTGTATAGCATGTGGTGTATCGAGTAGTTAGTTGGTTAAGTGATGACTTGTAATTGAGAAAGGCTAGTGCTAGAAATGTATCTAGCATTTCGCATTCTTGATCATTCATTCAGTTTTCAATTCAGTAATATACAGCTTTTCATTTGTTGATTTTCTTTCATCCCTTTGAGATCTTGTAGTAACACAATCACAAAGCAATACATTAGGGACATTTTTTTTAACAATTAAAAGATTTAGGATGCAACCACCTTCATAATGTTTTAAAAAAAAAGAAAATTTATTGATCTATTATTTTTAAAGTATAAACCCCACCACACATAGAACATGTTTTGATATAAATTAATATTTAAAGTTGACTAATTTCAATATTGTATGGCAAAAACAAAACAGAGCCATGATATTTTAAAACGTGATAGATAGAAAATGAATAACTAATGGGGCAAAATGCAAATAAAAAAATAATACAAAAAACTTAAAATAAAATTTTATAAGAAATCAAAAATAGAAACACATTTATTCGATCAATTATTATCGATTATCAATCAATCATGACCAATAATTTATCAACTTTTGTTAACATTTTGTCAAGATCAATCTTGTTTAATAGAATTACAATGCGTTAATATTAGAGAAAAAGTATAAATGAATTTTATTTATAATTTTGTAATATTTTTAGGAAAGTGAAAAATTATACAATTTATGTTATTTTTGTGTTATATACTGGCTACAATTTGTGTAAATAACTCCAATAAATTTATATATAAACTTTTAAGTAAAATTATAATTCTAAATTTATATTCAGTTTACGCCTTTACAATAAGTTGAATTTGGGTATATTATTTGTTATCTGCTTGGATGTCAACCACAGCATAGCACTGGTCACGAGGTGGAGTTCAACATATTATCAGACAACCCGATATTAAACTGACATTTATTTTTAAATTTACATGGTATTCTTTTTGAACTCTGCTTAATATAACCTCACTTCTTTTTTCTAAGCAAACTACACGTGTATATAACCTTTATATCTTCTAAGCAAACGACCCTTATATGTAGTCAATAAAAGACTTTGAACTACTATCATTTATTTCTCATTTATTATATTTTTCTATTTTCTCTCTCTAAACTCGAGGCTGTAAGTATGCTCGTTCATATTGCAATCAAGCTCGAGGAGTATGATATTAAGTTTAAACCACGGACATCTATCAAGGCTCATGTCATTACCAACTTCGTAGCCATGTTCACCAAATGCCAAGAAACGCATTATAGAGGTAGTGTTGAATTGAGCATCTACACCATAGGATTGAAACAGTAAAGCATTGGGAGGCCTCTGTGGATGGTGCCAACTACTTCAATGGGGAAAGCAATGGTGTTATGATCTTGACCATGAGCGTAATGTTCATGAATATTCAGTCCGTATAGTATTTCATGTGACAGACAATATGGTCAAATATGAGGTTGTCATATTCAATGTCATGACCTCAAGAAAGTTGGGCCTCAAACCTGATCATGTACAACAATTCAAGGTTGGTAGTAAATCAATATGTGGGCTTCCGATCCCATACCTTTACCAACCTAAGTTTTCTTCCTCCACACTTAAGGAATCACAATATTGTCATGTATAGGTATATAGATGGGTGTATTTTTTTTTAAGTGGTAAGAAGGTTGAGTTGTGCTCGAATAGGATACAACAACGGTTACATTTTGAGAACTGCTTAAACTTCTCGTAGAGCTTGAATTTATTGTGGAACTCAAATGTCTTATCAAGTTCAAACTTTTAAAATTAACAAATAATTCACTCTTATTAATGTGCACACTCTCTAGAAAGGAATTCTATAAAGAAATGCCTTTGTATAAATAAAGAGGCATATGATTGAAATAGAAGAGAAGATTGATATGGAAAGAAAAATAGAGTTAGAGTTAAGATGAAGCAAAAATTAGCTACCATGAGGTTAAAATTAGGAATTCACAAGCAAAGATATCAAATATTGAGCCGAAATAACAAATACGCAAATATATGTGGTAGCATTAAAAGGGTAATGAGATGAGAAAATTTAATAATAAATGAAGACCATAGAGACTACCACCCTTAGATGTATGTTAAAAATAACCCATCAAAAATAGGACATTCTTGAAAAAGAATGAGAAGTAAAACTTTGCCAACAACAGACGACACGCACTGATATACGCGTACTCTTCCACTCCATTCCTCGTGTTCAAAATGAAAGAGTGGTATACTTGATGTTTAGGTGTCAATCACGAGCACAATATTGATCACAAGGTGGAGTTTGGCCTACTATCAGACATCTCAACATTAAATCAACATTTATTTTCAAATTTAGCAATTTTTGTGCTTTTGCTACTTGGCCCGGTGAAAGCCCAAGTGTATCATTTAAATAAATGATAGTGTATGTAATCTATATATATTGTTGATGAAAGAGCTTGAGTTATTATCATTTATTGTTAATTTATTATATCTTTTTATTTCATCTCTTTAAACTTGAATTTGTTACCAACATTATCTAATTGGATAAAAAAAATTAGACATCTAAAAGAAAAATAAAATGTTGTGATTTTGCTTATTCGGTATATATACAAATATTTTCACTTTAAATAAAATAAACATCTGCAAATGTGAGTATTTTTTTCACCTTGGATCTATCTTCACACGTACTAATTAATGTGCATCGATCCATCCCAGGTAGCCTGATGTATAAATATATCCATGTGATTATGAGGCAAGCAGTGCTCACAACAAAAGTCACATCCCAGTGTGGGTAATGAGATTAAAGAATAATTAGTGAATAATCTAATTGAATACTTATGTCACAGAACATATGATGTAATCACAAGAAATTATTCAATCTTAAACATATGGATCGTCTTTATTAATATGCGAACAAACTTAGGGAACATCATTTGCATTATGAATTCCAACGAACTTTGTCATATATATATATTTGGAAATTGCATGATATTTTTTACGATTTCTTGCATCATTTAAACTGATGCATAAATGAAATTCAATTTAAAGTCCTAATAAGTTTGAAAAAGGCATGCCGAACTTATTCAGAGTTAGATATTTGATTCTTATATATTTTGAAAAGTCCCTCTCAATATAATATAAATGGGCTACAAAGTCAGGCCCAAGCGAAGCCAAAATTTGAAATTTGAGCTTGGACTAATCTCACCGCTTAAACTTACATCTTATCTTCTGTGAATTTAGAGAATTTCAAGCACTTATTTATTTTAATATTTTCGTTGTTTAAAGATAAAAAAATAACCAATAAAAAATAAAAAATTATTGTTATTTTTATTAATTTTAGAGCACATGTAATGATTGATCAAAAATTTATTACAATATAATGTCAAATTTCATAAAAATTAGGCTTGTCAATATCAAAAATTGATTTAATGGATAAACGTAATTATAATTTTTATAAATTTTTATATAATATTGTATTTATCAAATGTACATAACCTCTTACATGTTATTCACGGGAGTGGATCTTTTCTTTATTTTATATCCTATCTTTTAAATTTATTAAAACACATTTAATGGTTTAAATCATTCTATATTATTAAATAAAAATTTTACGATAAAAAAAATTCATTGATTGATAATGATTAATAGGAAAAATATTATTAAATCAACTCCCATCATTCACAGAAAATTTAAATATATTTTCTAAAATACCACTTTTGGTGTATTTTTAAAAACCACCCTAACGAAACCTTCTTAAATAATGGTACCTTGGTACTTTTTCTCTACAAATTTATCTCAAAATTTAATTTTAATTGATGTGAGCTATATTGTTTGTTTTAAAGTAATAGGACTCATTTTAACACTAAATTATCAAGATCGGGTATTCATAATAACTTGCCAAAGATTGAACACAAACATTCACAATGGAATAATTGGTAATATCTTTATCTCAATCTTCTAAAACTTCAACTATGGTTCAAGTTATAAAGCCTCAATGATTAAAAATAAAAAGATTATAAAAATAAAAGATATTGAAAGATATTTATAAAATTAGAATGTTTCTAAATATGAAACATCACAAATTTATAATAAAGTAAGTTTTGTTTTTAAATTAAATTATATAATGAAAAATGTTAGAAAAAAATTCTTCCTCTAATAAGTGAATCACTCGATATTGGTTTATTATCTCAGAGTTTTATAAACTCGTATAAAAAAATATAATTATTTACATAGAGAAAAGCCTCTTAAAAAAGGGTTAAATAATTCAATTTTATTTTTTGTTAAAGATAAAAGACAAAAAAAAATTCAAATTCCTTATTAGGAGTTATAGAAACTTCTTTAAGCTCAAGACCTATATACTTTAATTATTTTTTTCAAATTTTTCGGTTCATAGAATCAAGATTAACAATACCTCAAACAATACCATAGAATCATATCATTTTATTAGAATCATGGTTCTTAAGTCGTGATCAATCAACATCGATCCCAAAAAATATTGAGCTCATTAAAATAATCGAACATGTTAATGGATAAGTAGAAATTAGCTTTGATTTATCTCAAAGAATCAAGCTAGAAGACCCATGTTAAAACACTCAATCTTATCTATTCCATCTTCATCCATTTTGTCTCCCTTAGTTCTAAATCGAACAAGAAACTAGTTTCATGGGATAGTTAAGCTCCTAACTAGACTTAGCCAACTATACCAATTAGAAAAAAAAAGAAATGAAAACCTTACAAGTAATGCACCTATCAGTCCAATCGTGTCTAATTTAAGCTTAGAAAATCCAAATCCAAAGTTTTCTAATGTTTTTATGATAAAGGTGTCTAAAGAAGAAACCCTTAATGAAAAATACAAGGCATTCTTAAAATATATTCAAAAAAATTTATATAAATTTATTCAATTTCATTTGCAACTTTTTCGAAACAAAAACAGATTTCACTACTAGAAATCCAAAACCTTAAAAAAGTTCATAAATAATTTCCCCCTTAGAATTTCAAAAAACAATGAATAAAACATTCAACTCTTATATGAAATTTACCGTTATTTATATTGATGATGTATTAGTTTATTCAAATTATATTAACTAACAATGGAAACATTTAAATATTTTTTTAAAGTAATTAGAGAAGCAAAATTAGTAGTTTTTGTTAAAAAAATAAAACTTTTTCAAACTCATGTTTGTTTATTTGGGACATAACATTAGCCAAGGGTCAATAACTCTAATTGATTAATCTATTATTTTTGTTGACAAATCCTCAAATGAAATTAGGGATAAAAAACAATTACAAAAACTTTTAAAAAATCTTAATTATTTATTAGATTTTTATAAGAATCTTCATCAAGACGCTAAACCTTTTTATGAAAGGGTAAAGAAAAATCCACCCAAATAGAGACTAGACTGTATTAAAGCAATCAAACTGAGAGTTAAAGAACTCCCATGCTTATCCTTAACTCATTTTGACACATTCAAAATAGTAGAGACTGATGCCTTAATAGCAGGATTTAGAAAAATACTCAAGCAAAAATTGACTATAAAAGAGACCCTTGTCCAATTCACTTTAAGTACTTGAAAACCATCCCAAAATAATTAGTCAACCATTAAGAATTTTTTTTGGCTATAGTTCTTTGTATTTCCAAACTTAAAGAAGATATTTTAAATCATGAATTTTTATTAAGAAACTACAAGTCAGTTAAAAAAGTCCTTCAAAAGGACGTAAAAAACCTAATCTCAAAACATATTTTTGTTAGGTGTCAAGTTATACTCTCTATATTTGATTTTGATATAGACTTCATCAAGAGAGACTCAAATTCTCTTCCAGATTTCCTAACAGGCAGTATTTATAGGGCAATCATGAAGAAAAAAGGCAATCCAAAGGTGTTTTAAGCATTTTAAAAAAAAAGGCTATATAACTCCCTAAAAAAGATGAGTTTATCGAGGTTGCATAAAAGAGAATGATAACCATAGAATCTAAGGATATAAATAAATCTCTTAACATGTAGCATTAATATATCTTAAAGATAATTTACCATATTTTATTGTCACTAAAACAAAGGATTTTTATAAACTATTTTTAAAAGAAATAAGTTGACTCGACATTAATGATAACATGAGAAATGAACGACATATAACATTTTTCACTTTAAAAGTAACAAGAGTACTCTCCAAAGCATATTGTGATACTAATCTTTATGGGAGAGAAAGATTCAAAGATAGTAAGATGCAACCCACGACTTATGATTATCTTGATTATATTCAAGCATGTGAACAAACCTTATGCTATTAAAATCCTCGTGAACTCATACGTGATATGTCTAGTTTAAAACTGGATATCATTATAATTTTCATGATTTTTCTAATTGGTTTTCTTATTTTGGATCATCTTAGGATATCTTTCCTAAACAAATCTTAAAAGACTTACAATTAATTTGAAGAAAATAATTTTAATCATTTACAAAACAACGATCATGTATTAATGTTCTTTGTTTCACTCTATAAATTGTCTTAGATAATTAAATGGGATTACATAATTACTCTCTCTCATACATTTTCACATCTTATTAGACAACTTTAGTTAAATGGTGGGATAAAACTACCCTCGATATATTTGAGGATTTTAAAATTATTTAACTATTTTAAACCCTTAAAATAATACCTTCTAAAAATGATAAAGGAAAATCTCCTTTTAAATCTCTCGTAGAAAAATTAAAAAACCAAGGAAAAAAGGATGACTACGTTTCTAAAGTGACATCCATATAGATAGATAAGATTAAATATACTAAAAATAGATAAAAACGACACTCATTTTGAATTATTTGACTCCAATTTTTTAAAACATTTATTTTAATAAAGTTAAAACATCTTTACTTTATTAAAGAAATAAATTATTAATTTTAATAATTTAAGTTTTATTTTGTAACAAATCCACTCTGTTTATATAAGGTAAAATTCACTAAATAGTTAGGTATCGATTGGATTTTTTCTTCTTCGTAATTTTAATATCCTCTTTGTGTGATTTTTATAACATATTTTCTAAAACAATAATATAAGTATCATTTGCTTTATCCAATGTTTGTTACAAAATAAAACTTTAATTATTAAAATGAATAATTTGTTTTTTTAATAAAGTAAATATAATTTAACTTTATTAAAATAAATGCTTTAAATATAGTAATTTTTCTTTATGTGTTTGGATATGTATAATAGATGAGATTTTTTTTAAAAAAGTGTATTTGAATATTTTAGTAAAATTTATGGTATATAATAATATCTATATTTTTATTTGCAATGAACTCTTGACCATTTGCTCGTGATTTTAGAATACTAGATGCTTATGAAACTTGGACTTCTGGATATAAGAATTAATATCACACGATCTTAAAAATGGAAAGGAAAAAAATTATATATAATGAATGCAGCCAGTTTGACTGGTCTTGTTTATGAGCCCAAATCTAAATAATATATATATTATTTTAAATTAATTTATTAATATTTAAATTATTTGAGGTTAATTTTAACTAACTTTTTTTTTCAATGTTTTGAATTTTTTCCTTCAAATATATCTTATCGGAAAAAGAAATGATGTATTAATATCGGAAATAAAAATAAAATAAAACACTTTGATCATGACAGAGAGAAACCAGTGGGGACTACCATGATCCATCAGCACATGATATTCTTAACTTTGCTGCTAAAACCACGTGACATCATGAGAGGTTCTGTCAAATGCCATCAAGCAAAAAACATTATTTTTAACCACAAAAAACTGGATAGGATACAGCTTTTGCGTCTAAAAAGTAGTTTTTGATTTCCCGAGAACGTGCTCTCTCATTATCTCTTCCATATTTAATAGATTTTTTCTCTATCGTTCCTTTCAAATTCCTCGATGTAACTCCCTATACAATTTGCAAACACGAGTTATCACGTTTTCTCGTACAATTGCTATTAAAAATAAATTTTAAATAATATTATTAGTTAATATAATTAAATTTCACATAATTATATTAAAAATTATTTTATTTGAGAAATATCCTCAAATATTCATAATAATAAAAATAAAATAATCAGTTTTGTGAAAACATAAAAATATGATAGCATAAATTTAATTAATTTTAAATTAATATTTTTATTTTTTTAAATTTTAACATAGATAAAAAAAATTTATTTGTAAATGTCAATTCTTATTTTTAAGTTATTCTAATATTAGTATTATTTATTCTCTAAATAAGAACTCCTAAAAATAACCTGAGCAATATAGGATTACATTTAAAAAAAAAAAAACTAGGGAGTTCGTCCTTAGTATTTATACCAAGTAGGCAGAGTCTATTATCTTTGCTAGTTAACACATTGATGGCTAAAGTATTTTTTTATACCTAAAATACCCTTTTTGTATTTTTATGAATGGTTTTTTTTTTGTTTATGACAATTATGTAGAGTTAAAAAAGTAAAAAAAATTGTTAATTTTTATAAACTTTTTTTAGATTGCATTAATGATACAAATATTTTCATCTAATTGTTCATAAAAAAATATTTTTATTATTATTTTTGTTAGTCAATCATGAAAAATATTTTCATCGTGTCCCAATAAACATATTAAAATGTTATTATTTTTAGTACTTATTTACATGATATGTTTTTTAAAACGTAAATTTTATTTTTTCATAACTTTTAATAGGAATTATTGAACACAACTTTTAACAAAAAAAAACATTTTTAGCTCTAATTAATTCTATAAAGAAAAAAAATCATCCACTAAAAAGTTAAAAGATATTTTGAATAAAAAATGGTTACTATTAAAAGATGATAATAGTATTTAAATTAAAATATTAAATAAAATCATTTAAAAATATAAGATATTTAAAATATTAATGTATTAATTACCATACCATGGCAAGTGCATATTCTATTTTATTAAATTTTAAAATCCCTACCTAAAAGAAGAGTATTACCTTATATATTTCATCCTACACAAAATTTATAAAATAATGTTATATGTTATTATAAAATAATATTATATTAGTTAGGATTAACCTCATATTTGACGGGAAGAATGGAATAGAATCAGAATTAATTCTTTCCATTTTGTACGTTTGATTAGACAGAATAATCGGATAGAATGTAATCGATTACTAAAAGAGAAGGAATCACAATTCCTTATCCCACTTGGTAATCATAATTTCATTCTTATCTAAACTTTTTTTTTTCAATTTTATCCTCACTTAAAATATAACCTTAAACTCATATCCCAAATTCTCAAACCCAAAATTCCAAAATCCTAAACCCTAAACCTAAAATTCTAAAACCCTAAATCCAAATCCTAAAACCCTAAATCCTTAAACCCCAAATCCCTACACTAAACCCTAAACCTTAAACCCTAAATCCCTAAACCTTAAACCCCAAATCCCTAAACCTTAAACACTAATCCCTAAACACTAAACCCCAAGTCCCTAAACCCTAAAACATAAATCCGAAAACCCTAAACCCTAAACCCTAAACCCCAAATTCTAAATCCTAAAACCATAAACCCTAAATTCAAAATTCTAAAACCCTAAACCCTTTTTAGAAAAATAATAATTTTAACTCTAAACCTTAACCCACATATATAACCCCAAATCCTAAATCCCTAAACCCTAAATCTTACATCTCAAACCTCAAAACCCTAAACCCTATTTAGAAAAATAATAATTTAATAATATATTTCTTTTTAATTAAGTAATAATTATTTAAAAAATAATGATTTCAATAATGTATTTTGTGTGACGAAAAAATAGTAATTAAATGACATTATTTAAACTTTACAGCATGTAGGGGTATTAAGGTCATTTACATATTTTTTCATTCTATTCAAGTGGCAAACCAAACACTTTAATCCTGATTTCGAGCTTGATTCCAATGGTCAAACCAAATAGCATTTTTTCCATTCGATTCCGATTCCGATTTCATTCCACGAAACAAACGTCACCTAAGGGTTAAAATATCAATGTAGATAAAGATATTGAAATATAATTTTTACGAAAATATCGAAGATATTATCATGGTTGATGAAATTTTTGAAAAAAAATTATGGAAACGTTATAAAAAATATGAAAAAAATTATAAAACTTATAAAATATCAAAATAATCAATTACTTATATTTTAAACTAATTTTTATTTAATACATATATTTTAAGCATTTAATATACTTATATTAATCAATAAATTAAAATATTCTATAATAAAATATACATTTTTTTGTTAAATATTATAGAATGAGTAGTTAAAATATTTGAAATAATTAAATAGAATATCTAATTGTAACTATTATAAATATATAAATCTCTAGAAAATAAATTTTATTAATTATTTATTTTTAAAAGTACTCATATATATAACGAATATAATAGAAATAAATAGAATATATTATCTAATACAAAAGAAATAAAAAATTGATTTGAAATGATTTCTTAAAAAGATGAAGAAAAAAAAATCTACGATTGATATTTTGTTTAATATTTTAACGATAATAATATTTTATCGATATTTTTACCATAATTTGACTAAAAGATACAGACATCACGTTTCGATATAAAGATGTTTAAAAAAAGACATTGTTGCAACAATATCATAAATAATGTCAACATTTTAATCATTAGTTGAGATAAAAATCATTTTTTAAAATTTATCATAAATTCAATTGATTATTAATTTTTATTGATTATAATTTTATGAATCTAACTATATTACTAACAATATTTTGAGACATTATTTATAATATATCTCAAACATAAAATATATAAAAACAATAACTTAAACTATCAATATGGTGAGACAAGATAATATTTAAGTTTAAATGTTTTATAGATGCTAAATATTTTTTAATTATAAAAATATATGATTATTTATAACTATTTTGTATCAAATTAATATAAAATAATTTTTGATTATATTTAATATATATAAAATTAATAATACAAATAATATATTTAATTAATACCCTTTATTTTGTGAGAGATAAAATTAATATAAATATATTTCATCAATAATATTATTTTTATAATAAAATATATAATTTTGTAAAATATATAATTTTTATAATTATAAATTGTTAATTTTTGAAGGAAATGTATATAAAGTTAATATAAAATTGGAGAAAAATTGAATTGATTATAGAATAGGGATTTCGATTTGCGATTGCACCCAATCCATAAACCATAATAGGATTTTCTTCATTTAACAATCATCATCAATACAAAATTGGAGTTTCCCGCGGTTATCTAACCAATAGTAAAAAAATTTACAACACTAACTTAAATTCTAATACAATAAAAATATATTATATTATTTTAAATTTATTATAAAAATAAAACTTTTAAAATTTATAATAATAATAATAATACCACTTATTTCTAATTAATATATTTTAATTATAAAAAATTTAACAAATTATTTTATTTTTAAGATAATTTAATTTAATATCATTTAAATTTAAATAAAATTATTTAATATTAAATAACATCTCATTAAATTCTATTAAATATTATTTTCATTATTATAAATAAACTCTTTTAAGATTTCATAAAATAGATCTAGAAAGAGAATAATGCTGAAATTATATTGAAATTATGTTGACAGACATAGAATTATAGATATAGAAAGAGAATACTTTTGAAATTATTTTGACAGAATCTTAATCCGCTCTGGAGTTATCTTGCACACTTTCCCTTAGTGTTTTTCCCTTTTGCTAGAGTTAAAGAAGTGGGCACTTGCTTGGATACAAGTTGCATTATACTCCTGCAGAGTCTTGAGTCCATAATACCTCTCAAAGTTGTGGTCTTTCTGATCCTTTTCTTATCATAATTTGCAGTAAATGTAGTTGGGTTAAACCGTAGTTTCTGATGGGGAAGAAGGGAGGCACGTCTTGGTTGACTGCTGTGAAAAGAGCTTTCAGATCTCCTACTAAAGAGGACGAAGAGAATGTTCATTTTTCGATCCTTGTCTTTTCTTTTCTTTTTTGTTGAAAACGATAGTATTTTTGGGGTTACTTATCACTTCTGTTAACACCCAGATCAATCAAATTGGTTCCTGGTTTGTTTTCTATTCTCATTTTAACTGTTTTTTTTTTCTTCAGAAAAGAGAGAAACGAAGGTGGAATTTTAGGAAACCCAACACCACAAATCAACATGAAACGGTGACCCACCAAAACCCAGTAACAACAAAACCCACAACCGACTCTGCATCGGTGGTGACTAAAGAACAAAAACACGCACTTGATGTGGCGGTGACTACAGCCCAGGCTGCCATCGCCACAGATCAAGCGGCGGTCAAGGTGGTTCGTCTTTCAAGGCCTGATAATCGTGCTAGAGAACTCCAAGCCACCATTGTTATTCAGACAGCTTTTAGAGGATATTTGGTAATTATTGAGTTAATTAGGAGCTTATCTGTCAATAGATAGATCCAGAGCTATTTCAGGATTTCTTTTTCTGATGGGATCTTTTTACTTTTGTATGTTGTGATTGAGTGAAGGCAAGGAGGGCACTACGTGCACTTAAAGGGCTTGTAAAGTTGCAAGCTTTGGTTAGAGGTCATAATGTTAGAAAACAAGCAAAGATGACACTTAGATGCATGCAAGCTCTAGTTAGAGTTCAGGCTCGGGTTCTTGATCAACGCATGAGGATCTCTCATGATGGCAGTAGAAAATCTGCATTCAGTGACACCAATAGTGTTATTGAATCACGCTATCTGCAGGACATTTCAGACAGAAGATCCATGGTGAGTGCGTGTTTGATTGAAGTTCTATTAATTAGTCTTTAGCAAAAGAAACTAACTGCTCTTATATTCATTAGAATCATTAAAAACAACTTTTAGGGGTTGGAAATTTGAATCTTTAATGTGCAATTATAGAAGTACTTTCTTGCCTTTTTCTTTATACCGAACTAGAAAAGATTGGAAAAAAGAAGGGGTTTTTTTTTTTAACTTTCACAAAAGAAGTAATCATTTCCAAAATGATGGCCAAAGAGGTAGCTTGATTTTGCTGTTTATGTATTTCCATTGCATTGATTTGTCGTGTACCACAGTCTAGAGAAGGAAGTAGCATTCCAGCTGAATGGGATGAACGCCCCCACACGATTGAGGAGGTAAAAGTCATGTTGCAACAGAGAAAAGAAGCTGCTTTGAAACGTGAAAAGAATTTGTCACAAGCTTTTTCTCAACAGGTTTGTTGAATAGTGTTTTGTTTTTAATTCCCATTTTTACTGCATATTTCTTTAAGCAATTCTTTAATTAATTTAATATGTTCAATTCCTGAATAAAAAGATATGGAGAAGTGGAAGGAGCCCATCTATTCGAAATGAAGAAGATCTTGAGGAGAGACCGAAATGGCTAGATAGATGGATGGCTACTAAGCCATGGGAAAACAGGGGAAGGGCTTCAACTGACCATAGAGAATCCATCAAAACTGTTGAAATGGATACCTCTCAGCCATATTCGTACTTATCAGGTAACCGAAGATCAAATGCTAGTCAATTCCACCACCAACAACAAAGACCTAGTTCACCACTCAATAGAGCCCACCACAATCAGTACCATCACCAGAATCACCAGTCCCCTGTTACTCCGTCTCCATCAAAAACCCGGCCAGTGCAAATCCGGTCTGCGAGCCCTCGCTGTCAAAGAGAAGACAGAAGCTGCAGCACATCTCAAACACCTAGCTTAAGGACTAATTATTACTACAGTGGGGGTGTATATCAACAGGCCAGAGTTGGGACAAGCAGTGGTGGATGTGCTGGCTCTACATTGCCAAATTACATGGCAGCAACTGAGTCTGCCAAGGCTCGGGCACGGTCTCAGAGTGCACCGAGGCAAAGGCCATCCACACCTGAAAAAGATCGTGGCGTTGGGTCCGCAAAGAAGCGGTTATCATTCCCAGCACCTGATGCTTGTGGTGTAGGAATGGGTTATGGAGTTTATGGGCATAATTTGAGGAGTCCAAGCTTTAAGAGTTTAAGTGCAGCAACCCATTGTGGGTTGGAACAAAGGTCTAACTATTCTTCTTGTTGCACGGAGAGCCTTGGTGGTGAGCTTTCCCCTTCTTCCACTTCTGATCTGAGAAAGTGGTTGAGGTGATTAGCTACATAACTTAATGACGAGATTTGATTGTGATCTATATAACTCTTTTAGGCTTTCCATTTAATTTGTAATTGTAATTTAGAAGTATGAGCTTCTGACTGAATAATTTAATTAGAGGTAGTTGGCATGAAACTTGGAAAGTACTGAATTTTAACTAGTTAGGTGAATGATAAGTTTTTTTTCCCCTTCTTTCTTATTGTTTGATCTTGAGTTGAAATACAATTGTAGACTATAATGGTTAAAAAAAAAAGCTCCGAGACAAAAAGGTGATGTTTATAAGTGTCATTCTTATTGTGCTTTTATTTGCTTCTAAATTCTAATGTAAAATATCTGTAATTTGAATTCTTATTTTTGATTTTAGGAATATATTTACAAATATTACACCGACTTATTTGGTATTTGAAGTATAAATTTTAAAATTTTTAATTCAAATTAAATCTGATAATATATTCGATCTGAAATATATTAATATTGAAATTTATTTATGAATTATTATTATATATAAAAGATATTATACATAAATTTAAATTTTTATAATAAATATTAATTAAAAAATAAGAAAAATATATGTAAAATTATTAAATTATTATAAATATTTATATTTATTTTTTAAGTTAAAATAATAATATAATACAATTATGTTATAAATAATATTTAAATATAATATAATATAAAATAAAATATGTATTTATTTATAATTTAATAATAATTTTGTTCAGATTTAATATATCAGATTATAAAATTTATTAATCCGAATAGAATCCGAATGAATTATATAATTTTGAAATTAAATTTGAACGAATGGTATAATTTTAAATTTAAATTTAATCTAAGTATAAAATTTATGAAAATAATCTTATTTAAATCATAAAAATAAAATTATTTTTTTAATTTAAGTATACAGTTAAAAGTATTTATTAATTCAAATATAATATGTTAGGATAGACTGTTTTCTTTTGCAGCCACAAAAAAATATTATAAATGCTAAGGAACTGCATCTGCTTGATAGTTATCACATATCATTTAGTTTTATGTACATCTCACTTATAAGAGCCAATTATTAGACTTTTCAGAAAGAGCACTATGTATGTTTTCCTCAATCCTTCTATCCCATCAAAATTTCAGGCTTGCATAATTACTAAAGAACTGACAAGGGGCCATGATTTTTTAAAGTAGTTTATTTTCTTCACAGAAATTCAAACAATCATTGATGATCTCCTGGGCCTTACTTCACTACTTAGTACAGCGAAAAATAAGGAATGACACTACAAGTTAATTATTTATAATACTAAGAAGAATTTTAAATTTATAAAATAATTCATGATTATTGTACCGTGCCATAATCATGTTCTTACCGTGCGAGTATTGTGACCCCTATTAAAATTAGTTAATATCTCTATTAGTCTTTTTACTATTAGCTAATTATGCTTATAATGCAGGATAAGTTAAAAAATAAAAAATTTATTTCTAAGACAAAATATATAATAAAGATATAGTTTTTTTAATTTTTTTTATGTCTCAAATCAAATTTTTTTTTAAATTTTTCTAATGTATTATTAAAATCTTACATAAAAATTTTATAAACTCTCCTAAAAAATTTTGACGTTTATATAACAAAATACTTAATTTATATACCACATCCTAGAAAATAATGAATTTATAAATATTAAAAAAATTCTTTTCTTTCTTTTTTATCTTATTTTTAATATTTTAAGAATAATTTTTTTTCTTTTGTTTAGAAATTGAAGTCCTCATCGGTAAAATAGAGTAATATATTTAGATTAGTCTTACTTTAGAATTATTAAATGTTTTTTTAAATAGATAATATAACTAGGTTAGTTCTATTCTAAATTTTCTAGAGTATTTACCTAGATAATAATTTCTTTGTGTTTATTTTATAACATAAATACAAAGACTTATTGTTAAAGAGTAATTTTAGTTATTCTAAATTTTGTTAATCTATTTCTTATTTCTTAAATGATTTCATATTATTAGTGCACTCAAGCTTTCGTCTTGCGTAAGGTGGTATCTGAGCGAGATTCATGTGAATCTAATAGAACATAATAATGATATTCCACGAAAAGAATTTCAAGAATTTTACTATGAGATAAATTAAGATTTTTTATAAAATGATTATATTACTAGCATTATTAAATATAAGTATGAATAAAGCTCATATTCAAAAAGATTATGAACTAATTTAAATATCAAAATCTTGTTCAAATGAAAAAGATGATTCAATACAACATCAAATATAAGTCATCAAAAAGGAAGACTCATCTAAAGCTTAAAAAAATAAAGAAACAATCTATTAAAAGCAAGGTTATTAAGTTATTTTTGACTGAAGACAAAAATGATAAAAGTATTGAGACCAAAAAACCTATGTTACATATCATGTAAATTCAAAAGGAATATCTTGAAGAAGAAATCTTTTTACAAAGTAAGTTAGTCCTAGATCTCAAAATTATTTCCATAAAAGAAGATTCACATGTCATGGTACTTGACGATGTTTCTAAAGTTAAAGAGTCAACTGTATTTACTACTTTCAAATACAATCAATTATTTAACATTATAACAAATTATTTTTCAAAACAATAAAAGTTTCCAAATCATCTTCGAGATACTAAATCATATTTAATCATTTCATAACTTGTTGAAAGTATTAACTTTAAAGGTAAATATATAGACAATATTTAGCTAATATTATTTCTCCAATTGAAGAAAGTGAAATAATAAGAAGAACCAATTTTAAAGATCTATGGATACTATATGTATTATCATCATCATTTAAAGAAAACTGAGGACAAGTTTTAAATAAATGGATGGGAATAATGTATAACAAGATTAAAAAAATAAGATTTTTATTACTTAAGCAAAATATATAATAAAAGTATACTGTTTTTGGTTTTGTTTCTTATTTTATGTACTAATGTAATTTCATATAAAAATATTATGAAGTATCTTAGGAACTTTTGAACTATATATAACTAAGCTTTTAATTTGTACAAGTTATCTTAGAAAAGAATCAATTTATAAATATTAAATAAGTTTTTTTTATTTTTTTTCTCTTATTCTTAATATTTTAAGAGTAATTTTTTTCTTCTATTTGGAGGTTGAAGTCATTGTGTGTGAGATACTACAAGATAAAAGAATATATTTAAGTTGATCTTACTTTAGAATTGTTAGAATAATCGTTTAAAGATAAATATGTTAGTTTTATTTTTACTAGAGTGGTTGATTAGATAATAATTTCTTTATATATTTTTTATAATATAAATACGAGAACTTCTTATTAAATAACGATTCTAGTTATTATAAACTTTATTCATATATTTCTTATTTTTTAAGTGTTTTTATATTATTGATGTACACACTTTCATCGTGCAACTCTTTTGGTTATCAGTTTCTTTCCTTTTTGTTTCCCTCTATCACAGCAGCTATAAGTTTCCAGAGTGATCAAACTTTTTGAATTGCTAAGCAAAAGGATGACAAACGAAAGTGTGCCTCCGAATCCTCCAAACTGGTACTAATAACACTCCAATATTTAACTCTTTTATCTGTTGAGAAAAGAAAGAAAAAAAGAATAAGAAAATTCTTTACAACACTATAAACAAACTAATTAACGTGCCCACCAAAAGTTGAAGTCTATTGAAGTGGCAACCTTTCATTCCACTTTCAAGTTTCATTCACCCTTTGTTTCACAAAAAATATTTTTTTTGTCTTCACTACACTACTCAATACTAGGTATCAAAATCTCATACTTTTCTTTTTATAATATTAGCTCCACCCTACATCTTAACTATACACTTTACTGTGGAAATATCCCTATTAGTGTTACATAACACTACTCTTTGCCTCAAACATGCAGGCTGCAATCTTGAAACTTGGATTAGAAGAATTTAAGCACACAACTCCACTGTCGTTAACTCTCCCTCAAGATTTTTTTTTAGAAAAAGAGAAAGAAAAAACTCCGTCAAGATTGTGATAATAGGTGGAGAAAGTTATCAAAAATTAAAGCAAAATGCTTGAAATGCAGCAAAAACTTCAACTAGTTCAAGAAACAATCAGCTATACCCACTTGTCAAGAGGAATTAATACCTTAGTGAGAAATATGGTCAACCTTGGATTTATCTTCCAACTATTCATATTCATATACCAAAAAAAAAATAATAGTAATAATAATTAAAAATAATCCTGTAGTGTTCCATTTTCATTACAAGTTTTGATATTGGTTTTAACCAAATCTTACTTAACTGTTTTTTTTTTATAAATATCATTGATCACTAATCATTTCATACAACACTAAATATTAAATAAGATATCTGTTAAATTTAAGAGATAGAAAGAAAAATTGAAAAAAAATCTCAACTTTAATTTTATATAATATAATAGAAATATTTATATAACATAAAAAAACAAATATATTAATATACAAGATCTATTAATATGGTAAGTCAAATATGTTGATTAACAAGATCTTCTAATATGATATGTCAAAGTCAAATATGTTGATTGGAGAGGATTTAATCCTATAATTAAAGGAAATCAAATATATTGATGGACAAGTATAATATGGTAAGTGAAATATGTTAATTAACAAAATCTTCTAATAAGGTAAGTTAAATACGTTGATTGATGAATTTTTTTAATATGGTAGACAAATATGCATATTAACAAGATTTTGTGGATGTCATCTATGCTTAGCTTGCTAAGGATAGAATAAAATATTGCTTATGCCAATGGCTTTGTGAAGATATTGATATTTTGCTATTTTGTTAAAGCATAGGTTGTTGCAATGACTCCTGTTTGAATCTTTTCACGCACAACATGATAATCAATCTTTATATGTTTAGTACGTTCATAAAATATTGATTTTGTAACTATGATTGCTTGATTGTTACAAAACAACTTAGCTTGTCCACGATGATAAACTCAAAGATCAATTAGTAAATATTTCATGCAAGTGAGTTTGCATGTGATTGAAACCATTATATGATACTTTTCTTTAGCTGAAGATCGTGATACAATAGATTGTTTATTAGTTTTTCACAACACAAGTGAATTGCTAAGAAATATCTAATATCTAATGATAGATTTTCTCGCAATGAAGTAGTGAGCTTGATAAGATAGAACCGACATCAGGTTAGCAATACCGATCTTGCAGATACTTTAGTTTTATATTTGTAAAAATCTCGCAAGTAAATGAATCATTTTATATAAAATGACAAGTATACTTCAAAGGTCGATCTAAGAAAGAAATATATCTAATTTTTAATTTATTATTCAAACTCTTAAAATGAAATTAAATCCTAAACATTCTGTCATGATATTTTGATTTGTGTTTTATAATCTAATAACATAAATAAACATAAATATGTATTCAATAAACAATAATGCACATTTTTATCATTCATAACAGTAGAGTATTTATGAATATAATAATTAAGTTAATTATGATTGTTCGTATTATTTAGGTTATTAAAGATATAAATTGATATATAGAGAGAAAATTAGAGAGAGAAAGAGAGAAAAATGTGTGATTTTTTGGGTGAAGGAGAAAGTTCTTTTATACTTGAAAAAAAAAGCTAAAAAAGTGAAAAAAAATATCTTAAAAATAGATGCTAAACGCATTTCGAATAGGCTGGCACGCGTGTAGGGGCGAGATTTGGGGCAAACGGGCTCTGACGAGCCCTCTTTAATATTACCAAGATTTGATTGTACTCTTCTTTGGTGAATATTGGGTCATTATTTTGACCAGTGCTAGAACTTTAGAGTTCTCCATGTCTATTTTAATATGGTTTGCAGTATATCTTTGTTTGTTTGGGAATTTCAAGTTCTTTTCATGAAACTTATGTCCAAGGGAAAGCTATAAAGGTAATAGCATTTCTTAATGGTATGGTAATCTTGGTCATAATGTGAGTAGTAAAGTGACACATTTTCTTTATGAGATCGTGGGTTCTTGGAAAAAATTACTTATTGTGAATCACATTCATAGCATATGAATTTGTATTATTATGGTTGAGAAAGACCTCTATTTGTTTTTCTTGCTAAGCACAAGAGAATACATCTTCCGTGTATCTAGAAAAGGCTGCATCAATAGGTTTTTTCCATGGACTGCGGAGTAAGTATCATTTAACCCGATAAGGAATTGCATCACGTTGTCCTTTTCTTTTCGTTAGTAGATTTTTTCGAGTCCTCCACATATGCAAGTGAGGGTTTCTTTGTAGGATGACAATTCATCCCAAAGTGCTTTCATCTTGATATAGTAAACAATGATGGATTGTTAGCCTTATCTAATCTTAATAATTTTACGTTTGATTTGGAAGATTTGTGCATTATTACCTTGTGAATAACGGTCTTGAAGGTCTACCCAAACCTCTACTACTATTGTATAATAAGAAACACTATTAACAATGTCTCCATGAACAGAGTTCAAAATCTAGGCAAGGACCATATTATTACACCTCTGCTATGATGCATGTGTCTCATCGGTTTTTGATGAGACTTCAATGGTTCCATCAACCAAACTGATTTTATTCTTTGCACTTAGGCTAATCCTCATAGCATGACTCCATGCTCCGTAATTGTCGCCTACGAAAACCTTGGAAACCAAAACCATTTCCTGGTTGTTTTGAATTATGCAAGGTAAAAAGGTTCAAGACTACTGATGAAGCCTCAATCGATTTCTTAGGATCACTCATGATAGTAAAGTTATTGTGTTTGTCTGTGTATGACATTCTTGAGGTTAGATAGAAATCTGAGTTTTTATGTTTGTGCACTTGTATTTTGCTTTGTGGGGTGATGGGGTAAATAATTTGAGTCTTTGACTATTTTCCAGATGAGGTTAATGAAAGATAGGGACACTAGAGAAAACAAAGGTTATGCATTTATAGTGTTTATGTTATAAATTAGCACTTGCGGAAGCAAAGATCGGGTCCAATTTTGGTTGCACAAATTAATAATAATGGGTAACAACAAAATAATCAACAGTAAGAAAATAAGTGGCACACAATGATTTAAGTGGTTCAACTTTTCAATGTAAAAAGTCTACTCCACTGCCGATGGCACACCGAGGAAAATGCACTAATAATCAAACGGAGATACAAACATCAATTTCTAGAGAGATTCAACAAAATACATTAATATCAAAAAATGTATCCAAATATTTTCTGCAAAGAATCACCAAACAAACTCAGCAAATAAATTTCAGCTATGTTTGATATTACCGAACAAGAGAGAGCATAAAGGTGGCGAAAAAACTGCGTTGTTCTCTATCTTTAAATACTCTGTGACTTGTCTTAATTTGTTGTTGTGTATTTTTCTACATTCATGATATTCCTCTTTCTGAATGTTCTACGCTGCACTTATTTCTTTGTTGTTTTATTCTGACTACAATTCTATTCTACAGTACATTGCTATTCTTCCTCTCAGCTTGAGTTTGTTCTTGCTCAACTTCTTTTACGTAGGCTGCCTTGCTTTTCTGTAGCTTTAATTTGTTTTAAATTAACTTTGTATACTACCCTAACGCAGCAAGGGAATGATATATATATAGAAGGCAGTTGAGGGTTTCTAGTTAGATATATGGGCTTTGGGCTAATGGGGTTTTGGGCCAAACAATTAACAAATCTTCACCTTGCCTCAAAACAGAAAACAAATTCTTCAAAATATGAAATTCTTCGGATTACCAAATAACCGTCGTCCAAAGCCCCGAAGGATGATCATCTTTTGCAAATACCAATCAAGTCCAAACAATGCTTGAACTTGTTAAATGGAACTGGTTTGGTTAACATATCAACTGGATTCTCTGTAGTGACTATTTTATTGACAACAATAGCACCCTGAGAGACAATGTCACGAACAAAATGATATTTAACATCAATATGTTTGGTTCTTTCATAATACATAGTATTCTTAGTCAAATGTATACATATACGACTATCACAAAATACAGTATCTGTTGTAAACCCAAATCACAAACCAAACCTCTAAGCCAAATGACTTCTTTCGCTTCTCTACTGCCATATATTACGCCTCGTTGTAGACAAAACAAGCGTAAAGTAGCCTTCGACTAATGCCTGATGAGAAATAGTGAAGACATAACTTGTCAGAGATGTCTTCTTCTATCCAAATCACCAACATAATGGTCGCATAACCAATAACACTGCGGCTGCAGTATTAGAACTCCCATCATATACCAAACCAAAATTAGATGTACCTACTCAAATACCGAAGTATCCATTTCGCTTGCCAATGACCGCTTACCAGGATTACCCGTATATCTGTACGACAACTAACTACATGTGAAATGTCCGGGCCGAGTACAAACCCGTACATCAAACTACCAACGACAGCATATGGAACCTGAGACATGTCGCACGCTCTTCTTCTTATTTGTGGTGACAAATCAAAAGAAAGCCTAAAATGCGACTAACGGCGTCTTCGCAGGTTTAGAATCTTTCATACGAAAGCGTTGAGAAATTTTTCAATATAACTTTTACCAAGTCAAATAAAGCTTGCCCGACATACATCCCTGTAAATTTCCATGCCCAAATTTTTCTTCACGCACCCAAATCTTTCATCTCAAATTCACCATTAAGTTGAGACTTTAATTTTTGAATCTCGGACTTATTCTTGGAAGCGATAAGCGTGTAAATCAACCAAAGCAACAAATAAATGGATGAACCATCATGAAATCTTTTATGATAAACACAGCCCTATCATAATCACTCACAGAGTAACCATGATCAATCATAAAAGAATCAAAGCTGCTTATACCGCTGCCTTAGAGATTGCTTGACCAATATAAAGACTTTTTCAATAAACAAACATGATCTTCCTTACGGAACAACAAACCCCTACAGTTGATGCATATATATATTTTCCTCAAGCTCACTTATGTAAAGAATGATATCTTGACATCAAGTTGTTCTAATTCCATGTCAAGCATTAGTGCAATCATAGCAAGCGACACACGAATAGAGCTATGTTTCTGGTGAAAATACTTCATTGAAGTCAATACCTTTCTTCAGTGATAGCCGCTTTGCAGCAACATGTGCCTTGAACCTAGTTGCTTCAACCTGGAGTATACCTTATTTTCTTGAAGACTACGTTTGTTTCCACAATCTTTTGGCCCTTAGAAGCGGTTTCACCAATTCCCAGTATGGTTCTTATGAAGTGATTCAATCTCTTCATTCATAGTAACAACTTTGAGCAGGACTCATCACGCAATGACTTCATGATAACTAGAAGGTTCATGTAGCTCGATAGGTCTGCCACGCAGATAATGCAAAAGAAACTAAGTGCATCTGCGTGCCTCGCAGGCGTCGAATCTCTCTTGTTCCTTTACCTTTAGCAATACTATATGGTTGCTCGTGTTTTTCTTCTGCTACATCGTGAGGCGAGAATCATTTATCTCATGAGATGGTTGATCCAGAAGTGCCTCTTGACTAGGAGCTTCACTCTCAGCTCGCTGTTAACACCGTGGTCTTTATCTACAACAATAGACTCTTTTTCTTTTGCAACATGGAAAACTCATCCAAATTTAACATCTACGCTTTAATCAAAAATTTAGGTGACTTAGGTTCAACCTGCTATAATCTATAACCCTTCACCCAGGATAAGGATAAAAATATGCATTTCAATGCCCTAGGCTCAAGTTACCATCATTAACATGAGCGTAAGTAGGACAACCAAAAACTTTCAAATCGAGAATAATTGGTAGGAGTACCGAAGAATACCTCGAATGGAGTATTCAACTCAATTGCGAGTTGATGGAGCCGATTCACCGAATAGCAAGCATGGTTACAAGCTTGACCCGAAAAGATTTATCGAGTCGGCTTGAAAAGCATACAAACTCTTTCTAAGAGAGTCCCTATTCATACGTTCTGCTACTCCATTTTGTTATGGTGTATGGCCTTATGATACGGTGTCCCAACTATGCCATTTCTTTCACATAACTCATTAAAGCTGGTGTCAAAATTCCAAACCATTATCCAGGTTCTCGGAAATGCTTGATTTTCTTGCTTGTTTGATTTTCTACATACAAGCCTTGAATTTCACAAATTTTGAAGCATCGTTCTTATTCTTGAGAAAAATACACCCAAAACATGACGAGAGAAGTCATCAATAAAAGTCAACATATCAAGGGCGCTTAGAACCTGACGAGAAGGACCCCGAAGATCTGAATAAATATAATCACGCGTACCTTTTGTTTTATGGATGGTTGTACGAACTTGACCGTGCGATGCTTTCCGTAAACACAATGCTCACAATCAAGTTTCCAGGTTTTCAAACCCGCATAAGTAAATCTGTTTGCTCGAAATAGACATCCGCGCCTCGCTCGTATGCCCAGCTTGTATGCATGTCAGTAGTGTTTGAATCTTGATCAGCGAGGATGAAAGCCCGATACACGCCAATAAGCGGTGCTACCGAAGCATATTCAAACTACGCGATAATTGCCGCTTTAATAACAACGAGCACCTTTACTAACTTTTAGAGACTCCACTTGACTACATACTTATAGCCTTGTGAATCAAAGTACCCAGATATCAAATTCTTTTTCAAATCTGGAACATGGCGAACATCTTTTAAAGTCCTAACAATACCATCAATTGCATCTTAATTAGGATAGTACCAATACAGCAAACCTTACGGGATATATTGTTTCCCATCGAAACAACACCGAATCAATAGGTGATAAGTAGCAAACCAATCTCTCTTGGAGACACGCAATATGGTAAGTGCAACCCGAATCAAGAATCCAAACATCTTTAGGAGAACGATAGATCTTTGATAGAACATTTTCACCATCGAACCCGAACTATCTGCGGCAACAGCAAACATCATTAGTACCAGAAGAGCGTTCGTGATTTTCCTTTACCTTTGAGTTTGGACAATTTACTTTCGGTGCCGCTTACGACAATAGTTGCATTTATCTTTTCTTTTTCTAGATTTGGATCTAGACTTGTCTCTATTATTGCTTGTGTCTTTTTCTTGATTTCTACCTCTGACAAATAAACCACTGATATTATCATTGTTGCTAGTAGATACTTTTTTCTTCAACTCTCTGGAATTCAAAGCTACTTTGACATCTTCCAAAGAAATAGTGTCTCGCCCATATAGCATGGTATCAACAAAATGTTCAAATGAATGAGGTAAAGAACATAATAGAACTAAGGCCTGATCCTCATCATCAATCTTAACACCACCATTTTTCAAATCACGAATAATTTTTAGTAAATTCATCAAGATGATCGTGCAAAGGTGTACCTTAGAGCGACATTACGAATGTATACAAGCGGCCTTCAAATATAAGCGGTAGTCAAGAACTTGATCATATACAAATTCTCCAATTTAAGCCATAACCAATAGGAGATTCCTCATCATAACCTTGCGTAATACCTCGTATTGAGAAAAGGATAATTGAATTGAGCGAGAGCATTTTCCATTAATGCATCTTTTTCTTCATCAGTCAATTTTTAAAATTTATCCTTACCTTGAAGTTTCTTAACGAGCCCTTCTTTAACTAATAAACGTCTTAAATGCATGGTAATCATTTTTACCATTTAATTTCTCAATTTCATATTTTTCTTGCTGAGCATGAAAACCGATATTAAATAAGCGAAGCCTGACCAGAAAATATGAAACCAATCAGATAACCAAAAGCTCAAAATAAATCCAAAAAGAACAAACTTGATCAATTCCAATAAATAACAGAATAACCCAATGCTCTGATACCAATTTGTTATAAATTAGCACTTGCGGAAGCAAAGATCGGGTCTAATTTTGGTTGCACAAATTAATAATAATGGATAACAGCAAAATAATCAACAGTAAGAAAATAAGTGGCACACAATGATTTAAGTGGTTCAACTTTTCAATGTGAAAAGTCTACTCCACTGCCGACGGCACACCGAAGAAAATCCACTAATAATCAAACGGAGATACAAACACCAATTTTCATAGAAATTCAACAAAATACACTAATATCAAAAAATGTACCCAAATATTTTCTACAAAGAATCACCAAACAAACTCAGCAAATAAATTTCAGCTATGTTTGATATTACCGAACAAGAGAGAGCATGGAGTTGGCGAAAAAACTACGCTGTTCTCTATCTTTCTGTCTACCGCAGCGACCGTGTCTTGTTCTTTGGTCTTCCTGTGACTTGTCTTCAATGGCATTGTTGTGTATTTTCTAAGACTTGATATTCCTCTTTCTTGAATCTGTTCTCTGTACTGCCTTAGTTTCTTCTTGTTTGTCTGTGACTACAATTCTATTCTCTCTGGTGGCTGCTGCTATTCTTCCTCTCAAACAGTTTGCTGCTGCTCAACTTCTTTTCTGTGGCTGCTGCTTTCTCTGCAGCTTTAATTTGTTTTCAGCTGCTGCACACTACCCTAACGCAGCAAGGGAATGATATATATATATAGAAGGCAGTTGAGGGTTTCTAATGAGATATATGGGCTTTGGGCTAATGGGGTTTTGGGCCAAACAATTAACAGTTTAAGACAAAGGAAGTTGCACGAAAGGCCATTGAAAAATTACGTAATAAAGAACTTGAGGTTCCTATAGTACTTTGTATTCTATCCAATGTGTTTTTGAGAATTCTTGCTCATGTTTATACTTTCTAGTGCCATAAAGCCTCACGATGTCACCTACACTTCATTGTTCAGGATGTTCCATGTTACCAGTCATTTTTAACGATATTTTGACTTTGACATGTATAACCTTAAGGTGTTCAGTTTCTGAAACCAAACACAGGTTATTTATTGCTAACGTTCCAAAGAGCTGGACAGAGGATGAGTTTCGGAAAGTAATTGAGGAGGTTGGTCCTGGAGTTGAGAACATTGACCTCATAAAGGTGAATTTGTATTTTCTACTTTGTCTCCTTCAATGCTCTTTAGCTTATGCATGAGTTTATAGTTTTAATGACTGACCTGTTAGTGGCCCCATAAACAGGATTCTCAAAACCCAGGCAGAAATCGAGGTTTTGCTTTTGTCTTGTATTACAATAATGCCTGTGCTGATTATTCACGATGAAAAATGTCAAATTCAAATTTTAAGCTAGATGGAAATGATCCGACTGTCTCTTGGGCAGATCCAAAGAGTACACTCGACCATTCAGCTGCAGCTCAGGTATATTCCATCTAGAAATAGGAAAAATAAATTATTTGAAAAGTATATTTTGGTATCTTAATTTGTTTGCTTGCTGGAAGATGTACATTACAGCTTGTGAAATTGGTGCAGTGGGGGATAGATCCAGGGTTTTCAAGTGTGGCATTACGTTTGGCTTATTATTTGATGTAGAAAGACTAGTAAATATTGGGTGTGGTAGGGTAGAAATTAAAGTTCTAAGGATTAAAAGATTATGTTTAAGCTAGAAATTTATAGCATTTTGAAAAGTATAGTCTGAAATTTCCGATGCAGCAGGTGCACGTTGGTAGTTGGGTTTCAACTTTGGTGGAAATTGAGTTTGATGTTTTTATTTGCTTTTGGTTTCAGGTGAAGGCTCTTTATGTGAAAAACATACCTGAGAGCACTACCACTGATCAGCTGATGGTACATATTTCATACATCCTTGGGGCTGTTTGAAATTTGTAGACAGGCCATGAAGACCTGTGGTTACTAGTTAGTTCTACTAATTTTTTAGTTAACACTAAGAAATTTGCTTGTCTCTTAGCAAGCATGTGTCAAATGAGCTGTTAAACTCAAGTTGATCCAATGAGTTAATAAATAATATTAAACTAATTTTCTGTCATCAAAATTTTGTATGTTTAAATTTAATTTTTTTTTTAAATGTAAAAGGGTCCGCTCTTGAGTTGTTCCGCCCTACTCATTTGAAAGAGATCTGAGCTAAGATCAGCTCACATAAAATTTTGATAAGTTGAGCTGGGATGATCAACTCATTTGACACCCCTAGCGAGCATTCATGTTGGTGACTTGCTGCATACCTATTTAACCTGTACACTGTTTACAAAATTCTCTCTTTCATGAATGGTGTATGAAGGGATTTATTTTGCAGGTCAAATCCTGGAGGTTATTCTTGCCAAGCCTCAGACAGAAAATCTGATGGACTGGTCATCCTCCCAACGATCATCGATATAGTGCTTATGCTGGAAACCCTTATGGCACTCTAGGGGCTGGGTATGTTGCTGCTTCAGGTTTTCAGCAGCAGGTACTGTACTGGTTTTGGTTCTCTATTCGTTTTGTTGTGTCCTTTTGAAGCTTCATCCTAAGTTGGTCTAATTTCTCGTGGGTTCTCACGTACAACATATAGGCAATGATATATAGAAGAGGTTCAACGCCAGTAGGACTGCACATGGTACCAATGGTTCTACCAGATGGTCAAATTGGTTATGTTCTGTAAGTAGGCGTATATTTTGAAATTGGTATGTTCCTTTCGTGGGATACTTTCTCATTATGGTTTTGATGTGATGCAGTCAGCAGCCAAGTTTACAAATGCCGGGTCCTAAGCCACGGAGGAATGATAGGAACAATGGTCAAAGTGGACATGGTGGGCGAGGAGGAGGTAGTGGTGGCGACGAAGGCAATCGTAGCAAGCGATACCAACCCTATTAGTGATTAGCCAATTGGAGAGAACCTGTCCCCCTCCCCCGAAAAGGAGATCAGACCTCCCTTCCCAAGCTAAAAAAAAAAGAAATGCATGAGGCCCTGCTAGAATTAGGAAGATAAGTTATTATAACTGATGTTGCTATTCTAAGAGATAACAGACAGTATCTTTCTTATAATAACTTGTCTGCTTGTGAATGCAAATATCATGACATTTTTTCGTTGATACCCAGAAAAAGGAGTAATATTGTTGATCATTCTAAACAATTACATTCTGGATATGAAGGGACATAGTTTATAACTTTTTTCAAATATTCTTGGAGATTGAAAGTTGGGTGATCTTTTGGGTCAAATGTGATTATTTTCACATCGGCCAAATGTTAGAGTTTGGTCACAGTAAAATAATTGAAATATTAGATATTGATTATTTAGTTTCGTTATTAGTATCAAAATTAAATATTAGATAATTATCATTATATTTTCTTATTAATTTAAGATTTTTACTTATAACCTGTTAGGATCTGTTAGGATTAGTGTTTTAATATTATTAGTTATACAAATACATACGTAATCTTTTACTATTATTATGAATGAGAATTAGAATGTTTTTTGAATTCTTATCTCGTCCATCCTGCCGCCCCTGTCCCCCCCTCAAACCCCCCGCGAATCGCTTGCAACCATTTTCCAAACATCTACATTTAGAGGTTCCATTTTATGATGCTTGACACAACAAGCAAAGGATTGGGGATTCACCGTTCACCAACTTTGATAGGTATAACATTGCAAGCAAATGGAACAAAAGAAAAGAAAAAACAACAAAAAAATACCTAGTTTGGTCCTTTGAAGATTGGGCAAATATTTTTTGGAATCCTGAAGCACTACCATGAACGCTACCGCGCCTGCGATAATGGAATGCACGCATTAATAATCTATTTTGATTTATGGTTTTTTATTCAAATTATTTTGATTCATTAATATTTTAACTTTTACTTAATTTATTTTACCTATTTTATATTTCTAGTATTAAAATTGAGTTATCATTTTGAGTTTGATAAAATTTGAATTCTTTTATTAAAATCCTATAATAAAATTCTTTGTTATTTAGCCTATTTGATTATATTTTCTGTTGTTCTCTATATCTCGAGAGTTTATTTTGTGTTATCTTATATTTTAGGGATTTTTTTATCACATATGGCCAACAAATTCACTTAATGTTAATGTTTTCAATAACGTCTTATAATCCACAATTTTTGGTTATTTTTAGTTGAATCAATAACTACTTTTACACTTTTAAGAATTCTACAAGCAACTTTTAAATTTAAATAGATGGATTCTATTTTGGTTTTTGTTTATTTTTATTTTATTATCTGTTTAAGTTTAACTTATTTATTATAGGGGGAATTAAAATACTAGATATCGATTATTTAATTTCTTTGTTAACGTTGAAAACTATTAAGATTACGATATTAAATAATAGTTATTATCTTTTCTTATTAATTTAAGAGTTTTATTAGAATCTTATTAAGATTAATATTTTAGTATTATTAATCTTATAAATATAATTATAATCTTTCCATATTATTATGAATGAGATTAAAATGTCTCTCTTTAATTTTATGATTATCCACTCAACCTATTTCAATTCATTTGATTTTATGATTATCCAGTAACCTATTTCAATTCATTAATATTATAAATTCTGTGTTGAGTAAAATTTAGAATACACAACTTTAAATTTTCTAATATTAGATCCAAACAAGTAAACAAACTACTTGTATTATACTCACTATAACACCTTTCAAAGGCAACTCACAAATTGAAGAGAAATACAAACACTCAAAGAGAAAGCTCTCAACTCACACTCAAACTAAGAATACAAAGACTTATTTGTTTTTGATGGAATGATGAAACCAAATGCAAGGTAGGCTATTTATAGTCCTCACCATACAATCTACATCACACAAATATAAAATTAAGAAATAATCCTAGCCACACAAATCTTATCTACACACTTCTCTTTTTTACAACCTTCAACTACTTCATTTATTTCTACAACCTTCAACCACTTCATTTATTTCTACAACCTTCAACTACTTCATTTATTTCTACAACTTTCAACTACTTCATTTATTCCTACAACCTTCAACTACTTCATTTATTTCTCTACTCCTTCAATTATTATGTTGGTGTTGATTTTCAACATTCTGCATTTTTTATTTTACTTATTTTATATTTACACTGAAATTAATCTCCTTTTAAGTGTTTACGATCTTTTGTAGTATGAACAGTGGGTTCTGGTCAGCATTGTTAGCAGTTTATTCTTGCATTGAACTTTAGGTATGCGAATGTTGTTTAGATGCTAGAAAAATTGCAGTAATATTTCATTTTTGTTCTAAGGCATGCTTAGGGAAGTTCCAGAAGAAAATTGTTATATTGTCTTGTTCAATGTCATATCAGCAACCACATGTAGTGTTTAAGTTAATACCAAAACAATATGCATGAAGCTAAAACCTCGTGATTATTTTATAAACCAGTGAAAATGAAATAAACGTGAAGCTTATTATTTTTTCTCCTATACCAAAACAATATGCATGAAGCTAAAACCTTGTGATTATTTTATAAACCAGTGAAAATGAAATAAAGGTGAAGCTTATTATTTTTTCTCCTATTGGTAAGACTTGACACGCATGAACTAGAGATATAGATGAGAATCACTTCTTCCCTTCAATCAAGTCAGCCAAAACACACATTCAAGTTGAAAGAATGCAGAGGAACGCTTGGGTGCACCAGCAATATGCTAAGCTAATCAAAAAAATGTTCACCCTTTTATCAGTAGTCGTAAAAAATACAATGTCTGGTTTTTTATTATCACAACAATAACAGACTAACAGATAAAGAGTAATTATAATTTATAAGTAAAAGGAAAAGCTTTAAATTGTCTCAGAAAGCTCCTTCAGATGCTTATCCAATTCATCCAACCTTAAACCCCAATCACTCTTAATGCATAACGGTCGGACTTTACTATAATCCACACCAACCTCTTCTTCTTTGTCACTGCCCAAAGGCACAAGGGATGGGGATGCCCCACGTTTTTCCTTCTTTTTCTTCACACCACTCACTTTCTTCTTCTGAGCGGCTGCTCTCTGCATTGCCCATAGCACACTAGACCCGCTTACCTGCCTCTCCTCTTCTCCATCTTCTTCTTTATAACGCTTTTCTTCTTTTGGGGTTGAATTCTTGGCTTTGTTCTCAGAGTAAGCAACTTTGAAGGGTGTGTCGCCTAATGGCTTATAATTGGCCGCGATGGTGAAGCTCAAAGGACTGAAAATCGGTAGTCTGGTCGATTTGGAGATGAGAGGGTAGCGAGGTGTAGAGGGGGACAAATTTGAGGCTGCCCACATTTTTTGGTTTCGGTTATTTGGTCAAAATGCTTTTGGTCATGGGTTTTATTTATCATCTTTGTCCTTAATCTTAGCCACAAATTTGCCTTTTATTGTTCGCTAATCATCCCCAGTTTTTTTTTTCTTTTTCTTTTCTCCTTCTTTTTATAATAAACCCTTCTTTTCTTGTTTGGTCTCTAATTTTAGCTTATATTCAAAAAGAATAATTTTCTTTAAATATTGTTCCTTGTTTTAACTCATTGAAAAATCCTTAATATTTTTTGAAAAATTATAAATATTGGTTATTTCGTAGACAAAATACTTCATGTAAACTTATTTTTAAGCTTATTATTAAATTTATCAAGTAAAGTAAAAAAAAAGTCAAAATTTTAGATAATCATACTTCAAATATATCTATTATAACTATAACACATAGGATTATACTCATGTATTTAATAACCCATATTCATAAATCTGATATTATTTTTGCTACTAACATATTTATGTTAAAATATATGCTAAAATAATAGATAAAATATACCCTAAATTATATCTTAAATTTTAGCCTAAAAGATAGCATAAAATATACTTTAAAATAACTCTTTTTTTTAAATAAGAATCTCCATGATTAATGAGTCTAGTTTAAAAGAACTCTTCTTTAAATATGACTCTTTTTAATTAGTGAGTGTTACTAATTCTATTTGTAATAGAAAAAGATATTTATCAATTATATAAGAGTCTTCTTAATTAACGAGTGCTACTAATTCTATTTGTATATTACATAAGATTAAGGATTTTAATTTTTCCTATAAATAAAACTCATTACTTATTATTTTGAAGTATTCTCTTCTTTTTAATTTCTCTCTTTTGTTTTGCAAATATAAGATCATAATTCTCTAGGCTTATTTATTTAGTTAATCTATCAAATATTAATGGTTATGCTTGATTGATTAATAAGCCTAATTAGTTTATGATATTTTGATAATATGTTCTTATAGCTTCTTCTTTATTTTTGTTCTTAAATTGTTAGATCAAATAATTGTATTTTTCATATCATAATTATTTGATTTGATTATTAATCTTTAAATAAGTTATTTTATTGAACTTGTGCTTGATTTTTTTGCTTTAAGATTTGCTAGTTGATTTGATTTAAATGACATATATTTTGAATCATCTAGTTAAGATTTTTTATTATTAAATCTATTCTAGAACACACACGGGAGCTTATGTTTTTGTGCTAACTATTTTGCAGTTAATTCGGAAACGTATCTAATTAGCAAAAAATTTGTTAGAACGTTGGTCTAGAAACTGCTCACGATAATATTGAAAATTGTGAAAATAGAGCAAAGGGTTCGTAAGTAAGGTACATTGGGTAGTATCTTAGAGAGGGTAGCATAAGACCGAATTTGTATTTAAATATTTGTTTTTCATAGTAGAAAGTTAGGTAGTCTTATGAACTTATGGTTTTTCTCTTAAGTAATAGTCATAATTTAGATTGTTTCTATTTAAAAATATCGTGTATTATTATTTTATTTTTATACTTTATTCTTATACGCAATTGTATGTTTTTTGTTTAAGTTATTAAATTATAAATTTATAAAAATTAAAAATAAACTATTCATCATTTTAGGTTAATTAGTTACATAATTTTTATAAATTTTTATTTTGTAAACAAAGAAAATAAAAATAAACAAAGGGTAAATGCTATCGAAAAATTCTAATTCAATTTATACGACCATATTTGCTAGAATGTGACTGAATTTCTTCTCATTGTCAAATGTAAATGAACTGAATTTCTATTGAACGGCCACAACCATGGCAATAATTTTTCATATTTCTGTCTATGTAAAAACAGGCATATGTCTATCAATATATTTCTAAGTAGTTGAATTGAGTTGTTGGTGTTAGAGCTTTGGAATTAATCTTAAAACTTTTTCAGTGCTCTTGGTGTTATATATTTTCCAAAATTTAGGCATATTAATTTCCAATTACAGACCCAATTTTACCACATTCAGGTTAACATGATCAGGTTAATTGGCCAGACCAGTTGATTGGAATAATTTGAAAACTAAAAGTAACTATTTTTTTTGTTTGGGGGGGAGGTAAAATGAAATTGTCATTAGTTTTAATAGTAATGGAAACAATTACCCAAAAACAAATGGAAAGTGCATATAATATGATTGCTCCAATTACTTTTGAGCCTATGACATTAAATTCACAAGACAGGACAAGTACCAAAAACAAAAATCCATCCTTCAAAGCTGACAAGAATCATTTGTGTTTCAAAAAGCAAGGAGTTCACTTTGTGATCTGCAGAAAACGTTACCCGCATTCCAACTACAATTAAACCAATATACATAATATGGTACTCCATTGTCCATATTTTCTTCCAATAGAGAGTACCTGACGATTAAATACACCCTCGGCCAAGACAGTTCTTCAGAATCAAATCAATCGATAAATACTCGGACCAGATAAAACCCATTTTCTCTCTTGACCTACACATACAAATAAAAAACATCGGCATCAACAGTTAGAGGCAAAAATATAATGTATACATAATACATGTATATGCATGTTCCAATACTAGCATTGACATTGTTGAAAAAACAAGAAATAACTCTACACAAAAGAGTTCTCTAGTTTGTATTATTTTCTTCATGTTTTCATTACAATTGTATAGTTATTTATAAGGAAATTTTACTCCTTCAATTGTTCTTTAAATTAAGCATTCCTTGATTTACTCCTTGAATTAAGGATTCCTTGTTTTACTCCTTGAATTAAGGATTCCTTGTTTTACTCCTTGAATTAAGGTCCTTGTTTTATTCCTTGAATTAAGGACTAATATCCAATACTTCCCTCAAGCCGGATCCGTAAGGTTTATGGATCCAAGCTTGGACAAAAGTCGTTGAAACTGGCGAGAAGCCAAGGGCTTGGTGAAGATGTCACCATTGGCTCAAGCTTCTTGTATAACGTGTCTGCAATTACCTCGGATTGAACTTGTTTCACGAACATAATGACAATCAACTTCAATGTGTTTCGTCCTCTCGTGAAACACCTGGGTTTGATGCTATATGCATACCGCCGATTGTCACAAAAACAAGGACATAGGAAGAGTTGTAGGAACACCAAATCACACGTAAGACCTTTAAGCCATATCAACTCACACGCAATGAAGCCATTGTACGATACTCGCCTTCTGTGACTTGATCCGGGGCAATGACAATATGCTTCTTACTCTTCCACGTGACCAAGTTTCCACCGACAAATGTACAAGAGCTGGTGGACTTGCGATCAATCGTATTCCTCGCCCAATCAAGATCACAATACCCCATGATTTCAGTGTGTTGTCATTCTTTTTCATGATAATACCACGACCCACCGATCCTTTTAAGTAGCGTAAGATCCTTTTAACAAGGGTCAAATGCTCAAGTGTTTTAGGGAGTTGCATGAATTGGCTCACAATACTTACACGTGATGTCATCAAGTCCGCGATTGTTAGTAGATCAACTTACCAACCAATCAGCCGGTAATAACTTATATCCATGCGAAGTGGCGTGCCCTTCAAGCCAGGCTCGAGCTTGTCACAACAGTGGTAACTTACCGGTTTAGCATCGCTCATGTTAGCTTCCTTAAGCAAATCTAGACATATTTCCTTTGGTTAAGAAAGAGTCCTGTGCGAGGTTGCCATTTCTATACCAAGAAAGTACTTCAATATCCCAAGGTCTTTAATTGCAAACCTTTGTCTCGAGGGATCTGTTTCAGGTTGAAAATCTTGTCAAGCATTATCACCGTAATTATCGAGATCATCTACATAAATCAAAGACAACCAATTTGCCCATAGCTCCCATGCGAACAAATAGCGAGGAATCGCATTGCCGTTTTGAAACCAACACTAGCGAATCGAGCTTAGCTTGGCATACCAAGCTCGCGATCGTTTCAAAACCATAAATGGATTTCAGTAATTTGCACACTAAATCCTATCATTGCTTTCGAGGATGCCCGGTGGTAATTTCATATAGACTTTTCTTTGAGATCACCATGCAAGAATGCATTCTTCACATCCATTTGGTACACGGACCACCCCTTGTTTACGTACCACGTACGTAGCACTCTTACCGTGTTCATTTTTGCAACAAAAATGTTTCTTTGTAATCCACCTCGAATGCTCGAGTGAATCCCCGAGCCACCAATCTTGCTTTATACCTCTCAATTGATCCATCTCACTTGAATTTCAAATTATAGATCCATTTGCAACCCACAACTTTCTTGCCTGGAAGTTTCGCGATGCTCCACGTGTTATGTTGATCTAGGCTTTAAGTTCTTCTCGCATGGCTTCCTTCCACACCTTCGTCAGTTGGCCTCATGAAAGTTTTCTGGAGGCTCACCGAATCCCCGATATAGCAAGCCGAGGAATGGGTACGAACGTTGGTGTCACTCTCTTTATATGACACATAATTGAGACGGGATGTGGGTTTGTAGACAAAGTCTTCAAGTCTTCATGAGGTTGCCTTAACACACATTGGATTACGCTCGTGGAGCCAGAAGGAGTTATCTCACACTCGTTCACATCTTGTACCATATTGCGAGGATCATCTGATTATCACCATCTTCACGCAAATGGTACCATTAAGACGAGACCCTTCATTGTTACTTGCAGAGATGCATCAATGTTGACATGGTCGATCTTGTTGTCAGGAGCCTCAAGTTCAATTCTTGGTAATGGAAACACATCCAAGATGCCATTCCCTCGACTTGTAATTTCACGTGACTTATTTGAAAAAAGGGTTAGTTTCATAAAACCGAACATCTTTAGACACAATTAATCTCCTAAGTCAGTTGGGATCATAACACTTATATCCCTTTGTAGATGAATAACCAAGAAAAATACATTTAATGCCTCTAGATCCAATTTATCTCGATGATGAGATTGAATATGTACAAAACAAGATGCCTAAAGACTCTAAGGTGTGAAAGGTTAATTTTCCTTCCTTTCATGACCTCTGTGAGACTTGAAATCCAAGACTCATTGGGTAATCTATCGATGATGTAAGGTACCGCTATAACCCTCGGGACTAGAATCTCTTTCGTACATTCATTTGTAGCATTAATGCTCTAGTTTTTCAAGTAAGTCACGGTTTTGCGTTCACCACACCATTTTGCTGAGGCGTGCCAACACAACTTGTTTGATGCATAATGTCATGAATGCTCAAATATTGTTTCATGATACGAGGGACATGTATTCAAGGTCTGTCGACCTTAAGGTTTGAATTTTAAAGAGAAGTGATTTTTAACAAGATTATGAAAGTCCTTAAATACTTCCATAACTTCATTCTTAGACTTTAAAAGATATAACCGCGTGACTCGAGAGAAATCATCAACAAAAATCACAAAATACTTATAACCATCAAAAGATTCATTAATTGGTCCCCATACATCCGAATGAACTAGTTCAAAACACTTACTAGTCCTAGACAAGGAAGAATTAAAAGCAATCTAGTGGCCTTAGACAAAGTTGGCAAGTTTCACATGCAATTTCATCATTTCCTAAGTTTGGAAATAAAGTTGACAAAATTGCAGTAGTATGACGAGCTAAACGTTGATGCCACAATTGATTATCTTGGATAGGATTAAACTTGGCTTGAAACCTCTGGGATTGTTCTTGGATATGTAATAGAGACCATCTAAGTAAAACCCTTTACCAATCGCTCTTTTTGGTGACACAACTCAAAATGACATTGCGAGGGAGAAAAAATGGCTAAGCAATTCAAGGTATTTGTGATTTTTCCTACGTACGTAAGTTGGAAAGAAAGGAAGCGTACATATAAACCGCCGACTCGATTTCATCCGACATTAATTTTATTTTTCCTTTCCTAAAACCTTTACATTCTCACCATTTGCAATTGAAACTTGAGAAGGATTTGCTAATTTTTCAAACTTATGCAGAGTTCGACACATGGTTTGTCATATGATCCGTGGCACCCGAATCTACAACCCAAAAATCATGCAACATATTTATTTTAAGAGCAGCTTTAAAGTGCTTTTATAATACCTTGCATGTCCTCTTCGTGGTATGAAGTTTTGTATCCGCCAAGAAGCCCGCAAACTTGCCTAGCAATGTCAAGTTTCTCTTCTACGCTATCCACACAAATTCTCGGCTCCTCCTGCCTTGCTTTCAAGATACAACATAAACTCATTCATGAGTTCACCGGATTCGTCAGGAAGTTCTTGAATGGATCGCACCCATTGTAGGCAGAGGCAAAAGCATGATTTGCACCTGTCCAAGACGATTCACTTTCTCGTAAACCCTTATCCTTTATAAAATCATGTTTTAATTCTGGATGTAGAATCCAAATACGTGTCTCAATAACATGGCCCGTATGGTTGCAATGTCGACACTTCAAATTTGGACGCTTCCTCGTACTTCCTCTCGTTGGTTAGATAGGCTCTCGCCTCGTGAACTAGCTATTGCACTTGTTCACGACTTTCCTCCTTATTTCTTCACGTTGAATTGTCGCACATACATTGGTGAAGGAAGGAAGTTCAAGATCTGGGCGAGTATATGACATCGTATATCTTCATATGTTGAATCCAGATCGACAAAAGTTGAAATATCTTATCTTTCTTTCCGCTCTCTTTCGTAGCAGAGCTACACCTGCCAGATGATGAGGACGATATATTTCCAACTCATTCCACATGCTTTTCATGCCTTCCTAAGAGTTGTGTACAAAGGCTTGCCATCTGCTGTTGCGGCGATGTCTTTCTTTAATTGAAAAACTCGTGACAAAGCATTGTTTTGACTCGCCATACATTTCCTTAACTGCCTCCCATAGCTGGTATGCAGATTCGAGTAACCGAATATTTCAAAGCCTAATTTACGTTCCATGGAATTTAGGAGCCATGACATAAACTGATCCTTACTAAGCCAGATTCATAGGTTGGCGAGGAAACATCGTACTTCGATGCTTCCATTTATGAACCCCAATCCTGGACCTTCCACCTGTGCCGAGACACCGCTTCGACCAAGGCAAGTAATTAAACTCATTCAACAAGACCGAGCTTAATCTTGATTTGGGTTGACATCCACCTCATGCATATTCACGAAGGAAAGCACCGATGAACTTTCGTGTTCTGATCCTAGTCATTGCCTTCACCATTTCAAAGATCAAGATGCTAAGATAATAATAAAGGTATGTTAATTTTCCTGCTTTGATACCATGTTGAAAAAACAAGAAATAACTCTACACAAAAGAGTTCTTTAGTTTGTATTATTTTCTTCATGTTTTCATTACAATTGTATAGCTATTTATAAGGAAATTTTACTCCTTCAATTACTCCTTGAATTAAGGATTCCTTGTTTTACTCCTTGAATTAAGGATTCCTTGTTTTACTCCTTGAATTAAGGATTCCTTGTTTTACTCCTTGAATTAAGGATTCCTTGTTTTACTCCTTGAATTAAGGTCCTTGTTTTATTCCTTGAATTAAGGTCCTTGTTTTATTCCTTGAATTAAGGACTAATATCCAATAGACATCGAGCACATTATGTTGCTAATCAATCTAAACACGTATGCAATTGATCCTAAACAAACATGTCAAATGTAGAAAGGCTATCAGACAACATAACATGTCCTATGTGAATTACAACATTTCTCTCTGTTTTTTTCCCCTTCTTTCTTTCTTTCTTTTTAATAGAATCGGCCAAGCTGAGTTGACAAAAACTCTACTAAAATATATAGTTATTACACTTGCATTAAAGGCTGGCAAATAAATGAATGATTATCAACACGGCTTAGCAATCATGTCTGCACATATATATACATATGTTACTTGCACATTTCATATACGATGATATGACATGGACATGGGTGTGTCTAAGTGATATGACATGGACATGGGTGTTGGTATTCTGTAACTCCAATTTAGTATAAATTTACAAAAGAAAAAAAAGAAAAATTAACACATCCGAGTAACATAGTTATATACACAGAGTGCCATCACGAGGGGAGAGAGGGAGAAAGGGAAAGAGATAACCTCAACACAACTCTTTAGTAGTTCCTTCTGATTTCCACACTATATCTTCTAAACTGGATGCAAAACTTTCATAGAACTGCAATAGGATCAGAAAAAGGGGATGCCAAAATAAGTAAAGGAAGATACACATTAGGATATATTTATCTCCTTAATTCACATCTTTTTTTATTATTTAATTTTGGATGAATGACTTTGTTGGTCCCCAAACTATGCCTCCGTTGACACAAAGGTCCCCAAACATAAAAAGTTGACATGTTCCTCCCTAATCTATTATATTTTAACATCTAAGTCCTAGATTAGAATTTGGAGACTAAAGTGTGACTAATACGTCATAGTCCCAAAACTTGCTAATTTTTTAGATCTAAATGTACTAACATTAACAATTTAAAGGTTTAATTGTAATGAATAGTAACAACTTGGAGTAATAAACAGGACTTAAGTGTGACATTTAATAACTTTGGGGATGAAAGTGTTATCTTTTTTAGTTTAAGGATCTTTCTGTCAATAAAGTAAAGTTATAGTTTGGGGACGAACAAAGTCCTTAACCCTTAATTTTTAACAAAGTACCAAATAAAACAATATCAAAAGAAAATGTTGACATGCCTTGTGAAACTCCAGCGTGTCACCACCAGTTTTCCGAAGCTCTACCATGTGCACGGAGGGTGCAACCTCAAAAACCTGAAGTTTAAATGTAGTTATACAAATATCTTGATATAGTAATATAGGTGCTGAAAGCCAAGTTGGTGTTAATTACTTGCATTTCATAAGCCACCATCAGATATTAACAAAGTTTTAAAATTTTATCGTACCTCAGTAGATACACAGAGATGACCCTTCCTTCCAGTTTTATCACCTTGCAACCTCATCTGCAACATCATTTCAAAATAACAAAAACGTGATTACAAAACATTCAACTTAAAAGACTAGTTAGCTTCTAGAGTAAGAACATGTAAAATCAAACAAATATAACTTGAAAAGAATTTAAATGACCTTGTAGTTTCCCTTGCGAACATTAAAACCTAAAGGTTTTGCTGTTTCCTCTATTTTGGTCATAATTTCTTTCGCAGGGCACTGAGAAGTGAAACAGGTTTCTCGCTTTGCAACAACCTACCAGATGTAAATAAAATTTAACAGAGCACAACACAACCATCCTTAGCCAGCAGAAGTAAAAATTAAAAACTAACAAAATGAAAATGAAAAATGAAAAATGCATAAACTTTTGGAATCTAAGTAGGCACTTGATTCGACACAATCAACCTTGAAGTTCCAAAAACAAAGTTCTGAAATCTTCATGGATTGGCTAGACATCTCAGTAATACATCTGTTATGAAAGTTTACAACATCTAATCCATGCATGTAAATGGTCTTTCATGCGAGATGGGAAACACTCAAGAGCATAAACCAAAGAATTATTAGGATACATACCGCCTCCACCTCAAACATTTTTTCAAGATTGAAGCTGTTGGACCTAGAAATGAGCTCAAAGGCATTCATTGATAAAGGTCTCTCTCTCCCCCTCCTTTCTGTTAAAAGATCTTCCTAAAGAGTTACCAGATAAATAAATAAATCGTTGTAGAAATTGTTATAATTAGAAATACTGGAAAATGTATAGGGCTTGCAGTGTACTATTTTAATTCCTGTACATTGGACAGCACTGAATTAGTTGGGGAAAATATATAGACGTTGGATTCAAAATTTTCACCATTGAGTCATTAAAAGCTGCATCTACATCATCAAGATTTACATGCTCTTCTTCTTGGAAACATGCTGGCTTGTAACCTTTCTTGAACCAGTTATCTTGTAAAATTTCAGGGATTGTGATTCGCTGCAAAGTTACACAATTAGAACATTTTGATCGTAAAAGACCATATAAGGAATTACAAATTCCAGTGCTCATTTACTCAGTCTCCCATATATAATAATACAATAGTCAAAACACGACTAAGAAGTCGACTACATGAGAGGAAGTTGTAACTTCAAAGTAAAGACGAGTTGTAGAGCTTACAGTAACAGGGTTGGGGTCAAGAATTCGTCTAATAAGGTTTTTCGCTCCAGTTGAAAACCACGAGGGACATAAGAATTCAGCCTTAAATATCTGAAATTTGTATTTACATTCATAAATATTATGTTAATGGATGTCCCATCATAAGAACAGGGGAAGCAGAGTATCAAAACTACTCACTTTTCTATACAAAGCAATTTGATTTGCCTCATCAAATGGAAGGTAACCAGCCATCAGTACAAAAAGAATCACCCCACAAGACCAGACATCAGATGATGTACCATCATAACCTTTAACAGTAAGCACCTAATTCAAAAAAACTAAGACATCTATAAGAAATCAATACCAATAAAACCATCCATGTATTAAAATCTTAGCAAGTACCTCAGGAGCAACATAATTTGGAGTCCCACAAGCAGTATGAAGCAACCCATCTTTCTGCAACAAGAAGAAAGTGAATTACGTTTTCACAATTTAGTAATTGTTCTGTTTAGCGGTACGAGTTAGCATGATTATATAACCTATGGCAAAAGAATTGAATTGGTTATAGAAAACTCACCTGTACTTGCTGCGAAAATGTACTCAGCCCAAAGTCTGAAACTTTTAGCACCCCATACGAATCTAGAAGAAGATTCTCTGGCTGCAAAATATACATGATAACATGGTAAAACATTCATAAGATTTCTAGTAAGTTGATCATCTAAGAGAGTAATAATTAGGTAATACTTAGGGTTTCTTGAGTACAATGATTGATTAAGATAGCCAAAGAACATAGGAAAACTATTTCAAAACCTTCAAATCTCTATGGTACACGCCTCTACTGTGGCAGTAATCTACGGCATTAATTAGCTGCTGGAAATATCTTCTAGCTTCATCCTCTTTAAGCCTCCCACTTTTGGCCTGCAAAATGACACTGGTAAGGTGGGAAATGTTTAAAAGTCCCTAGTTCAAGCCTTCAAGGTACACATGAGTTCCCTTCTTTTCAGGTAGTACACCTTTAGTGTATAGAGAGAGAGAGAGAGAGAAGAGCGCACCGTTAATTAAGTGTAAATCAAGAGAGATAAAATAATTATTTTTCTTTGCCTAATTAACTACTGAACTTCTATAAATAAATTTAAAAAATCCTTAAATATTATTGCTAAACCATTAAAAGAATCACAATACCTATATTTCATTAAATACATACGAGAAGCATGTACGTAAAAAAATGACGTTTCGAGTTCGTAACGAGCGTTTAGATAGGCATCGCCCACCCCGTAAGTAAAAAGGTACGTCTACTAGCATAATAGAAACCAACTGATACAACTACCATCAAGCGAGTGAAAGGTGATCGAATTAGCTTACTACTTTGTCGAAGAGCTCTCCTCCATCAACAAACTCGAGAACAATGTAAATTTTTGTCTTGCTTGCCATAACCTATACATATGCAGAATTAGGAGGCTCACAAGGTTAGTAGATTCAGAAATGGAAATGAGAAAAATTTAAATGGACACAAGTAGCAGTTGGATCCATACCTCGAAAAGATTTAAAACATTTGGGTGTTTGATCAGTTTCATTGTTGATATCTCTCTCTTTATCTGCCAGCAAAAACACATCAATCTCTTTATAATATTCTGAAATTACATTTATGTTAATAAGAAGACAACCAACTGTTCATTAATTTGTTCCCGCTTAAATATCTAATGCCTAAAACAAGAAAAATTAAAAAGGAAGAAAACCCATACGGGTAAATCGGCTGATATGCAAAGCCTTACAATACATTTCACCGATTGTAAAAGGTTATTTTAATTAATGAGGTATTTTTGACGAGGCTTAAACTTAGAGACAATCATGCCTCAAATTTTAACTTAAAAAACATTTAAATATTAATAAAAATAATTTTTAATATAATAAGAAATAGTTATCAATGTAAATTCATTACAAAATAATTATAAAATATACAAAATAAATAATACAAATTGTAACTCTTTTTTAATGGGAGCAAAAAAATACAAATATAAATAGTCATAGAGGATAATGTGACTTGTGTAGTTTAGTAATTGAAAAATTTTATAGTTGTTATGGATAAAAGAAAATCAAAGATAATAGATGAAGAAAGATCTAAGAATGTTAAAGGAAAAATATTAATCACATTTATTAATGAAATTATGATATTTTTCTTTCTGTTTTTCTTATTTATGATTTTTTTTTATTTTGTAAAATCAGGTTTGAATAGCATGGATAACATATGAATTAACTTTAAAAATCTACTATTTAAACATCAAACTAATAAGTAACATTATCCATAAGCTATTAATAATAACTAACAATCAAAACAGGCCTTCTCTTAGGAAAAAAATATGGATAACTAATATAACAGTGTAACAACAACAAAATAAATATACAAACGTCTCATGGAAAATTCGGAAACAAAATAATAATAATAATACCTGTTCGACCATTTTGTGGCGGAGGACTTGATCGCGGTCAACAATTTTGATGGCAACGAACTGACCGGTATTGACATTCTTAGCGAACTTGACCTTGGCAAAGCTTCCCTCGCCCAGTGTTTTGCCAAGTTCGTACTTACCAACACGGGTACGCTCAGCCCTTCCCTTATTTTTATTGCTTCCTAAACCTTCCATTATTATTTTTGCTCAAGGCTGTTCTGGCCGTTTGATGTTGTCAGAAGAATACACAAACGCCGAGAGAGTACTCCTCCAAAACTTAATGTGCCTCTGCGTGTTTTGATCGCCCTGTATAAAGGGCAATCAGACAAGGAGAGACACAAAATACCAAGTAAAACCCAAAATATGAGAGACTAGATTGATAGAGATGAAGGAGTTGATCTAGTTTTAGTCGTAGCCATAGTATTAGTATTAGAGGGAACGGGGTTGCATTATTGAAATTGCAGTGTAGAGAACGTGTGAGGTCCAGAGTATGTTTCGGGGCCCTCCATAAGACTATCTAATCCGCTTCTTGCCTGCAACCACCAGTATCCGACCCGGGACCCTCTGTTCTTCTGGTGCATAATTCTCAAGCAAATACAAGGTTCCTATTTATTGTTATAATTAAGTAATTTTCTTATCTTTGTTGAATATATATTATCGTCGTTATTATATACTACCACTTTATCTCCCCAAAATGACCTTTCCTTCCTTCATTCAGGGCCTCATATGTTATTTACCTTTATTTCCGTACGGTCATTATAAGTAATTAATAGAATACTGTTATTCTGCTAGACTGAGAAATAAATATTACCGTTACAATTACAAGTAAAGGGCCATTTTATATAGGAATTAGTATTATCTTTTTTATTTTTTTTCTCTCTTTGATTCTTTTTATTTTATCTACTGGTGTATATGTAATTTTAAATATTAGTTAATTTAAATAATATATTAATAATTATAAATTATATTATATATAAAATAAAAAGGTTAATTATATTATATATTATTCGTAATTGGATTTCAATTAAGATAATAATATTAATTATTTTTACAATTATTTAAAATGATATGTTTTATTATAATTAGATAATTTTATAATTATATATATATATATATATATTATATTATGAAACTTATGGATACATAACCACTATAAATGATATATGCTTAAATTATTTATACATGTTTACATATGTATATTATTGATCAACTTTAAAATACTAATATGTACTATTGTATTATTTTACATAATGCAACAATTTAAAAAAGTAAGGTGCAAATACATGTTTAATTATATTTCTAATCATGGATAATTTCTTTGAGTAAAATAAGATGTATAATATTAGTACATGTACACTAGTTATTAGTTATAACATTGGTTGGTATTGTTGACTGTATGATAGATTTGTGCAAAACAAAATGTACACTGTATAGTTTGTATGGTATTTATATGTCTCATTATTTTTAATTAAAATCTTAATTTTAATTATATGAATTTATGTATAAAGAATTTATAAATTCAATGATACTTATTTTTAGTTTTTTATGATATGGGTTTTTATTGTATAAGAATTAATGATGCAATAAATATTCAATTAAATATTAAAAAAAATATAAAACGGTTATATATAGTTACCGTCCTATAAGATTGTTATAGTATGATTATTTACAATCTTGTATGATTGGCGGTCCAAAAAAATAAAAAATAACTCTTTGATTGTATATATCGAGAACGGTCAATACTATCCCATTTATTTTTGCACGAAACAGTAAGTGACGAACTTACATATTTAATTCTTTTAAAACATAAAAACTGTTAAATTGAATATTCTCTCCTTTTTATGGCCTTCAAATTACATTTGATATTTTAAATATATCATTATTATTTTAGATGGTTTTTGGTTCACGTAATTAAATTGAAGAAAAAAAAATTAATTTTATTTATCAATTTTTATTATTAATATGTTTTATCTTGTTGATATATATAATAATAATAGGAGGTAAACTTTTTTTATTTCATTTATATTATTTATGTGTTATGTTAGTTAAAATTATCATTTGTATTGTTAGATAAGTAGTTGTCGAACTCCTAACAAGAAACTTAACATGTATTAAATCATTTTATAATTAAAATGTTTGCTTTATTACTTTTTTTATTATCTATTTGTTTATTTTTCATGAATGTAGGTGCTGGTGCTTATATGTTTTACTCAAATTATGGGGAGTTATAAACACAAATTTTTGCACCGTATGGGTAATTGGTTTTAATTTTATTAAAAAGTAAGTGGGATAGTAAAGGTTTTCCTTATTAAATTATTAATATAATTTGTTTTTTTAAGATTAAAAGCTATATATTTTAATTTTATTGCTTTAAAAAAGGGATCAAAATATATATTATTTTAATAATTTTTTATTGAAATATTATTTTTAAAATAATATTTTAAATATAAATAATATTAAAATTAAATATGAATAATACCAAAATAATGTAATTTATCTTTAATTGATCTATCTTTTAAGTTTAAAAAAGTAAATAATTTATAATTTAAAAAACTAAAAAATATATTAATTAATCATTTTACTTATAAAAAAAATTACATACAAACTTTTAGTACTATTAATAAATATTTTATTAACAAAATGTTTTAAAGTAAACAATTAAGTAATTTTGTAAAATGACAAGGGACATCCTTATAATTTTTTATAAAATAATTTTAAAATTATTAAATATTTTTTTTTGACACATTTTAAAAAAAATACTACATTATTTTCTTTCTTTTTTAACTTAATGGGTTAAATAACACTACATATTTCATACTTCTTCAACATGAAGAATTTCAAGAGAAAATAGAAAAGTAATGAAGAATTTGAAGAGAAAATAAAAAAGTAATGAAGAATTTGAAGAGAAAATAGAAAGAAAATGTCATAACAAACAAGAAACAACACAAAGAACCTTAACATAAAAGAAGATATTTTCTTGAATCTTAAACTTGTATATCACACCACTAACTATTACATCAATGGCTATGCTATTTATAACAATCAATATTAACAAATCCTATACAACTTTTAATTAAAACCATACACATGTAATAATAAAACTAATTATATTAATAAATTGTATAACAGACTTCTTTAATCCATTTACACTCCCCTCAAACTTAGAGATATATCAAAGTCAATAAGTTTGTAGCTAGCATTCACAAGTACATCTCGAGCATGTTTCTTTAGACCTTATACTAAATCAAAGTTCATCTCGAGCATGTTTCTTTAGACCTTATACTAAATCAAATTTGGTGTACAACTTGTAACACCATTTATAGTGAAATTTGATAACAACTTAATCAAAATTCACTTTGTACTAATAAGCTTAACACTCTAGATGATTAAGTATGATTTTCCTTCCTCACAAAGCGCTTTTGACTAAATCTATACAAATATTAGTGTTTCAAAATTGTGTAAGTTCTTTAATATTGTTGAACCTTCATTTTAGTCCAAACTTCAGTCTTTTTAAACATCTTCAAATTACATTTTTGGATCAGAATTTGTGATATCTCTCTTTAAGAAGTGATCTATAAAACCTCAATTGAACAAGTTGATTCTCGAAAATAAATGTCTGTAATTTGCAATTAGCTTGAGTTGTAGCTATATTTCTAACATGAAACTCCACTTGATATTTCATACGAGTCTAAAATTTACTTGAAATTCAACAAAACTATCATTAAGAACTAAGATTGAAGAGTAGAAAACACACCTTGATCTTCTCTTTTCCAACTTTGAGATAAGAGTTAGTCGGATCAAAATTTCACATTTACACGTAACAATTAATTATAAATGAGATAAAAGGCAGAGAGCAATAGTAAAGATCGTGTTTCAAGAAAGAAAATTATAGATTTCAATCAACAAAAGTTACAGACCTATAAACTGAGAAAACGAGAGAAAAATTGATGACTAAAAATTATTATCATATTGAATTCTAATTTGTTAAAACAGAAACTCAAAGCAAAAAAAAACACAAAACAAAAAGAAGATGTATGAACTTCATAAAACACAAGAAAGATGAAGTAATAAATCTAAGATCAAAAGTAAACTAAATATTGTTTGATGAGGAAGAAATTATGAGAGAAACACAAAAGACAAGTGTTGAAAACAATAAAACTACGAACTATTTGATTTGTAGCAGAAATTAAAGACAAGAAGAAAATCGATAAGTTTCAACAACTTGATTTGAAGCTTAGATTTATTATAATATCAAGTTACCTGTAGTTGGTAAAAATTCAAAAGATTTGATTGCTTGAAAGATAAGAACATGGCTAAGAAAGTGAGGAAAACCACGTAACTTCATCAAAAACTTTAGAATGGCAAAGAGAGATTAAAAAAGGAAAATATTATAAACATGAAAGGAATTTAAAGATTATTAAGTGTTTGAAAGGTATGAAAATTACTGCAAAAATGAGAAAAAACCATGAGATGATATGAAATTTATTAAATCGACAATAGACTTTCATTCTCCCAAGATTGTTGAAGCTCATTGAGCTTTAAGCAAAATTTCAAGAGAAAATAGAAAGATAATACCATAGCAAAGCAAGAAAGAGCACAAGAATTTTTAACATGAAGATAATATTTTTGTTAAGACTAATTTTGAGATCGAAGGTGAAAGAAGAGAAAAATGAAAGCAGAGACAAAGAAATTGTAATTATATTTTGATATATCCTTTACTGATTTTAAGAGGCTTCATATATAACCTTATAGGAATGAAATTTAAAGGACAATTTTTAACTAATTTCTGACATTCCTAACAGAAATCCATTTGCAGTCTAATATTTCTCGTCCATTTACTCAACAAACTTCACAACAATATCAACAATCATAATAATATCAACAGCTTACACAATAACAAAATTATTCTAGTTATAAAGGAACATGTTAAATTTTCATAAAAGTTGGACACAATGCTCAACATTGCAAATTTCAGTATACACAAAAAAACATAACCTAATGATCCAAATAGTTAACAATTTCCTTTTTCTCAACAACCTTTCCCTTCTTTTATCGTAGACCAAATATGCCTCTAGACCTGCTATGCCTTCATATAGACCACATGCTAATCTTTCTCATGTGACTAATACCTCTCAATCATTACTTATACCATCATCAAATATGCCACCACTTTTATCCTCACCTAAACTTAACTTTCTACAACATCATTCTTACCTTACAAATGAGTATACTCTAGTTGTTGGTTACAATGCCTCATAAACTACTCAGTTTATTAATCAATATAAACATATGTATGGACAATATCCTTAATAGCCTTCCTATCATCCACAAGCTTATAATGATATGGTAGCATACAATGTATCAAGATCATAATTGGTATATGGATTTTGGTGCAAGCCATCATCTCACTTCCAATAGTATTAACCTGACATAGTTTACACCATACTCAATACATAAAGATGTTTTATTAGAAAATGATAAGTCAACTTCTATTTCTCATATAAGTTAGGCAAATGTTACAAGTGGAAATTTGTTGTTGAAACTCAATAATATATTGCATGTACCTCAGTTTGCCAATGATCTAATTTATGTAAGACAAATGTGCATAAATAATATTGTTTTAATAGAATTTTTTTCCTAACTCCTTCTGTGTGAAGGAATAGAGTCAAGGGAGAGTGTTGTTAACAAAAGGAGTTGGTAATGGGTTATATAAGTTTTGCAACCAAATTCCTCTATGTCCAATGATTAATGCCACACCAGAGTCTCATGATCAGGATGTATGCATTCTTACTATTCTTGTTCCTAGTAGTATAACACCTATTAAGTTTCCTATCATTAAATGTAATAAAATTATCTTAGATAGCATAATCTGGCATAATAGATTAGGTCATCTCTATTTCTTTGCATTGAAACAAATTTTACTTGAAATTGATGAACTTTGTTTTCATAGTAGTGAAACTGATATGTGTGGTGCTTGCAAATTGAGCAAATTGCATAAACTACCATTTAATCATATATATGAATGGTCTAGTCAAGCTTTTGAGATTATTTATGCTAATATTTAGGATCATTTTCTAGTAATTGTTGATAATGGTGTGAGGTATTTGATCTTATTTGTTGATGATCACACTAGATTTCAGTGGTTATTCTTCATGCATAATAAATGTCAAGTAGCTCACATTTTCTTACACATTGAGGCTTTAGTTGAAAGATAATTTAATAAGAAGATTGAACAGTTATAATTTGATGGCAAAATAGAATTAAGTCTTTAGAATCTCATTTGTTTGAAAGAGTTTATAATAGAAAGATTAACTATCTATATAATCCATCTTAATATGGAATTGTAAAGAGGAAAAATAGGTACATGGTGGAGACTAGGTTGCCAATGATGATTAGGGCTAGTTTGCCTTTGGAGTTTTGAGTATATAGCTTTTGTTTAATATTAATAGGACATACTCTTGTTAATAAGTCTTCTTTTGAGTTGTATTATCACAAACTAGATTACAAGTTTTTGAAAGTGTTTGGATGTTTATGCTTTTCCTATATATGACCTAACTTGAGCTCTAAGTTAGGCATGAGGTATGTGCCTTGTGTACACTTGGGATACCCTAAGCATCAAAAAGGCTATAATTATTTAGACTTAATTACAAAAAGTTGTATGTGTCTCCTCATGTGTTGTTTAATGAATATGAGTTCCTTTATTTATCCACTTGTGTGTCACCATCAGTTCAAGCTTCACATTCCCAAACACAAGTTCAAGTTCCATCATGTGTTCATTTTGTTTAATTACCTCTATCATATGGTCAAATTAAAACAATTTATAATGTTCTTAACTCTTCTATCCTAAATACTTCTATGTCTAATAACACACCTATCATTGATGTTTCACCTTTTCAGTTTTTTTCTAACTCAATCTCTTATTCTTTGTCACAATCTCCTAATACCTTTATAAACACTTCTATATCACCTAGAACAACATCAATTCTTGACTCTCTTGATATCAGTGTCTCTTCACTACCTTTTATTCAATCTATTTCATTTTCCTCATATTAAAGTTATTTATCAATTTTTAACAATAATGTTAACAATACTTATCCACGGGTCTTTAGTCCTAATGGTATTAACCTTATAGTTTTCATACCTCATTTATCTCCTACACAACAACCAGCTATTATCATTGATATGATGTTAACATCTCAAATACATAAGCCTACTACCTATAATAATGTACATAGTATGCAAACATTAGCTAAAATTAGTGTTTTTAAACCAAAGGCCTTGAATGTCACACTCATTTGACATGTTTATACAACTATGAGAGAAGCAATGAAACACAAGAAATGGATGGATGCGATGGGAAATGAGTTTGAAGCTCTTATAAGGAATGAAACATGGGAGTTGGTACCACCTTCTACACATGGGAAAATAATCAACCATAAATAGGTTTTGCTATTAAATTAAAACCAAAATAGATCTTTAGAAAGGTACAAAAGTAGACTTGTAGCTAAGAGATTCCTTCAAACTTAAGGTATAGACTACAATGAAACTTGAAAACCTACAACTATAAGGTGGCGTTTGGTTCGTGGAATGGAATCGGAATCGGAATCGGAATCAGAATGGAATGGAATGGAAAGGAAACAATTTTGTTTGGTTTGACCACTGGAATCAAGCTCAGAATCAGGATTATAGTGTTTGGTTTGCCACTGGAATGGAATGAAAAAAGCTGTAAATGACCTTAATACCCCTACATGCTGTAAAGTTCAAATAATGTCATTTAATTACTATTTTTTCGTCAGACAAAATACATTATTAAAATCATTATTTTTCTAAATAAGTATTACTTAATTAAAAAAAATATATTATTAAAATTATTATTTTTCTAAATAAGGTTTAGGGTTTTGAGGTTTGGGATGTGTGATTTAGGGTTTAGGGATTTAGGATTTAGGGTTATATTTGTAGGTTAAGGTTTAGGGTTAAAATTATTATTTTTCTAAAAATAGTTTAAGGTTTTAGAATTTTGGATTTAGGGTTTAGGGTTTTAAGGTTTAAGGTTTAGGGTTTATGGTTTTAGGATTTGGAATTTGGGGTTTAGGGTTTTAGGATTTATGTTTTAGGGTTTTGGGTTTTGGGATTTATGTTTTAAGGTTTAGAGTTTAGGGTTTAGAGATTTGGGGATTTGGGGTTTAGGGTTTTAGGGTTTAAGGTTTAGGATTTAGGGATTTGGGGTTTAGGGTTTTAGGATTTGGAATTTGGGGTTTAGGGTTTTAGGATTTATGTTTTAGGGTTTTGGGTTTTGGGATTTATGTTTTAAGGTTTAGGGTTTAGGGTTTAGAGATTTGGGGATTTGGGGTTTAGGGTTTTAGGGTTTAAGGTTTAGGGTTTAGGGATTTGGGGTTTAGGGTTTTAGGATTTGGAATTTGGGGTTTAGAGTTTAGGGTTTAGGGTTTTGGGATTTATGTTTTAGGGTTTTGGGATTTATGTTTTAAGGTTTAGGGTTTTAGGGTTTAGGGTTTAGGGTTTAGGGTTTAGGGATTTGGGATTTGGGGTTTAGAGATTTGGGGATTTAGGGTTTAGGATTTAGGGTTTTAGGATTTGGAATTTGGGATTTAGGGTTTAGGGATTTGGGATTTATGTTTTAGGGTTTTGGGATTTATGTTTTAAGGTTTAGAATTTTAGGGTTTAGGGATTTGAGGTTTAGGGTTTAAGGTTTTAGGATTTTAGGATTTAGATTTAGGGTTTAGGGTTTTGAAATTTTGGGTTTAGGGTTTTGGAATTTTGGGTTTGAGAATTTGGGATTTGAATTTAAGGTTATATTTTAGGTGAGGGTAAAATTGGAAAAAAAAAGTTTAGATGGGAATGGAATAATGATTACCAAAGGTGGGAGAAGGAATTGTGATTCCTTCTCTTTTAGTAATCAGATTTCATTCCGCCCTCTATGCCGTCCAACCAAACACACAAAATGGAAGGAATCAATTCTGATTCCATTCCATTCCATTCCCTCCAACCAAACGTGGGGTAAGAGTAGTTCTTACAATGGATTTATCAAGAGGATGGATATGAGGTAGCTTGATGTAAACAACGCTTTCCAAAATGGAGACTTGGAGGGAGAAGTATACATGTATTGACACGAAGGCTTTGTTAATCAAGATTTTTCTCACTATGCGTGTAGGTTAAAAAAGGCTCTCTATGGATTGAAACAAGCCTCTAAAGCTTGGTATAACAAGTTTAATAGTTGATGCACAAAAACTTAGTAATCAAATTTTGTAAAATTTATAAAAGCTCGTAAGTGCACGAATCATTTTGTAAAAAACGATAAGTACACTTATACAGTCGATTTAAAGGAGAACTATGTGGTTTTAAATAATTCAACAAATCTCTTAAAAACAAACATAGAAATAAACTTAAACACTCTGTCACGATATTTGGTTTTAAAATTTTAATCTAATGACAATAATAAAAGGATAAAAGATATATTAATTTACAAAAATTACAAGCATATATGTAATTGATAAATTAATGAAAAATTATTGAAATATTTAACTAATTGACTATGTTTAGTAGAATTAATTTGGTTAATGAAATATAAATTTAAATTATTGATTATTTCTTATATGAATAAATAATGTCTTCGATCATGTCATCATTTGTTATTAATTAAATCATTTAACACCTTCGAATAAACTATTAGTTAATTTAATTAAATTATACTTATTGTCTAAGAAATTAACAAACTATTTAACTTGACGTTGAACCGATAATTTAAACTCCTAATTAAGTTGTCTTAATTAAATATAGATTGATGTATCTAAAACTTAATTTTCATATTTTAGATTTATTATGAAAAATATACTACAAAAAATATGTTGTCAATATATTTTTTAATAATAAACTTTGTAAAAATCTTGAGATAGAAGAGAATCTATATTTAATAATTATTAAAAATATTCTTCTAAATAATCTACACAAAAATATCAACATAACTAACATTGCATTGTCACAACTAACCAAACATGTTAAAAATAATGAATGATGAGTAAATTATTTATAACAAATTCAAGAAATATTATATTACTTACTGAAAAGAAATAAGAAACATATTAGATTTATACTAAAAACATAGATAGATGGATATCCTAATTCGACAAAAAGGTATTAATCTTCACCCTAAATTTATATTGCTTGATCTTAAATAACTCTATTTTATTGCCTCTTATTTTGTGATAACTTAATTTAAATTGTGTATAAAAGAAACTATAGGAAAACAAATTAAGAAAATTTGAAAACTAAAGAATATAATTCTATGAGAAAATTGATACTCAAATCAGTATTATATGTGTTGAAATAATAGAAAACGAAACATATTTATAGTTGAAAAATAGAAGAGAAAATAGATCGTGAGAGATTAATCATAACACGTCACATTGTCGCGACCCACATCTCATTTGGTACGTATTAAATCCAATCCTGACAAGATCATGCCACAACCTAAAGTTTCCACCATCGTAGCCCCTGTCAAATTGTTTTTCTTCATTTTTTATTGTTTTACTCCTTACAAACTAGTTGGAACACATAAAGGTTTACATGTGTTATTTTTTTTTTCTTCTAAGTTGAAAATGAGTGTTTCAAGTATGATTATTTAAGTGTTTATCATTTTAATCAATTTGAAGTTTAAAATATCTAAAATAATAATAAAAAATATCCGTGATTTTAAACACAGATTTTCTTAAATATTGATAAAATTATACAAATTTAATTCTACTTTAATGTTTAAGCGTAAATAAATCATGAAATATTAATATTTTTTAAACATTCATCAATAACTGCGTGAATGGTTTTAAGAGCTCTCAAGCTGACATCTCTATGATGATGGAATTCACATTATTGTACTCATTTATATTTTTATTAAAAAAAATAAAAAATAAAAATATTAACAACTTATATATATTTTTCTAAATATTTATTAAAAAGAAATTATATATCTATCACATATAGCTTCACCAGGACAATATTCAAAACACCTGGTCTGTGTGCACTTGGACTCCTCTGAGTTTCCCTTTTATAAGTTTAAAGCTCCCCGACCTACACTCACCCTCTTATACTTCAAAGTTCTGCCTCTTAACCCTCCTCTCCATCTTCAACGTCCAAACAACTTTCTTTCTCTTATGGCAGACTAGGAAATCCATTATCCATATTGGGTTGGATTTTGATGGGTTCACGCGATGAAAATAAAGCTGAAGATGAAAGTTACAAAGAACCCCAGAAGATTTTGCAGATATGTTTGGCTTCATTGGGATCATTTTTAGTAAGCATGACAGGTGGTCTGGTTTTAGCTTGGTGGATTTCTCATTATCATCACTCAAATACACAACTCTGGATGGTGCCCTTTGGCCTCGTAATGTTTACTACCCCAATCCTTCTTTGTTTTGCTATGTTTTTCTCTGATATATGTAATTTGAACAGCAATCAACAAGCTCCTTCAATGGATCACTCCATTTCAGACCCAGAAAGATGATCAATCTTTTCACGATTTCAAATAAATTATATGCTCTTCTTCTCAATAACCAGAATCAAGTCAGTTTTTAGGCATCAGGTCTTATGCAGTTACCTATTTGATCCTCACCAGAGCTACTTCAATACAATAGTTTAAAGTTGAAGGCTATGTTTGATGGAGGTCAACGACTTTTGTATGGTTCTAACCTATCTGTATTGACTAGTAGATAAAGACAAATATGTATTGCTTCATTTTCATAAATGTCAATTAACATGCAGTGTAGGCAAGACAAGAATACTACCTTCACCAGTAGGCACAATCCCCAAATATAGCTGAAACCCCTCACTATAATGTCTCATTCATGACTATTAATTATTTTATTTTCCATCAAGTAGGTGCTAATCATTTTCTTTCTTCATGTTCACATTCATGCGAAACTAATATACCAATTAAACATCAATTTAGTTCAGAGTGGGACAAACCAATCAATATATATATTCAGAGATTGACAATACAGGAGTCCAGAGTATTTAAACGAAATAAACACGCAGTAAAGAGAGAGGGAAAATTAATTGCTCCTATAAATTGAGAAATGTAGACAATTACAAGTTCACCAAGATGTATACACCTTCTTGATTCTTCTACACAAGGATGTAGCCAGATTAAACCCAATTGAGAACAACCATTATAGACAAGTTGAAAGACTCCCTTTTAGGACTGAGTTTTGATGTTAGACTTCAATGCTATTCGCCATATGATACACAGCGTGGTAAATATGTAAGCACGGATCATGCCTCAATATGTGAGTGTGTAGGATATTCCAGGCCATGCAGTGCAGGTATGTTTGCCAGGTCGTCTTTAGAGAACAATGGAAAGAACCAGAATGCCTTCTTTGCACCAAAAACCTACAAGAAGGAATAAAGGTCCAACGTAAGAAACTACTACTATTACGGAGTCAGAAGAAAGATGAGTTGCAAGGCCTCAGATTATATAATAAATTTTCTAGAACAATCTTTTAAAGTGAATACAACCTGCTCAAAGTTTTTTTTCCTGCCCAAGTCATATTTCCATCTGACTGCTCTTTTCTTCTCGTAAACCTAAAAACATTAATGGCAACATAATTAAGATGATGAACATATCAGTATGTTTATTCTTTGAATTATAAGGTTATTATTATGAATATCAGTAAGTATATATTACATATATTTCACAGAAAAAGTACCTAGTGATCTTTGTTAACATAAATACGATGGGTGGGAGTAAACACGGAGTAAAGATACATAAACATTCATCAGAAGGTTTTCTTAGGGTAAAAACTTCGAGTGTATTACCTCCACAGATGTGGTGTTGGTTGAGAGAAGGGATGCGTGCATAACAAGGAAACAAAGAAGGCTGAACGCAAAGGCCAAATTGAGAACTGCAACAAGGTTCACGAGTCACTAAGAATTACCATAACTGAAAGGAATGAAAACAGAGTCAACATGGGAGAGGAAAAATATTAAGATAGAAGGGGATGTACCAAAAGCCAGAAAAATGACCGCAAGGTAGCCAGGAGAAGTGGAATGATCCTTGGCTTCACCGAAGAACTTGACAAAACAAGGCAGCAAGCTCAAAGTATCTAAAGTGGTCTCCATGAAAGTATAGACCTTTTTAAACCAAATGAGTCCTCAAAATAAGGTTAAAAAGTTCATTTCAAAGCATGGTTGACTAGATTTAAAGTATAGAGAACACATCCAATTGCTCTCATGGATCTCATAATATAACACAGTTCAGACAGTTTACATGATCACATGATTTTGACGACCAATATAATAAAACAAAACACAGGATGGTCTCCATCTTCAACAGCTCCAAAGTTCCAATCTCTATTAGCGTTAAACCACTCATTTCCATGGGATTTCCCAGACTTCAAAAGAAAATTTTGAAAAATCTGGACATCTTTCTTATTTTTTACAAGTTTCCAGTTTTAATTTAAGAAAGAGAACATCACTTTACCAAGAAAAGAAGAAAAAACTTGTAGTTGCGAGCTCCAACACAATTCACCACCCAAACACAATGGTGATCCATCTTAAGTACACATCTCTGGCCTACACAAAACAGCAAGAATAAGATTTCATATTATCTCAAATTTCTTTGACATTTCATTGAGGGCCAAAATCTGTGTTCTATGTCTGTGAAGTAAGTATCGCAAACAGGACAAACATTAAGTGATGATTAAGCCACTCATTGATGCTTAAGGCAATAACATTCCCTTGCAAGAACAAAAAAAATATATGTACGATCAAAACATTCCTATATATGTGCAGGTCGAAACAAACAATGGAGTATTTGTATAATGCACGTCAAGTTACAAGCATGATAAATGAATAAGTACAATATACAAGCAAAGTTGCTTACAAATAGTACAGTGATGGCAGCGTGGTGGCTTGCCATTTTGGCATCGACTACAATAGCCTAGCTGTGGTCTTCTTTCCACTCCATCGGAAGTTGAAGCCAAAGCCTCGTTTGCCACATGATCATGGAAGGTGATAGAACTGCCAGCCTCCAAATTTTCCTGCTCATGTACAGGTTTCCAGTTTTCAGGTACGGAACCAGGGTCTTTACAAACTACCATGGAATAGCTCCACAATAACAGTATAAGCTGCAAAACAGAGAATAGTTTTAGAGTGTGACAACAGATAAGAGTAGCTAAGCTCATGGATCTAATGAATTGTACTATTGATAAGAGTGAAAACATTTGGCACTATCTAATGTCCAAATCCATAAAACTGGAGTCTGGAAACAAGCCTATATATGGTCCAAGTTTACAGCATTAGAGTTGGTTGATACTGCAAATAATATTATTGTCAAGTCCAATATTTCGTCTAGAAAACGGATTCTTGTGTACGTTAAATTAAATGTATCAAGCTTAAGATCGGTGAGCAAATTAAGATACGTGAAAAAGGTAATGCAAATGACCAAATTGAGGCAAATGGTACCAAAATAAAACTGACTTTGAGAAATTCAAAGCTGTAAATTCAACTAAATTGAACTGAACTCAAGTTTATTGACGTTGCACATTGTTAGAGTAAAGGCAAATAAGAATCCACGTTGATAAGATAAGACAATCTAAAGGAGTATATAAGTGATTGGATTACTCATCTTAATAAAGTTGATCTTTTAAGTTGGAACCCCAAAGCACTTATGGAACGTCCATTGTCCCGTTCGGCTACCACACACATCAATAGAAAACGCCATAGTAAACATGTACCGAAACGAAATGCCATAACATTCACTAAAGTCTAAAGAAAAATACGTTGAATACTTAAGTTTATCTCCTAATTAACTAGAAACCCAACTCCTGAAAACTTAGAAAGTCTCAACTTGTCGACCTCCACTTTCTCCAATTAATCAGAATCTAAAGGCCGTAAGCTTCCCATCCAAAAAAGGTAAAGAATTATTCATTGCATTAATAAAACAAGGGATGAGATGAGAATTACCAAAATATGGAAACCTCCACTTTCTCCAATTAATCAGAATCCAAACATGAAACTAAGCCGTAAGCATCCCATCCAAAAAAAAAAAGTAGAGAATTATTCATTGCATTAATAAAGCAAGTAATGAGACGAGAATTACCAAAATATGGAAAATAATGATAATGGTGAGAGCAAGGAAGGAGTGGATTCCTCCGCGAAGTAGTTGCGGGCCCCAGGTAAGGACGATGACAGCATAATACGAGACAGAAATTATGGCGACGACCAATACGATCATGAAATAGCCCAGGACCTTAAGGCCGGTGCATAACCGGAATAGATTAATCTCCATCCAGGTTTTGATTCGTCGGATTAAACCGATTTGTAGTTGGGGGATGATAAATGACCCCCTGGGTCTTCGTCGTGGGAAGAGGCGTTTCCAGATATCAGAAGCCAGATTTATTTTCAAATTCGATTAGGATTTGCGATGCGAATTTGGGCTTTTCCTTCTTTTTGGGGGTTGCTCACCAGCCACCACTGGTCACTTAAACTCTGAGATTTATATGTTCAACTGAACAATACTCATCAAGACACTGAAATTTCTTCACACAAAAATTGAAATTAAATAGATACGTATACCCAGATTGCCATATACCCAAATTTCTTTGTCAGTGTTCTTTATTTATTTATGGAATTGTCTCCTACAGTTTAGCTTGTAAAACAACAAAGGAAAATTATCTTATATATTCATTTTTAATAAAAAAAAAATACAAAAATTCTATACTTCTACTCGTGGAATAAAAAATATACTTTAATTATAGAAGTGAAAATTTTATATTAAAAAGTTACTTATGTTACTCACTATATTTAAATATATTTATATCTATATTTATAATCACACTTATATTAATTTTTAAAAATTATAAAAAATAACACACTAAAATTTATAATAACAAAAATAATATCTCTATAACATTAAACGAATTTTAATTAAATAACGTTTAATATTTAACGGATCTAATAGTCATAATTTAATTTAGATAACGTTTAAAATAAAATGATATATTATATTTTTTAATAATTAAAATATATAAATTATATATAAAAAAGATATTATTTTTTATTGTTATAAATCTTAAGAATATTATTTTTATTGTTTTTTTAAATAATTTTGAATAATTTCTTTTATATTTTAAAATAATAACAAATCTTACCCTTAATTGTTGATTTTAAATTTTAAATAATTTAAGTGAATTAAATAATTGTAAGAAGTGTATTTTACTAATATATAACTCATTCATCAAATTTTAAATATTTATATAAATATATAATATTAAATAGTGTATTTTTTTAAAATATAAAGTTGAATAAACTTTCAATTATTTAAGCTAATAACTTTAAATTAAATAAAGAGATTTATATAATATTAAGTAATGTATTTTTTAATATTTATCTTATTAATTTATTTTTACAGTTAATTTAAACGTTTAATTTTTTTATATATATGTTTAAAAATTAAAAAAATAAATGAAATATATTTATTCATGTGAAATGAACTTATATTTAATTAATAAATTTAATTTTAAAATTGTACGACTATTTTTTTTACATCGGGGCAACCAACAAAACTATGTGTTGTGTTCCGTATGAAACTTTGCCAAATCAGTCAAGTAGTGCACTGCATAATTTGCAACAATTGCATAATCTGCAATTTTTTTTTAATTGCATAATTGAGTATAAGGGTGACTAATTCTTTAAAATAAACGCATGTAAAAAAAATTGCAAATTATATTAAAAATAAATAAATATATATATATATATATACACATATGTAAAACACAAATCAATTATACAAAAACAAATACACCCACTGTAAAAAAACAAATATACCCTCTCATAAAGAGAATTTATTAGGACCTCCTCTAGGTTTAATAATGTAACAAACTATTGCTGCTTTCCGGATAGATTTTCTTTTTTTCATTTTTTGATAAATTATTTTTCTTTTTTTATTATTCAAATAAAAAATAAAACATCTAGTTTTCAAATTTAATAATTTTTTCATGAATAACTAAAAGATAACTAAATACTTAAGTCAAATCATTAGATAATTAAATTTTGTACCAATATTCATTATTGAAAAAAAATCCTAATCTCACATTCTTTCATAAAAATTTATCTTATTTTATTTATATTTATATTCATTTTATTTTTAATTGATTATAAAATATATTAAATATTTAATTAAAATAACTAAAATTTTATTTGAAAAACTTACGAAAAAGTGAACTATTATAACTTAAATTTTTTCATATATCAAATGTCAATAAATTTTATTTATTAAGTTTAATTATTAATATATTTAGATAAAAAAATTAATATATTTAATTTTTGTATAACATAATATTAATTTTGTAAGAAGGAGATGTTAAATAATAATCATAAGTTATTTACGATAATTTGTTGTATAATAATAATATATGTGATGCATAATAATATCTTAATAAAAAAACGAATTTAATTGTCTCAATTTATTGCAAATAAAAGCTTGAGAAACCTTGTAGATATCAAAGCGAAGATAATATCTTTCTCTTAATATACTGATTGAAGATAAATTATCGTTGTTTTTGAAATATTTGATTCCGTAGTTTAGTGTAATTTTAATTTTAAAATGTAATATTAATGTGATTTTATTTTAAAAAATAATTTAATATATAATAAAAAAATATATAATTGAAGAGTATTCTAATAATAATAAATAATATATCATGTTATATGTTTTTAACTAATTCAAATATAATCCAATATAAATTAAATTTAAAATTTTTTAGATCAAATAAACTCAATTAATATTAAAATTTATTTATAAATTATTTTTATATATAAAATATTAAACTTTTAAATTATTGTAAAATTTATTATCTGTAATCACATCTAAGAAAATAAAAAGAATAAAATATATATATGTTAAATTATTAAATTATTATAAATATTTATATTTATTTTAAATTAAAATAATAATATAATTATAATAGGTATAATATTTAATAATTTAACGTGGATTATAAAATCTATGTATACAAATAAATCTTATTCAAAAACTAATCAATCTAATTCGAGGATTTTATTAATTTTTTTAATTTAACGATCGAATTATTTGATCATATTTAGTGTAAGCTGCACCTCCTTCGTTCTCTCTCCAACATATCTTAGTTGAGTTCATTGTTTCTTCTCATTTCAAATTCGGGCTTTCATTTCAGCTTCGTCACTACTGCTTTTGGTTTGGTGGGAAAATTAGGGTTGGACTTTTCTTTATTTAGGAACTGAAAAGAAAAAAAAGATGCAGCTAACCTCAAATGAACCCCATGATTCCTTCATTTCCATCAACTAACATCACCACTGAGCACATTCAGAAGGTAATTTTTTATTTTTCATTTTTTTATTCAAAATTAACACTAACATAATAATTAAAGATGTAGAAAAATAAATAAAGTAGTTAAAGAAGTAAAAAAATAAATGAAGTGGTTGAAAGATGTAGAAAAATAAATAAAGTGGTTGAAGGATGTAAAAATAAATGTAGTTGAAAGATGAATAAATATGATGGTTAAAGGTTGTAGAAAAGATAATGTGTAGATAATATTTGTGTGACTAGCATTATTTCTTAATTTTATATTTGTGTGGTGTATATTGCATGATGAAGACTATAAATAACCTAACTTATATTTGGTTTAATCATTCTATCAAAAAAACAAATAAGTCTTTGTATTATTAGTTTAAGTGTGAGTTGAGAGTTTTCTCTTTGAGTGTTTGTATTTCTCTTCAATTTGTGAGTTCCCTTTGAAAGGTGTTATAGTGGGTATAATACAAGTAGTTTGTTTACTTGTTTGGATCTAATATTAGTAAATTTATAATTGTGTATTCTAAATTTTACTCAGCAATTGGTATCAGAGCAGGACGGTCAAGGATTGGTCTTAGTAGAGTTATCTTGAGTCGTGAGGAGTTTGATACTCTACAAGTTTATTAGTCAAGCTTGTTCGGTATATTGGAACTCTTGTCGACACGATGAGTGATCTTCAAATAGTTAGAGGAATCAAGAAGCTCAACAACAAAAACTATAACACATGGGCAACTTGTATGGAGTCTTACCTACAAGGTCAAGACTTGTGGGAGGTTGTTGGTGGTGATGAAATTACACAACCAACAGTGGAAGATGCAAACGGAATCTTGCGGAAGTGGAAAATTAAAGCAGGCAAAACAATGTTTGCTTTGAAGACCACAATTGAAGAAGAAATGTTGGAACACATTCGGGATGCAAAAACACCAAAGGAAGCATGGGACACTCTTGTTACACTCTTTTCAAAGAAGAATGATACAAGATTACAACTTTTGGAGAACGAATTACTATCGATGGCGCAATGCGACATGACGATTTCCCAATACTTTCACAAGGTAAAGTCGTTATGCCGTGAAATTTCAGAGTTAGATCCAAAAGCTCATATTGGGGAAACGAGGATAAAAAGAATAATTATTCATGGTTTGAGACCCGAATATCGAGGGTTTGTTACCGCTATACAAGGATGACCGACACAACCATCTCTTGCTGAGTTTGAGAATTTGTTAGTCGGTTAAGAAGATATGACTAAGCAAATGGGAGGAGTCTCACTGAAGGGTGAAGAAGAAGCGCTTTACACTAACAAAAGCAAAGGCACTTTCAAGCGATACAATGGAAATGGATATAAAAATGATAACGACAAAGAAAAAATTCCTCAAGGAAAGGGAGGTTTTCGTCCAGGGGGAGCTTGGAAGAACCGCAATAACAATGGAAAATTTGACGGTGAATGTTACAACTGCGTGAAGATGGGTCACATGGCAAAAGATTGTTGGAGTAAGAAAAAGCTTGTTGAAAGAAATATAGCTACTTCCAGATCTAAGGAGCATAGCGAAGAGGTTGGGATGTCGAAGCATTATTCACTACAGAGGAAGAAGAATTGGCTCTTACGGTGACAACATCAAAACAGATTGACTACAAGAATGAATGGATCGTAGATTCGGGCTGCTCAAATCATATGACAGGTGATAAACAGAAGTTGGAAAGCATGTCTGAGTACAAGGAAGGTCGTGTAGTGGTGACAGCTGACAACTCAAGGTTACATATAACCCACATCGGTAAGACGATAGTTATGCCTCGATATAGTACTAACCAAGTACCACTTCAAGATGTTTATCATGTCCCAGGAATGAAGAAAAATTTGCTATATGTGAACATCATCAAGCCACTATGTCTTGTTCGGTCCTCAAGATGTGAAGGTGTATCGTGATCTCAAAATCTCATAAACACCGACAATGGTGGGGCAACGATTGGAATCAGTCTACGTAATGTTAGCAAAATCTGCATATGTAGACAAGACAAGAAGAAATGAGACAACAGATCTATGGCATATGCGGTTAGGTCACGTTAGCTATTCCAAGCTAAGTGTGATGGTGAAGAAGTCGATGCTTAAAGGGCTTCCTCAACTAGACGTGCGTACAGACACAGTCTGTGCAGGATGCCAATATGGTAAAGCTCACCAATTGCCATATGATAAATCGAAGTTTAAAGCAAAAGAACCATTAGAGTTAGTTCACTCTGATGTATTCAGTCCTGTTAAGCAACCATCAATTGACGGTATGCGATATATGGTGACATTCATTGATGACTTCTCAAGGTATGTATAGGTTTTCTTTATGAAAGAAAAATCTGACGTATTCTCAAAGTTTAAAGAGTTTAGAGAGTCAACTGAAGGAGAAGTTGGAAAGAAGATCTGTTGCTTGCGCACTGACAATGGAGGAGAATATAGCTCAAGCGAGTTCTCTCAATACCTAAGGGAATGTTGAATACATCATCAATACACTTGTGCCAACACACCACAACAAAATGGTGTAGCAGAGAGAAAGTACTAACATCTTGCAGAAATTTGTCGGAGTATGCTACATGAAAAGAATGTACCTGTGAGGTTTTGGGATGAAGCGATGAGGACCGCAGCCTTTGTGATAAATAGACTTCCTCAACCAAGGTTAGAATTTGTTTCACCCTTTGAAAAACTATGGAACATGAAACCTATAGTTACCTATTTTCGAGTATTTGGTTGTGTGTGTTATGTATTTGTTCCTCATCATTTACGGAGCAAATTTGACAAGAAAGTTGTTAGATGTATCTTTGTGGGATACGACATCCAGAGAAAAGGGTAGAAATGTTGTGATCCAACGAGTGGAAGATGCTACACTTCATGAAATGTGGTGTTCGATGAAGCATATTCTTGATGGTCATCAGAGAAGGAAGCATTGCCACACTCGAGAGAATTTGGAGATAAGCTACAACAAAAGATGGAAGAGCATACTATTCAATTCCAACCAAGTTTAGATGAATCCAAAGATCCAAATGATGATGGTACCGAACAAAGAGTAACTCAGAATCCTTGGCAAACTGGCATATATCAACAACTAAATGAAGAAGGTGGGCCTAGTGAAATAAAAGAATCAACTTCACAATCTCAACTTCGTAGGTCAACAAGAACACGAAGGTTAAATCCCAAATATGCCAATGCAACCATAATTGAAGAAGCAATAGAACCTGAGATGTTTGAAGAAGCATCGCAAAGATCTGAGTGGATGACAACTATGAAAGAAGAGATCGATACACTTCAACAAAATCAAACTTGGGATCTAGTGCGAAAGCCAAGAGATGTGAAATCCATATCCTGTAAGTAGGTTTACAAGATAAAGCGCAGACCAGATGGGTCAATCGAGAGGTACAAGGCACCATTGGTAGCTCGTGGTTTCTCTCAACAGTATGGACTAGACTATGATGAAACGTTTAGTCTAGTGGCAAAACTTACAACTGTTCGAGTCCTACTTGCACTTGCAGCCAACAAAGATTGAAAGTTGTGGTAGATGGATGTGAAGAATACTTTTCTTCATGGAGAGCTGGATTGGGAGATCTACAAGATCCAACCAATGGGTTTTCAGATCCAAGATCATCTTAAATATATGTGTAAGTTACGAAAAACACTCTACGGATTGAAACAAGCACCTAGGGTATGGTATGGTAAGATTGCCGAATTTCTAACACAAAGTGGTTATTTAGTAACACCTGCAGATTTCAGCTTGTTTGTTAAAGCCAATGAAGGAAAGCTAGTTATTGTGTTAGTGTATATGGATGACTTAATCATAACCGGTGATGATGAGACAGAAATTCTTCGAACGAAGGAGAATTCGTCAATACGTTTCCAAATGAAATAACTTGGCCAGCTCAAGCACTTCCTTGGTTTAGAGGTTGATCGCACACAAGAAGGAATATTTTTTTGTCAGTGAAAATATTCCAAAGATTTGTTGAAGAGGTTCGGAATGCTTGAATGCAAGCCAATTTTGACATCGATAGAAACAAATTCCAAATTGTGTACACGTGAAGGAAAAGATTTGGAAGATGCAACGATGTATCGACAATTGATAGGCAGTCTGATCTACTTAACCTTGACTCGCCCTAACATTTCTTATGTAGTTAGTGTGATGAGTCGGTACATGCAAAATCCAAAGAAGCCTCATTTGGATGCAGTTCGACGAATACTGAGATATGTTAATAGTACAATTGACTATGGTCTTTTGTATAAGAAATGTGGAGACTGCAAGTTAGTTGGTTACTGTGATGCAGACTATGCAGGAGATCAACAATTAGGTATGTGTTTAAGTTAGGTTCTGGAACAATTTCTTAGTGTAGCAAGAGACAACCAATAGTATCATTATCGATCACTAAAGTTGAGTATCGAGTAGCGACAATGGCAGCTCAAGAGTGTACATGGTTGATACAGCTAATGAATAATCTACATCAACCAGTAGATTATGCAGTATCGTTGTACTGTGACAATCAATCGACAATTCGTTTGGCATAGAATCCGATCTTTCATGCAAGAACTAAGCATGTTGAAGTACACTATTACTTTATTAGAGAAAAGGATCTGCAAGAAGAAATTGAAATGAGGCAAATCAAGACAGATGATCAAGTTGCGGACTTGTTCACAAAAAGCTTAAGTTTTGGTAAGTTCGAAATGTTTCGGCATCAGCTTGACACAGTAAAAATAGTAAGAGTTGGTGTTGAGGGGGAGTGTTGAAAATCAACACCAACATAATAATTGAAGAAGTAGAAAAATAAATGAAGTGGTTGAAGGATGTAGAAAAATAAATGAAGTGGTTGAAGGATGTAGAAATAAATGAAGTGGTTGAAGGTTGTAGAAATAAATGAAGTGGTTGAAGGTTGTAGAAATAAATGAAGTGGTTGAATGTTGTAGAAAAGAGAAGTGTGTAGATAAGATTTGTGTGGTTAGGATTATTTCTTAGTTTTTATATTTGTGTGGTGTAGATTGTACGGTGAGAACTATAAATAGCCTACCTTGCATTTGATTTATAATTCCATCAAAAATAAATAAGTCTGTGTATTCTTAGTTTGAGTATGAGTTGAGAGCTTTCTCTTTAAGAGTTTGTATTTCTCTTCAATTTGTGAGTTGTCTTTAAAAGATGTTATAGTGGGTATAATACAAGTAGTTTGTTTACTTGTTTGGATATAATATAAGTAAATTTAGAATTATTTATTCTAAATTTTACTCATCACAAGTATCCAATCATCATGCGTGATAGATTCCTTATGATCTTGAAATTGAGCTACTTAAAAATGAATATAAATTGGACAAAAAGATAAAAAAAAATAAAACAAGAGACATTAAAACATTAATTCACAATGAAGGGCCCATGCAAGAGATAAAAAGTTGGTTGCATGTTTCTGTATAGGATAAGAACCTCTTATCGATGACTTTCTCTATCCTAAGAACGATCGACCTTGAATGAAAATAAATAAGTAGAATTATCCGACTCTATGACCTTTGGTTATCACCTTCGTGCCATAATTTTTTCTATCATTTTGATTTCATTTTTTTTTAACTAGGTCACTACAATTAAAAAAAAAAAAAAAAGCCCGCGTACCCACCCTTCATCCCTAAATGACAATAGAAATTAACACGCTTCCTATTACTCAAAGAGGATAAATCCAAATGGTGCCCTTGTTTATAAAAGGAAGTAATGATTTCCCAAAAAATAAATAAAAAGAATAAAAGTTTCTAAGTTTTAGTGGTTTTTTGGAATTTTTATTCGTAACGGGTATTCTAATGCATAAAATAATTTCATTTCTTTGATAATAATATTTTATTTTAAATTTTTTAAGTGATTTTTTAAATTAGAGTTTTAATTTTAATTTTTTATTAAATATTTTGTCTTAAGAGTAAATGAAATCTTATGACTTTTGTATTTATAAATATTTGAAAAAAAATGATTAAAAATTTAATATTTTAAATAATAACTAATTTTTATAATTTTTCAAGATTTAAAAAATTAAAAAATATAAAGCTTTATCAAATAACTTGTAAATGATTTTTCATCTTTTCTTTAAAATTATAATTAAATTTTTTCTTTAAAATTATAAGTAAATTTTTTATCAAATATATTGATGATATTTTAAAAAAAATCAAAAATCAATTATTTATTTATAAATTAAAATTAATATTAAATATAACCTTAAAAATTACCGCTTTCAACTAATAACTATTACATATAAAAAAAATCCATGGCTCATAGTTTCATCACTTTTATGTTCAATAATTGATTCAAGAATCAAGAATCAAGATAAGGTTGGGTAATACAAATTTATAAGGGAATTCATGCTTTTCAAGTTAGAAAGATTAATATCAAAATAATTTAAATTTTTTTATATCATTTTATGCACAAATATTTTAAAAAATATAGATTTTGTTACGGTAAAAAAAAAAAAGGCTCTAATTAATAGAGCCACTCATTTTTAAATGCCATATATAGTTTGTCTCTTATGGATATTCGTTTTTCTGTTTCAAATAAAGATTCCAACTATTTGATGGGAAATTGTACGAACTTCTTACGATCTCGAGACGGTTTAGCGTATAACATACGTTCAATTAAAGGACGGTAGTGATGTTATGATAATGACAATTATTATTCTCATATTTATTTTTATTAATATAAATTTTATTTATTAATATCAACATTATATAATTAATTTAAAAATATAATAATATATTTTTTTATTATAATAATAATAACAATAATAAATTAATCAAAAAATTATTATTACCTTAAACTATACTGCAATTTATAGTGTTTATTGATTTTTGTGATCGAGTCCAAATTGCAGGGGTTTAATTATACTTTTTAATTTAATTAAAGGTTAAATATTTTATGAACCATTCTAGTTGTGGTAAAATAATATTTTAATTGTATTGTTATAATAAAAAAAATACATAAATCATCACTTGTTAATAACAAATATATATATATATATATATATATTATAGTCTACTTTTTTAGCTATGATGAAAGTAGAGATATTTAATAAAAACAAATTATAAGAAATTGAGAGAAGGTAGTTAAAAAATATTTATATTTTTAACTTTATAGTTAAAACAATTAAATCAAAAATGAGGGAATAGTATTAACTATAAAGGAAGGAAAACTTGAATTTTTATTAACCAAATAATATTTATATTACTTAAAAAATAAAAAAATTATTTAATTATTAATTAAAGAATGACTTAAATATTTTTTATAAGAATAAAATTATTAAAATATTTACTTAATCAAAATATCCTTTATTAAAACATGTGAATGGATTGTTGGATTTGGGAATAAATTAAGAAAGAGTCTCTATAATGTTTTTCTCTAAAAAGTAGGGGTCACAGTTATATTATAACCAAATTTAATACGGTATAAATTGATTTTTAATTATAATTAATATAATTTTTTTATCCTTTTAAATAATTAAATTGATTAAAAATAATTTAAATTTATTAAAATAATAAAAATGTATATATTTTTATCCAAAAAAAAAACATAACATAAACAGGCTATACAAAAGTAAATATAACAAAAACACAAATTGTCAGCCAACTAAAAAAAGTCATTAATGGTTGATTTATAAGGTCATTCTCTCAGCTATACTACTATTATTAATAAACCATGCTTCTGCTCTGGCTATACATTATCAGAACCATGAGTTTTCCAGTAATTTGGGGACCTTTTTACTTGCAGCTTCAATGAATTAATATGGTCAGCCTCCAGAGTTATATTACATCTCATTCTCCTGCAACTTTCACTCACCATTCATTTTGGTTTCTAAACTCAAGTCAAGAGTTTTCACTTTTCAATTCAATCATTAGTTTATTCTGCTCAAAAGTAAAATAAATAAAACATTAATTGGTTAATAAAATGTAGCAATATTGCTATACTTAATTTCGTTTCCGTCGCAAAACTGCCAATTTAGTCTTTAAATTAATATATAATACCTTCTTATTATTAATACCTACAAAACTAGGCAAAAAAATATTTTAGATATATTGCCATTAATATTTATCCATCGTAATTCAATCCGAAAAACCAACAATAATTTAAGAAATAAATTTTTTATATCAAATATAAAATAAAGTGTGGAACTTTTATTAGATAAAAACTTTTAGGAAGGTTTTGCTCTAGTTTAATTTGTATATATTTTTTATTTAATAATATTTATAGTTATATGATTAATAGATTAAAAGAGTGTTATAGATGTACAAATATAGTAAAAATTATTTATAATAAATAATAAATATACTTTCAATATTGATCTCAAGATAAATTAAATATTTTTAGATAATTATTTAAAAATTTTAAAATTTTAAACAAAAAATAAAATCTACGTATTCTATTACAACGAGTTTGTTTTAAAAATTTTAATTTAATAACAAAATTATTAAAATTATTTAATATGTTTTTATTTAAATAAATAAAATCAAATATGAAATTGATACTTAAGGGAGAATATTTATCTAATTAATCGTGTTTGTTTAGAATTATTTAGGTTAATTTAAATTATTAATTTTTTTAAGTATGAAATTTTTTTTGGTGATAATATTTTTTTGTTAATTAAATTAATTATAATTTTTTGGTGGAATTAACAGATTGATTAACTTATAAATTATTTATAAATTATACTTAAAAAAATAACAAATTATTTAATTCAATATTTTTAACAAAATAATCAAATTAAATTATTATTTAAAGTAACCAAATCAAATCTTTATGATCTTTTTAAAATTTCATTTTTATATTTTAATTCTATTATGTAAAATAAATAAATTATATAACAAATTTTAAATAAAAAAATAATATTTATTTATTTTATTATAAAAATATTCGTTTAAATAAATCTACACAAATATAACAATAGAGTTAAATTCTATAGGTAAGATAAATTAGACTTCTTCAAATTAAATTTTTTAATTAATAGATTAAAAATAATATTTAAATATTTAGATAATATAAAAAAAATAATTTATATATAAAATTATTACAAATTATATTTATAATACCCTTAAGGATAAATGATTGGTCTTTAAAATATTCTTAAATATTCACATATTATTTTATACTTTCTTGATATGAAAACTTCTCGAAGATTTGTCTCTAATCTGATATGAATAGACTTTATATTGCATATAATAAAAACTAAAAGTATTATAAAAAAAATAAAATTAACGTTCGGAATTCTTATTCTATTATCTTCTATATATTTAAAAACATAAATGTTACGCATTTATTTATAAAAAAAAATGTATAGAAAGAATTTTGAGAGTTAAAATCTAATGTTCATCTCACGGCACACATTTTTCTTCGTCATGATACGGAGTTCAATTGGTTTGCTCAAAATCAACCCAATAGGACATTCTCGTAACACCCAATTTTTCACGTTATGGCATAAAAAGCTAAACATATTCATTAATCCATCATGAATGGTGTATGCCTTTACACATTAATTACTTTATCATTATAAATTTTATATCTCTTGAATTTGCCTTGACACACTAATTACTTTATTATTATAGATTTTATATCTCTTGAATTTTGCTTTGTATAGATTTTTGATGTTAGACTTATGTAACTTAATCTTTCAAGTTAAGAGGGAGCAAAATAAACACTACATTCATTTTTTTTTTGTGTTGATAAATTTATTTATTTTAAAATTAAAAACATTTAAAATATAATAAAATATACATGTTATTTTAAATAGATAGATTTATATAAATAATTATTTAAACATATTATAATTAAACTTATTTATTATTATTAAATTTAATAAAATTATAAAATATGAATATTTGTTAAAATTTATTAACTGTCACCTACTATCTTCAAAATTTCCAATTTACGTCGGTAAGTTACATTTACTTGTAATATGTACTGCTGTATAGTTATGATAACAAAGATTTTTTTTAATAATTTTAATAATTAGTAGGCGAAGTTGAGTAAAGAAAATTTAAAAATTTATATAATGTAAGATAAAATTATTAACCTCTAAAATGTGAGTAATTATAATAATATCAATTTGAGTTATGATTATATACTAGCTTTTTACATGAGTGTAAATTAAAATATAGGTCAATTACAAATACTCTTTTCTAAGTTTCATAAAATAATAATAAAATCTTATATATTCAAAAATTAATAATTATATATATTTTTACCATTATTTTTAATTTATAAAAAATAGATATTTAGAGAAAAAATTTAAAAATTAATAATAAAATAATAAAAAAAGATTTAACTACTCGTTTTAAAAAATGGGAGGATATTTTTGCATTTTTTTAATTTAGTTTTCTATATTTAAAGAAATAATACTTTTAGATACTATAATTTTATTATAACTAGATGATAATTTTTATCACTTATAATTATATAGATCTAATTTAATTTATCGATAATAATATAATATATTATTTATAATTTATTATAAATTTATAATAAAAACACTGTAATTATATATTGAAAATATTCAAATAATGTTATATCAATCAATAAATAATCCAATATTACAGATTTATTGTTATATCAGGGTAGGACATAAACCCGTACGTTACCTTTTAACGTAAATCAATTTTTTTTAAAATGATATAATTTAATCTAAAATAATCATAAAAATATAAAATTATTAAATAAATATTAAAAAAATGATAAAATTATTAATTTATCATTAATTTTCACATATTTTTAAAAAATATATATAAACAGTATATTTTTTAATACTTTTTGAAAAATTTATTGATATATTTTTTAATAAAATAAAATATTAATGATACTAATATATAACTTCAGTTAAGATACAAGATAAAACTTTTTTCTTATTTAATAATGTATAAGGTTTAATAGTAATATAATTATTTAAAAAACATTAAAAAAAACCACATTATCTCTAAAAAAAAAATTTAGCTATCATGATTGATTTATTTATCACACAAAATATTATTTTATATAAAAAAAAATACTGTTATATCAATCAATAACCCTCGTGTCATAAATATGAGATTCAGAGGTTTCCACGTTAGGAGCAACCTCTTTAATTCATTAAATGCACATTTTCCTGCTGCTTTACAGCGGGTGGTAGTGGTGGGTCCGAGCTTTCATTGTCTCCATATATTGCAATTATTCTATTATATTCGACCTGCAATATTAACATTATTTCTTCTTCTTCTTCTTCCCCTATCCAACCAACTATAGTAATACATCCTCAAGATTACAGCGATCATGCATATGTTTGCATCCATTTCCCCCTTATCCAACCAGCCATAGTAATACATCCTCAAGATTACAGCGATCATGCATATGTTTGCATCCATTAATACACATAATCATATATATAGTACTCCCAAGACTTTTAAATAATAACTGACACAAGCTAGCCAATTAAACCTAAAAAATTAATCGAACCAAAACATTTATTAATCAAACCCAGTAATCTTACTGCTCTAATCTTCCAAGAATAGCAGTTTTGAGACCCTTTTCAGTACATGTTAATCCTTGAGGAACTCTAACCACAATATCTTGAAGCATAAGTTCATTTATGCTCGAAACACTAGCGTGGTGGATTTGGAACTCAAGCTCTTGCAGAGTACTCATCAACCTAGCCGAAGGGTAATTCACATTTTCAGACTGAACCCTTATCATCGCTTCTGTACCGATAATCTTGACCTCAACCTCAAGACCCAACCCACCAACAGAACCTGCAGGTTCGGTAATATGCTCCATGGAAGTGGTAGTGCTCTGATTGTCCAAGTTGTCCCCCATTATTTCCGCCTTAACTTTCTTATTCGGCTCTCCTCGAATCATTTGTAGTTGAGACTCCAAATCTTTAATCTTATTTTTCATCTCGTTGATGTAATCCACGGCATCTGACAACAAAGAAGCTTTGTCCATTCTCGAAACATTTGGGACCACAGCTCGCAGAGCGTAGAACCTGTGGTTAAGTTTTTCTCTCCTTTGCCTCTCTGCTTCTACGTGATTCAATGGCGTTTCTCGGCCAAGACCTGGCTTTCGACCTCTTTTCTTTGGAAGTCTTTTCTCAGCTGTGACTTCTGGGATTAATGGAAAGTCTAAATCCGAATGTTCGGAGTCCACATATGATGTTTTTCCTGATGATCTCAACGAAACCCCTGTTTTCTTCATTTTCATTTCCGAATCTAATGTCTCTTTTTTATGCTCTTCCTCTTGTACACCAGCAATAATGCCTATATCTGCAAAAGAAATATTGTTTTTGTGATGGAGCTGTAATGGTCGTCCTTTGGTATTAGTACTGCTGGGATGTGATTCATGTTCAACAGTTGGTACTAAACCAATGAGATTATCATCAGAATGGAGTAAAGATTTGGCTTGTTGAACTAAGTCCCAATTCTCTCTAATAATATCTAAAGAACCCATTTCGAGAACACCTGTTGAAGTTGGAATACAAATTAAAGTCTCAATCCCATACATTTGTGCTTCTTTAGCCCTCTCACAGTTGTACAACTGAAGTTCATGACCACCAGTCAACCAAACCAAAGATCCAGAATTAAAGGCCTTCCCTAGAACGCCATGATTAGTAGTAGTGAACGAGAAAGAGCGACTTAGGGACATTATATAGAACCACTCTGCATCAGTAACGTCACCAATATGATCAACAGAGTTGTTGTCGTTTAGTTCCAAATTAGATGGAATGGGCTTGAGATTATTTTTGCTATCTGATGAGGAATAAAGTGGGTCAGAAATGGGGTAGTGATTGTAATTACTACTACCGTTGCTGCTGAGATTAAAACGAGGAGATGTGTCTTTGTGGCCTTGGAAATGGCCGTCTCCCCAAGATAAGAAGAGCTGGCCATTGTCATCGTTTGAGGTCTGCCAGAAAATAGCATAAATCCACTTATCTTGTTGGCTTTGAACTATGAATTTGAGCCTGTTATGAAGTTCACTTAGTGGGGTTTCTTGGGACAAAGAGACCAGAGAAGAAGATGTAGATGGCGAAATAATTAGATCTTCCATATGTATGTGTGTTGACAAAGGCTAAGCCAGGAAAGATCAAAACTGGAGAGAAAGGCTTAAGATTAAAGAGCGAGGATATGAGGAGAGGCAATTGAAGCTTATATGTGTGACGCTCCTGAGTTTATTTCTTTTGAGAGGGTGTTGTGATTGGTGGTGGATCCGAAATCTTAATAGGTAATCTGTAGTTGGGAAAAATAAAAATGGTTATTTTAATATTGGTGTGTTTATTTATTAAAATTTAATAATTTTTTTAAAGTAAATGTAATTGATAAATTTTTTAATTAAATAGTTAAGAATGATTATTGTAATATATAATTATATAATTTTAATAATAATATATGATATTTTATATAATTAGATTGAAATTTTATTTATTATTTAAAAATATATAATAAAAATTAATATTAATATTTTAAATAATATAATAAAATAAAAATTAAGTTAATATTTATTTTTTAAATTAAATATATTTTTAAATAAAATTAAAAATAATAAATATGATTAAATTATAAAAATTAATATAAAATAATTATGATTATGTTCACACCAACTTGCTAGGCACCGGCTAGCGGATAATAGCTGGTGATTATTAAAAACATTATTTATTCAAAAAAAGATTGGCCGTTAAAAACGAGCTTGACAAAAAGGAGATTTCGTGTCTAGGAATTCTGATTGCACTCACATTAATACGTAGTAAAATGATTTTAAAAAATTTCTCAATTTTTAATAACACGTGAATGAAAGTTAATAACACAACAAATAATGTAACATTAAATTTATATATAAAATATCTTAATATTTTAATTATTTTATTTTTATAAATTAAATAAATTAATTATATATTTTTTAAAATTTATATACTTTAATTAATTATTGTACTCTTATTTTTTAAAAAGTAAAAAACTAAATTAATTAACTTAAACCTTACTAATAATACTTATTGGAAAATATAAGCAAGGCATCTCCTAATATAGCACGTGAATGAAAGATTAGGAAAAGGTAATCGAGCACTTGAGGTGATTTGCAGGTATGGTATAAAGTACGGAGGAATACGTACCACGTTTTTGTTTTATTGTCTGGGCCTCCGGTAAAATATGCACCTTTCCGTGCAATTATAAAATATGCACTACTAAGATCAATTCCAAACTTCAATTATATTTTTATATTTATAATAAATTTTAATATTATATTAAATAATTCAATAAATAATGTAAGATTAAATTTAATACAATATTATTTATCATTTTATTATTATTCACGTTGCACCATTAATTCACTCAGCCATGGTCGCGTATCTGCTTCTCAACCCATATTGTACCAACTACCTTCATCGTTTTCCCTCCTTGTATCAGGTGCTAAACCCTTTCCAACTTTGGTTTTAGGTAATAAGGCTATTCGGTTTGCACATAATGGTTGCGTGTTTGTTTCATGCTATAGCTCAGTTGTTTATGGGGTAGAGGAGTGAACTAATTAACCGTTGGTTTTCGTTCTGAACATTGACGATATTCTATTCATTCTAGTTTTTTGGCTGAGGGGTACTAGTGTCTCTACAGCCGTGTGATAGGTACCCTTCAGCCAGTTTGTACTGTATTTTTCTTTTATATTTAGTGTTTATTTTGTATTTAGTTTATTGTTTATTTTTCAACCACTGGTTTCTCGTGCGTATTTTGTCCTATAATATCTACATATAATTTTCTATTTTTGTAAGTACTTAGATGTTTTTCACTCTGTAATAGTATAAATATTTTAAGGAATAATATTTTTTTTTATCATTTTGAGTCTTTTATAATATTTTGATTGACACATGTAAATATTATGAATAATATATAACGTGTTTGAATGACTCTCATCGAATTTCAAGATATCTTGGTTGTTATTTTTAGATTATCTTTTAACTCATTATTGTACTCGAATGGATAAATTATGATTATTCTTTGTAACTTTATTTAATATTTTAATGATATTTTCTAACTTTATAATAAAAAAAATACGTCAATTTTAAAAAATATAATTAATGTGTCTATTTTTTAAAAATTTATATGCAAAAATTGTATGTTAGTTGTGATAACTATACTACCTACTATTACAAAACTAATGAAAACCCATGGATAATTCCTTAAAATTTACAATCATAAAATAATATATTTTATGTTAAGTTTGTACATTTTTATCAATAAAAAAAACATAACTCAAATATTTTACATAAAAAAAATTTTAATTGGATGTTGTTAAAGTTAAATTTTAATTATTTATATTAAATCAATGTTAAATTCTCTTTAATTTGATCTCGTTTGTTATCATTCTAAATTTTTTGTGATAAATTTTATAAATATTATTGATAAAAATATAATTAAATTTTTTTTTATAATAGTTGATTTCACAATAAATTCTAATATAGTATCATAATTGAAGTTCTTGTATTTAATATCTATTAATTTAAATAATTGAATTATAAGTATTTGACATATATAATTATTCTAGTCAATATTTAAAAAAAATATTAAATATATCATTATGCATATAACTTCAATTTTTCAAGAATTATTAACTTCTAACAATTAATTTACATATTAGAAAAAAAAACCGTATGCCTATAAGATCATTTAATTAATGAGAGTTGATATTGAAATTTGCTTTGCGTTTCAGGCTTAACCTTCGATAACGATGGTTCGAGAGAATAAAACTTTAGCTTAAAGAAAAATTCACTAGCCTTTCAGCCATGAGCAGTCATATTAAATTTGAAGGTTATAGGGTCACTTGTTCTACAAATTATATTTATAGCAATACTACTAATCAATTGTTCTATAATTGGCCTCCCATTTCATTAATAAAATTTTTTGTCGGTATTGTACTTATTGTATTTACTGAGTCATTTATGATCGTTTCGTTTTATTAATTCCTGGACTGGACTTTTTATTTGAGTTATTTTTTCAAATAGAAATGTTAATTTTATACATATTTTTATATTTTATTACGTATCATAATTACATTAAAAATTAAATTAAATTTAAATAATATTAACACATAAAAATTTAAGTGTATTTATATACTCTTTATCTATAATTTCTAACTTGTTATAGTTATAATTAAGAATGATAATTTATATTATAACTTGATTGATTGAATTGAACTCGAATTATAAAACTCGAGTCAAATTAAATTCAAATCAAACAAATAACACGAAAAAAATAGAACCTAAGGTTGAGTTAACGAGTTAGTTTAATTTAAAAAAAAAATTATAACATGTTACAACTTACGCCATAGGTAAAAAATTTAAAATTATAGAAACATATTTCTTCTTATATCATATTACAATTATTACAATGAATATATTTTCTTTAAAAATAAAACAAAAAGTTATTATCTTACCGTTTATATGGGTTATAAATAAGTTACACTTGTTCATTTTATCATGTTCATATTAGCAAATTCAATCACAAATAAAATTTAAAAAATGAAAGAAATAATATAAAAACAACAGATAAATTATGGTCTGAAAATAGATATATTAATAATTATTATATTATATTTATAACTTGTGAGTTAATATTGTTAAATTTGTATTCCCCAATAAAGAAATTTATTGTGCATCTATAACCAAAAATGTTTTATTATACATGATAAATATGTATTATGTGTTATAGTTTTTGGTTAATTAATTAATTTATTGTTTTAACTTTTAGTTATTAACATACAAACTTGATTTAAGTTTAGTCAAAGAAATAATATAAAAGTAGATGAAAATGACACAACTAATGTAACGAAATACACATAGAGGAAAATGAAATAATTATTGATGTTTTTCAAATTAAAAGAAACAAAAAATGATGTCAAAAAGAGTATGGATATGGACATATTTTAAAACTCTTCATTTAATTTCCCATAATATTTCATAAGATAATGAGAAATATTATGCTCAAATCTATTAAAATAGATCTGAGATTAAAACAAGTATTTTCACATGTCATTATAATAAGTGTGATATTAGCATCGATTTGGTTAAGATGATTATTAACTAATTGTTGTAACATAATATGTGTGTACAGAGTTATTATCTTCATGAAATTTGTTGTGTAAGTAAGTTGTTTATTAAGTATTAATTTATTATTTATTTAAAAAATTAATCATTATAATATTATTTTTTTTATTTTTAGTATTTGATATAATGTTATCTAAATTAATTAACTTTGATAATTAAATATATTTTTTGATTTATAAAAAAATATGTAATTAATAATTTTTGTTAGTTTGGATGTAAATTTGTATTTGATTTAGTTTAAGTTTATTTTTATTGATTTAAATTAAATTTAAATTAAACAAATATTTCATAAATTTAGTCTAAATTATACATAATTTGTAAGAATTAATACCCCTATTTTTAGCGATGGATAGGTGGTGGAGACTACTGAAACTAAATCTCAAAAAATCGTTTTGGGATTTTTTTAATAATGCTATATTTTAAGTACTAATTAATAAGTTACATTGGGTTACGTTGAGAAACTTATGAGCCTATTTTAAATTGAAATTTATTAACACAAAAACTACTCTTTATAGATTTAACTAATTTCAAAAGTATCAAAATATCTCTTTGCCATCTGTAAAGGCCCATTGATTTAGCCGTATTAAGACTTTTAGCTATTTGGGATATTTGGATATTCATATATTATTAATTTTGATTATACTTATCTTTAGTAAAATTATGATTTACTTTATTTCAGGTTTAATGAATGGTTTATGATTTATAAAAAATAAATAAAATATCTCATAGTACATAAATGATAATTACATATGTATGATATTTTATCATTTTTCAGTGAAAGGGCAATTGATTCCTTCGGTTGCTGAAATTGCAGACACTAAGTTAGGATAAAATGTAAGGAAATATTTTGTGACATCGACTTGACTTTGAAACGTGGGTTATAGTGACCAATCAAAAATAAGGTATATTTAATATTTATATAAATGTTGCAGTCAATGATGGAGCCCTCTAGTACTTTCGATATTTTATTTCAAATATTTATATTTTTATTAAAATTTAAAGATGATTTATTAAAATTATTATATTTAAATTATTTTAATTTTATAAATTAAATATACTGAAAGTTTTACTTTAAATTAATATATTTTAATTATTTTAATTAAATTTCATCATTTTATTTTATTATTTTTTATATTTTTCAGATATTTTTATTTTCAAGAATCTATTTATATGATCTTTATTTGTAAAATTTATTTTAATTTAATTTAATTTTTTTAACAAAAATATACCTTAAATTTTTTTATAAAAAATGATTAAAGTATTCAAAATGTAATAATAATTTGATTAAAATATTAATTTAAAAAAATATGACTAATATATCTAATTTATAAAAATAAAATTATTAAAATGTAATGTTAATAATTCATTATATAAAAAATAACTATGACTTATTTTTTAAGATGTTTAAAGATTAAGAGATGACTACTCCCACTTTACATAAAATTAATTTTTAAATATATAATAATTTTACATATTTTTATTCTATTGATTTAATTATTATTATATTATTTATTTGAATAAATGAAATATAAATTAAAAAAATCTTATACGATAAATAAGACTTAAATTCTAAAATTTTAATATTTTTAACTGAGTTTTTATTGTTAAATTACTACTCGTTATCTCTAATTTATAGATTTTATATTTTATATTTATTATATTAAAATATGTGTTAGTTATGTTTAATTTTTTTTACTATATTATTAATTGTGAGTATATGAATATATATTATCAAATTATTACATTTGTATCGTACTCATTTTTACTATTGAATAATAAATTTATTTCAACCATATAGCTTTGTTAATTTTTTTTACTTTGACACATTAATGAAATTTCTTTTAATTTAATTAATACATAATTTTCTTTTATAAACAAACTTTTATTTTTGATACTCATTATACGCAATACATATATGTTATTTTTCGTAAAACGTAAATATATATATTTTTTGCACGTCAAAAATGTGACATTTTTGTTGTATAACTTAAAAAATATATTTTTATTTTATAAGGAATTAAAAGTAAAATAATATAAATAATTAGATTATATAAAAATTTAAATGATTTTTTTCTTCTATTTGACAAAATGAAGTTCTAAAAAACATTAAACAATACAACAAAACATATAATAAAATAGGAAGTAGGCACCAGATTGTTTTTTCTTATATTACGTTATTAGTGTTGTTTAGTTATTTAAATAAAAAATAATCACTCAAATATATTATTTTAATGATTTTTATTAAGATATTATTTTTTTGTGATTAAAAATTAATGAAAACATGATATTTTAATAAATTTAAATATTAATTTTAATATAAAAAAATTTATGAAAAAATTAACAATAATAATATTCTAATAAAAATTGATTTTTTAAAAACTATAAAACTATTAAAATATTAGAGTAAAATAATGGAACTTATAAAATGTTAAAATAAATATGGTGTAATTTTTAATATTAATTATCATTATTTTATTATAAAAACTTATATTTTAATTAAATTTTTATCCCTCAATAAAAAATAATATTTAATATTAAAATATTAAAATAAAATAATTAAAAAAACAAGTAAAATGATTTATAATTTAAAAAATTTAATTACTAAAATAACCTAATTTAAAATACATATGTCGCACATTTTTCTGTAGAATATAACTAAGCTTTTCTTGTATTGTGAATATGGGGTATAACATGGACTCATCCTAATATTCATACTACTCATTGCTTCACCTTGATCCTAATAGATAGCATAAATTTTTATTTTTATGTGATTTTCTCCAAATTATTTCTATTTTATCTAATATAATTTGAAAATGTTTTTAATTCCAGGGACACAATAGTCATAGAATTGGATCAACCCGAATTACGCAGTTTATGCCTTCAAGTACGGTTTTTAGAAGCCTATGTCATGTTTCGTCAACAAAAAGATATTTAAGATTTATTTATATTAAATTTGATTATTAATTTAAAATAAAATATTAAATATTATGATAACAGTATAAATATTCATTTATTTTATATCCTTTAAGAATATATTAAAATTATTTATTTTTTTATGTTTTTATTTATTTTAATAATTATTTATTATTTTATAATTTTATCTCATTTAAAAATCAAAATATATTTATATATTTTTAATTTTATTTCAATTATAATTTTATAATTTTTACTTTAATATTTATTTTTTATTTCAATATTCAAATAAACATAATAATAATAATAATAATAATATTTTTATTAAATTAGAGTTCTGTTAGTATTATAATTTTCATTAATTTTTTATTATATAAATCAAATATGACCTTGATATTCAAGATAACGAGTGGTATATAATTTTAAATTAATATTTTTATATATCATTATTATTAATATAATTATAAATATTTAATTATATTTATCAATAATATTTTAATATTATATATTATAAATTTACAGTAAATAGAGTTTTCCAGATACTCATAAGATTTAAAAACAAATATTTAGGTTTTTCTCATTATTACTGTGCACTACAAGTGGAAATTTACCGGATCAATGACCATCTATTTTTAGCATTTTAGAATTATAAATGATCCGATAACAAGGAATAAATATTATATTTGAGGTTAGAATGAGAGATTAATACTGGTACATAATAAATATAAATCAATTATTTGAAAAAGTTAAATTAGTTTAATTTCACAATGAATATATGTTTATTTGTTTTTTGTTTTAAAATAAGAATTATTAATTAATTTTAAATTTTAAGAATATAATAATATTTATGTCATTATTTTAAATAATTTTATAATTAAAATAATAAATTAGATTTATTAATTAAAATATTAATCCCTATACACTTTCCTTGTATTTGACATTGTAATAAAATAGTTATATCATCTAAAACTTCATGTATTTATGAATGTTAAGAATCTGATTTAACTATAAAAAAAAAGTGTGATACAGTAGAAGAAAAAGACTATTAGATGATTATACAGACTATTAAATAATGCTAATTTAAATTAGCATAAAAATAATATATTTATCCAAGATACGAATGTGATAAAATAAAATTATTATGATATTTTATTTTTATAAAAAAAGTGGTAGAAGCGAGTATATACTCAATAATTAATATTAATAAAGAATATATAATATATTATATATAAGTTTTCAAATTTAAGCACCTAAATGTTATATTTGTAAGGGGTGAAAATTTAAATTAATAATTTTATTTTGATAAAAAATATCATTTATATTTTTTTAGTATGTAAAAATTTACTTTTAATTTTTTTATTTATGAATAAGTTATCAAGAAAATACATTTGATATTTTTTTAAATATTATTTTATTATTAGAATTTTTTTATCAAAAGTCCTTAAATGATTGTTTTTTATAATAAAAATAACTTAATGATATTTTTCTTTTATAAAAAATGATTAAATGATATATTTTATAATATAAATAAGTAAACAATATATTTTATAAAATAAAAAATATCTCACAATATTCTTTTCTGTTTGTAAAGTAGATTTAAGTGTTTATTTATTTATTTTAATAATTTACCTAACTGACTGTAATTAAAACACTAAAAACATTTTTAAAAAAAGTTTGAACTACAGTAATTAGAATTTGATTTTAAAAATATTTATATTTATAGTTGAATAAAGTAAAAATTTTATTAATAAAAATGAATATATAATAAGACAAAGTTAAATCAGAACAATAGCTAATTCTATAAATTTTAACTTTGCTCTCAGTCACGCTGGACTTTTTCCTCTTAATAATAATAGCAATCGTACAGAGGAAAATCCATTATAGATTGGAACAACCTCCAAAGAATCGGAGAACAAGGGTACGTTTTGTCGTTAAGTAGTAACTAGCAATCATATATTATATATAGGAATACATAAATTTGCATATTTAATTATATCACTTAGATTTTACTGTATATTAATATTAATTAAAAAATTAAATTATTTTAAAAATTTTTAAAATAATTATAATAATATAAAAAATATAAGTAAAAAATTAAGTTATATTAATAAAGGACTTAAATGATAACTTTATTTAGATTAAATATATATTGTTTAGTATTTTTGTTTATAAAAATTATTTTTAAGTGTATTTATTTGTAAAAAAATATATTATTTAAGCTTTTTAATTTGTAAAAGATGTGTTATATAAAGATAAAATTAATTTTTTATCTCGTTTTCAGTTAAATATAATGAAATAATACTGGTTATTATATATTTTTATAAGTATATATATATATATATAAATTAATAATTTTTTTTTCAAAATTAAACAAAATTTTGAATATATCTTAAACAATTTTTTCATTATATTCAACATAAAAAAAATTAAATAAAAAATTAACATTTTTATTATTTAGTATTTTTTTCACGAATAAAATAAACATCCCTAGATTAAAAAAAATTACCTCCTACACCTTTTTCCCTGATTAAATATGCGAATGTGTATCTCACTCTCCCATTAAGGCTTATTAGGCACCACCTGAGGTATTTACAGATCATCCTATTGAAAAGATTACAGGTATGAAACATCATTTTTTTTCAATTAATTTTCTGTGTGGACCCATCTTCATTAATAATGGTCTTTTTTCTATAGCAAATGATAAAAGATTTCATCAGATTTGAACATAAAAATGGGGGCACCTTAGGCTAGTGTCAATGAACATCATATATATATATATATATATATATTACTATATTTTCTTCGTTATGGTTGATGAATATCTTTCGTGTGTCAATATTAAAGCACTTAATTAAATTGAAGTATGCGATTAATTAATCTAGAGTTGTTTTGTTTTATGCCGGCCAGCAGTATCATAATCTCAGAGTAGATCATGTCCGTAATCTATCACAAAATACTTGAGACCACCCTGCTAGAAAAAGCAGATTTATTAAAGCTTAAACAAATAAAAGTTTGGTTAAAAAAATAATATCATTTAAAACTTATAATTATAAAAATAATATCATTTATATTTAACTTATATATTTTTACTATTAAAAAATTTACACATAATTTTCATTTTAAATACCGTTTAATTAAACGTCATTTAAATTATATTATTAAAAACTGAATATAATATCTTAATAACTTAAGTTTTTAGGAAAATCAATAACTAACTCTTTTTTAACATAATATCACAAAGTTCTATGTCATTCTTGGTTGGGCGTAGCTTTCATTCGATTTATTGTGGATTGGATGTGTAAAAACCTGAAATATCATGAATCCGAATATTTTATAACATGAAAATTTTCACCAATATAAAATATCTTTTTATTTTATTTTTATATGATTATGTCTAATTTTAATTAATGGGCTTTTAAAACTAACTATTCAACTCACAAACGATAGTTTCTCATGCTCATTTGTTTAGCTCATAAATAAGAACCCGTTAATTCATTAAAAGTGTTAAAAATAAGGTCCATTGGGTGAGAAGAATGTAATACTCAAATATAATACATAAAAAATAATTAATTTATTTTTTAATAATATTAGTTAATTATTTTTTAACATAAATTATAGTAATTTATATTTGTTAAATATTATTATGTGATGTTTTTGTTATTATAAATTTTAATGATGTTATATATATATATTAATTTCTCAAATTGGTTTACAGTTGGGATTTCTAAAGCCAAGGGGCGATCGAGTTTCATATTTATTTTCTTGTAAGAGGAATATGAGAGAAAGGTTATCATTTGGAAATAGTAAAAGCGTGTAAAATAACTTTTTTATCTTATAATTATACACTTAGTGATATTATTATCTGATAAATTTGTATTGACAATATTTTTACTTATTATTAGCTTCTTCTTTTTTCTTACTATGTGCAAAGACTATCCTCATTATTGCAAACTAAATATTAAAATTAGAAACTTGACTTTCTCAATAGAGATATAAAGCAGAAAATCTGTGTGTCTTCTCACATGTAATTACTAAAGAAAAATAATAATAAAGTAGATGATTCATTAATTATTGTCGATCTAACTAATTAAATTGATAACTACACTTATGAATAGTAATTAGTAAAAAAAAAATGAATATGTTAAATGGAGATATATGCAATTGGTGGAAATTGAATTACTCTCTAAAACACTGTCAATCTATTATTGGAGACATCTAATTTTTAGTCACCATTTCTGAAATAATTTACACACAAAACAACTTTTTCTCTATTTTCATGATAGTAACAATTTGTTTTGGTTTAAAAAATCCCACCTGTCGTTATTATATTTGAAAATAGAAAACTATCTCAAGATACTCGTGATCGAATTGTAATATTACTTTACTTTTTATAAGTGAGACTGTGGGGTCGAGGTGATAGATTTTATTTTTTATTTGTTTATAGAAATTTATTATTTTTATTTTTATTTTATTTTATTTTATTTAGAAAGGAGGTGGTAATAGATTGAATGTTCAGAATTATATTAAATTATTAATTAGGTAGAAGGAGCATATCTATGCAGGATCTTTTAACTTAACCAGAATCAATCCTACGATAGAAGAAATAAATAAAGAAAAAAAATTGTGTATATTAATGAATTTGCTTTAAATTAATACATTAAAAAATATTAATTAAAATGTTCTATTTATGAAAGAAAGTAAGTTGCATTGCATTTTATCCTTCTGTTTAAGACTAACTTCAATCCGGTACTATAACTCTAAATTTGATGGAATGAATGTTGTTACATCAGATTTAACACGACATAATTCACTGTTCACGTTGTATAATTTTTTTAATTAAAAAAAATTGTTATACTATTTATTATATATAAAAAATTAAAATTAATTATATTATACAAAATGATTGAAAAATTTTCTAATATAACATAGAATTAAAAATTTAATATAAATTAAACCAACGATTTAGAATTTTTTAAAAAATACTTATAAATTTTTTATTACATATAATAAATTAAAATTAATTACATAATACAAAATAACTAAACAAATACTAATCCAATATAGAGTTAAAAATATAAAAACAAAACAACGATTTAATGATAGAGTAAATCATTATTATGCACAACATAATAATCGAGAATAACTATGAAGTTAATGCAATAATTGGAGAATGAATGAAAGTACTAACTCCAAAAGTTTAGATGTTTTTAGAAAAAAAAATACTCAATTTTAATAATTTTTTTTACATAAACAAATTAAGGATAAAGAAGCTCACATTTTATTTCAAAATTCATTAATTGAATATTTGTGAGATTAATATAATAAATTATTGAATTAATATCTATCTACATGTAATTTTAATTATATTTTTAATTCATATAATTCATATAATATTTTATTTATTAAATTTTTAATTTTTTATTAACATAATTTTTTTAATTAATTAATATTAATTAACTAATAGTATTGTATAATTATTTAATTGGTTGAATATAATAATTGATAAAAGAAAAATAAAAAATTATTTATTTTATGAAAGAATATACTTTTTAGTAAAATATTTGATGTTATAGGTTAAAAAAGAGTAAAAATTTGATACAAAATAGAATAATGGGTTGGAGATATCCTTACACGTGAAAATTTTAGTTTATATTATTTTAGATATGAAATAATTTAGTCTCTATTTATTTAGACATTAAATAATTTGATCATTATCTTTTTAAATAAAATAATTTAGTTCATATTCTTTTAATTACGAACCAATTTAGTCCTTATTATTTTAAATAAAATAATTTAATCTCTATTTTTTAAACCATTGAACAATTAAGTCCTTATTATTCTAAAAGAAATAATTTAATCCTTATTTTTAATCATTGAATAATTTAATCAATAATTTTAAATTTTATAACAATCAATGATAATATATATGTAAAGTTTACATATAAATAATATTTTTATTGTTTTAAAATAAGATAATAGTAAATCAAGGATGGAAGTACAAACATAAGAGATATACAAATTAATTAAGATAAATGTAAAAAAATTGAGCTTAAAGTGTTACACATTTGATCTTTTGTTACTTTATTAGTTACCTCTATTTTTGCACAAAATGAAAGAAAATACAAAAAAAAAGAAATAAATATATTTTGGAAAAAATAATTTCATGATATTCTATTTAAACTTAGTATCATGATTAGTAATATGTTACAGAACATAAAATAAACGAAGATATTTATTATCTTTGATTGTCGTAAATTTTAAAAAATAAGAACTTAATTATTATAAATTCAAAATAATAGGGACAAAATTATTTCATTTGAAATAATAGGAATTAAATTGTTCCAAAATTATGGACTAATTTGTTTCATTTTAAAAAAATATTAACTAAATTATTTTATAACCGAAAGAATATAGACTAAAAATGTATGGGAGAGAACATCCAAGTTTATGTATCTTTCATTAAATGAGCACATAAAACTTATTATTATTAAGTGGAGTTCAAAATTTTTGTTATTTTTAAAAATATTACAAAGGTAATGAAATTGGCAAATATATTGTAAGGACATTTTTAGTTTAATTATTTTTATATAGGTATTTTTAAAATCTCACTCAAAATTATAAAAAAGCCTAACATTATCCTAAAAATATGGTTTGACACTTTAGTAATATTATTATTAAATAAAATGTAAATATTTTGACTCATATTATCAAACCAGTGTACAAATACTCATCCCATCTAATAAAATGTACAATAATTGTTTAATTTATATAATAAAAAACTTAATTTATAAAAATATAATTATATTTTTATAAAAATATTTATTATTTTATGTATTTTTTTTATCAATTTTAATATAAAAACATCTCATGTCACCCTAGTAATTATCCTTAACTTCTATTATCCTCTCCTTCATGCTTGTGATATCGCTTTATTCATTTGTCAATTAATGAACTTTTACTATTTACTTGTAACAATCCAAACTATATATTTTATCAAATTTGTAGTTAGACAACCATCAACTTATTAATATATAGTATCTATTTTTTTTCTTTATCGCCCGTATTACAACTTATTTCTTTCAATTTCATTGACACTTTCATTATTTTTGACTAATTTATATTCGATCAAACTTAAGGTAAAAACAACTTTGATCGAATCCAAGGTAGTTGGGAAAGAATAAGAAAGTTAAGAAAATAAAAGTGAATAAAGTCAAGAGAGTCAAGATTATTGGTAAAGATATTGCTTTATATGAGTTTGTAGTTGATTAATTTTAATTTTAATAAAATATATATATTTTTAATTATTTTCTAAAAAAACAGGATAGTTGGTGGATGAAAGAATTTGATGATATTAGGGGTAGGGTAAGAAGGATGGTGGATGAAAGAATTGATGATGTTAGGGGTAGGGCAAGAAGGATGCTGGATATGGATATGATTGTTAAGCTGAATGGAGTTATTTTCGTAATAAAATGGATTTAAAAAATTAAGAGAATGAATAAAATAATAAATATTTTCTTAAATATAAGATTATTCTTCTATAAATTAAGTTTTTTTAATTGAATTATTGTTATACTTTTCGTTAAATGAGTGAACTATTTATATACTAGTTTGATAATATCTATCAAAATATATATATGTAATAAAAATATCAATAAAATATCAAATCTCATTAACAAACCAACCCAAAACCCAAACCCTAATCCACAAGAATAAATTGCTGGTTCATCTCATGTGGGTCAGTAACAAGAAAAATAAAAAGGCATTCAACAACGAAGGTGCCTACGGTGAGAAGAAAGAAAAGAAATGAAAAAAGTCAAAAAAATTTGTATTATTTGTCTCCGTATAACTTGGTTGAATGGATGGAGCTTTGACTCTATAAATAAAGTCTTTGCCTCAATCTTAATATATACATCAAGATGAGAGAAAGGAAATTATAGAGAGCAGAGAACAAAGAGAGTTTTCTGAGAGGAAAAATTGAGAGTCAATTTGTGAAGTTTTATCCACAAATTGAAAGATACATATTTATTGTATTTTTGTAAGAGATCCACCTAAATGTGAAGTTTGTAATTTTATTTTATTATAGTGGAAGTTTTAAGTGGCCTACGAGTCCTGTGATTGTTACTTTCATTTTGGAAGGTTTTTCACGTTAAAAATCTTTGGTGTTATTTTTGTTCTATTTTAATTTAAGAAATTATTCTGAATTTATGGAATTTGTTTATTTACAACCATTAATTTATCCTAACAAAGTGGTACGAGAACATTATGGTTTTCAACGAAGATACTATTCACATAGACTATTCACATATATGATATTGTTTTGTCGACAAGTACTATTCACATATATGATAATGTTATGTCGACAAGTACTATTCATAGTACTATTCATAAAGTACTATTCACATATACGATAATGTTCTGTCGACAAGTACTATTTAGAAGATAATATTTGGAAAATACTATTTATATATTACTATTCGGAAGGTACTATTCATAAATACTATTCACATAGTACTATTCGGAAGGTACTATTTATCATTACTATTCACATAGTACTATTCATCGTTGGAAAAGTATCCAGACGAAATCTGTTAACTAACGATTCAAATGGAGAAGAACACATGTAATATATAAAGTTGATCGCATTTAATTATGTAATTTAAAAGTCAAAGATGGAGGATCTTTTATATATTAAAGATCTGTAGAAACCAATTATAATGCAGAAGGAGAAAATAGTGTCTACAACTTCGACAGATGAGAAAATCGACGACAATACCCCAAAAATAACTAGCATAAACGATGACTGGATCGTGCTGAACCGAAAGTGTGTTACTCAAATCAAACATTGGATCGATAAGAGCATTTTTCAAAATTTTGCTAATGAACATGATGCTTACGTTCTTTGGCAAAAGTTGGAGAAAATGTATGCGAGGACAACAGCATAGAATAAAGCTAATTTAATGTGACGATTAGTCAATTTGAAGTACAAAGATGGAAGCATTGTATCAGAACATATGAGTGAGTTCCAAGGCATTGTAGATCAACTCAACTCTATGAAGATGACTGTAGATGACTAGCTATAAGCATTATTGATGCTGAGTTCTCTACCAAAAAGTTAGGATACTCTAGTTGTGTCAGTTAGCAACTCAACTCCTGACGGAAAGCTTACCATGGATATGGTAAAAGATATAATGCTAAACGAAAAGTCTCGATGAAAAAATAAAGGATATACTCTTGACACTGAAGTGCTTGTCATGGAGAAACAAGGCAAACAAGAATGGCACGAAAGAAGTAAAAGTAGAAATCCCTGTAACCAAAGTCAGCAAAGAGGACGGTCAAAGTCTAAATCAAGGCATGACAAGAAATGTCATCACTACAGCAAGCCTGGATACTTCATTCGAGAATGTCGAAAGTTAAAGGTAAAACGATCCAAAAATCAGGAAGCAGAAACCTAAACAAATGACACTAGAATTGTCACTAAAGAAGTTGTCATTGTTCGAGATGCTGATTATGTCAATCTTGCATGTCAAGACAGTAATTGGGTAGTCGACTCAAGCACCTCTTATCATGTCACCTCACGACGATAATTCTTCTTAACCTACACTCATTGTGATTTTAGACGTGTAAGGATGGGAAATGATGATGCATCAAAAATTGTCAACATTGGCAACATTTATCTAGAGACTAATCTTGGATGCAGATTACTTCTGAAAAATGTGAGGCATGTTCCTGATATCTGCCTTAACTTGATCTCTACTGGTATGCTTGATGATGATGGATATAATAATTATTTTGGTAAAGGAAAGTGGAAGCTCACCAAAGGCAATTTGGTAGTAGCAAAAGGCAAGAAAGATACATCACTCTACCTCACAGATGCCAGATTGTGTAAAAGAGAAGTAAACACCACTAGGAAAGAAGTTCCCACTGAGCTATGGCATAAGCGACTCGGCTACATGAGTGAAAAGGTCTCAAAATTCTTTCCAAGAAGGAGCTCTTGCCAGGAATGAAAGGTACACCCTTGTGAACTTATGTTAACTGTATTATGGGAAAACAACATAGAGTTGCATTTCGTAGTCTTACACCATCTAGGAAGGAAAATATTTTAGATTTAATACACACAGATGTTTGTACAATGAGTTGTAAGTCACTAGTAGGTGCTCATTATTTTGTGACTTTTATTGATGATCATTCTTGAAAAGTATGGACTTTTGCTTTGAAAAGTATGGACTTTTGCTTTGAAAACTAAATATCAAGTGCATGAAGTTTTCAAGCAGTTTCATGTAAAAGTGGAAAGAGAAACTGGAAGATGTTTAAAGTGTGTACGTGCACACAATGGTGGTGAGTATCGTGGACCATTCGAGAAGTACTGCAAAAGTTTCAACATCAGGTTGGAAAAATCAGTACCAAAGGCACCTCAACACAACGATGTCCCTGAGAGGATGAACAGAATCATCTGCGAAAGAGTCAGATGTATGCTCTCAAATGCAAAACTGTCAAACTCTTATTAGGGGGAGGCAATGAGGATAGTAGTGGACTTAATCAACCTTTCCCCATCAGTTCCACTGAACTATGACGTACTAGAAATATTTTGGACGGGGAAAGATGTTTCTTACAAACACTTGAAAGTATTTGGCTGTAGAGCATTTGTTCACATCCCAAAAGATGAGCGGTCCAAGTTGGATGGAAAAGCGAAACAATGTATCTTTATGGGATATGCCCACGAAGAATTTGACTATAGATTTTGGGATCTTGTTAGCAAAAGGATTATCAGAAATAGAGACACTATGTTTCTTGAAAATCAAACATTCGAGGATTTGGAGAAATTCGAGAAAACAAAGTTAGATGAAATATCAATTAATCTGAAACCAGTCCCTCCACCAACAAATCCTGATGATGGGGGAGTTACACCAGATACTGATGATGTTAATCCACCAGTTGGCAGTTCAGAACTAGAACAAGTCCAACCAGAAGTACAGACAAGGAGATCCACCCGAGTATGACAACCAAGTCCTATATATTCTCCTAATGAGTATATGATGCTCACTAAAGGGGGAGAACCAGAGAGTTATGGTGAAGCTATCACTGATCAACATAAGACTGATTGGTTAAAAGCCATGCAGGAAGAAATGAAATCTCTGCACGAGAACCACACATTTGACCTGATGAAACTACCACAGGGAAAGAAAGCTCTCAAGAACAAGTGGGTGTACATAATCATAAGCGAAGGAGGAAACTTGCAACCACATTACAAAGCAAGATTGGCTGTGAAAGGATTCGAGCAGAAGAAGGGTGTTGACTTTGATGAAATATTTTCACCAGTAGTTAAAATGTTTTCAATCCGAGTTGTTCTTGGTTTGGCAGCTAGCCTTAATTTGGAAGTTGAACAACTTGACGTAAAAACTTCATTCTTACATTGTGATCTTGATAAGGAAATCTATATGGAGCAGTCTGAAGGTTTCCAAGTCAAAAGCAAAGAGAAGTTGGTATGCAGACTAAAAAAGAGCTTATACGATCTGAAGCAAGCACCAAGGCAGTGGTATAAAAAGTTTGACTCATTCATGGAGAAAAATAAATACAACAGAACGATGACTGATTACTGCGTCTTTATCAAGAAATTCTCTGATGGTGATTTTATTATTCTTCTACTTTATGTTGATGACATGTTAATTATGGGTCAAAATATTAACAAGATTAACAATTTGAAGAAGTAGTTGAGCAAATACTTTGCAATTAAGGACTTAAGACCTGCCAAACATATTCTTGGCATGACGATTACCCACAACAGGCAAAAGCAAAGGATCTGGCTTTCCCAAAAATGGTATGTTGAATTTTTTTTGAATAATTCAACATGAGCAAAGCTAAACTTGTTAGTTGTCCACTTGCAAACCATTTCAAGCTTAATGTGAGTCAATGTCCCTCAAGTGAGGAGGAGAAATCGGAGACGAGTAAGGTGCTTTATGCATCGACGGTTGGCAGTCTAAACCAGACATTGCACATGTTATTAGTGTTGTGAGCCGATCTATCAAATCTTGGAAAGGAACATTGGGCAACTGTCAAATGGATACCCAAGTATCTGAGAGGAACTTCCAGTCATTGCTTATGCTTTGGTAATAACAAACCTATATTAGAAGGATATATAGATTCAGATATGGCTAGTGACGTGGATACGAGAAAGTCTATATCCGGGTACTTAATAACATTTAGAGGGGCAACTATTTCATGACAATCACGATTACAAATGTGTATTGTCTTAAGTATCACAGAAACAAAGTACATTGCAATCACTAAAGGTTGTAAATAGATCATTTGGATAAAAAAGTTCCTACAATAATTGCATCAGAACCAAGAAAATTATGTTCTTTATTGCGATAGTCAAAATGCAATTCACCTTAGCAAGAACCCAACCTTTCACTCAAGGTCCAAACACATCGACATAAGGTATCATTGGATTCGTGATGTTTTAGAACATAAACTATTACAAGTTGAGAAGATCCACACCAATGATAATGAGGCATATATGATGACAAAAACCCTTGTTTCACATAAGGTGGAGTGGGAGATTTGTTGGTCCATCTCATGTGGGCCAACAATAAGAAAAATAAAAAGGCATTCAACAATGAAGGCGCCTACGATGAGAAGAAAGAAACGAAAAAAAAGTCAAAAAATTTGTGTTGTTTGTTTCCGCATAATTTGACTGAATGAATGGAGCGAAGCTTTGATTCTATAAATAAAGCCTTTGTCTTAATCTTAATATATACATCAAGTTAAGAGAAAGGAAATTACAGAGAACGGAGAACAGAGAGTTTTTTGAGAATAAAAATTGAATCAATTTGTGAAATTTTACTCATAAATTGAAGATATATATTTATTATATTTTTATGATAGATCCACTTAAAGTTAAAGTTTATAATCTCATTTTATTATAGTGAAAGTTTTAAGTGATCTATGGGTATCATAATTGTTATTTTTATTTTATAAGATTTTTTGCACTAAAAATTTTTGGTGTTATATTTGTTCTATTTTAATTTAAAAAATTATCTTAAATTTAAAAAAATTGTTTCTTTACCGCCGGTAATTTATCCCGACCTAAATAACCCCAACCCCCATCACCACCCATATCCACCCCGACTTCACTGGAAAATTGAAATTCGGTAAGTCTGAAATCTGGTCCATGACCATGATTTCTGTAAACACTTTTTGTGCTTTTTCAGTTTTTTTTTTAATCCATAAAATAAAATGGATCGAATGGAAATTTGGTGAGGATTGGACGCTATTGTCTAATTAAATTCAAAAAAACTTAAAAGCTTCTGCAGGCATAAATTATTTGCACCAAAATTTCAATAATGTAACTATAAATAAAAATACTAATCATTTAAATAACTAATAAATTATCTCCAAACATTAATTAATAATAATATAATTTACTAAGAGGGAAAAAATTATGACGAATTTGTCCATCCATTCTACTTCCATGGTGACTATAAGGTTTTTAATCACAACCGTGATTAAGATCTTTTTCAACTTTGTTGCTCCGATAATATAAGTGCATGTCGTAAGCTGCATTGGTGGAGAAGGTGTTATATTGAATTGTTGAAGAAGATGGATATATAAGTAATTTTATTTAATTTGACTATTTTAAGTAAATAGCTACAACTCTAATCAGTGGATTTTTAACATCCATTCTTTTTGTAATAAAATTTCACCGGAAAAAAAAGGGCACACAATTATGAATTTAATTAAATCACACCAAACTAACCCTTGTATACTCTCCATATGACTAAAGCCCTAATTAGTGCTAAACCAACATTCTTAACCACTTCATCTTCATCTCACTACACAACCAAAACACCAACATCAGGTGCTATTACAAGTGCTCAAAATTAAAGGATCCAATAACATATTAACAACAACACAAAATATTTTAGGTAGCATGACCACTCTAGGTCCAAGCTTCTCTGTCGCCTTCCTGACTATTTAAAATCCCAAGACTGACTGTCTTCTTTGTAGGCCTACTTAACTGTAACACTGGGTGCCTGCACAGCTTCCTCACTCCTTTCCTCAATCTTTGCCATTCACCACCTTCATATCCAACGTCATCACATTCATTTTCCCTCTCTGCACACCTGATATCAGGTGTGCAGATACCTGAAACAGACTCGCCATTATCTTCTATGTCATTCTTTACCTCAGAGCACCAAAGCTTTTCATCCATCTCTTCTTTATCTAGACTGTTCGAAGTCGTAGATGTTGATGAGTCTATGTAGGCTGGTTCCTTGGAGAAGCATGTTTTTACATCACGCTTACTAAATGCACATTTGTTTGAGTCTGGAGAAGTGTGGAGATTATTATTAAGGTTAGGAGAAATGGAGCACGGTGAGAACAACTCAGCCTTGGCAGCAGTAAACTCCTCCCTCTGTCGCAGCGTCTTCAAAATCAGTGTTTTGAGAAAGTTCATGACTTGGACTGCATGAATTAGTGCAGTCAGAGGATCGCTCATCTGCAACAAATAACTTGTTCAGTCTGCAGCTTAGAATGCAATAATTTACTTGCAGACACACTGGAAGTTCCATCATCATTTCTTAGATTAAAAGAGAAGAAAAAGAATATTTCTCATTACATATCACAGCAAAGATAACAATTGTCCCAAAATACGTATTAGCAAATCCTAGATAAAACTAGGAATGCATTATTTTTCAGTTCTAAGTTACGGTTTCACTCGGAGAACAAAATCAATTTCAGACTCCCAAAAAAGTTGATTTTTTTTCTTGTGGGTTGGAGAGTAAACTGTTGTAACAATATTTATTAGAGAATGGAGAATCTCAAATGTAGAAAGAGATTTGGGGATTCTGTCAAAATATGAAGCGGGGAGGGGGGATATCGCCAGAGGCCCAGAGTACAATAGTTATTGCAACTAGAGAGTACTTAGCTTTCCTTAGTTTTTTTTTTTTTTGGTGACAATATGTTCCTGTGTGGTATTACTTTTTCATAACAAGTATACTAAATTATTCTTAAAAATAATAGGTCTCTATGTGCTTCAGTTGATTGGGAAAGAAAAAAAAAATGAAAACACAAAAAAGAAAAGAAAGTCAAACAAACCTGGGTCATATTAGGTGCAAAAACCATAGCAATATTACGCGCATTCATCTTATTGTAAAGCTCGTGATCCACTACATCTGCCATTAAATTGATGGCCCAATCAAGTAGTGTAGCTTCTGTTGGAGGAAGTAACTTTACAAGTTTGGTACAATCATCTTCTGTGTTGCAATGCATCACCTGTTCTGGTGTGAGAGAATCGAGGACTCCGTTAGGAAGCTCTCTAAACCATGCCTGCAAATAAAAGGGAAGAGGAAATAAGAAAGATACTATAATCTGGGAAGACTACCTATACATGCCAAGATACATGAATTCGTTTTAACAAAAATGCTAAATATCCAAGAAAGTGAAATTTTGGGTAGGTCCTGATGACAATTACTATGGGATCCTCTGTCCAGAAGTGGGGAAGAGCCAATTTATTGTCAGTTTGTTATTCAAGAACTAAAGAAATTACAGCCTGATTCTCAATATTCTTGAATAATAAATATGGACTCTTAGCTGATATCATATTCTCTTCTTTTACTTTTTTACTTTTTTTCTTTTCCTTCATTGTCGGGTGATATAAGATACGAGTGGTCACCAAAAAATACAAACCCATCAATAAAGTTCAGAGGTCATTAGATCATGTGACAGCTGTGACTTTACTATCAAGAAAATCAACACACATAACATTACTTGAAATAGGTTTTATAACTTGGCAGTGTCAAGGTTTAAAGATACAGATTAAAGTGCACTACCATGTTAAACATAAACAAAAATTCTGACAAGAAGCTAGAAGCTTTATTTGGAACATGAGAAAAACCATAACGAAGAAGCTTTGCTTAGAATAAGTATTAATCATTCACCTTAATCAAGCCTGCCAAACAATGAACATCGATTCCATGTGGTACCACACCCCTGTTTAATTGATCTCGAACACGCTCCTCTTGGCTATTTTCGGCATTTATCCTGAAAATACCTTCTGCCTTAAAGCATGATGAGAACAAAATTAAACTTCAACTTTTGAATAACAGTGAAACATTGAGTCAATCTTGAAGGAAAAAAAATTCAGATTGTGAAAGGATCTTACTTGAAGGCCTCCTCCAGCATATAGCCGCTTTTGCATCATGAGAAGAATTGTGGGAACACTGTTTCCTTTATCATCATAAGAACATTGCATCGATTTTGCAGAAACTCCAAATACACTTGCACTGGATAATGTAGAGAAATGAAGGATCAGCCTTATAAAAGAGGATGGTGAAGGCTTAACCAGAACAGAAAAATAAAGTGACTTGAGGAAGCTGGAATCAAGAATGAGTAAATCTAGACAAAGATTGAAAGAAAAGAAACCAGCATTTGGTTCCAGCAACCAATATATGCAAGAATCCATAAAGATCAAGTAGAATATAACATTATATCAAACAAATTGATTGTAAACAAAATCAGATTCAGATGCCAAATAATCAAGAAAGGGAAGATCAGTTCAAATCCCAAACCTTGAAAAAGAACCAGAACAAAGAAAGATAAATTATCCTAATTTTTATTCAAAATGAAAGTGATGCAAAGACACAAATATGGCAGATTAAAGTTCTTTGGACAATCAGAAGCAGAAAAAATGTCAATTAGGACTACTTTTGTAACTAGTTCTGTTTTATTGTGATTGATACTAGATTTTTGTTTTCTAATTCATGTAGGGGAAAAAAAACTCCTTTTTTTATATTCCCTCTTAAATCATTAAAAAGTGCATAAAAATGAAATTAAGTTGGAAATTAATTTTAAACTTGATAATGAAATTACTTTACAAACAACACTTATTTTGAAAACTTAGTCTTCAAAAACTGAAACTTGAAAACAGATCTACGTCCCTCAATCCTCACTCATATTACCTCCGGTCTTCTAAGTTAATAAGTGAAGGTAATAAAAATTACAACCCTTATTTGGGTGATGTGATTGGAAAGGATAAGCAGAATCTATACAAAAAAAAAAGGAGAAGAATGAAAAAGCATAAACATAAATTCTGAAAGGTCGATTTCATACTACTAGAACAACCAAACTTCGGTTTAAACTTGTCAAATCCTAAACTGATTGGACAATCAAATTCAACTAAATAAGCAATAGCAGAGGGTTACCAAGTTAATGTAACAGAGAACCGTGACAGAAGATTGAAAAGGAAAAAAAAAATTTGGGCATAAATTGACAGTCCCTATTGCACAGTTCATTGAAATAACAGCAACTTTTTTCCCTTTTTCATCTAAAACACATCAGAACAGTTTCAGGCATGCTGAATTTGTCTTATTTTTCATCGCTAATTGATTTGTTCAACCTCAATTATGGTTTGTCTCATAATTCCAAAATATTGGTCTTCAATCAAAACTAAAATACCCAAAATTAAAATTCAATAAAATCGAAGGTAAAAAATAAAATAAAAAAAAGAGCTCACCTAGCGCTAGGCACCTTCCTGGGAAGCTCTGGCTCCAGCTCAGTGGGCAAACCCAGAAACCCATTGAATCTATCAAAGGTCACATGGGAAACATGCTTCACCTCGGTTGGTGAACTTATATCCATGGAGGAAGAGATGTCCTCCCTTTCCACACTGCATGTTACCAGAGACTTCCTCAGAGCCGCCACCAGGATGTCCAAAATAGCAAACTGGTTTTGCTGCCCATTTGTATGACAATGGCGACCTTGTTGATTGCTTCCATTAGCTCTAGACCCTGGACTGATAAATGGGGTCGAAATAGGGTTGCTAAAGATCTCATCTTCATCAAACTCTTGTTCCTCTTTTTCTTCGTCCTCGTTATTGTTATTGAAGAATGGACTGCGAGAAGTCGTATTGAACTCACTGAGTCCCACGACACCGCAAGATTTGGATCGAAAAAGTCGAGTCATTTGCTTCCCAAGAAAGAAACAGGCAAACAAACTGTCCAGAGAGTGAGAGAGAGAATTGTGTTGGAATATGTAAGTTAACGGTTGTTAATAGAAAGAAAGTTGATATTTAGAGGGAAAGTGGGGTGGGTTTGTTTGTTGTGAGGTGGAAGGAGAGGTGTAAAGTTGCTTGTATTGGGAGGGAGAGGATGAATCATTACTGGGTTGAGAGGAAGATAGCATTGGGGTAGTGTGGTGAGAATGATCAAGACATTTTTGCTTTAAACTTTTTGTTTTCTGTTACTCTATCGTTGTTGGTGTATGTATGATGAAAATGTGAGAGAGTTGGACAAAACGAATTCCGGATTAAAACAGAGGAACAAGTACTTGACATACAAGAATGGGACATACCATTTTATCTAATCAAATCAATTTTATATCTCATAATTATATTTGATTTGATAAGATTTTTTTTATTTTATATAATTATTATAAAATTATATCATATTGTTTATAATTTATCATAAATTTATAATAATTAAAATATATCACAAATTAAATATTATATTTCATCATTTTTTTATTACTTTAATAATATAAATAAATCATGTTATTTTCTTTACTTGTTCCACTTAATCTTGTTATTCAAGCTTAAATCATTTACTTATCATCATAGGTGTAAATTAAGAAAGATTATTCTATTAACATATACTACTATACATCAATTTTAAAATATCATCTAGATGTCCCACTTGTTTTTATCTCATCACTCTAGTCCCACTCAAATTACTTTCTTGTCTTTTATAAGAGGCAATGTTGCTGCCTAACAAGAAGATTAATAAATTATAGGGAGTGATCAGTTCATGAAAGTCTTTTACATCATGTTATTTTTTTAAAAATAATATTAAAATAATAAAATAATAAATAGATTTCTTTTAAAATAAATTTTATGTTATATTTTATAATAAAGATTTCAATTATAATTTAAAATATATCTTATCTAATATCTTTTAGCATATCTTATTTTAGAGTATATATATCTTATCTAATATCTTTTAACATATCTTATTTTATAGTATATATTATTTAATATCTTTTGTTATATCTTATTCCATATTTTAGCATTAAAAATAATTTTAGATTTATAAACATGTGCTATTAAATGCATAAATATAATTCTATGTGTCAAGTTATCAAAGATATACCAAGACAATTATCTCAACTCAGATTTATTCGCTTTTTCGATAGACTTGATACAGTTTTAAAAACAAATTTATAGATAAATATTTTGTCTACGAAAATAACTAACACTCATAGTCCTTACAGATAATACCGATTAATTACTATTTATCAAATCAATTATTTGTGTGCAGAGATAAATTAGTTTTGAATATAAGGCATGCTTTAACCTTTTTTTTTTTAAGGCACAAAAATTCATTTTTTTTAATTAAATAAAAGAAATAATAGGATTCAAAATTAGACTCTTAACGATAGAAGTGAAGAATCATATCAGTTGGATCACAAAAAAATCCCATAATTAAGACATGCTTTTAACAAGCTTGTTCTTAGAGTAAGCTGAATATATTTACTCTCAGTCTCAACCAATTAGTAGTTACGTGTAATTTACTACATGAATAAATCATGTGATGAATTGAAGTAACATGAATAAATCATGTGATGAATTGAAGTAAATGCATCATCAGTTAGTTTAATTAATTAGTAGTAACTAATATTATCTCTTTGTTTAATTAAATAGCAGAAATTGTTTGTGTTGATGTCTTGTACGTATTAAACAAGTCATTATTCCCATAAGGAATCACAATTCACATGGGCGCATGCATGAGGAGATTGTTTTCTTGATCCAAAGCTACCAATATTGCTTTCGTTAATTAATACTTTCTGCTTAGTGTTTTTTCTAATAATATTCCATTTTCTTTATTTTCTTCTATCTTTTTCGAGTAACGATATATAACTATATTATTAAGGCGTGTTTGATCTGTTATATATGGCAGCACGATATGCCAATAATTTTTAGCTAATTAGACGTTTGATATAACTTATGACTATATAATTAAGAAACAATCTCATATAGTTTGGTAAAATCCATTAAAACTGTAAAATTAAACTCAACCAGAGATAATCTAAACTGGATAACTTTTGGTAAGAAATTTTTTTCATAATTTTATTACAAAACTTTAATAAATTATTAAAATAAAAATATATTACTTACTAAATCGTTTTAATTTATATATTCAAATCATATAAAATACCATTTTATCTATAAAAAAAATATTAATCCTATAAATTGAATTAAAAGTTCGTTTAAATCTAACTCTTTTGGGAGTCATAGACGCTATCAATTTTTTTTTTCGTTTTTTTTAATGAGTTATGCTGATTTCAATTGGTATCTTCATCCTAATCTAAGTGGCCAAATTTATAAATATTTTTTATTTTGTATAACCGTAAGACCCATAAATATAAAAATTCAACATATTAGATGACATATATATTGTTTTTTTTTAATAATTATATATTTTAAACCTTTACTATTGAGATTCAAATATAAAACTTTTTATGTGACTAAATGAACTATACATGTTAAATTACAAATTTATTTTTTTAATTTTAGACAGTGATTCTTGAGTTGTTTTGTAAAACTTTTTACTTTTTAGTTTTGTAAAAATTTATAATAAAATTTTATTTGTATATTTAACGTTGTTAGAATGCATTGAATTCGGTTCAAATTTTTTATTATTTTAATTATATTAAAAATTATAAAAAAAATTTACAATATTTTAAATCATGTTAAATAAAGTAAAAAAATATTAATTAATAATATAAATAAGTTTTTGTCAACTTGGATTAGTTTAAACAGCCAATTTTTTTTATTTTGTTTTAAGTTAACAATTTATAACATAAATTAAATTAATTTAAATCCATCCAAACTAATTAACAACTTACCCAGTTGCGAGTACTTTATAAAAGAAAACTTGTATTTAGTATTATTGAATAAATTCGTTACTATTTGAATATGTTAAATAATAATTACATATATTATTTAAAATCGTGTTGCATCTACTAACTTTTACGTAGAATAGGTTTATGTCGCTTTTAATATATATATATGCATTTAAAAAAAATATTACAACATAGACTAGTCTTCCTATTTAATTAAAGAGATACAAATAATTTAATTTTATATTTTAAATTAATAATTTTACGATATATTTAACACATATAATATAAATAAAATATAATTATGTTATCTAAAGGGTTATACTTTATTAATAAAAATGTATGCATATTGAGTATAGATTTATATTTTCGTAATAGAATAGTTTATATATTTAATTTTAAATATATCAATTATTTAAAATTAAAATTTTAACATATATAATACATATAAATAAAAAAATAAAGATAAACTTGTTTTTAAAATTATTTTCTTTCCGTGTATCACTTCTCAATCTTCAACTCGTAATTATTTTATAATTTTTTACATAAATATTACGTCACATGATTTCATTATGCAATGTCAAAGTATTATAATTTTTTTTTCGAATTTATGTCATTCATAAATCATATCATGTAGACTACACATATCATCTTATTTGTTAGGTTTTTTAATATATTACCTAGTATATTTTATGTTATTTTTTTTATCTTTCTTATGTTCTTTAGTGTTCATCTTTTGCATGTTATTTTTTATCTTTTTTTTTTGCTTTATATGTTCTTATAAGAAAATTGAAGTATTTTTTTAAACTTAAATACTTTAAATGTTTACTTGTCATGCCTGTTGATTTGGGTTGTTCACAATTTCTAATCACGTCTCGTATTTCTAGTTTTAGAATTTGAGTCTTTTTATCTACTTAAATGTTTTAGTATTAAATAAACACACTAAGTTTTTATGAGAAATCTATTCATCCATTGCTTTTTTTTCTTACAAAATTATTACCTTTTTTTTGCTTTATATGTTCTTATAAGAAAACTGAAGTGTTTTTTTAAAACTTAAATACTTTAAATGTTTACTTGCCATGCCTGTTGATTTGGGTTGTTCATAGTTTCTAATCACATCTCATATTTTTAGTTTTAGAATTTGAGTCTTTTTATCTACTTAAATATTTTAGTATTAAATAAACACACTAAGTTTTTATCATAAATCTATTCATCCTTTGCTTTTTTTTTTCTTATAAAACTATTATCTTCAATGTGATTCGATTTTTTAAGGATTTTTCAAGACTCTATATCAGTTTTTCATGATTTCATTTACTTTTGGGGTTAATTTTTTTTCGATTGATAATGTTTTAATGAATTTTTTATTCTTTTATTGTTTTAAAGGTGAATTTTTCGTTGATATTTTATTTATCTATGTGTGTGGTACATACTGAAATTCTTATTAAATCTTAATTTTGGATAACTAATATACCTAAAATTAAATGTAAAGATTAATATTATATTGTTATGAAAATATGAATCTTCTTATATATCTTTTATTAAATATAGATGCTACTAATATAAAAAATCTTTTAAATGATACAATTATTTTTCTCTTATATCACATGTCTTAAGAATGTGATGAAATTTTCAATTAATAACATAAAATTAGTTCATTTATCTATCTTAAAGTAAATATGAGATTATTATTATAATATTTTTTTAGAATATAAATTCATATGGATACCTTTGATTAAAATGTATCCCAATAAATTACTACATAATAAATTACTACATCTTATAATATACCTAATAATAATATCTATCCTTATTCATTATAAAAGAGTATGCCATAAATGTTAGTAAATTAGATGTTATATAAGATGAAATTATTATGAAATTAATTACTAACACAAATATAATTATATTATAATATGAGAATTAATGTATATATTATGATTAAAAAATATTTTTTATTATAAAATGAGTCTAATTTTATATTTTATTTTTAAGATATTATTTTATATACTAATAAGTGGCAAAGATATGTATATACGAGTTAAAATCATGTAATCTTATTACTTAAAAATTAAACCTTATCCCATGTATTTTATAATTATCAATAGCACATAAAAAATTATATTTTATAGCAATAACAATTAAGAAAAAAAATATCATGTGAGTTTTTATAGCAATAAAAATGTTGTTTAGTCATTTAATTTTAAAAATATAATTATTAATCATTTTACTTATAAAAACAATGTTCATTAATACTTTTATTCCTAAAAAATATGTTTATTAATTTTTTCACTTATAAAAAATGAATCACAAAAAGATTTTTGTTAAAATCTTATTTAAATTGATATTAATGAGAATATTTTCGTCATTTATTTCCACCTTATCAAACCAAAAAAATTATAAACATAATTGGTGAAAATATTATTTGTCTTTTACCACACTCTATAATTGAAATATCTCTTTTGATTTTTATATATTTTTAAATAAATTTATTTTTTATATCACTTTCATAAATAAATGACTAAATATTATTTTCTTAAAATTAAGGGATTAAATGATAATATATATATATATATAGAGGGATTAATGTGATATTTTAATTTAAAAATTAGTATAAAAATAATTTAATTTTTTTTAATTTAATACTTAAATATTTTATAAAATAAAAACTTTATTTTTTACATTAATAAAAATAACTCACATAATAATGGGACGAAAAAATGTGGTACTAAAATTACTTCTTTTTAAAGTTACTCTTAAAATAAATGAGCATAGAGTACAAAAGACGATGAACCACGTGAAAACATCTATGCTTGTCATGATTCATGCAAATACATGGAAACGTCACTGACATATGATGTTGCTACAACGGCTGGGCTTGCACGGTCCCCACGTTACTAATTGTTACATGACATGCATTTCCCTGCTATTTTTGCCTTACATGTAACGAGTATGCAAAGTAAACGACAGATGATTAGTAGTTTTCAAAATGGATATATTTAAAAATCTTAAAATGTAAAATTGCAAGTTAAACATTTAATTATTTTAATATTAGTATTTTTTAAAATATAATAAAAATAATTTTATATATCATAAATAAAATCATATAACAATTATAATTAATGTATCAATTTTTTATTAAATTTAATTATATATATCTGATTATACTTATCAATAATATTGTATCACATTAATTATAATTCATTATAAATTTATAATAAATAAAATTTTCAAATATCAATTCTCTAAGATTATATTTGATTTGTAAAATAAGAACAAGAATATAGATAATAATAAAAATTGAGTTTAATGAAAATAATATAATTAAAATAATGATTATATTTATTTGAATAATATAATCAAAATAATGATAAATATTTAATTAAAAAATAAAATTATAAATGAAGTAAAATTAGAAATAAAAACTTTAATTTTTAAATGAGATAAAATAATAAAAATAAATAATTATATAAATAAATAAAAAATTTAGAATATTTTAACATATTTTTAAAAGTTTATACGAGGGATAAGAATTCTTATTATTGTTTAAATATTTTATCTTCTATTTTAAATTAATAATCAAATCAAATATATTAATACTTTAAATCATAATACATTGATATTTTAAATCATTCTTCTTATTATTTTTATTACTTTTCAACAAACCTTAATCATCTTTCATTATATAAATCATTATATATTATATAAAATTGAACAATTAGAAAATAAATTAGAAAACGTGTGCATATTTTTAAAATAAATAAATACAGATTGTATTAAACACTTTAATCTGCGCACTCTATTTTTTCAGAATCTTGTTAGTTTGGTTTGGTAGTTTATTTAATATTGATGAATATTAATAATATCTAAAAGATTTTTTCAAATAATAAAGAAATTATAAATTTAAAAATGACTATCTTTCACGTATATATATATATATATATTCTCTCTCTTGTACCTTTCATTACTCTTTTTATCCCACCTTATCTCCATCTTGATCCCTCTATCACACAATCTCTCAATTAAGTTGCTACAATTTCAATTTATAATTTGTTTTTTTATCACATATCAATGTCATTGTTTAAAAAAATTGTATATTTTTTCGAAGGAAAAATCCATAAATAATTTATTAATTTTGATGTATATTTAATTTTTTGTTATTATTTTTATAATTGATATTTTTATTCTATTCTTTTATGTATATTATTTTACATATTTATTTTAATTATATTTAAAAATTATTTTTACTCATGAAGTGAAGGTATGAGTTTTTTCAAAATTTATGTATATTAAATTATATATCAAGTAATTAACTAATGCAAATCAAATTAAGTAGTACCTATTTGTTATTTGAGCGAACTTCAAGGACTTTATCGATGTTTATCTAAATAATATTTATTTTATTATTTAAAATTCATCTTAAATTTATAATACTTAATATTTTCCCAAAATTAACTTCTTAAATACTATCTATAAAATCAGAGAGAAATTACAATTTTTTTAATAGTTTGGTGGCAATGTTTTTAATAATTTGTTTTTGTCAATATTGGAATGGTATTGCTATATCCAAGTTTGTTACAATTGACTTAGTAATTAAGGTCTGCTACATGGTTAAATTACTTTTTAATTTTTTTTAAAAAATAAGAGTTACATACTCAAACACCCATATATATATAATTAATTAATTAATGGGTTTAAATAAGCTCATTTAATATCAACAACAACAAAAAAATTAATTATTTAATTTTAATAATTTTATACAAATTATCAACCACACAACCTGAGACTTAATTTCCATATTTTAGAAATTCTATTAGACTATTACTGGTAATTAACGTCTGGCTGGAAAAAAACGATTGCCATACATAAATAATTGAAGAATGATAATTAATATTGATGATGATGATTATTTATATCGATCTTATCAATCCACCAACTTCTTACCTTTCAAATGTTAAAGAAACACAGGTCATCATCAACTGCCTTATCATTTCTTACAGAAATTAAACAAACATAATTACAGAGAAAATTATAACGGGATAATTTATATTAAATGTAAGTAGCATGCATTTTCTGATACAAATTAAGCAATAATAATTATTTTATTTAAATTTGAAATGGCTTATTGAGTTACTTTCAAGCTACTCCAACAGTCGGTCATGCATGCCCTTGCCTGTAAAGGCCCTTTTGTTTTGGTGAGAGATTAGGTACGTGACATCTTATGTAATATCTTTACTAAACCACCCACTGCCGGAATAAGCTTTCATATATATCCATTGATCTCCAACTTGTACTAAATAATTAAGCCATTGACAATTTATATGCTTTAAAATAAAGGGTACAAAAGTCCTTTAGCTTAATACTCAAGTCAGTAAGTCACGATTAGTTTTTAATTAGTACCAATTTCAATAACATAATATAATAAAATAATTATTCTTAATCAAAAAATATATGATTTATGATTTTAGAATTTAAAATTTAATGTTTAAATGTTTATAGTTTATAATTTATTGTACATAATAATTAAAATCTAATATATCATTTTATTATAAAAATTATTAATTTTTTCCCCATTTTATCATCGGCTAGCCCTTTGCAATTTACTCCAAATGCTAAAAAAAACCTATTTTTTTCCCCATTTTATAAAGGAAATTAAGTGTTAATTAGTTTATAACTGAAATTTAAAAAAAATTGAAGGCTGAGATTAATCATAAGAATGATGTTTGAATTTGGTGCCAACTTCATTTTATTAAATTGTTATGGGAGTATATCCTCTAATAATTTTTTTCTTTATTAATCTTTATTAATAAATAATTATTTTATTTATTTTAAAAATTTTATTTAATAAGATAAAAAATCTACTTAAATTAATCACTTATATTATAAACTATATATTTTATAAAATGTATCAAAGGATAAATTTTTTGTCATTGATTTAATATTTTAATAATTTTTATGTTAAATATTATTATCTTTTTCTTATTGTTGGAAAAGATTAATGTTTATAAAAAAATTAGTAAAGTTTTTTCTCACGTTGTTTTTTTACATTATTTAAAAGATGTATAAATAGTGTGTGTGAGATGACATTTTATTTTTTGAAAAAATATTTTTTTTACAAAAACTTTTCCAATTAGAAAATAGTTGTTATATATATATATAATTTTTTTCTCTCAGAAAAAACAACCATTATAAAGTGTGACTATTGTTTTCTTTTATCAAAATATGATCGTTAAATGACTGTTACTCCTCTTTATTAAAAAAAAATTACCGTTACTCGTCTTTAATTAGAAAATGGTCATTATTCTTCATTATTCAGAATGACTGTTACGCTCTCCATCCTCAGACATTACCGTTATTATCATAATGGTCACACGGTTTCTGAAACCTAAAAATAGAGGGCATCGGCTCTCAGTTTCTAAACAACAATCTACAAACTCATCTCACTAAAAAAAATTCTCTCTATAATTCTAAGTTACTTTTCAGTTTTTCGAACAACAAATTTTTTCAGGTGTAGCATTTCGGTCTTCATCAGTGTAGTGAAGTTTCGAGACAGAAAAAATGATTCTGGACTGTTTTATCCTAGGGACAACAGGGTTGTGTTTGCTTGCACAAAATTAAGCAGAGCCGCGAAACGTCTTAAAGAGAGCGACTTAGTCCGCAACTCAACCCACACAGTTTATTTCAAGTTATCGGTAATATTATTTCATCGATGTTTTAATAAACTTGTTTTAACACTTATTTACCAATAAAATAAGGTATTTAAAAAATAATATTACTTTATTCAAAATATTAATAAAAAATAGTTTTTGTCTTTATTTTTTATAAAATAAAGAATTAAATAACATTTTTTTATGAAATTAAATAATTCCTTTAACTAAATGTAAGGGATACGTGAGATATTTTTTCTTTATTTAATAATATGAAATGAGGTAGATTATTAAATATATTTTAATTAAGTTTTAAAACTGTATAAAAGTGAAATAAAAATTAATAGAAAAAAAAATTAACAGTATCTAGTATCTACTCCCAAATGTTGTTTGATTTTGCCGTTGCCAAACAAATTATCTCGTGAGCATATAGAGGGTAATACATTTAGAACTGACTATATGAGAAGCAGCAGGAACGGAGACTAATAGATAAAAGAATTAGACCGTATCATTTCTATATAATTATGTGTTTATTGTATAAAATTATAAATTATGTATAAATTTAAATGGTACTTAGCATTTTATTTAATCTATTTGAATTATTAATTTCAGGAATATATATATATATATATGTCTATTATTGTGAAGCGGAACAGATGAACATCATCAATTTGCATTTGGGTGGGATACGTTGGGCTTAGTTTCTTGCAAATTTTGAAAAGTAATGGGTCAAAGGCTTTTTAGTGGCAACAAGAATTGGGTTGGACCAAGTCCCAATTTAGTTTCAATACGAACTCATTTTCTCTTAATAATTTGGTCCCGTATTTATTATAAGATCCAAATCAATACTTCAAAGACTATTACATATAAGTGAGATTTAAAAAATAAAAAAAAATGCACGAGTTTACTATACTTTATAAATTAGATAATTAATTATTTTATTTTAAATTATAATATTTTATTTACCTTGATACTATATATACAAATATTTTAAATCAATTTTAATAATTTTAATAACTTTATTTTTCATATTTTAAATTTTTTGAGACTTTTTTTATCCATACATATACTAGCTACCTATTAGTAGGATCTAATTTAAGTTTTTTTTCTTTCTAAAAAATGATTTGAAAAATAAAAATTAATATTAAATGATAAATTATTCAAAATTACAATCGTAAATAACTAAAATATACTAATTTTTTTAAATGTAATTAATATGATTAATTTATGACAATAAAATTACAAAATTATCGTACTATCTTTTTATAACAACCATAAAAAAATTAATTTGTTACTAAAAAACTCATCATATGTACTATGCAATGTATGATATTATATTTTATGGTCTAATATCTCTTTTAAAAAGCGAATTTTTGAGTACTAACATAATTTATATTTATTTTATTGTATTTTAATTTTATAAGTTCATTTGTCTATTTTTTTATTATTATTGTATTTTAATATTGTTGGAATATTTACTTTTCTAGAGTGTGGTAGAAATAATAGTAGAATTATTTAGTATCGTTGGACTATTTACTTATTTAGAGTGTAATAGAAATAATATATATATTTTTTGTGATTTACAATATAAGTTTAAAAGTTTGAGTTTATCACCATATTAAAGAGTCCTTATTTTTCTTTGGAATTATTTTAAAAAAATATTTTAATCACCCATCTATAGGCCTTACATTGCGATTATGCCTTACCACGTGAAAATCTATGCTCATCTAACTTGTTCACCAATTCCATTTATATATAAAACAAAATCACCCAAATCGCCTGCAATCCTACTGCAATGTGTGTGAAAACACGCAAGCTACCATATATCAAAGCACATTTGAAACTTTTCACTCATTTTCCCAACATCTACAACCAAATAAACTATCACAAGTTGTTTTATACGACGATATATAAGAGTTATTTTTCTATTTATATGTTTGAATCAAATAAAATATTTCCTTGTCTATTAAAAATTATTACAAAATTACACAATATTAACAGGAGAAAAAAAAACATAAATTCTACATGTCACTTATATTCCATATCCACTGCAAAGTAATATTTACAAACAATTATTTTATAAGTGGATTTGAATACTTCCATAGTTCTAAAAATATTATGTAAAGTGTAAATGAGTTCACTATTATTTTAGGTATTATATTTTATTACATGATATGTTAATGATGTAAATATTTAATAAAATATATCAATTTAATATAATTTTTTAATTTATTAAATTTTTTACATATATGTATCACATGTGTGTTTAATTAAGAACATTTATGGTCATTTTTTATTATTTCTTCTATTATAATATTATGAATGTCATTTTTAAATCCTTAAAATATATATTTTAATGTATTTTTTTAACTATTTTACACGTTCTTGAACATCTCTTTTTTCTTTATCATTTACTACTCCAAAACTTCCATTTTATTTCATATTTCTCCTATTGATGAGCTTATTTAGATTATTTCTTATTATTATTTTCTTTTTAGACATTTTTTATGATTCTAATAATAATAAAACTCATAAAATATTAAGGTTTATACAAGTTTTAAATAAAGTATTTGTTCAACAATCTTTATGATTTTAATATTATTTGTACATATAAATTATTTTTATACGGTATTAATCTATTTTTTCATACAAATTACATATCGTTTTTTTTTTCTCTTTTTATGTATATAAAATTCAAAAAATATATATTGTATTCATCAAAATAAAATCTGTATAAATTTTATAAAATTTGTATGAATATCAATAAACAATACATAGTTGTAAGTGAAGCTACTAGGTAATATACGAAAAAAAAAGATTAGAGAAATTATTAAATGAGTAAAAAGATATTAAAATATATATTTAAGGATTAAACAATGGTGTGTAAAAGAGTTAATATTTGAATAGAGTAAATAATAAAAAATATCATAAATATCTTTCATTAAACACACATGTGATGCACATATGTAAAAAATCTCTACTAAAATGAGAAATTATATTAAATTAATATCTTTTATTAAATATGAATATTATTAAAGTATTATTTAAAATAAAAAATAACATCTAAAATAAAAATATAATACAATTAAAATAACAAATTTGTGTAAATATATTGTAAAATAAAAAATTAAAGATACAATTTTACACATATTTTTTATTATGCCATGCATGGATTAATTTTCATTTTTAAAAATCATAGTCACAATTTTAAGAAAATTATTATATAATTATTATTTTTATTATAAAATGATAATGAAAAAATATTGAAATAATACTTTTAAAATTTACAATAATAAAAATAATAATTTTTTATATAAATTTATATATTTAAAATATAATTATTTAAATTTATTTAATATTAATCATTGTTTAATTAAATCATATTATCTTATTATTATATATTTCAAAAATACTAATTTATGTCATTAAAAAAAAACCTAGTGATCCGATACAGTGCCGGAGCAGGGCTTCTACTATGGGCCAGTGCTATGGAAAGACCAATCCACAGCCGAGAATGAGCCCAACTTCACCTCAACTGTTGTTGGTTCCGGCAATCAGCCTCAGTCACCGGCTCCTTTTAGCTTCGGAGGAGGTAATGGAGTGTTTAGTGTTAAGAAGACACCAGCTCGATCATTGAATCCAAGCCCTTAGCAGAGTCCGTACCCACTTGGAGTGGCACCCAGCCCCTTGCCTGCGGGAGTGTCTCCGTCGCCGGAGAGGGCGTCGACGCCAGGGAGATTCTCTAACGGACTTGTTCCCCTCCGTCACCTGCGAAGCATATAAAAGCTTTGCTGGCGAAGCGATTCGGACATAAGCCCAAAGAGGTCCCAATACCGGAGGAGCGAGGAGTAGAGCAGGAACAGGCGTTGGATAATAGCTTTGGCTACATTAAGAACTTTGTGACAAAGTAGGAGGTGGGAAGAGGCCATTTCGGTCATACGTGCTCGGCTACAGGTAAGAAGGGTGAAGTCAAAGATCAGACCGTGGCAGTCAAGGTCATTTCTAACTTGATTCGTTTTTTGTGGTTAATTGGATTTAGCGGAGGTTTTAAATTGATTTTGTTTGACTTTTTACTTTTTTTTGCCTTTTATTTCAATTAAAGCTTGAAGTGGTGACTGTTAATGAAATGTTCCATGATGCTACTTGTGCCACTTCAAAATCTTCTAGTCACAACGCTGGCAATGACACTAAGAATGCTCGCTTTGAGTCTATGCTGCTCTGTTACTTTAGCTTTTGATCACATATGAGGAATCAAATTGTTTAGAAATGAGAATTGGTCCAGTAATAAAATTTCAAAGCTGAGAGTTTGTAAGTATTAGGATAGTGGTGCTAACCCTTGTCTATGTCCCAGTTGATTGAAAAAAAGAAAAAAGGGAAATTAGGATCAGAATATCCAAATGTGCTCTTTTGCTGGTCAAGTTATAGTAGCTGCATTATAAAAATGACCTAATTTGGACTTGGATTGTTGTGGTGATTTGTATTAACCCAACCGCAGAATATATGTTAGTTGCTTTCAAAAGTTAACATATGTCAGGCAAAGGAGATCAGCCAACCATGTTAAGACAAGAGAGAAAAATAAACACCTTGTTATTAGTTAGGGTGACTTGTTCATGATTCAGGCTTTATCAATAATCCAATAATTCGGGAGAATGGTTGTAGGTTTACTCATTATTAATAAGAAAGGACAAGCATCTATGAGGAATTAAAGCCATATTTCTGTTGCTCGCCTCAGCTTTTCAGCCCACTGAGCTATCTAAACATAAGTATAACAAGAGTGGTTCTGTTTCTGATATTTGTAGAAGCATAGTCAAGCTAATGATGCATGAGGTCATACGAAGCAAACTGTGGATGAGAAGCTCTGTTTAGAACATGGAAGTTCAAGTTTGTGCACTTCTATTTGGCATAGATGACTTCGAAAACTAGGTCAGTATCTCTTAAGCATCATCATATAAGGAGGATGTAATTATTGGCATGTATGAAGGGATTAATTTAGTTCTGTATTGGACATTGTTACTTAACTCCTTGTCCATAGGAATTAGGACTTCCATTGCGGTAATAAGTCATGTTTGGTAAATTATTTCTATTTGTATGTTAACGGAATACGATTGTCTCAACTATCCTTTAAAAGTCTTATGATGGTTGTCTAGTTCTAGTCTTCTTGCTAATTTTTAAATCTATATCTCTTCTTTGGTTCGAGGTTGCTATGTTTTGCAGGTATAATGATTTTATTTTTGTCTTGCTATCTTATGATGTTGAATAATCTCGCTTGACTTAAAGATAAACTTTTTGTGACTCCTTACAAAATTCGCTTGATTTTGTATTAATATCTGCAAGTAGGTTATTATTTAATTTAGTTCATAGCTACAAGTAAATTGTTTATGGTCTTTATGCTTGCACGTTTCATCATGCATGGTGAGAGGTATCCTTTGTTCTTATGTTTGAACCTTGAGGTGTTTGATGAATCTCTGTATGGTCAACCCATTTGGCTCCATTCTCTCATCTTGAATCCTGAATCTTCATTTCTACTGTCAAGATTTGTTCCTTTCCTCTCATAGTTTAATAGAAATTTTACCCTGATGTTTCTATAGAGCAGAACATATCACATAAAATCACATTTTTCTTACCTTGCTAAAATTTATACTGCAGATAACAACAGCAATAGCAATAGAAGATGTTCATAGAGAAGTGAAGATACTAAAAGATTTATCTGGGCATAAGCATCTTGTAAAATTTTATGATGCATATGAAGATGGCAACAATGTGTACATAGTCATGGAGTATGTATTCCATTTCTTATAAATCTTTTATTTGAGGATTTTATCGTGCTATTGCTATATAATGCAGTCATCTGTGCTTTGCTCACACATATGGTATCTTTTGATCATGTTGATTTCTGTTATATGAATTTATTGGAATAGATTGTTATTGGCTTATTGCTTAATTCTCCAACTCTTTGTCATGTCATGATTGTTGAAATTATGATTATGATATCGTTTGCAATTTCTTTGCTATGAAATGATTGGATTTTTATTTTTCTCATCAGATTGTGTGAAGGTGGAGAACTTCTTGACAAAATTTTGACCAGGTACTTCTATTCATAAAACTGTATGTATATGCATATTCGTTCGTGGAACAGTTGTATCTTAGATTGAACTATTCATCATTACTGCAGAGGTGGAAGGTACACAGAGCAAGATGCCAAAGGCATCATTATTCAAATTTGTTATATAGCTCCTTAGTGAGCAAATTAGAAAAGTCCCACATTGGTTAGGAATGAAGATGGGTGTTGGATTTGGGGCTATAAATAAAGCCTTCCTTCACCATTTGTAAACATCCCAAAATTTGTAAATCTTCCTCTCTTTTGTAAGGGTAATTGATTAGCTCAATTTTGCCCAATTAGTTGTAATTTTGGAGTTCATCCATTTGGAGATAATGGAAGTGGTCAACGATGCCCGAGGACCTAGGTAACATTTGTACCGAATCTCGTTAAATTTCTGGTGTTATTATTTTTCTGCTTTAATATTTTTGTTTCAATATCTGTTTTAGTTTATTTTAGCATTATATTTTCAATAGCATTATTTTGTCGGGTTAGTTTGAGTTCTATTCATTTAAATCATAAGTGAATAGTTACTACTTAGAATAGGGAAAATATACCCGATTTTCCCAACAATTGGTATCAGAGTCGAAGGTTTTCTACCTAGGCATTTGTTTGTATTCCGTTTGTTTGCTATTGGAATATAGTTGCTAGTTGTTGTAATTTGAAGAAATGGCGGAAGAAAAATTTCTTTCAAACAAAGGCCAGTCATCCACGTCAAGCAGAACTATGGTGATGAATGCAAGGTTCGAGGTGGAGAAGTTTGATGGAACCGGTCATTTCGGGATGTGGCAAGGCGAAGTTCTAGATGCTCTGTTTCAACAAGGTCTAGACATCGCTATTGAAGAAGAGAAACCAGATGGAGCGAGATGAAACAGAGTGGAAAAATATCAACCGATTGGCATGTGGTACAATCCGTTCGTGTCTCTCAAGAGAACAAAAGTATACGTTCATGAAGGAGACATCCGCAAGTAAGTTGTGGAAGGCGTTGGAGAACAAGTTCATGAAGAAGAGTCGACAGAATCGGCTCTATTTGAAGAAGAAGTTGTTCGTGTTTGAATACCTTCCAGGTACTACAATAAACGACCACATTACTGCTTTTAATCAATTAGTAGCAGATTTGTTAAATATGGATGAAACTTTTAAAGATGAAGATTTAGCCTTGATGTTGTTAGCCTCCCTTCCTGATGAGTTTGATCATCTTATTACGAGCTTACTCATTGGGAAGGATAAAGTATCTTTTGAGGAAGTTTGTACTGCTTTGTATAGTTATGAAATTAGAAAGAAAGATAAAAGAGAAAGCAAGAATGAAGCAGCAGAGGCATTGTCTGTAAGAGGACGTCCGCAAACACAACAAAAAGGAAGGAGAGGTAGATCTCTATCAAAAGGAAGACTTGGTAAAGATGAATGTGCCTTTTGTCATGAGAAAGGCCATTGGAAGAAAAATTGTCCGAAGCTGCAAAAGAAAGGAAAAGCTATGCAATCTGATGCATGTGTAGCTAAAAGCAATTCAAATTCAGATTTTGCATTAGTTGGTTCGTCAACAGCATCTCATCCTGGTGATTGGATTTTTGATTCAACATGTACTTTCCATGTCTCCTAATAAGGAGTGGTTCTTTAACTTTGAAGAACTAGATGGTGGAGTTGTTTTCATGGGTAATGATTATCCATGCAAAGTTTTGGGAATCGGTACAATTCGTTTGAAGAATCAAGATGGCTCAACCAGGGTCTTGACAGATGTTCATTATGTTCCAGATATGAAGAAGAATCTCATTGTTGTGGGAGTCTTAGAATCAAAAGGCTTCACTATAACCATACAAAATGGGGCATTGAAGGTTACTTCTGGAGCACTTGTGGCGATGAAAGGTGTTCGGAAGAATAACTTGTACTACTACCTTGGTAGTACGGTTATTAGGACAGCATCAGCAGCAGTTTCAGAGGAAGAAAGAGATTTAGAAACTACCAAGATGTGACATATGCGTTTGGGACATGCTGGTGAAAAAGCTTTGCAGATTCTAGTAAAGCAAGGCTTGTTAAAAGGTGCGAGAACCTGAGTTAGAATTCTGTGAGCATTGTGTATTGGGAAAGCGAGAAAGAGTAAGCTTTTGGCACCGCTTCTCCATAATACAAAGAGCATTTTGGATTCCATCCATACTGATGTATGGGGGCCAACAAGAACTCCATCCATGAGTGGCAAACATTATTATGTCACTTTCGTTGATGATTTTTCCAGAAGAGTTTGGGTGTATCTCATGAAGAAGAAGGATGAAGTGCTGGGAATTTTTCTCAAATGGAAGAAGATGATCGAGACTCGGGACCGGTAAAAAGATCAAGGGTCTGAGGTCTGATAATGGCACTGAGTACACAAACGATCCATTTATGAAAGTTTGTGAAGAAGAAGGGATAGTGCGACACTTCACTATTCGAAAAACACCACAACAAAATGGAGTTGCAGAACGTATGAACCGGACTTTGCTGGAGAAGGTTCGATGTATGTTGTCAAATCTTTGGTTTAGGCAAGCGATTGGCCGAGGCCGTGACGTACGCATGTCATCTCCTCACCCGTTTACCATCGTCTGCTCTTGAAGGCAAAACGCCTATGGAGGTATGGTCTGGAAAACCTGCTAGAGATTACGATTTCTTACATGTGTTTGGTTCAATTGCATACTACCATGTAATGGAATCAAAGTTGGACCCAAGAGCCAAGAAAGCCATTTTTTTGGGGATCCTTCCAGTTCTAAAGGATATCGACTATGGTGTCTTGAAACAAAAAAGATAATCTTTAGCAGAGATGTTACCTTTGATGAATCTCGCCTTGTTGCAAAAGGTAACTAAGAAGATTGATGGCACTTTAGAAATAGGTAGAGCAAACTCCAAAACAAGTGGAGTTTGAAAGCAAAATTGTTAATCCGGTTAGTGAAGATAAGACAGTGATCCTCCATTGACGTAAGATGAATCGGATGAAGAGGTTTTAACCCAAGAACCTCCACAAGAACAAGAAGAAAATGCGGATGATAGGCCACGACGACAAAATGTCAAAGTACTGCCGATACAAGGATTTTGAAGACCTACCGCTCGGTTTAAGAATACAATGGCACGTGCACTTTCGGTTGTGCATGATGATATTCCTTCCATATATAAAGAAGCAATCGAAGCCACGAAGTTGATAGATGGAAGGAAGCCATGGATGAAGAACTTCTGTCTCTTCAGAAGAATAAAACATGGAAGTTGACACAACTACCTAAGGGCAAGAAGGCAATTGGATGTAAATGAGTGTATGCAAAGAAAGATGGATTTCCTAACAAAGATGGTATTCACTACAAGGCAAGGTTGGTAGCTAAGGGCTACGCTCAGAAGGAGGGAATCGATTATAATGAGGTATTTTCTCCAGTTGTAAAACATTCCTCCATTAGAATTTTGTTGGCCTTGGTAGCACAATTTGATTTGGAACTAGTTCAACTTGATGTGAAAACCGCGTTTCTACACGATGACTTAGAAGAGAAAATCTATATGTCTCAGCCAGAAGGGTTTAATGTTGCTGGTAAAGAGAATTGGGTTTGTAAGCTGAACAAATCATTGTATGGATTGAAGCAATCTCCAAGGCAGTGGTACAAACGATTTGATCAGTTTATGTTGCAACAAGTACACCGTAAGCACACATGATCATTGTGTGTATTTTATCGCAAGCTACAAAATGAGTCTTTCATTTACCTTCTATCAGATGTCGATGATATGTTGATTGCATCGAAGAGCCAAGTAGAAATTGAGAAGTTGAAGGCTCAACTAAGTCAGGAGTTCGAAATGAAAGATTTGGGAGAAGCCAAGAAGATTCTCGGTATGGAGATAAGCAGAGACAGGAAGAAGGGGAAGCTTAGTTTGACCCAGAGTCAATATTTGAAGAGGGTACTACAACGTTTTAGTATGAATGAACAGACAAAACCTGTAAGTACTCCACTAGTTCCTCAATTCAAGCTTAGTGCTCAATTATCTCCTAAAAATGATACAGAACGAGAATATATGGCAAAGGTACCATATGCAAATGCGGTTGGTAGCTTGATGTATGCAATGATGTGTCTGAGACCTGACATTTCACATGCGGTTGGTCGTAGCAGTACATGCGTGATCCTGGTAAAGGACATTGGTTGGCTGTGAAATGGATTCTACGGTATATTATAAATACTGTAGATGTTGGTTTAGTATTTCAGCAGGATAATATTGTTGGTCAATGTGCAGTCGGATATTGTGATTCCGACTATGCAGGAGATTTAGATAAACGTCGATCAACTACTGGTTATGTGTTTACTCTTGCTAGAGCACCAGTCAGTTGGAAGTCTACCTTGCAGTCCACAGTTGCTTTGTCTACTACAGAGGCGAGTATATGGCGATTCTGAGAGGCTGTGAAGGAAGCTATTTGGTTACGAGGTTTGCTTGAAGACTTGGGAGTTGGTCAAAAACATATTAAGGTGTTTTGTGATAGTCAAAGTGCTATTCATTTAGCAAAGAACCAAGTCTACCATGCACGTACAAAGCACATTGACGTTCGTTATCATTTCGTGCGAGAGATTATTGAAGAAGGTGGAGTACTAGTTCAGAAGATTAGTACGACAGAGAATCCTGCAGATATGATGACCAAGGTGGTAACAGCAATCAAGTTCAAACATTGTCTGGACTTGATTAACATCCTGCAAATCTGAATTGGTACTGGCGTCGCTGATCTAGTAATTGAAGAAATCATTTAATATTACTAAATCGCTAAGGTGGAGATTTGTTATATAGCTCCTTAGTGAGCAAATTAGAAAAGTCCCACATTGGTTAGGAATGAAGATGGGTGTTGGATTTGGGGCTATAAATAAAGCCTTCCTTCACCATTTGTAAACATCCCAAAATTTGTAAATCTTCCTCTCTTTTGTAAGTGTAATTGATTAGCTCAATTTTGCCCAATTAGTTGTAATTTTGGAGTTCATCCATTTGGAGATAATGGAAGTGGTCAACGACGCCCGAGGACCTAGGTAACATTTGTACCGAACCTCGTTAAATTTCTGGTGTTATTATTTTTCTGCTTTAATATTTTTGTTTCAATATCTGTTTTAGTTTATTTTAGTATTATATTTCCAATAGCATTATTTTGTCGGGTTAGTTTGAGTTCTATTCATTTAAATCATAAGTGAATAGTTACTACTTAGAATAGGGAAAATATACCCGATTTTCCCAACAAAATTTTATGTGTAGTTGCATTTTGTCATCTTCAAGGTGTTGTGCATCGTGATTTGAAGCCAGAGGTTTATGCTCTTCAAACACTGCACATTTTTTGCAACCATGCATCCTATGTCCTGTTCCAAGCATCTAATGGTGGTTTTATTTTCTATTTTCGTTAGCCTTTTTTTTTTTTTTACTTTAGGTCTGGTCTCAACTCTTAAAATAACGAATAAGTATTTTCCATTTATTCTTTTACAGAATTTCCTTTTTACTTCTAGAAGTGAAGATGCTGATATGAAGCATATTGATTTTGGTCTTTCTGACTATCAGACCAGGTTTGCCTTTTCTAGTTATTCTACTTTAAACTCTTATTTATAAACTAAATATCCTCAATTTTCAGTTTAGCACTTTAAGCCAAGCTTCTAAATCTATTATACAGTCGTTTTAATTTAGGATATTAATTAAGTTCATGGTCAGAAGTGGTTTTTCTTTACTGATTGATGCTTCAAAAGCTTTGCCAGTTTTAGTCTGTTTTCTTTATATGCTTATTTTATTTCTCATCTATGCAGTATACAGATTTAACGTACGATCAAGATTATCAAATACTTGACAATTTAATTTAATTTTATTTGGCTTCAGTCTGCAGTATGTAAGAGGCGGTCACATTCCCCAAACTTTTGTATAAACAAAGGAGACTACATAAAATCCCATAAAAATGTGAGACAAAAATTACTGCACGATGTTGAGATTTTGTAATCACACTAATGTACTGATTGCCCATGTGATTGATTCATGCCTTTTTCCTCTTCCCTTTTCTTCTATTCTCTATGTAATTACACATAATTGTTAGAATAGTAGAAAACTATTTGTTTCATGTTTCATCCATTCGTTTGGTTTATGTGGCAACAGATGAAAGACTCAATGATATTGTTGGAAGTGCATAATACGTTGCCACTGAAGTCTTACATAGATCGTATAGTCTTGAAGCAGATGTATGGAGCGTTGGTGTTATCACTTATATTCTTTTATGTGAAAGCAGACCTTTTTGGGCTCGTAGCAAGTCTGGAATTTTTCGTGCAGTGCTTAGAGCTGATCCTAATTTTGATGATTTACCTTGGCCTTCTGTGTTTCCCGAAGCCATGGACTTTGTAAAAAGACTTCTGAACAAAGATTACAGAAAAAGAATGACTGTTGTCCAAGCTTTAAGTGAGTTGGTTCTTTCATTGTGATGTGGAATGCTCAGGATTTTTAGTTAGTGGAAAGTTTTGAATGCTTTCGGTGAACAATTAATCAATTTTTTTGGACCAGTATTTAGACATCTGATTGTTTAATGTATTATTCTCCCTTGTTTTGGTGGAAAGGTAGAAGGCTACGAGGCATTACTATTTGTAAAAGCTGGAGGCCTATTTATCCTTCCTCCCCCCCCCTCCCCCCCCAAAAAAAAAAAAAGAAAAAGAAAAGAAAAGAGGACTGAAGAAGAAGAAGAAGAAGCTGGAGGCTGTCACGGTTAATAAATTTAAATCCTATTAGTTCCACTCATCTTATTTTCTTTTTTGAATTTTTGGCATTCTGAAGTATTGCTTGCGAAATTAGCTTATCTTGCACATTCTTTTTACTTGGTATATTGTGTTATTCATTGCCAAAGAAAGTGGTTTTACTGTGCACTGATATTTTAGCTACCAAATTTGCCGGGTCCATTTTATTGAAGAAATTTGGTGATCCTTTTCTCATAACACTTGAGTCCATGTTATCTTTTGCTTGCAGCTCATCTCTGGTTGGGGAATGATAGTGTTCCTATCCCTTTGGATATATTGATCTGTAAACTAGTATAGTTATATCTTCATGCTACGCCCTTCAAGCGTGCAGCACTTAAGGTATGTCGTCATCTTAAAATTAATGTCAGTTGCATTTATTTGCATTCAACTAGTGATTACTTTTAGTTTTTTTCTTTTTGCTGCTGCTCTAAAACATAAACTTTATTTATAATTAAAATTCATTACAAAATATAGCAATAAATAATTAAGGTAAAACATACGTAGAAATAAAACTCTAAAGAAGCCCATTTAACTAGAGTCTGAACCAACATGTTGATATTTCTCGGAATCCAGAGGCATAAATGATGTGAAATTTGCACAAAATTAAGCCAGTTTAAGTAATAAAATTTTGATCCTTCTAAGAAACAACAAAATCATCATGTATCAAAGCTCGTTTTTGTTATCCTTTCTAATTACACTTTCTTATAATTATTTTAAATAATCATTTGAAGGGAAAGAAGTAAAAGCACAAGAGTCTCTTTCTTCATTCATTGTAATAACAACAAAATCTATTGACTATACATGGTACACCCACGCACATATATTGAACAACTTGGTTAGTCTTTGACTGGTATACTAAATGACTAAAATACCATATCTAAATTTTTGAGTAAGTTTCTACTACTCACTCTTAATTTATTTATTTTTTAATTTGGTAAATGTAGGCACTTTCAAAAGCATTGACAGAGAATGAACTGATATATCTTAGAGCCCAATTTAGACATCTGGAACCGGATGGAGGAGGATGCATCTCTCTCCATAATTTCAAAATGGTTACCTTCCATTCCCCTTATGAATTCAGTTTCTGGCTTAGGATAGGATAATTCGTGACTTAAGTTATATATTATTCAATACAAAATCAGTTTTATGAATGGATGAGCTGAATTTTGCAGGCTTTTCTACGAAATTCAACTGATGCCATGAGGGAGTCGAAGGTTCTTGATATTCTAAATGCGGTGAAGTTTTCACTTTCTAAATACCTTAACTAGATAGATTCTGCGATTAATTTGCACTCGACAAGTTAAAATTGTAAAAATATTAGTCTGTTAAAACTTAAACGATAATGTGTAATTTATCTTTTAGCATTTATTCATACATTCACTACATAAAAATTTATTGGAGCAACAATGCTGAATCTAATTTCAGATGGAGCCACTCAGATATAGAAAGATGGTCTTTGAAGAGTTTTGTGCTGCATCCATTAGCACGCATCAATTGGAGGGCTCTTGAAGGATGGGAGCAAATAGCATCAACTGGTTTTGAGTATTTTGAACAGGAGGGTAGCCGAGTTGTATCGGTCCAAGAATTGGCTAGAGTATTTAATTTCACTTTTCAAATATATACTACTGATATGGGTGGATGGATTTATTCATTTAGGTAATTATTTTATTTTACGATGCAGGAATTGAATCTTGGCGTTTTCGGCCTATTTAATCTTCAAAGATTGGATCCGAAGTTCAGATAGGAAGCTTAGTTTGCTTGGATATACAAATTTTTTACCTGGTGTGACACACTTCGTAGCTCAAATACAAGACACCTTGAAATCCTATTGAAAATTTTAGATCTTCTCAAATACCCAGTGCTGTTTCTCAAGCATCTCTCTTCCCTCACACCTCACGTTGCAATATTTTGTCTAGTGCCACCAATACCATCAGCTTCTAACGTCGTGAAATGTTTGCATACTATTTTTTTTGGTTAAAAAAATAAAAAAATCTCATTTGATGGAGTAGCTTATCCGGATCATCCTATATCATCGTTAGTTATATAGTCTAATTTTTTACTATTTGTCAAGGTTTCTCTTTCATGAGTTTAGATACAAGTATTATCATCATTTAGTGTATATGTGTAAGAAATAAATTATAGATCTACGTTTAGATAAATGTTTGAACTTGTACCACCACCAGATTAGCCCGTGTGGGTGAATACTGGATAGCGTACTGTGGAGGCTTGAATATGTATGTTAAATAACGATGTTTGGTATTAAAACAAAATAATTAATTTTTTGGTTGATGCTATTGTCAAAGTAAATCTTTTATATTTAGAAATTTTGAAACTTTTACTTTTTGTTTAAATTAAATCGTACGGAGTGGATGTTCATTTATTTATATAAAAAGTATTATTTAGTTTCTTAATTTTAAGAATTTAACATTTAATCGTTTTTACAAATAAAAAGAGAGAGACCCTGATGATATTTTTTTGCAATTATAAATATGTTATGTTATTAGGATTTTTTGCTCAATTATAATATGTAAACAAAATTGGAGCAATTTTATATATATAACAAAAAAAATCCCAAACACAAAATTGATATGATAGAGTCAGATTTAATATAATTTTATAAGTTTAATCGTAATATTCATTCACTGCCATATTATTTGAATATATCACAATAGTATTTAAACTTTTTCAAAAGAAAAATCGTCGTGCTAATGAGGAAGTTTTGTCGATAATTTAAAACAATTCAAATCAAACATCATACACACTTATAATAATCTTTGAATTCTTTGCAAGGTAGTCTTAAAATGATAAGTTAACGGGCACAGGCTCCAATGGATATTATGAATTGAACCGTCGGTATCACAAACATAGTTCATAAAATAAAAATCCTTAGAGAAACTAAATTAATTACCCTCATCCACTAAAATTCCAAAATCAAACATATTTTAAATTTTTGAAAGTTAATTCATTCATCTACCACGTAACCATTTTAAATAAATATATTTAATTGCATGTTCCACAGCCACATGACCGTAAAATCTCAATAAACATGCATATTATGGGTGCCTATTTTTAATACAGTTAAAAACTCAAGCTTAACTTAATTTAATAAAATCTCATTAAATTAAGAGTTGTTTAAATTTATAAGCAGCATTGATGTTTTGTTTCTAGTTGACGTGGGATAAGGATACTTAACAATCTCCCTCCACACGACGGACAAAAGTGGACATTACCACCACGGTGAGACTGTGATAGAGCCTAAGGTCCAAGCACAGACCAAGTTTAACTTTGATATCATGTTAGAAGTTTAGGCCTAACTCAACATAATAAGATCTCATTAAGTCAAAAATTATCCAGGCTTATAAACATTATTGTTATTTTGTTCCTAATCGATGTGAGATAAGGATACTTAACAAAGGCATTAATAAAATGGTGAAAAAATATAAGAGTACTAGTGAAACTAAAAACTAAATTAACAGAAAAGAAAAGAAAAAAGCCATAATGATCTTTAAAAAAAGCTTGAAATTAAGTATTGTTTGATATTGTATTCATTTTGAAGCATGTATATAATTATTTATTATTTTTAAAATATATTATTTATTAATTAAATTATTTTATCTTTTTATCATATTTTAAAAAAAATTATAATAATTATAAATTTCATTAAATTAAAATTAATCGATAATTTTTGCTAAGTCAGAGATAGCTTCTTGGTTCTAGTAATCTAACTGAAAACTCGCCAAACGTGGAGATCATATATGCATTACTTCACTTCTATAACCCCAATAGTTGACTTGGAATCATAATTAATTGTTTTGGTTCAACAAAAAAAAAACTTAAAAACCAAAAATCTATAATATGGGGATACTACCTATTCCATGGAGAAATCAATTAAAATTAAATCAGATAATGTGTATTATTTATTGTTAATTATCTTTGTCTATATCGATTAAAAATAAAACAACAAAATTGTTTATAAACTTAATCAACCCTTAACTTAATAAGATTTTATTGAATTATGTTAGGTCTAAGTTTTTAACATGGTATCAAAGCTTGGCCTAGTCTTAATATGTTTGGACCAAATTAGGCTCTACTACAGTCTCACAGTGGTGCTAATGTCTACCGTGTGTAAGAGATTTTTAAGTATTCTTGTCTCACATCGATTAGAAACAAAGCAGCAAAGTTGCTTATAAACTTGGATAACCCTTAATTTAATGAGATCTTATTAGATTGAATTAGGCCTGAATTTCTAACAATTATTAATATTAGAGCATATATTTTATCAATCAAATCTTTTTTTTTCTCTAACTCTTCTCAGTAATTATTGTAAAAAAAATTATAATAATCTTAATTTTTATTTACTTTGAAATAACACGTATATATAGAATGGTTCTTATTCTACTTTTCAATTAAGGCCCCCCTCCATGTTGGTCCTTTATTTAAGCCCATCTTCTCTCATTCTTTTTTTTTCAGAGATATATTATTTAGTTTATTTCATACTCGGACATCAAGGGAAAACAATCAATGAGCATCGAAATTCTCGATATATCAATAATATTGGATGCCTTTAATTAATTTTCTAAATTTTCAACGTTATGATTGGTCACATAATCAGTCTAGTTATTAAAAAAACGTGTTAATTAAAAGAATAAAAAATTTCTTTGATATTTTTTGAAACGTTGTAATTAAAAGGAGAGAGATTTGTGAACATAGAAAGCGAAAAAGTATTACTAATTAACAAGAACTAATATTATCTTTTAATTGTTCCGTTCCTCGCTTGTCCCTACCTTCTTTTTGTGCTTTAGTCTATTCTCTCCCTCTCAACTTTTTGTACTAATGAATAATGATTCCCCTTATCATCATATATATTTCAAATGCAAGAAAATAAAAGAGAAGAAATGAAAAGAAAGCATTAAATTACTATAATAGATTAGAACCAAAGATAAGAAATGAAAAGAAAGCATTGAATTACTATAATAGATTATAACCAAAGATATATGCTTTTTTTTTTAAAGAAATTTTTCTATACTTTACGAATAAGTATTTCGGATATGATATTATGAATCTATATATCCCTCTCCTCTTAAGAGTACAATTGAATATCAAAAAAAAAAAAAAATTGGATCTTTTGGGATACTCAAAGGGCATAACTTTGAACTATTTAGTAGGTTTGGGTCATAGAGATATTGTGTAACCCTAGTGATAATAATTTGATTAAATGGTTAATTAAGTCTAATTTTTCAAAATTAATGGATATTTTTTGGGGGTAAAATTAGAAATCTTTACTATTTAAATTAAAAAAAAGAGAGTAAAAAGTGAAGAAAAAAACTACAAGTCTCAGCCATGGGTTTGTGGTTTTGACGCCAGAAGTTTACGTTCCGACAAGGCAGTGAAAGTCCGGAATAGCGGTAGAGAGAGAAAAAGAAAGTGGAGGAGATAGGGGGACGGGGAGGTGGAGTGGGCACCGTTTCCATTTATTTATTTAAATAATAGACTTGTAAATTTATTCTAAAAAAATATTCAATTTTAGTCTTGATTTTAATGGTTTAGATGGAATAGCTAGTAATACGAATTAAACATGATTGATCCAAAGTCATGCTGACTACCATTACTTCAAGAAAAATCACAACTACAATTAATTGCTTATGTTGAAACATATGTTTCGTCATCATCACCTTATCTTTTTCAACATCATCTAACTAACTAGGAAATTAAAGCAAGAAAAAGAAAATCCCAAATCCCAAATGTACAGATAAGAAAAAAGATAGATTTCCAATAAAATCAAACCCTAAAACAGCCAACATGGTGATGATGAAGAGACTTTTCTTGATGAATAATGGCTTGAACGCACCTAAACTCCTCAACATGACATGGAATGGTGATGGTTCCTTTCTGATCAAAACCATACTCTTCTTCAGCCTCCTTTAAGAGTTGCATGAAAAGTGGGTGATTGAAGTAATTCACAGGCACCACAAATCTCTGTTGTTCTTCTTCCTCATGACCAACCTTGATTGCCAAACACCCTTTTGGAACATCTTTCATTCTCACACTTTGCTTATGATGAATATGAGGAAAGTGTAAATGAAAACTACTACTACTACTACTACTCCTTTGACTCTTTACTCCTCCACCCATATCGATCTCTTTCTATCTGCAAGATTTAGATTTTCACAAGAATACAAAAGAAAAAGACCAACGATCTGAGGTAGCGATGACTTCCTTGAAACGGATTAGTGAGATTAAAAATGCTGTAATTATCTTCGTCATGGTTGTTGGGCTCTATGTATATACAAGACGCATATCAATTTTAATCAGGAATAGGAGTCTTGGATTTATAGGAAATTAGAAGATTATAGGGTTTCTTTCTAGGTTTTCAACACAAACTGCATGCTGGGATTCTAATCAGATAAGTATTTGAAGACGACAAAAGTTTCATATATATATATATGAGAACAGCTTATTTTGTTAGCCGTTGGATTAAAATTATTGTAGATATCTGATGGCGATTGCTGATTTGTAATTTATATTATCATCATTATCTAATATATATTTAATTATATTTTAAATATTTGAATTTATGATTTAAATTATAAGATATATTATTTAGTTACATTGTATTGATAATCAACCTACTATTATTATTATTATTATTATTATTATTATTATTATTATTATTATTAAATCAAATTCAATATATTCTTTAATATCCATTTATTTTTTCTCCCATATTCTATCTATTTCTTAGATAGTTTTGGTAATTATTTAATTAACATTTGATATCTATAATTATAAGCTTAATTAAATTCAAAGAATTTTTAAAGACTAAGCAGGAATGAGTGGTAAATTCTAGTAAAATTCTAACAAACACATTCTATATATTATATCCATTATTTTTCATTATAAGTATTAGTTATTTTTACTTTTAACTCTTTTAAAAAAAACTAATTTTTTTACTTTATATGAAGAATTTTACTCCAAGTATTATTATTTTTAATTATAAGTATTATTATTATTATGTTATTAAATCAAATATCACTCCAAGTAATTGTTATTTGTACATACATACCCCAATTGAGATGTTCTCCTCCTCCATAAGAAAGTAATAACCTATCGTTGTTCTTTCTTTTAACAAGAATCGTTATTTTACATGGTTTACGTTTTAATTGTTTATTATTTATTATTATTATTTGACGATAAAAATTAACATTATAATGGGAAAAACAGAATAAGTGACGATTGTGTCCTTTTGTTCATGTCATAGGACCACTCACATCCTATAGGTCTAAAAATCTAGGCAATATGGTGTTGGAAGACTTGTGTCGTTCATTAAGGGTAGGTGTAGAGACAATGTAAATGTGCAACCTCTTCTCTGGTCCTTCAACTTCAATATATAGAAGTTTTGTTGTATAAAAAATCATAAAGGAAACTTGGAAGATAGAGAGACATATGGTGGTACTGGGGATAAAGATGCAAAATCCAGGGAAATGGAAAAGTCATCGAAAGTGGTGGGGACTGGGTTGTAATAGTGTCAGCACCATCATCTCTGCTTTTTGAATAAATAAATAAATAAATTAATTAGCAAATAAGTGATTAATTAGATTTTTTAAAAAATAAATAAATAACCACAGACACATATATCGGTAGATTTAAACTGACATCCACATAATGTACACAAGGAGCATGGTAGTACAAATCAATTAATAATTAGAGATGTAATTCTACAATTGTATTTACATTTAAAAAGAAAATAAATAATTTTTTTTTTTTTGGAGGATAGAGACTTAGAGTCTGCTTCTCGCTCGACAATTATAATTGAGAATTGATCAATAATAATAACCAGATCGACTTGTGTTGATATGACAAGTGAGGATTAAGAAAACTGATGGCCAAGTTTGTGTATGAATTAAAAGTACCACTATTCTAGTGCCTAAACAGTGAATTTTTGAAATGAAAATAACAAAACTTTCTACTTTTCTTTTGCCTTTCCTTTAGAAAAAAATAGTACCAAATTTATAATCAGTGTGAAGATACCAAATAGACAAATAAAAAAAATTTATAATTGCTGGAAACTTTAATCCACAAATTTTAGTTTTGAGTTGTGACAATAGCTCTAAGTTTTACATTAAAATTTTATCTTACGCGAAAGTTATACTTTAAGTGGGGAAAGATTTGTAGCAAATCTTAATTCTTAGTAAATAAAATTTAAAATTAATATTTATAAAATTATAAATAAATTATATATACAAAATATAATTATACTCATTTAGATTTTAAAATTTAGTAACTCATTATAAATTTAATAATTTACACATATTTTTACTAAAATTATACATACATAATATATTTTTATAATTAAAAAATAATTAGTAAATTAAGAAATATTTAATATTATATTTTATTATATATGTAGTGACAGCTGAATACAAATACTAAATCTGATACCAAACGACGCTACATACAATTTACACCTTAACAAAGGTTCACAAGAGCTATACAAAAAAGAAGAATAAAACATGCATCAACCTCGGGATTTGGTTTAAGAGAGAGAAAAAAAAGGACTTTAATAATGAAGTCCAACGTGTTGGACATTTGGTTTTGAGTTTTATAGTTCTAATCCAGTTGCAAAATGGGCCATTTGCACAAAAAACGGTCCTAAAATAGTAAAAATTGATATAATATATAATATTCTTCTCTCTTTTAATCAATTATATAAAACTATTAGAAATTTATTCTAAATTTTATAACTTTATATTCATAAATATCAAAATAACTTTACATTATAATTTAATAAAATAAAAATAAAATTAAATCACATAATATCTGTAACCGTCATTCTTAGAGTTCCCATGACATATTAGAGTTTCCAATGACCATTATCAACAATCTATCGTAATTCTTATAACCATCATCTACGACGTACTAAATTTCCAACAACATCATAGGTGACCTATTGTAGTTTCAATCACCATCGTTGACAACCCATAATATATAAAATTTTATATCTACCATAATTTTAACAATGTATCATATGTAATATATTACATTCAACTTAATTTCGGTGACTCACCATATGTAACCTATTACATTCACGTAATTTATTATATTCACTTATATCTTTATACATAACATGCTATATAGGTCATTACCTTTATAAAATTTAACTCTAACTTTGTAAGTAATATGTTACATGCATATTCGACATGTTTGTCGGTAGTAAGTGTGGAAGCATTAGTGGGGTTTCTAGATGAGATCAATCAAGGTCATCGTTGATGGTTGGTGAAGATATAATGGGTAATGACTTTAATCTCATTCTATTAAAATTATAAAATAAGAATATCTTAGTGTTTTTATTATATAATTTGATATAAAATAAGGAGTTTTTTATAAATAAATAATAAATTCTAAAAAATGAAACTATTTGACCAAAAAAGATATTGGCAATGATGTAACTCTTTATGGTACGTCTAAAGCTACGCAACTTAAGAAATGAATAATATTTCTTATATCCATTACACTTACAAAATACGTAAAATATAAAAAATAATACTTATAAAAATTATAATAATAACAATAACATCCAAATAATATCGAGCGAAATTCAATTAAAAGGCGTTAAACATTAAATCTATCTAAATAATTATAGTTTAATTTAAACGACATCTAATTAAACGATATCAAAAATGAAATTATGTGCTAAACTTTTTTTTTACTAATAAAAATGTATAAGATGAAAATAAATGATATTATGTTTATAGTTATAAGTTTTAAATATACTATTTTATTGTTTTTACAATTCGATTTGGATGTAAATATCAAAGCTTTAAGTGAAGTTTGGTTCACTTGAATAGAATAAAATTTGAATTTATTTCTTTCAATTTTATATTTGATTGTTCTAAAAAGCGAGAATAGAATGAAATCAACTTCTAAAATGGAAGGAATGAGAATTATTTCTCTCCACCTTAGGAATTATAATTTTTTCCCATCTTAATTTGTTGTTCCAATTTTACCTCAATCCCAACTATAACCATAAATCATATATCCTCTAACCTAAACCTCAAAACCCTAAAACCTAAATCCTATTTAGAAAAATAATAGTTTTAATCATAAATCCTAAACATTATACCATATACTCTATACCCTATACCATATATCCTATACCTTAAACCCTAAATATTAAAAACTAAAATTCTAAATCCTAAACCCTAAATCTTATTTAGATAAATAATAATTATAACCCTAACCCAAAACTAAATCCTAAATCTTATACCCTATAGCCTATAGTCTAAACCCAAATTCTCAAACCTTAAACCTCAAAACGCTAAACCATATTTAGAAAAATAATAATTTTAATAATATATTTTATTTTTAAGAAATAATTATTTAGAAAAATAATGATTTCAATAATGTATTTTGTATTATAAAAAAATCAAAATTAAATGATATTATTTAAATTATAATTAATATATGAGTATTAAGCTAAATACAAAGTGTTTTCATTATATTTAGTTGTAAATCAAAAATTGTAATACTTAGTCTTTCTTTAATTTCAGTAGCCAAATCAAACAATATTGTTTCGTTTCTTTTCATTTTTATTCTCATTTCTATTTAATTATGTGAATCAAATGTCATCTTAAATCATACCGAGCATCTTGGATGAATACGAAGAGGGAGTGCGAGGAATCCAATAAATCAAAATAATTGGATAGTATTGCAAATCCAATTCACATGAATAAGCGAAGACACAAAATATAGATCGAGGAGGTTTTTCTCTTGATATATTCGTTTGGGTTATTTTGCGATTGTCGTCTTTAGGTCATTTAATTAATTTTCTATACTAAACTACTTCAAATTTATATGCCATGTACTGCTAAATTATTCTACTGGATTTATACATGTTTTGGAGAACATTAATCTCATTAGTTCTCTAGTTGCCATATTAATTTTCTTTTATCACAAATTAAATTGACTTGTTATATAATATTAAAATATTGGTTTGATAATTAAGTGAAGTTGGCTCATCACATATGAGCTTAGGATTTTGGGAGATTTGTGACCGAAACAATTAATATGATATTGAAGCATGTTATCCTGTGTTTAAATTATTGTAATCCATTTGTTTTTTTTTTAATTTCAATGAGAGAATTAATTCTAAAAATATGAATGAGTTCTTTATTTTTTGAAAATTATTTTGATACATGCCACAACTATAAGGAGTGTGCCTAAATTTGTGTCTAGGTTCCTAATTTCTAAATTAGTTATTAAACTTGCCGTGATTAGCTGGGCATAAAAGTTTAAAGTCATCATAAAGGTGATAATTGGAGTCTTAACTGATCATGCTGATGAACATATACATTTCATCAATTATATTCACGAAAAGTTATGCAAGAGGCCAAGAGTCGTTAAAATGACTCAGCATTGAGAAATTATTCATTCTTTTGATATAGGTGATTACGTAGATATTTAAGTTAATAAAATATATTTAGTATAAATATATATATTATTTTTTGAAAAACATAATTACTCAATAGAGAATATATTTGGTAAGAAGTGTATGTACCAAACTTTCTATTTCCCACTGATTTATGTGTATAGGGTATGTCATGTGTGTGTGAACAAACGTACAACAAGGCAAAGGCGAACCAGTGAAAAAGGTTATATCTTTTTATGGTTGCAATGGTCAAAAGGTTGCAATTTCTCAAAAGAAAAAGAAAAAGGAAAGCCACTTAACGCGTTTGCTTATGAGACGGCATTCATATAAACCCTTTTATAACAACCACGTATAAAGCATAGTGATAAAGTTGAGCTAAAAAGAGAAGTCCAGGCATATATTTCGATGAGTAGACTTTATTATTGTTCTAATTATGTACAACTAATGAGCTGAATTTTGTTTCCTTTATTTCAAATTTCCAAGCTAGCTAACTAGCTAGCTAAAAATGTACATGGAGTATATAGTACAATTTCTTTCAGCAGATGGGAAAGTAAAAATGTAAACGTTGATTTTATATTCCAACCATGTTATAGCCTTTACAAATTATAAAAAATTATACGTGTAACAAATATGTCAAACCAATGAAGATAAAGGACATGTAAGAGGTTATTTATTATAAACATATGATATATTACAAATGATATGTTAAAGTATTATTAATTAATATAATCTAATAAAAATAAATTAATTATTAATTATGTATTAATCCATATTAATAAAATTAAAGATTATATAACATGGAGAGAATTCAATATGATAAGTAGAAGTAATTAATAACTACTCAAAGCTCCTTAGTCCTTATCTTTGCATTATTCTGTGTCTACATGATTTGATAGCTAGGTAGCCTAGCTAGTGTCTCTGAACTCCCCCAGGTCGGGGAAAGAAACAAAAGGAAATTAGGCAAGGAGATAGAGTTAGTAGTAATAGATGTAGGTGTAGGTGTACAACATTGACCAGTTTCAGCTTGGTGCTTAATGACAACCACACACATACGCAAGAAAATGTTGCACAATCTGATGACAAATGTTAAACAGAGAAAAAACTTTAAAAAATAATTGACATTAACAAGTCTAGGTTTCTAAGACAACATGTATCTTTTACCATTGAATCTCAGTTCCTCTTATAGAAACCTCATAAGGTGATGAATAGCGGTGGAAGAGGAATTTGTAAGGAGCAAACAGCTAATGAATTGGAGAATACTCTCAACATTACGTACTAGTTAATTAAAGAGAATGAACAGTGTTAGGGTTTCAAAAGAACTCATCAACAACCCTCAAAGTTGTTTTTGTATTGTGCATAAATCTTAATAACGTCATTGTCAAATTGAGAGATGCTGAAAAAATGAATTGATTGAACACAGTTAGAGACAGCTAATCAAGGAATAACTTTTTAAAAAAAACAAAAAAAAGAAGAAGAAGAAAAAAAGAAAACATATTAGTATTAATAGGTAACTAACTCAAATAATTAAATTTAATCGGTAGAAATGAAGCTTTTCCTTGATCTTAGCTCTCCTATGATACTTATTCTCTATTAGGATATACAGAAATGGGCTTGTAAGACAGTGGTAGAGTGGGAGTGACTAGCAGCGTGTCTTGTTCATTTTGGCATGGTTAAGGATTTATTTATTTTGATATCAGTGCCCAAATGTTTAGACCTGAAAACCCTAAGTGAGAGAAAGAAAGTGTGAGATTGTTTTACAAAGCTCTCAAAAACCAGATCTGAAAAATTGACAGAAAAAGACAGATGCGATGCTGGAAAATCATGATGAGTGAAATCAGTTTAATGATATGAAACAGAAAAAGGAGTTAATTATAACAAGACTGACATATAAACACCATCGCGACCAGAAAGATGGAAAAACAAAAACTAAGCAATGATGAAATTTTAATTTATAAATTACTGATCATCGATCAACAACTACAAATTAAAGTAATTAAAGTCAAATATAACTATCATTACCTCAATCTGCAACTCAAAAATTAAAAACAAGATTAATTAAAGGTCAAACCTTTTTACAGGCAAATACCCACGATCCATCAAGACATGGCTATAAAGATGTTTGTGGAAATTGTTTTTTTCATTAGGGGGAATGAAGCCTGGTCCGACGACACTATGTTTATCAATTTTCTTTTATATAAAATCTTGGATCTAGAAACAGATCAAGAAAATTTTATTTTTATTTTGTTAAAAAAAGAGTCCTCGAGCCAGACAACATTCCCCTCAACACCAAAAACTCCACCTAAGTTCTTCTTCAACTTCTGACCCCCAAGAGACTCGCCTATGTTCAAGGGGGGTGAGAGATAAATGAGAGAGAGAGAGAGGCAATGAATACAGAATGATGAGTGAATTGAATGAGAGCGATATGGGATGAGCTCTGTGTGTGTATGTGGAGGTTATAACTTATAACAAGTGAATTAAAGAGGAGTAAAAAAGTTAACGTTATAAAAGACAAAATTATTGGTGCAGGCTATACCCTACCACCTGGTTTCAAACTTCCAGAAATGACCACGAACCCATGCATCTCTCTCTCTCTCTCTCACTCACTCACTCACACTAACGCATAAAAAGACACTTACTATTAACATTCCTGAAATTGATCGTATGTTATCCACCGTTGGATTTCGCAGATGATCCCCGATGTTAACACCTCGTACAATTATTCACTTCAACAATTACTACCCCTAAGCTAATAAACACAACTCTTTAAAATTATATAATTATTACTACCAATTGATTACAATTATCGTATACGTTTCTTCTATTTAATGTATGGGTTCAATCACAATAGTGTACGTATGTATATGGAGAAATTTTTCTTTGTTCTCGTGATAACATGATGTTTTAGATTGATATAATTTATGTATTATAATATTATTATAAATATTGGTAATTAATTAATAATAATAATTTATTTAATATTTATTTTAATAATTAAAATATATATATATATATAATTTTTCAATCTAAAATGTATAGACGTTTTTCTTAATTTTTGTGATGTGGTGATTTTGATTGTGTCATCAACATTAGTCCACAAAACCTAATTAATTACATGTAGGCTTTGCAAAGAGATCGAGGACAATGAGTGGTTTTTAAATAGTAAGATGACATCAATTTTGATTAAAAATATAATAATAAATAAAGTAAATAGAAAAAGGAATCAAAAGTAAATGAGAGACTGAAAGTGAGTCAGAGGAGTGGTTGAGTCATTGAGCTGCCCGATAATGGAATACTCCAATTAATAGGTTTGGACACTTTTTTTTTTTTTTTTCCCTCTCTCTTTTTCTATCTCTCTTGTTTCGTCAATCTTGAAGATTAAATTAAAAAGAAATTTTGATATTTAATATTTAAACAAAATTATTATTTTTAAGTTTATCGGCAGGCGTGTCACTTATGTGCAGAAGCGAGGAGTTCGAGGCCGACAGATGGGGTTCAGGGGTCCATCCTCATTTTCACCCTCCCTTTTAAACTTTTTACCCCCTTTCCCCTTTTCTGGAGTCACATAAATATATAATTAAGTTGATATGATATATTGTCAAACTTTCTTAAAATAATAAATAAATTTTTTTTATTTTTTAAATTATTTAAGTACATGTAACATTATAATTTATTTATATAAGTAAATTTAAATATATGTATATAAACCTAATATTGCTAAAATGTTTCAAAGGAGATGAGAGAGTTCACTCCCACTACCAAGTACCAACATTGTTTTAATAGCTATGCATATTAATCGAAAGAATTATTTCACAAATATTTAAAAAAAAATACAAATAAAGTATTTTGTGATTAATCTAATATTCTAACAATAAGATTTATTTTTTATTTTAAATTATATAAAAATATTATTCAAAATTGAAGCTTTCTAAAATTTTAGGTTCTTTCCTGTTAATTTCCATTTTGTTTTGGGTCAGTTACGGTTACATTAGAGCTTTTTTGTCATCGTTATAGTTGGAAAAGAAATAGAAAAAAAAATGGTTAAGCAGAGTATTATTATAATTAAAAATACATCATAATTATAATTTATTTATTAATTTTTGATTAAATATAGTTCAGAAGTTTTGAATGTATCTATAAATAATATTCTGTTACATGATATTTGAAGCAAACTTAAAATATATAAAATTTTGCTAATTCATTATTCATATATGAATTTTTATTGTTAACCCCCTTCTATTTAACACTTTGTTTGCTATGTTTAAGATTAATTTTTTTAATTTTTTTTATACACATATTATCTTCAATTTAATGTATATCTTTCTAAATTTGCTTATTATTATTTTTTATTTAATGAATACCTATGCAACAGTATATACTATATATATATATATATAAAAGTAGTGATATTACCTATAAAAATAATTCATTAATTATAATTTTATTTAATAACAATAATATTAAAATATAATTAATAATATATATAAAATAAATATTTTATATATTTTTATTATAGTAATAGCAAAAATAATGGTTGTTATAATATTTGTATATATTGATTTTTTTTTAATTCAAAAATTAAGTTTTCATTTTGTCTCAGGACAAAACTTGGACATTGGAACAATAAAACTACAGCTTTATTCATTTGATTATCAAAACATGCGCATGCATATATATATAAAAGAAATATTAATAACACGTATTTTTGAACCAAATAATGAGCATCGACGAAGTTAGTGTAAAAGAGCATTAAATAGGGGTTTCGGTGGAATCGAAGGGAATCAACATGTATGTATTTATTGTGAGGAGGGAGAAACGATGAATTTAAGAAGGCAAACACAATTTATGATCACTAATGTTGGAGTTAGGAATTAAGATCCTGAGTTCGAGAAAATGTTCAATCTTTCATTGCTTTTGCCTTCAAGATTTCCATCATTCAAGTTTACAGCATTTAAATTCACATTAGCTTTAATTTATTACGGATCATATATTTTCTAAAAAAAATAAATTATGTCTTATTAGTATTATTCCTATTGTTATTATTATCATTATCCCCAGCTCTCAAATCCTCAATTCAAAAGACCTCTCTTGCACATGGAAGTTTCTTTTTACAAACGCGTGGGGTCCCACTCGTTGGTTTATGTTGGAAGATACAGAATCATAATTGGTTTATTAATATTTGAGATGACTCATGGATACTTACTCTTTTCCATCTCTGCGGGCGCTAGGAGTTACTTGAATTAATTAAGGATTTATTTTTAGATGATAATCGTATTTGGGATGCCTCTAAGGTGGGTCAACTATTCTCATCAAAATATGTTGCTTGTACCATTTTCATTAGCTTGGGGACTTCAGTTGTGGGTGATCAGATGATAAGGCAACGTTCGGTGTTTACCTGATTATATGAAAATAGATTTATCAATATATTTTTTTAAAGAAAGTCAAAATATAATTTTAAATTTTTTTTCAAATTCTTCTAATTTTTATGCATTTTAACATATAATCAATTACAAAATGTTATATGGACACCACGCAAATAGAAAAATTGATTGTGCAAAATATATAGACGCCACGTAAGTTAGACAACGAATTACGTAATGTTGTGTGTTTCAAATAATACAGTATTATTTCACGTGTCAACATAACGTTCATTTCGAGTTTATCGCTTGTTCAATGCACTCATAATACATCATCGCCTTATTCGTTCATTCCTTTCACATGTACATCATATTATCTCTAACTGTAAATTACGCTGTATCATATGACACTAACTCAGTTTCTATTGATCGGGAATATTCTTTCTTATTATATGTCGTTTTTTAATTTATCTATTAATTTTCTTATTTATTTATTAAAATATAAAAATATAAAAAAATTAATTTTTAATTTTTATGTATTAAAAATTGATTACTAATAACATAATCCCTATATAACACTATAATTTACCTCTTGTAAATGTCACATCATATTATGGTTTTACTTGTTATATATTGGACACTGTGAGTCAACCTATAATAAAATTGGTTGGTAGATAAGTAATAATAAGTTTTTTTGTTTCAATTAACACATTCGAATTACAGTCAACACCGTTTAATTTAAAAATTGAGAACTTAAACATCAATGAAAGAATGAGACGTAATTTTTAATTTGTAGTAACATGCAATACTAAATAATTTACAAAAGTAATTTTAACATTATTTTGGTGCATGTTAAACTTATATATCAGCAACTTTTCAAAAACAATAGAAATTTTGTTTTATTTGGTTTAGAAAAAAAATTGTACAATAATACATCTTTTTTTGTAGTACAAATAGGTAAAAAAAAAGTGCCCGGCCACAAATAAAAGATCTTCATTTCATTCCACAAAAGAGTACATTGAAGAGTATATCTTATAAATAAACTTACTCTATTAATAGAAAGAAATCATCAAAAAAGATACAAGAAAATTAAACAAAAACACCTAATTAATAACAATTTAAGCAATAAAAGAAACAAAAAGATAAATAAAAAAGTACTCCATATATAAGCATTTATATTTTTTTGAACTCTTTCTCTTGTTTAGTTAACAAGAAAATAATTAAAGTTAGCATCAAAATATTGATTTTCAAATACACAATTGTTGTACGAGCTTTTTAATTTGACCCGTTATAAGCTAGCTATTACGAAGGAATCATAATAATAAATTAATAACATGTGTTTCACAAGCCAAAGTTTTTTGGTCTTATCTATTTAGAATATAACAAGAACTAAAAACCATACTTTGTTAATAAAGGGTAACAACTTCTTAAAAGCATATCACTCAGAAAAGTGTTTCTTCGTACTAATAATACAATTACAGCTTTGTGATTTAAAACATAATTCACTAATTGTTTTAAACTGTTAAAATGGGCATTCGAAAACACATAAAAAAATATGAAACAACATCTTTATCATCGTGTCATTGGATGAAGTGCTTATTGCTAATTACAGTACTGCAATCTAAGAAAATATACAATAAAATGGAATTATATATATATATTTTATTCCGCTACTATTATGTAGTTACTGGTACAGCTTTATGTAATTCGATTATTCTCTTTCATATAGCTTTATGTTTAGGTGATGGGCAGGACACAAATTCGACAAGAAAGTCGGTGACTAATAAACATATGGGAGAATTTATTCCTATTAAAAACACAGGTTTGGATCAAGAGCTCCATTAGTATATTTATTAAAAGCACTTTCTTATATTTCAAGTTATTATATGACAATTAATATGATAAGTAATTGTTAATTTAGATAAATGAGCCTAGTTTTTTTTAAAATTAATAATTAAATAACACATCATTTTTTATTAATAATATATTGATGTATAAAGACTTTTTTGATTTATTAACTATGAAAATAGTCCCAATTTTTTTAAAGGATGTGTACATTGATACTAGAACATTGAAGAGGTGTTAAATATAAATATAATAAAAGAATTAAAAAATAGAACTGTTTATTAATTTTTTAAAATAAGAACGGGTAAAATAATACACCAATTATCCATTAATTAATATATTTTTTCTCATGAATTCACTACATCTAAAAGTTCACTTTTTATACATTTGTTTTTTACGTTTGAATTTAACTTTTAAAAAAATTACTTTTAAAGGAGAGTGAGAAATAGAAGGATTTATTAACTTTTGCCTCTTTAAATTTTCATTTTTGTTTTGAGATATTATTTAATGTAAAATATTATTATTATTATTATTATTGTTGTTGTTGTTGTTGCTTTTTTTTTTCTTTCTTTTCAATTCTACTTGCATCCCCTCTCAAAATTATGAAAACTACATAATACACCAAATTTTTAAACCAAAATTCTAAACCCCCCCCCAAAAAAAAAAAACTGCCGACACACAAATATAGATTTGTCATATGAATTAGCCCATTATACTCACATATTTTTATAGTTAGAAATAACCATCTAATAAACTAAAAAATATATTTTCTAAAAAATTAACAAATAATTTTTTTGGCAATATTAGTATCTTTTAGGACCATGCCCATGGAATCACTCATAGAACAATATTCTATTGAGTAAACTAAAACAACTTGAGAAGTTTACCTTTCCTCTCTCATTAAACTCACAAAATCGCTATTCAAAATTACACGGCAAATTCACATCAAATGAAGATTCGTGTGATACAAGTGTTAAAAGACAATTAAGTTTGGCATATTTTAAGTATTTCCTCATTCATTGATTGACTTTTATAAACAAATTTATTTGTTCGATTTTATATGTTATTATCTTGCAAAAGTCAAATATGTAATTTGGGGATACATATGTAACGAGAAATTAAGAATCTGTTTCACCGTTTAAATTAAAAACAGTTCTCCAAAATTATTTTTAAATCATAATTAAAAATTAAGTTTCAACAATTTTAAAAAATAATAAATTGTTTGGCAATTACTTTTAAATTTTTTTCTCAAAAATTAAAAAATATATATATAATTGTTATGGTATTTGTAATTATTACAAAAAAAACATTTTTTTTAATCTTAAATTAAAATATAATTTAAAATAATTTATTCATTTTTATAATTTTCATAAATATTTATAATAATTAAAATAAAAATTTGATAAGTTGAAATACAATAAAATATTGACAAGAAATTAGGCAAAATCTTATAAGATTAATGCACTTTTTGTATGTGTATCATTAATCCCCTATCTTTATTAAAAATATTTCTTTATTTAAAAATAAAGAACTTGAATTTAGTGCACTACTACTTGGTTACATCCAAAATTTAGCTAAGATTTTTTTATAGGTTAACAAGTAATGATATGTCACAATTATTCTTATTATTATCACAACAAAACATATAAATTATTTATTTTTAACATTTTTATTATATTACTTTAGCACGATGACTAAAGATAATTATAATAATAATAATTTAAATAGTAAAAAGAATATAAAAATTTTCTAAAAAAGAAAAAAATAAGTTAAAGTGCATTCTATCAAATAAAAATAAAAATAAAAAAGTTGCTGGGTTGTGGGCGGCGGATGTAAAAAGAAAGAATTAAAGTTTTTTACATAAACTTACGCTTGAATTAATTTTTTGTGTTTTTTATTTATTAAAAATTAATAAAAATATATTTAATTTATTTTTAATTTTTTAAATATATTATTAAAAAATAATGACCAAATATTTATTTATTTATAAAAAAGTTGTTTGTTTTTAAATATAGAAAATATTTTTTTATTGTTATTTCGATTCAGAATATGTATTGGTAAATAGAGTGGCGTGTTGAGCTAGACGAGGTAAGTAGAATTATAAAAAAATAAGCAGCAGGAGCAGCTAAAGTATAATATTTATATCTCTATTAAGAGTTTTTTTTTTTGTCAAAATTAAGAGTTTAATTTATTAAATAAAATTTTAACATAAAAAAACAAATGATAAAATATTGACTTTTACAAGAATTATTAGCCTCCCAAGAATACTATAGCATTAAAAAATATGTGATTTTTTTCTTTTAACAAATAGAATAAAAAAGTTGATTCCTAAATAAATTGAAATATATATATTTATATTGTAGTTTTATCTAAAAGGGAGGTGCCCGGAAGATATGCTGCCACACCTTTATGCAGGAATATGATCCTTTATTTTTTATTTTTATAAACTATATATTATTATTATTAACAAAAATAATAATATAAGTAGTTTATTTTTAATAAAATTACAGTATTTATTTGATAAAATATAACAAGTCAATTATTTTTATAAAAAAATAACAAAAAATTGTTTTAAGAAAAACCATCAGACACACATAATAAAAGATGATACGTGATATGTTTTTAATTATTTTTTTGAAAATAGAATTTTGTTATGATTTTTATAGCAATAAAGGATTTGTGGTGCCATCAAATTAAAAAAAAATTTAAAATATATTTTTATTAAAAATAATAAAATTTGATTATCTTTTATATTATTATATCTTATAATTAATTTAAGGATAATAATATTATTTCAATAATTATATAATTATAGCGTGACTAATTTCATAAAAAATATTATTTATTATTATTAAAATATAAGATGATATAATATTTTAAATAAATAAAATTTAAAATTAATAACGACTAACTTCACACCCAAATCAAATTAAGCTTTAAGCCCTCTCTCTCTTCTGTTCACACTCATTAGTCTCGTTGTTAGTACATCAAAGTGACAAACGGAGAGGACGACACTGGCTCCATATTTCAACGCTTTTTAAAACTTCGAAAATTGTGCATAAAAAAGTTATATATATGTATATGTATATGTATATGTATATGTGAGAGAGAGAAAGTGAAACAGAAAAAGAAAAGAAAAAGTGAGAAAGAAACAACACGTAAAATGTCAAATCCTGCACATCCAACTCAGGTTTGTCTGCTTTTTCAATTATTAAATAAATATATATAAAAGTGGGAAAACACATTAAATAAGAAAGGTTTCTTAAAAAAATAATAATAATTAAAAAAAGTTGAAAATTTTCACCCTCTTTGGTTTACTTGAATCATTCTCACAGCTCACTTCCTCAATTTGGTGCAACGTTTCTTTGTCTCTTTCTTTCTCTCTGCGAGACTGCGAATGAGGAAGAGATGGAATTGTTGTAGTAGTTGAAAAGAGTTGAATAAAAGTAGAATAAAAAGGTTAAGCAGACTTTTGGGCTCAAGCTTTTTGGCACTCAAGTCAATTTGGTGCCTCGATCGAGATTATTATTATTATTATTTATATTTATAAAAAAATGCACATTTTCACAACTACCCCAATAATATCATACAATTACTACCAAGCCACGCATAAACAGGCATGTATTTAAATTTGTGTAAAGTACTGCCAATTTATCTATTATTAATATTTTTATTTACCTAACTTTAATTTAATATGGTTTAAAAATATGATTTAAAACAAAATAAATATATCTTAGGACATACCACAAACCAACTCAGTATTATTATCATTTTAAATATGAATCAGTATGAAAATATGTATACTTTATAGTGCCAATAAATAATATTTCCAATGAGCTCATGGATTCTACTAATTGCATATATATATATAATTTACATTATTTCGTTAACATAATAGAAAATTTAAAAGTAAGAAATAAAAACTATACTAAACAATAACAAAAATATTTTTTTTTATAACAAACTAATACATATATTAATTCATTTCAAAATATAATTGTTCACGTAAAAACCATAAGTTCTACAAAGAAACATACACAATTGAATCTTAAAAGATTAATTTATAGTCTATAAAGTCTTGTAATTATAATGATAATATATTTTGGTAAAATTGTACAATTAGTGTAATTTTTAAAATTAAATATTTTTGTGGATAAAAATAAAAAGAGTGAAAATATTAAAAATTTATAATTTTTTAATTTAAAAAAAATTATCACCAACCATCCCACTTCTCATTCTCTGTCCTCTTTTTTTTTTTCTCTCCCATAATTTTTCTCTTTATTAATTGCTACCGTTGTCACTTTTAATTAATGTATCGTGGGAACATGAATTTCTAGTGTCAAAACTAAGCGTGAATTTCCAAAAGTGCATTATCGCTATAGATTTTTAATTTAATATCTAATATAAATTAAAGCAATTTTTTGAAGCATTACTTTGAACAATAAGTCGTGTTAAAATTATGCTGTAGAGATATAATCGTACAAGGTACAGTTATATATCTTTTCAATTAACATTTTGACTTAAATATTGCCAGAAACATATGTAATATGTTTGAATCCTTTTAAAGCTAAGCTAGTAATGTCTAGCTACTCCAGATGATGAAATGTACCACGTGGTCAGCATTTCACTGCGCATGTGATCGACAAAATCTGGCACCGCTTGTCTGCTTCAAATTCTTAATGCGATGCTAACAACAATCTGATCTATTGTGAGAGCAAACAACATACCCTACTTTCAAAATCTTACACCTCTATTAATCAAAACTTGATCGATCTTTTCATTTGTCTTTTTTTGTTTTTTTGTTTTCTTTTCCAAAACCGTGATGAAACAACTAAGAAGCAATATTAGAAAGCTAAGCTTGCGTAAAGGGACGATGTCTGGTTCTAATTTGTAAGAGAGGAAAAAAAAAGGGCTATAATTAAGGGTTTGTCAAAGGAAACAATTTTGAACAAGATTGACGTGTGAAGAGAAAATAGAGAACTTCAACCATTGTGTTATTGGCTCTTGCTTTCTCAAACTCGAGACATTGTGTTTTAATTGCTGATGAGTTATCCTTTTCATACTTAAGACCATCTGATATATATATTTTGCAGTCACTGTACTACTGTCAAGCGTAAAGCCAATTCCAAAACAGATCTATAGCATATATTATACACTGCCATCAGTTGTTTAACTTTTCTTAAAATATATCCAAGTTTTGTATTCTAAGATCGATCAAGTAAAGATGCTTAATTATACTGGTTTCTTTTATTCATCTGAATCTTTCTTTAGTGTACTTAGCATATTTCACGCTTAGTATATTAAATTAATCAACTTATTTTTTCTTATTTAATTATATTTATTATTTAAATTAATAAAATGAAATTTAGTTATCTAATTTTGGTAATTTCCTATCTCAAATTGATATGGGTGGGTTAATTGAATAGTTAATAATTTTATCATAATTAGCAGATTATGAGAATTTTAATTGGAAAGAATTTCTCGTTTTGATTCTTAATACATCAAATCGTAATATAATTTATGTTTCTTTTATTTGAAGAAGAAACGATAGTTTATTAAAGGATTAAGACAATTTGATTAAGAAAGAAACAAATCAATGTTAATTCGTGATCAATAATAATAATATTTTTAAAATAATAAACAATCATTCATAATATATCTAACTATCTCACTCGAATATATATATATTTAATAATTTTACATTATATAGATATTAAAATAACATGTAATCATCTAAAATTTATTTATAATTTTTCCTATGATTTAATTCTAACAATTCTTCATATAGAAGGCCAAAATAGACAACACGACTCTAGCAATGTTTGGATTCTAGGCTTATTGTTGCTAACATCTTGCCTCTAGTCATCTAGTGGCAATTATGGGTCCAGAAGCTCTTATATATTGAGTGGCCGCACTGGACCATGATTAGCCTTAGTTTAATCCATTTCAGCCTGCCATCCACAGGAAATATAATTGGAGCCGCGAAATATTAAGGTTAAATTATTCCTTTAATTAGAAAAATATTTATCTTCTTTAACTTTAGGATTCAGCTCTAGAACAAAGGATTGGGAGCCTACAAAATTCAAACCAACTTGTTTTAAAGTCATACAAACCCAGATTAAATATGAGCATTGTGTTGGGTTCAAATAAGTAACAATTGTGTTGTCTCGGGTTATAACCCGTATAGCTCAAGTCGAAAATGGATTAAGCAAATATTGCTTTGGAACCTGCGTGACTCGTATATATATCAGCAAATTTGAAAAATATTGCATGTGCGAGTAGGGAATAAATAATAAATCAACACAGTTGATCAAAATTGAGTAGGATAGAGTTTTTTTTAATAGTTCTAAATATGTCTATTCTTTAAAAATACAAAAGATTATTTGTTTTAAGTCATTTAAAGTTTTAAAATTTAGAAATCATTATTAAATCAACCTGGCCTACATATTTTCAATATATATGATATTACAAGTGTTAAGTTATATTTGATATTGTAATACTTTACTTGTACTACATTTGTATTATTTTACTTGTATTATATTTGTATTATTTTATTTGTACTACACTTCTACTATTTTACTTATACTACACTTACAATTTCACTTGTACTATACTTGTTACAACTCTATAAATAGGGTTCTCTATATACATTATGGAACACATCAATACAACATTAAATCATTCTTTCTTCTTATCTCTTTATACTCTTCTCATGGTATCAGAGCCTATCATATACCTCTAAAATTTCTATCAAAATTCCGCCTCTCTCCATCACAACCAACCCGGCTCACTCTCGGCTTTTTCCTCTAACCGCTCACTCTGACAGGCTCGCTCTAAACCGGCTCAGCTCGACCGGCTCACTCGGCAGGCTTATTCCAGACACAGCTCGCCTTAACTCGGCTCATTCCAACCCGACTCACCTCAACTCGACTACTCCTTGACTGGCCCGCCTTGACCTAGTTCCAGGCTTGTTTTCAACTCCTCTTTTCATTTTTAAGGATATCTCATTTATCTTGTTTCTATATATTTGCTTTATATTTCCTCGAATTTATTTCGTTAAAATTGACCGAAATGATGTCCCAAAACTAATCTCTACCACCGCCCTTAATGATACTAACTACCCTAGCTTGGGCACGAAAGCAATTTTCTTGAAAGGACCTGAGCTATGGCGTTTCATAAGCGGTGATATCTACATACCCGTCAGAAACCCTTAAAAATAACTCCTTGTTGTTGACCGCCTGAAGACTAGGAGAGTAAACATCGTCAAATTATTACTGGTTTCGTAACACCACCTTACCTCAAATTCGCATGGTGAATTTGGGCGTTTGACACTACCCGAAAGTTTGGGAATTTCTTGAGACTCGACTTCCTCTGATTTGTGACCAATATTAAATTTTAACAACTCTTTATACCAAACCTTGAAGAGTGATCGAACCATTAACCAATTTCTCTCGAAATGCATACTATTTGGGATTAACTCGCTCTATACAAACCAACTTGGGAATGACAAGATTGATCTTTGAGATGTTTGCAATTTATCGTTATCACCGGCGTCTTGTTATTTTTCTCGTGGCTCTCATGATCAATTTGAATACGATTCGAGCTTCACCCACTCCATCGGGTCCTTTTCCATCCTTAGATACTCTTTGCGACCAGCTTCGCTCTATAGAAACTCGGATGGGGGTTTTAAAGTTCACCCATCTGAGATTATGTTCTTGCCACCCCCTGCTTATCGCCACAAAGAGGTTCTAAAGAAGACTTGAACATCAGTGCATCTCTTATCACAACCCCAATCATGAAAGCTTCTTACATGTCCCGTTCGGGTATGTATATATTGTCACTGAAGGGTCCGGGACAACTTTAACGGTGCTTTCGAATCTCTCTCAGCGTGCTTCGGGTAAAAATAGTAAATCATCATCATCCCTTCTGCTGTTTCTTGGGATAATCATGACAAATTTACACTACTCAAGAACTTGAAGGTCTTCTTAAACATGTTCTCTCACAATTTAGTAATCCTCCTCCTACTGCCTTGCCTCTCACATCAGGTAAATCTTTATGGTATTTTGATTCTGCTTGTTGTAATCATATGACTCATGATACTCTCATCTTCTCTCCCACACAATCTTCCATCTACAAACCTTTAATTCAAACTGCCAATTGTTCACATATGCATGTTAATGCTGTAGCACAAGTTTCCACATCTTTTATATCACTTTCTGACACCTTTCATATTCCTAACCTTACTATAAATCTTATCTCTGTTGGTCAATTATGTGAACTTAGTCTTACTATTACTTTTTCCTCTTCTAGTTATCATGTGTAGGATCCACAGACAGGACAGATCCTTGGGATAGGCCGATAAGGTTGGACGATTATTTGAACTTATCAACCTTTATCTACCCAATTCTCCTCATACTTCCGTTGCTCCTTCTACTACTCCTATCAACCTATGGCATGCTCGTCTAGGCTATACATCTATAAGACGTCTCGTCCCTTAGCATCTTTTGATAAATTATGATTTGTTTCTATTTTTGATATGTAAATTGTTTGCCTTGTCAATTAGAAAAACAACCTGTTTTATGTTTTAATAAAAGTGATTCTAATTTTGTCTCCCCTTTTGACTTAATTCATTCTGATGTTTGGGGTCCATCTCCACATCCTACTTTGGGGGGATGTGTTTACTTTGTCATTTTTATTGATGATTATTCAAGATTCACATGGAATTTTATCATAAAATATAGATCTGAATTACCTAAAATTTATTATGATTTTGCACAAATGGTTAAAACCCAATTTTCTCAAAATATCAAAGTACTTAGAGCTGATAATACTATGGAATATAAAGAAACATTTTTTTTTAAATTCTCTTCGACAAAATGGGACTCTTTCTCAATATTCTTGTCATGGCACATTTCAACAAAATGGAAGAGCTGAGCGAAAACACAGACATATTCTTAATACTGTTCGTACTCTCCTCATTTCTAGTTCTTGTCCTGAATACCTTTGGGGTGAAGCAGCTCTTACGGCTGTTTATACCATCAATCGTGTTCCCGTACCTATTATTCACATGATCAATCCCCTTATGAGCATCTCTATAGTACTTCTCCATCTTATGAAGCGCTTAAAGTGTTTGGTTGTGCCTCTTTTGTTCTTACACCCTGTAGGCAACGCATTAAATTAGAATCTCGTGCTACGTCTTTGTTGTTTCTTAGGTGTATGGAATGAACATAAGGCTATCATTGTTGGGACCCTATCTCTAAACGATTGCGCATCTCTCGTCATGTCATCTTTTGGGAACATAAAATGTTTTCCTTTATTTCCTCATTTCATGTCTCATCTCCTACATGACTCACATTTTTTAATCACCCAACAATTGATTTATTTCCTCCTGACATTGCTTCATTACCCTCACCATCGTCTACTACGGCTTCTCCTGATGTGTCTGCTCTTTCTACTGATCCTACCATAACAACATCTTCTGAAGACCAACTACCTGATTGTCCAGAGTCATCACTTTGTCGTTCTACTCGTGTAAGTAGTCTTTCGTTTCATCTTCGTGATTACCAATGTTTCTCTACTATTTTGTCTCATCATGAACCCCAAAATTATAGAGAAGCTTGTTCTAATCCTCATTGGTAGCAAGCTATGACAGATGAATTACAGGCATTAACAAAAGCAAATACATGGGATCTTGTTGAACTTTCATCTAATAAATCTCTAATTGGTTGTAAGTGTATTTTCAAAATCAAAACTCATTCAGATGGGTCTATGGAACGATATAAAGCTCATTTGGTTGCAAAGGGTTTTACATAGGTATATGGAATCGACTATGAAGAAACTTTTGCACCTGTAGCTCACCTCACCTCTGTTCGAAGTATCATTGTTGTTGTTGCTGCCCAAAATTGGAACATGTTTCAAATGGATGTCAAAAATGCTTTTCTCAATGTAGACATAATTGAGGAAGTTTATATGAAGCCTCCTCCTTGATACACTCATTCACCTGCATCCAGTATCTGAGACTTAAATGGGTGCTCACTGGCCTCAACAAGCTCATCGGGCTTGGTTTGCCAAGTCGACTCTACAACACTAACTTTGGCTTCACTTGCGGTTCTTATGACTCTGGTCTCTTTATTCGGAAGAATCCCACTTGGTGCAACACTTCTACTCCTTTATGTAGATGATATGATCATAACAGGGAATGACTCTAATGGAATTATTGATCTCAAGTAGTTTCTGAGCCATTAATTTGAAATGAAAGACCTTGGTCTTCTCCACTACTTCTTGGGCCTAGAAATCTCATCTGATTCTCAAGGATATTATCTCTCTCAAGCAAAGTACTCTTCTAATATTCTTAATCGGGATGGCCTTACTGATTGCAAAACTGCATCAACACCTCTAGAAACCAATGTCAAAATTACTCCATTAGATGGTGCTATTCTCTCAGATGCCACATTATACAGACAACTAGTAGGTAGTCTTATTTATCTCACAATAACTCGTCCTGACATTGCCTATGTTGTTCATCTGGTTAGTCAATTCATGTCTGCTCCATGGTCAACCCATTATACTGCAGTTCTTCGCATTCTCCGCTACATCAAAGGCATCATGTTTCATGGCCTCCACTTATCCAACAAGTCTAATCTTACTGCTACGCCCTCTACTCGATGCTGATCAGGCGGGTGACCCAACCCGATCGTCAGCTCTACCCTTTGGATATTGTTTCTTTCTTGGAAACTCTCTCATATCTTGGAGAAGCAAGAAACAATCCCTCACTTCTCGATCTAGCATTGAAGTTGAATATCGTGCTCTTGTTGATACCACTTAAGAACTTATTTGGCTCCGTTGGTTACTTACTGATATGGGTGTTCTCCAATCAATTGCAACTATCTTATATTGTGACAATCAAAGTGCTATTCAGATTGCTCACGATAATGTATTTCATGAACGAACAAAACATATCGAGATTGATTGTCATTTTTTTCGTCAGCATGTTCTTCAAGACACTGTTTGTCTCAAATCAATATTCTCTACAGATCAAACAGCTGACATCTTCACCAAATCTCATCTACCAGGTAGATTTCAAGAATTAGTTTCCAAACTCAAATTGATTGTTTCTCTACCTCCTTGAGTTTAAGGGGGGATGTTAAGTTATATTTCATATCGTAATACTTCACTTGTACTACACTTGTATTATTTCACTTGTACTACACTTTCACTATTTTACTTTTACTACACTTGTACTACACTTCTACTATTTTACTTGTCTTACTACGCTTGTACTTCTTCTTATTGTACTACACTTCTGTTTCTTGTTTCATCTTATACTTGTTACAACCCTATAAATAAAATTTTTTATGTACATTATAAAACACACCAATACAACATTAAATCATTATTTGTTCTTATCTCTCTATACTATTCTCAATAAGTTTAATTAAACTTTTTTTTAGTTGAGAAAGTAAAAAAAACTTACCTTGTTATTAAATTTTATAAATATTTATTATAATTAATATATAGGTATATTTTTTGTTCTCAAATTCTCAATACTATCATTTACGGAGTTTTCTTTACTTGAAAATTAGTCCATAATTCTAATTCAAATATTTGTATAAAAGTGTTTAGAAATAAATTTTTAAGTAAACATTAAATATTATTTATTTAACATTAACATAAAATTTAAAATAATTTACATTCACCTCAAAATAATTATGTTTAAATCACAAAGGGAGCATATCACATTGATATGAACAAGTTTGTAGAACTGCGCCCACTCGTGTGGGATTCTAAACAGTACATAGGCCAAATTCAACACAAACGCACAGTGTTGGGATATGACTTCAATTGGTTTTAGTTAAGCCTATTGATATATTAATTCTGCGCTCAGAAACGAAAGTTCACTAATACAAGTCCCACATAGCATCTGAATTCTGAACTATCTTTAACTTAACTCTCCATAGAAGCATTCATCATTAATATTTAATATGCTCTACTCTTTGGGCTCAACCGTGTGGGCTGAATGGAGGCTTCAAGCCCGTATGGAGCAAGCTAATTCTAAATTATTATTTTTTAACATTTATATTTTAAGAAAGCTAATGGGACGAGCTACCATCCCAAAGCAAACCAAATATGTCAGGGTTGGGTTCAGATTAAAAAAAAATTATTGGCAAATAGTTTCCGAAATCAAACAACCGGAATTGGCATAGATTTTTACTAAATCCAACTCAACCAATTAAGATAAGACAATAAAAATCACAAAACATAATTTAATTAAAAAATTGAAATCAAGTTAATGCTCTAGTCCATTTCAATTCATATCTACAACTAAAGGTATCAAAGAGACCGAACTAACTCGACACGACACAACCTTTCAATTAAAATGATGTGTTAGCTCGTGGTCCGTACACGAGTCATATCATGTCTCTTTTCTTAACACTTTATCGTATCATGTTTGACCCATTGGATTGTTCTTAATGGGCAGACATAACCCATAACTTGTTTAGTCTATTATTTAAAAAAATATCAATAATATAAACCAAAATTTTCACTTATTTTATGTATCAATGTTAACTATATATATTGAATCACACCCACTTTTGGTAATATATAAATATATTTAATATTTATTTATTTAAATTTTAGTTTTAAATTAGTGTGTCGGTACGGTCCTACCTGTTACGAGCAACGGGTTAAGGGCTATACGCCTTATCGTGCTCTTTTTTGCTAGTTTATCGTATTGTGTCGAATATTTTACTGATCATGTCATGCCGACTTGATAGGTCAATAAGTCGAGTGCTTAACAGAACGGGTCATGCGGTTTTCGACATGTTTGACATCCCTATCTATGACATCGTATACATGACACAATATAATATTCATTTACTTGAATAAATTAAAAAATCAAACAAAATTGATTTTTATATACTTTTTAGACACTATACATTCTCCAAATATGATGCAGTAGGACACCTTTTTTATTTTTGAAAAAAGGAATTCTTTATTACAAGAATTTAATTTTAAAAAGAAATGACACGTCTCATTTACACAAGTAAAAGAATATATAAAGAAGTGTATAATTAAATGTCATATCTTTAGCATTTATTTTTAATTTTTTTAATTGAAATAGATCCGATTAGTCAAACAGATAATCACAATCCGTTATAAATTTTTGTTATTTAAAATAGTCAAATTTGATGTGCTTTCTTTTAGGGGAAAAAGTTAAAATTAATCAAGCTACTGTTAAAAGGGAAAAGAGACACTGTGTTAATCACAAACAGTTTGATATGCTAATCACAAACAATTTGATATAGATCGACTTCTTGATTTTGTGAACAATGACATTGTGTAACTTATCTATATAACACTACGTTACAAGAATAGTCACTTTTTGAGACATATTTAGTCGCGGAGAATTTGTAGTAGATTATTACCATTATTTATTAAATATAAATTTTAACTAATATTATAAATATAATGCCAATATATATACTAATATATTTTTGGAAAATATTAATTTATTATACATATTTAAAGTTTATTAATCACAAGCTTTCATATAATTTTGTAATCAACGGTATTTATTTATTAATATTATGAATTTGTGTGACAAAGTAACAATCCCACCAACCCATAGAAACAAAATCAACGCATACAAAACAATCACATATTATAGGGGATGTGATGTAACATACATACACATTTCATTGTCTATTATAAGCACACTTAGTTAAAAAGAAAAGAAAAGGAAAATTCGGTTATGTTACAAAACAACCGTACACCATCATGTGCATATCAGAAAATTTCATTCACTTATATTCATTAATATCCCAAAATTTTAAAAATGTGATTTAATATCCTCAATGTTTAATTAATTTTTAAATATACCCTCATGTCTAATGATACTTATCCTGGACACAATTATTTTAAATAAAAACCAACTAGGCAATTAGCATATATATATAGTTAATATAGTGATTGCATTAGTTGTTACAAATTATTACAAGATATTTTATAATTTTATAAATCAAGGTTGTGAATTAAATAAACAATTTTTTCTCTTCATTTTTTAATAAATCTTAATAATTGATATACTAAAAATTATATAAAAAGTTATACTTGTTACAATCCCTCTTGGTTCTCCTTCAACCCATTAACCCTAATACAGAAAATATTCCAAACAATAAATGTAATGGGTAAAACATGCAATTACTTATGTTAGAAAATGGTTATTATACATGTTTTGTTTAAAACTTACATTTTTTAAGAATGTCCAACAATATATAACGAGTGATATGGACTAAATTGTTAGAAGCTTGATGTGTAGGGTCCCGAGTTGTGGACTAAATTGTATAGGAAAGATAATTTCTTCACATAATAATAAAGAGAGCACTTTCATGATAAGTGGGTAGCTAGCTACCTAGCTAGCTAGGGCCTATATGACCATACACACAGAGAAGCTCAAAGTTAGTTTGCATGCCAAAATACTCTTCAATAAAATTGGGACATCATCTATCTTTACGAAATTAACCAAACGAAAAGGGATGTGCAAAACAATAACCATCGTCACGCCTAATACAAACAAAATTCATGTCATTTTCAATAAAAAAAAACAACTGTCTAAATCAGTTACCTTCTCTCTCTTACAAGGGAAAATAATAATAATAATAATAATAATAATAATAATAATAATAATAATAATAATAATGCAGAAATATAGGAAGTTGGAAAATGATGTCATTCTAAATTTCCAACGTCCAATCTCCATCATCCAACCAGTCGCTCTGAGTAAGATAGAAAAACAAATTAATTAAAAATCCAAATCATTTCGGAAAATATTAATAAATAAATTGGAAATAATGAATAATAAAAAAAAAGCCCAACTCTCCACTTGGATTATTAAAATGTATGCTGTTCATTAGTTTATGGACTGGTTACTCGAGTTCGGATGCTCGATCATTAAAATTTAAACACAAATCTCGCGGTTCAATGAAAAAACAATACGTTTAAGTTACAATCCCAAAAAGATAGATTCCTCATACTTTATTTCTTACAAAATATATTAAATCATTAAATTATATTTTATGATAAAATATTGACATAAAACATTATTCTAAAAAGTTGTACTATATAGCCTTTTTACTTTTTTTTTCTATTCTTGAATCGATTAAATATCCGTCCGCCTTTGGATGTGGCTTTTTTTTTATATCTACTAGTTTTTAGTGATTTAATAAATATATAATAATATTAATTATTGAATAATAATTATTATTATTTTATATTTTATATTTTATAAAATAAAATAAAAAAGTAATTTTTTTAATATAAATTTTAAGTTATTTTTATTATAATTTAATAAATGACATTAAAATATTTTATAAAATAGTTTACATATATATTCTTAAAATAAATAGTTAATTAATTTATTAATTTAATGATAAATAAATATAAATAATTATTTATGAATAATAAAATATAAATATAATATAAACACGAGTGATTTATCATGATATTAACAATAATGACATAATTTTATTTAATAATAAGTTAAATATAATATAAAATAATTTAATTAATATTTTTATATTTAAGAAATTAATAATACCTGATTTGATTGAATTTAATAAAAAATTTGCTTAAAAATAAATTATATTAATTAATTGTTCTTTTTTTTAGTTGATATGTGATATGATATGATCTTAACATAAAAATTATTAATTCAATAAAAATATGATATGTTCATAAATAAATTTATCAAATACTCATTAAATTAATAATCATTAATTGTATGAATTATTACCCTTAATGTAATAAAAAAAACTTGCATTATACATATAACTATTCATAAAAAATGTATTTATTATATAGACATTCAACAAATATATGATATCCTTACAAATAAATTGATCGAATACTAATTAAATATATAATCATTAATTATATAAATTATTATCTTTAATATAATAAAAATAATTACATTGTATAAAATAATTATGCATTAAAAATGTATTTATTATGTGGATATTTTAATATTTATTGTTTGAAGAGATTATAATATTATAAGATTTATAGAAAGAAATGTGAGGTTTCTAAGTAGAAGTGTGAAATGTGAAATAATGATGAGATCTATTATTCAGTTATCCAGGGAGGTATATATATCACTTAATAATGGGAAAAATATATTAATTATTCATTTGTTTATATTTTTTATTTTTTTCTAAAAATTATTGGAATATATAATACATAAATTTCTCTTCAAATAATCATTAGAGATATATTTTTTATTATGAAAAAAAATCTTTGAATATAATTTATTTAAGTGTTAAATTGTACATAAATCAACAAATAATATAATGAGAATTTTATAATTAAATAATAAATATCACATATCATATATAAACATAAATTTAAATATTAGTATTATTAATATATATTTTTTATATACTAAAAATATAGGAAATAAAATTAAAAAAAGTAAGGATAATGACGACGTAAAAATTCTCACTTTTTGTATAAATTAATAGATATTAAAATATATATAGAGAGTAGCGGTTACAATTACAGGACGTGTACATTTTATTTTGAAAAAATATCTTTATATTCTTAATATTTTTTATTATTACTTAAAATAAATTAAATATTTTATTAATTATCATAAGATTTTTCTTTTCTTTTCAAACGAAGGCTTATGGGATATATGACCACTAATAAAAAATCAAATTTAATTATATAACGTAATTTATTTTATATTTAAAATTTTTATTTATTTAATTAAATTTTTTTTATTTTTTACTGAAATAATTAAAAACAAGTAAGAAAAAATATGTTATATTAAAAATTTTAATCTATTAAAAATATTTAATTTTTATACTATAAATAAAGATGAGCATAGGGGTACTTATTAGCAACATGTTAATATTTTGATATCGATACTTTCCTAAGTTTTAAGTAATATTCTATGATATCCGTATTATTTAAATAATATATATTTGGTTGAAAAAGAAATATATGTACAAGAAATTAAAAAATATTTAGTTTTTAAAATAGAATTATTATTTTTTACTCTTTTTTCATGTATTCTTTTATCTCTTTTTATCTCTATCTCCTTGGATTTAGAGTAATATTTATTATTTAATATTTAGAGTTTTAGATTTAGTATTTAATGTTTAAAATTTAAAGTTTAATATTTAATATTTAAGATTTAATGTTTACTGTTTAAGATTTAAAATTTAATATTTATGATTTAACGTTTAATATTTAATGAAAAAATAGAATATTTATACAAATAGATAGATGTGTGGGAAAGAGATAAAAAAATAAAAAAAACTAATAAAATAATTAAATTATCTTGAATTATTTTGTACATAAAGATTACTTTTAACAAAGAAAAATTCTATACATATTTTACTATCATAAATTGAATATTTTATTACTTTACTTTAAATTGTCACATTATACTTAACTTGTGTTACATTTTGTAGGTAATTTAGTTATTTTATATAAATTTTAATGATTTTATTTTTTGTTTATATTTAATTTTTTAAGATATTTTTTTTAAATATCTATCATCCCTATCAATAAAGATCATTTAAATCCAACTTAATTTTTTCTATAAAAATAAAAATAAAAAATAAGGTTTAATATTTATGATTTAAGATTTAATTGTTTAGTGAATAAATAGATGATAAATATTTTTGTAAAAATAGATAAATGTGTGGCTAAGGGATGATAGAAAATGAAAATAGCGAAAACAAGGGAAGAAAGATAAAAAATGAAAGAAATTAATAAAATATTAAAATTATTAATTTATCTTTAATTATTTTGTATATAAAAGTAATTTTTAACTAACGAAAAAGTGTATTTGAAGCCATTTTCATCATATATATATATTTTTCAAAATACGCTTACTTTTGAAATAATATTCAAAAACTTAAAAAATAAAAAAAATTAATTATATGACACAAAAAATTTTAAATTCAATACCAGTGACATATATTTTTAATAATTTTAAACATTTAAGTATGTATTAAAAGTTTTAATTGAATGTAATTAGAATTCTTCCGATAAGAAATATTAAAATAATAATATGACTATAGATACCGGCCAACTAGAACTACTCCGTTTTTGGAGGCTATAATAAGACAAACAACGCAATCCTCATCCAAATTCCAAACACCACTCCGAATTGGCTACGATACTCACCAAAGTTGTTGACACGTGGCCTCTGTATTAAACAACTTTTATTTTTACAACCACAAATTTTCCGCCACGTCAATTGCATCACCCGAGAATAGAACGACGTAGTGGCATAACATGTTTTTGACTTTGGAGAGGTGTCGTAATTTTATTGGTTGATGTTTGACAGGTGATAGGACTTGTCTATATTTAAGTAGAATACTTCTGAACAATAAAATATTAACAATATTATATCACGAAACTATCAATATATATATATTTTTATCTAATCGTATACTTATATTTATAGATTATAGATTAGCCCTAATATGTTATAAATAAGTATTTATTTAATTATTAATATTATTTATAAAATTAATTTATATTTTTAGTAAAATATTTTCAATCAACTAATACAATAAAAGATTAGTCAATTTATTTAAAAATATAAATTACTTATTACACACAAAGTTATAAAGTTGTATCTTATTTTATATAAAATAATTAGTTCAAATATATTATAAATAGAAAATTAAAAGAAAAATATTAAAAGTTATAAGTTAAAATTTTCACATAATAAATTTATATTTTTTTATTTTTCATTTACGTAATTGTTTGATTTTTTAATTTAATTCTAAATTTAATATTCAAGTTTTTATTGTAATTAGGTAACAATTATTAGAAAAAAAATTGTTTAAATTGTTGGACATAGCCGCTCAGGCTTAAACGAGTGAATATTCATGGCTCGAGTTGATGCATCCGTTATCGGCTGATGAAGCCGTACCTAGTATATTTCCGGTTTTGGGTATTTCTATAGAAACTTGCACTTACTATTTGTTTTGCAACAATTTTTATGTCTGAATTATATTTTAAAAAAATATTTTTTTTATTTTAATTCATTTGTTAAACAAATTTTAACAACTTAAAAAAGAAATATAATCTTAATTTTCATGAAAATATAGTCTTCAAATATGATATAAAAATTTTGACCAATAAAAAGGATACAAAATTAAATTGTGCAAGTTTTAGAAATTTGAAAGCTTATTTTTTTCAAATTTTAAATTATATTAAGGTATGAACTGTTTTTAGTTAAAATGAAAAATAAAAACAAATTAATTATCAAATAATATCAGATATAAAAACTTAAATTAAACATAAAATAATAAAATAATAAGACACATTAAAAAATTAGCTCAATTAAATCCATAAAAAACTAAACAAATTCTCTTTTACCCTGGAAAAATAGTCCCTGAGTGTTAGAACTTTTTCTTCAAAAATTATAAAAAATTTACATATTTAAAATTAATAATAATAATAATAATAATAATATTTTAATAATATTAAAGAAGTTTAATGGAAAAATTGTTTAACATTAAATTAATTTAAATTATTTTAATTTAATTTAAATAATATTTAATTAAAAAATATTAAAAATAAAATAATATATCAGATTATTTTCTAATAATGAAAATGAATATAAGATTTTATGATTAAAATTTTAAAATTTTTATTTTTATTGTTTTACCTGTTTCTTTTTTGTTAGATTCACGAAAAATAATGGGACGACGATTTGTCAACATTTTAGGATAGGGAAATTTGTATATACAATACTAAATTTACAAGAACTTAATAATTAAACTTTATCATCCTTAACGGTTTACTGATCACCCAGGAATTTTCTCACAAACTATTCCAAAAATCCTATCCTTCATTTTTCTTTCTCAATATTTTCTTGCCTTTAGTATGAAACAAAATTTATTATTGACAACGTTGTCACATGAACGATGATGAATAATGTTTATACATTAATATATTTATTAATTTTTATTTATTTGTGTCTTATAATTAGATTATTTGATATACTATAATTTCAATAGATGAATGTAATTTTTTGCTTTAAAAAAAAAACTTAATAATTTTAAATTTGAAGGCTCGATTAAAAATTTCAATGTGAAGCTCAATGATCCAACGTGATTCATGTTGCGGACGCTAAAAAAACTATAAAAAATGTTTAAATTCTGGAGATGACGATCACAACGATGACTAATTGCAATTTAATATCATATTGACGATAATATAAAGTTGTTAGAGATGTTTCATTAGAAAGAGAAAAAAAAATCCTCAGTATTTGAGTATTTTTAAGAAAATAAAATTTCATTTAAAATCAAAAATATAATCTAATAAAAAATTATAAGTTTAAATATATTAACAATCAAAATTACTAAACAAAAAACTAAAAGTTATCTTAAACACACGAGACTATTTAGCTGTTTGAATTGATGTATTAATCGTTATTTAAAAAAGATAAAATCTAGATATCATATTGTAATCTTCATTATATTCGACACTATAATTTAAATAAAAATCTAAATTAAAATTAAATACAATTTTTATAAATATAAACATGATATAAATTATCATAGATGAATACTTAAATGCGAAAAAAATCATTTTAAAACATTATATAGGTGAAGAAATAACACGTATATGTGTTTTTATTCAAACTAATTAATGAAAATAAAAAAATTACTAAAGAGGGCCTTCTATATTTAAAAACTTGATCGGTGCGAGCAAAATTACAAATGTTTAGTATCATAGTTTTATAGTAAAATGATAAGAAAATTATCGTTTTCAAGGATCGATAATTTACTTTTAACAAATATTAAAATTATATTAATCTTAATTTTATTTAGAGAAGTCACTAAAGTTGTTGTAATTTAAATTTAAAATAAAATTAATTTAAAAAAAATACGTAAAAGAAAATAAAGATGTTATTCGAATATCAAATTAATGAGAATAAAACTTCTAAAAAATCGATTTCAACTGATCCTTTACTATACTTTACTCATCTTGTTAATTTAATTTAATTCTCTGTGTTTGTTAACAATTTCAAAAAATATCCAAAAATTTATTTCGATAGTTAATTAGAAATATTTTTGTTCATCAATTTATACAAGAGTATACAAATTTAACAAAATAAGAAAGTTTTAAAACCAATGATTTTAATACTATATAAATTTCTATAAGTCTTTTGATCACTATATTTACGTACGTTAAAATATTCTAGATTTATCATATAATTTTATCTTTTTATAATAAATTAATGGTTAGTTAATTAAAAACAATAAATTATAATAAATCTGATAAATATAAAAATAAATAATTTAAATTAACATAAAAAATTAAACATAAATAAAAATTAAATTATATATTTTTCATAAAAATAAGAAAAATTAATTTACTTTAAAAATTAAAATCAACTTAAACGAATTCAAGAAATTGAAAGAAAAATGAATAACAAAGAAATTTGATTCCGCATTAATCTGTTGCACTCCAATCTGATTTTCCGTTCTGCTTATTTCTACGCTACCTTTTCTCCATTCCTTTTAATTTCTTTTTGTCTTCGTCGTTTTCTGTTTCTGTTTAGTTCTACTATCTAGCGGCGCCTTTATGTTTTCTTCCTTCTTGCCCTAATCTTATATATATATATATTTATTTTAATAAATTTTTATTTAAATTTAAAAATATTTAGATGATATATTTATAAAAAAATTTATCTTAATTTTCTTTAAATCTATAATAAAATTTAAATAATAATAATAAAGTCTAAAATCAATAAAAATAGACTAAAATTAAAGTTAAGAAATGATAAATTATATAAGTTATTATTAATTAATGAAAATAAAAAATTAATAAAGAGATACTTCTATATAATAAAATCTTTTAACAGAAAGGATATTAATTTCTTGAAATCATAAAAAAGAAGAAATAATAAAAATGTATAGAGTTTAAAAATATTTAAGTGTTAGATGAATGACAAATAATACTTAAAATTTAATAATTAAAATTATTGATTTTGTGAAAATTGGTAACAATATTTAATTTTCTAGTATCTTTAGTCCATTTATCTTGAGCATTATAGTATGAAGAAATGTGTTATAATAGCCTTTTTAAATTATGCTGTTAATCTTTAGATTATAAATTTTATAATTTAATTTTTTTTAATAAAATATATTATTATAATATTTTTTTATTAAAATATTTTTTTATTAAAATATTTTTTTAAGGAGTAAATTAAAATAAAACTATATTATTTTAATATTTTTTATATTAAAATAATATTTTAATTAAAAAAACATTAAAGTAATATATTTTATCTTTAGTTAATTTTTTTAAAATTAAAAAAATTAAATAACATTATTTATAATATAATAAATTAAATAAACAGAAATAACTCATACTAATACCTCTACACCCTACTCCTGCTCCCCATAGTATATTGGTGAACAATACTTCTACATATAAGTTTTTACTACTTAGTAAGTAAAACTTGATCAGCTCAATTGCAAGCCGGAGACCTGCAATAAACCTTTAATGGATTTATACCATATTATAATAAGAAATATAAAAGAGTGAAGCAAGATAATTATGACATATATATATATATATTTAAATTTTAAATAAAGGAAAGAAAAAAAAAGGGAGCCCACAGAGTTTGTATATATAAAGCAACAACACAAGCCCACCCAAGTCTCAAATCTTAATGCATTGAAGTAACTTGGCATTCAAAACCTGCACCACTTTGGAAAGGAAATTAATTTCCTCAAACCTCAAACATGAGGTTAGATCATGGACAAGAATATTCCCATTCTCTCACAACATACGAGACAGCTGAGACTTTTTCGGGTATGAACTCATTTGCAGCTTCTTCTTCCACCAGAAAGAAGAAGAACAAAAACAAACGAAGGTTCAGTGATGAACAAATTCGATCATTAGAATCAATTTTCCAGTCTGAGTCAAGACTTGAGCCAAGTAAGAAGCTTCAATTGGCATGTGAGTTGGGTTTGGAACCCAGACAAGTTGCAATTTGGTTTCAGAATAAGAGAGCTAGATGGAAGTCCAAGCAGCTCGAAAGAGACTATAGTATACTTCAAGCCAATTTCAACAATCTTGTTTCAAAGTTTGAGGCTTTGAAAAAGGAAAAACAAGCTTTGATTATACAGGTACTAGTTCAAATTAAACCCTTTTAATAGTTTTCGTCAATTTCTACTGAATTGAAACAAAACCCAGATCAAATTGAGACATAAAAAAAGAATTAACTTTGGTTTTTAACAGATGCAGAAGATGAATGAAGTGATGCAGAGTCCAAGAGAGGAAAGCCAGTGTTGTGAACAAGCTTTATCAGGGAACAACATTGATCGAGAATCAGATTATGAACGACAAACCCATAACTCAGAATCAGAAGGGAAGCTAAATTGGTCATTGGAAAAATCAAAACATGGGCTGGGAGTTCTTTCAGATGATGATAGTAGCATAAAAGCAGAGTATTTTGGAATAGAAGATGAAGAACCCAATCTAATAAACATGGTGGAACCAGGTGATGGTTCTATGACATCTCCTGAAGATTGGGGAAGCTTGAATTCAGATGGTCTATTTGATGAATCTAGCACTAGTTACCAATGGTGGGACTTTTGGTCTTAAACACTGAATTACACCTCCAATCTGCTTGTGTTGATGAACTGGATTGGACACACAAAGACAAAGTGGTAGGGAAGTTTGTGGGGTTGGGGCCTTGGAGGAAGGAGAGAAACCTTCCAGTTTTCAATGTATAAAAAATGGTTTTAGTATATAAAATAAGGAAACTCCACCAACCCTGTTCATCTAGAAGATTATTTCAATTTCTAGAAACTGCAATATTAGAAGCATAAAGCAACCATGTTGTGTTGTAAATTTCCCCAATGTTGTGGTTCTGGTGGGTACGTAAAAAAAAATGTTTGTCTGTGTATATTCAATAGGGTATTTTGTTGACGCAGAGGAAATGTTTGCCTTTGTATATACGGGTTTTGAAGGAGATTGATAGCATTGTTTCTGACCTGATCAAAATTAGGCTCGGAGCTTTTCTACATTTAGGCCTAAGATTTACCGACTTTAATTTGCCCCAAATATTTACTTCACGAGTACAACGGGCTTTTATTAATTTTATGGCATTCATAAGATAACAAGTAGAATTTGACACTCTTTCTGATATACTCATGAGATTAAACTCCAAGCCTAAATATTGCATAAATATATATTCTTGTTATTAATAATGTTAGGATATATTCATGAGTCTCGTACTATACTGTGAGAAGTTTCGTAGATCTCATCTCCAATTCAAGAGACGTTAACGAGTTATTTTCACAAGTCTCGAATCAGAAACCTACTCCTTAAGTACCTCACATTTTTAGAGGTTAGTATCAACTAAGACGCATCTCATTTGATATCAACCTCTATGAATTTAAGGTACTTACGGATTAAGTTACATGTTCGAAATTGAAAAAGAGTAAAAAAATTGCATCATAGTTCAGTTGGAGGTGAAATCCACAGACACTCTTACTGTATAAAAACTACGGACCCATGCAGATAACCTTTATAAAAAAACATCATTTTAATGTTAGGATATACCCGTGCGTTTAACATACTTCAGATTGGAGACGGAGTCTATGAACTATCACATGATAGAGTACGAAACCCACGAATATATCCTAACAAGTATCAACAAACAAAAATACAATTCAATTTTAATGTAACTTAGAATTTTATTTTTGACTCGTTTTAAATAAATATATGTTTTTTGTGTTATAAAAACATACATGTATCTATATATATATTATTTTTGAACATACATCTATTTTTTACATTATATATAAAAAGAAAACATGTGTGTACATCTTTATGATTAAAAATAAAACATCATTTGTAAAAGAGTCATAATATATAATTAAACCAGAAAAAAACATATTTTTTTCTTTTGAGTGATTTCTTTTCTAAGAAGAAAAAAAAACCATTATATCATAGCAAATTTAAAATTTATCTTAATAAGATGACATTTCAACAGTCTAAAAAAAATTGTTTTGCTCTGTAAATATGCCAATAGCAATAGCACCACATTTTTTTTAATGAAAATTTCTGTTGGCAACGAACTGGACTGTATTGAAGCATTGAATATATGAAGGTTAATTTCTTTAGATCTTTTCCATACTAAAAACTTCCGGTACTTTTTTTGCTATGAAAAAACTTCCAGTACTTATAAATACTCGTCCTGGGATTCTTTTAAAGGGAGAATTGATACGTGGGCATAATAATATGATGAAAAGAAACACATTTTTCATAATCAATTTTGAACTGCACATGTTGGATTTAAAAATAGTTTATTATAATTGTTTTAATTTATTAAGAATAAAAAGATTTAAAAACTAGTAAAATGAATTGAGTTTATATTACTTTGTTCACCGGTCATTATAAATTAAGTTAAAAGTATTTATATTAATATGTTTGATATATTATTGTGAGAAAGAAAGAATGTAATATAATTATTTTATTTTCTCAAAATATCATTCATCTCAACAAAAATATTGGAAAAAATATTGGAAAAAATACCAATACCTATAGAATTAAAAATTACAAAAAATAAAATAAAATAGAGAGTAGCTATTCCATTCCTCGGTGTAACATTATCAACCAAACATGCTTGGCCTTACAAAATATTTAAACTATAATATAATAAATAACAAACTTTGAATTAATTTTGAGCCTAAAAGCTAACTTAAACTATAAGAAGAAAAAACTGTTTTTTTTTTTAAATAAAGATAATATTTTGATTAATTAATAATCATAGCCTGAGAGATTACATTTAGAGAATAAAAAATCAATCAAAATAGTCTTTGAAGTGAAATTGTGCCAAACTGTAAAAGAGTGTGCTATAGAATGAGCATTATTAATCAAAAAAAGATACTGCTTAACATCAACAACAATAAAAAAATTATTATAAAAGGGCACATTAAGTGTTACATAAATTATTTAAGTGAGAAGGAAAATCAGTTTACATGCCATATGTTTAATTGTATTAATTCAACACATCAAGTACGACATAAGTTTTGATAGAAAATATATATTCTTTAAATAATGAATTAAAAAAACTAATTGAATCAATTTATTCCTGAATCTTGGGTGTATTTTTAATATTACTAATGCATTTTTAATGGAGGAGCACGATTCTCATAAGGTAAATGTCGGTGAAAACATGAAATTGTAACCTTAAAATAATAATGGTAACTTAAGGTAAGAGAAATATGTTAGCTTCAATGAAAAGATTACGATTTTTGATGGGGAGAATAAGACTCTTTCATCAGTGAAAGTATTAAATGCAAATTACATCCGATAATATTTTATTTATTTAATAAAAAAATATATTTTTAATGCATTTTTTTTAATAAAAATATGATATTAAATGATTACTCCTAATGTAGAACAAATTTGAGTAATGTTGTCTTCATTTTAAGGAAAAAGTAGTGGATCGATACACTCTACTTGTGAATTGGATGCAATGAGTATTTCATGAAATGATACAAATTAAGGTGAAAATTGATAAGATTAATAGCTTAAAATCATGTAATTTTTTTTTTTAAAGAATGGAAAAGCCAATAGCCAAAATGTTTGATAGTGGAGTATAAATAGCCATATTGATTATTATATGATTTTTGATATTTTACGCTTGAGCGACCAAATGTTTATTATGAATATTGTGTGACATTTGCGTTTCATAGATTAATTACCCAATCCCTTATAAATATCTGATTTTAGTTGACTATAGGTGTAGTAAACATACAAATTAGCTTAAGGGTTTGATGTATGGTCAAAGCTAAGTGATAGATACTATAGCAAGTTGTTAATGAGCAAACTTGATACTTTTGTGAGGTACACCATGATATATCCCTTTAATTGTGGTAACAAATCAAAGAATTTTCTTTATGATTTGATATTCTTATTTTTGTTTTTTTTTCGTGAAAAATACCTTAGGTGTATTGAAGCATTGTGTTTGAGAGTTGATTTTTTTTTTCAAAGTATTGATCTTGAGTTGGAATATTGACTTAAGAATATTGTACTTTAAAAATTATATTAGTATTATTAAAAAAATTAATATAAGTTATAATTATAATTTCGTGGTTTTGGATGTGGATTAGGTATATTAATAAATCACGTTAATCTTTTGTTTTCTTGATAATTGTTTTCTCTTCATATTTGTTATTCGTTTTTATTGCTTTTGATGTCCTAATACATACGGGTATTTCTTTGAAAACATTTCAGTAATATAACACGCGTTTCTTGTGTAAGTTTAAAAAAAAATTGTAATTTTTTTTTGTTTAAAATATAATTAACTATGATATAATATAATTAATTACTAACTAATATTTATAAGGCTTTACTTCAAAAAAATCAAAATCAAAATTAGAGTGATGAATATGAAAATAAGATAAAACAATAACATATATAATAATTAATATGATAGTAAGATGTATATAAACATTGTTAATAATATTTATAACTTTAAAAATCATATTATAATTAAATAAAATTTTATTTATCATTTAAAATAATTAAATATTTTATATTTATTAAAACAATTATATACTTGAATTTAATATTATACAATATATTTAACTAAATCTTAAAGTAGATAATTAGTTTGGTATTATGTTGTTTGTCATTAGGATATGTAATAATAATTAACTTAACACATTTAACATACATAATATTTAGAATTATGATTAGAAATCGTAAAAAACTAAAATCTTCATAATATTAGACCTATTATAAAATTATGAGAATGTAACTTTTATCTTTTATAATTATATTTTGTGGATTATAATTTTTTTAATTATATTAATTCAACACATATTTATAAGTAAAAGTTTATAAAATATGGACCTAATTAACCTAGAGGGGAGTGAATATGTTATTTTTAATTTTTACTAATTTATAATTTAATAACCTAAACAAAGCAGCCAGATATTTAATCGTGTGTAAAAATAAGTATGGAAATAAAATAATAACACACGATTTTTTTAGGTGAAAACAACCTAGGCCACAACCATGACCTAAGAAGAAAACTACCGGTCCACCGGACCACCTAACTTTCCACTATCAAATGTTCAAGTACAAACTCAGTCTTATGCTATCCTCCCTAAGATACTGCCATAATATACTTTACTTATGAGCTCTTGCTCTGTTTTCACAGTTTCTAATATTAGCATGAACGGTTTTCAGACCAATGTTCCAATAAGCTTCCTGCCAATCAGATACGTTCTTAAAGTAACTGGAAAATAGTTAGCACAAAAAATACAAGTGCCCGTGTGTATTCTAGAACAGATTTAATAATGAATAATTCTAACTAGATGATTCAAAACATATGTCATTTAAATTAAATCAACTAGCAACTCCTAGACCAAAAAGATCAAATATAAGTTCAATAAAAATAGCTTCTTTAAAGATTAATAATCAAATCAAATAATTATGATATGACAAAAATAATTATTTGATCTAACAATTTAGGAACAAAAATAAAGAAGAAACCATAAGAACATAATATCAAAATATCATAAAATAATTAGACTTATTAATGAATCAAATATAACCACCAATATTTGATAGATTAACTAAATAAAAAAGCATAAAGAATTATAATATTATATTTGTAAAACAAGAAAGAGAAATTAAGAATATTAGAATAATGTTTTTGTGTGGTTAATTGAAACAATGAGCAATGAGTTTTATTTATAGGAAAAATTAAAATCTTTAATCCTATATAATTGATAAATATCTTTTCTATTACAAATAAGATTAATATTACTCATTAATTAAGATAACTCTTATATAAAATAGATTTATTTTAAAATAGATTTTATGCTATCTTTTATGATAAGGATTTTAAATATAATTTAAATTATATATTATCTAATATCTTTTAGCATATCTTATTTCATATTTTAGCACTAAAAATAATTTTAAATTTATAAGCATGTGCTATTAAATGCATAAATATAATTCTATGTGTAGTAGTTATCAAAGATATACCTGAAGTACAATTATCTGAAACTCGAATATTTGTTTGACTTTTCTTGATAGACTTGATAGTATGCCTAAAAACAAATTTACAGATAAATATTTTGTCCACGAAAATAGCCAACACTCATAGTCCTTACAATAAGATTTTTATATATTTTTTAATTTTTTAATAATTGATAATTGTTAGAAAGATAATGAAACTTTTCATTTTTAATTTTTAATTTTTTATTAAAAGATAATTTATAAATTTTAAATTTACCTATAAGTTAAATGATAATTATAAATTTCATTATCTCTTTACCACAATCAATTATTTTCATTTAGGTTTCTTTATTAATTTCTCCACTAAAATATAATTAATACATGAAATCAATTATATTTTAAACTAAATGTAATTTAAAATTTAATACATATTTAAGAGAATTTTTTATTTTAATTCCTTAATAATAGATAATTATTATAATATTAATTAATATTTTTATTTTTTATTTTTAAATTTTCACTAAGAATGTATAAATTTGATATTTATTCACATAAAATCAAATATTTTAAGTCTCTTGATTTTCTCTATTAATTCTCTCACTTATAGATAACTAATACATAGATTCAATTATTTTTTATACTAAATATAATTTAAAAAAAATTAAAATATAACAAAAGATTTTAATTTTTTTCTTTTAATTTCATAATAATAAACAAATATGAAGTGTTTATGACTCTTTTAATTTTTTAATTAATAATTTACAAATTTTAAATAAATTAATACATAATCAACTATTTTAATGATATTTTAGTTTTTTTTAATCTACTTATTAAAATATAATTATTACGTAAAATTAATTATTATTTTATATTAAATATAATTTTTTAAATTTTTTAAAATTTAACATATATTTAACAAACTTTTGATTTTATTTTTTAATTTTATACAAATTGAAAATTATCTTAATGTTCATGAGTTTTTTTATTTTTCTTTTAAATTTTTCACTAAGAAAAAACTCATAAATTTTATATTTAAATATAGTCAATTATTTTATGAGTATTTTTTATTTTTATTTTTATTTTTTCACTTAAAAATAATTAATAAATATAATCAGATATTTTTTTATAATAAATATAATTTATAAAATAAATAAATTAAAAAATTATAGTTGAATTATATTATATTGATATCAATTTTTGTCAACACTAAAAAAAATATTTTTTGTGGATTTTACAAGATGAACAAACTATTAACACAAATAGAATATTTAAATGTGATTATTTGTTATTAGATATATGATGCTTGATATTAGATTATGTTACACATATGTGACTATTAGAGAAAGAATAAATTAGTAACTTATCTTTTTTAGATTAAGATTGAGTTATTTTAGTTTTATAAATAATTATCTGTTAGAAAATTATCTATAATTATTTACTAGATTATCATTTAAGATAGATAAATAATAATATTTAGATATTTATCATTTTAAGATAAAGTATAATTATTGAACTCTTATCTTATTAGTATAATTATTATAGTGTGTAATGTTTAAAGTTACATGCAGTAAATTATATATAAAAATTAAAATACATATCATTAGTTATTGTTTTACATCTAACTAAAATGGTTATTTTTATAAAAAATAGAAATACGTTCCTTTATATTATTATTATTATTATTATTATAAGATAATCAAGCTATTATATTACAATCCAAACTCCCCAGTGTTCTAAAATTCGGCCTGGAATAAAAAGCATAGAATTTGGGTCTCATTGGGCCTATCTAAATGGCTTCTCTTTTTTTTCTTTCTCAATTTGGTCATAGACTACGGGGCCCAAAGAACTATCCACCCAAAGTCAGATGCAAATTTTATGTTATGTATTTGCTTGGTCCAGTTTGAAGACATGGAATAATTAACGACACACATGAAAACTCTAATTGGAATGCTGATATCATTTATGCATCAACCTTGCACCACTTGACGAGTTCCGCTGGCATAACTGCCTCCAACACTCCTCGGCAGCTACAACTAAAATTAAAGTCTTATTATCAAAATTCATGAGCAAGAGTTAGACCGAGAGTTTTGAGATTTGGGTGTGTGATTTGTGAATATCAAGGTGCTAGCTAGCACAGCCAAAGGTTGCAAATTCACACAGCTCGGAGAGGCTCGAAACACTTCAATTTTGATTGCATTGTGTTGTGTTGCGTTGCATTGTTGTTGTACCCAAATTTTATTTTCTTTACCCCATAATTAAAGACTATTTTAATTTATTAATTCCCACATAAAAAAGCATCGGGGTATATATCAATTGTCTCGCTCATTAAACACCTTTTGCATTTTTATTTTTTTGTTCCTCTTTGACAAATAAGAAAAGCCTTGTTCATCTACAACTTTATTGATTTATGTTCAAGTGTTGACAAGTTGGTGGTGGCTTTTTGTACTACCTTTTTTGTCTCATCATTTTTTTTTGTTAACAATTTAATACTAAAAACCATTAACTTCATGGCTACTAATCATAACTACAATTTTGAGATGTATGTATGATACTAGGGAAGAAAGAAAGAAATATATAAAAATTAATCAAAAAAGTTTATTTATGATAATTTTGTGATAAATAATAAGTGTGATATGAGATAATATTATTAATAATTATAATTTAATTTATATAATTGTATCTAACAAAAACTAATACATTGATATAATTGTGAAATAACTGATAACGTTAGTTATGATATAATTTTGTTGAAGAGAGAGTAATTCATGACTAGTTAAGCGGATTTATTGTCTATTCTGACTGATTTGTTTGTTTTCTCAAAATTGACTTCTCAATCAACCTTAGTTTTTATATAGCTAATTATTTCTAGTGTTTGTGTGTATGTATTTTCAGCTAAATAGACCCAAAATTGAAATCAAAATTATTATTAAATATATAGACATGGAGGGACGTGAATTGAAAAATAATTTCATATGATTACCGGGGAAAAGAAGGAAGATCACAGCATTAATATCCATGGCGTCGATGTACGTAATATATGTTTAGCATTATCGATATCTCAATTATTATTGAAAGTATGATTTGACGTATAAAATTATATTTAATACAAAATTATCATTTTAATTAAGAATATAATTTATATATAATATATAGCATTTCCTTTAATCTATTAAGACAGTTTAAATAAGGGAGTAAAAAAAACATATTATATAAATAATTCATTTATAATATTTTAATTATATGATATAACTTCCAATTATATATGGAATTTTATTTTTTACTTACGTAAAAAAATATTTATTTTTCTCATAACGTAAATAAACACATGTTTTTTAATTTACAAAAAAATAAACATATGTTTTTTACTGAATAGTTTAAAAGTGAAACTAGTTGAATAATTGTATCATTTATACAATAAAAATTTTAAATTTTTAAATTTCCATCAAGATTGGATTGCCTAATTTTTATAAATTTAGTATTATTTTCACTAGGAAGGTGCTCAAGAAGTTATATAGCAGAACTTGTTATTAATATAATATCATAGAAAAAAAAATATTTATGCACAAACATTACTGTTAATTTCTTGATCTAGCTCATCTTATCATGAACTTATTATATATTTATGCTTGCATCAATTCTAAAATTCCGATTTTGACCCAATAAAAAAAAATTCTGAAATTCTCAATACTGTACCTGCACAAACATAACTGTTTCTTGAGCCTTTATTCTCTGGTCATAAATGGATGGGATTTGTATTTTGTATAGACAATAAAAACTAAATAAAAAAAGTAGTATATATACTTTAATGCAAGTAACTTAATAAAGAAATAGCGCCAGGAGTATTATAACCCCTGATGATCAGTATATTGAAAACAAGATATGATTCCAGAGCAGCCAAACACTAACATTCTTAATCATCATTTACTATGCTTTTAATCCTTAACATGGATAAAAAATAATTAATCACATTAATCAATCAATTAGTTGTGGATTTATACTAACGTATAGATCAATTAATGTTAATTAAATCACCCAACAAGGATGCATGATTCCTTAATTTGCAGTTGTTAACCATTTTTTTTTTTTTTTTTTTGAGTTTGCAGATGTTTGGTAGATTTCTGGACTCTGCTATACCCTGTACTTTACTTGTTAGGCACCAATCACAGATATCTGAACATAAAATATGGGAAGTGAACATTACACATGAAAGTAAAGGAATTTGAAAATGGGTATTGAATATGAGAATACAAGTTGTGATAAATTTTTCAAATGGAAATATTTAAAAATAAAAATTTTATTTTGCATCTCGAATCAAATCTGCACAAAGCAAAAGAGAATATATATTTATGAACACAAAGATTATGCTTTAATTGTTTATCCTTGTTGGAGTGCTCTTTGTTATTATGCCCTAGCATTTCCTAAAGTGCTCAAGGACACAAAGCTGCTTCTCCTTTAAAGCTGTGCACGTTAACACACCCAAGTCCTCTACGTGATATATATCTTCTTTTTATACTATTGTGTTATAATTTGTACATGGGAATTTGTACTCATGTCACTTTTGCTAGACAAAATATTTAGTGAATTTGCTTTCAAACACATATATTTAAATCATAATCTTTTAAATATATATACATCTTAATCATACCATATTTACTTAAAAATAATATTTTTTTTTTCAAAATTATGCTATTAAAATTTAACTATTTTTAAAAGACTTTGATTTAAATGTAAAAATTAAAATGATTAAAATATCTAAAAAGATATAAGTAAATTAATTTATACTTTTGAATTACAAGAATAAGATAAATAGTACATAACATATCCTACTATTGAATGCAAGGATATTGTGTATAGTAGTTAATTTTTCTTCAATTTGAATGTACTCGTAAATTTACTTTAATGCCCCTAAACATAATTTTTACTTGAATTTTAAAGTTGTAATTTTGAATGACTTAAAAAAAAGTTGTAATTTTGAGCCTCATTGAAAGCATTATTTGTAATTTATCCCACTAGTAATAATCAGTTTAGAAGCTCCCTCCCATGACTTAAAAAGAAAAATAGTTTTTATTAATTTTCTTGTCTCCTTAGCGTTTCATTTTTCTATCTTTAAATTTGATTAAATTCGATCAGTTAAAATAATTTTAAGTAAAATTTATGTTCAAATATTTATACTACTGACTTGGTCCTATTCGAATGTAAATAAAATTTAAATTTCATAATATATATATATATATATTTATGTATTACTATTTTATAATTTATTGTAATATTTAAACTTATACACGCTTTAGTCAATTCACAGTTACAAAAAGTTAAAAGATAAAATCTATCCAAATATTTTTTGATTAAGCTTTAGTGTTTGTATTTAATTTAAAAAATTCAATCAAATCCTACGCAAAAATATATATGGTCCTGTATACCCCTACAATTTCAGGCCAAACAGAAAGTTTTGAGTTTGGATTAGCTTGACCCGCGGAAATTTACGTCCCAATCAATCACCAATAATATTCAATTAAACTTGTCTATTTAATTGATAAAGGAAATGACTAAACAATCCTAGGAAGGGGAAACATATTTTTTTTGATAAATTTTTTAAATAATAATAAAACAGACTTTTAATAAACACTAGTGTGGGAAGCTTAATACGTGACTTTCTTAACGAAATCAATCATTTTTATTTAATTATGATCATAATTATTATCATGATATTTTTATTAAATATAATTATACTTATTGATAATACAACAATATATTAATTATTATTTATCAAAAAATTATTTTTATTTTTTACAAACAAAAGTCTCATTGACTATGCATGTCATGAAGCAACAAAAGCACTTTTTTTTTTTTGCAAGTACTTGTGGAGGCTTTTAATTCTTTTGTGAAGGGTACGTACTACGAATAATATCCCTTTTTTAGCAAATTTGATAAATGATAGATATTGATAGTAATATAATTTTTTAAGTGACATTTGGGAACAAGCAAATCTAAAAGTGGACCCAATATTTGTTCTCTTTTTGCTTCCGTTAAACTTTTTCAGTCAAAAAAATTGATATTAATTATCAATTTGAGAATACCCAAGAAATAATAATAATAATAAAAAAAAGAGGTGAAGAAATATGAAGAGGAGATAGAGTTGATCATTAAAGCACCATAAACATAATTTTTTTTTTAAATAACATTACATAACTCGTATACATTAACTATCAACTCTTAATCTTTGATTTGAACGTCTCACAAAAACATTTTAATATCACATTTTCCGAATACTTTCATTTCCACAAGATTTAATGATATTTTATTACAATAATACCAGTAATATATTCTTAAGCATTCAAAGATTCAAAATTTTAGAGGAAAATAAAATAAAAGTCAAGAATCTTTAGACTCCCCCACTCCCACCAAAGCTAGTCATCGTGGAGCTAATATTCACTTAAAAACTGTGGTATCGAATCCAATCATCAATCTCCTCTCGTGGATTGCTTAAAGCCCAAGTGGGTTACATCCTAATCAGTCCACTAATTTTTTTTTTAATTTTAATTCTTACACTAACTTTGTAAGATATAAGCTAATCAAATCTTCAATGTTAATTACAATGTTTTCGCACTTCAAATTGTTGCAAGCATGAATTAAAATATTTATAAAATACTCTATATATACACGATATATATACGTTGAAATTAAGATGCCAATATAATAAATTTTCATAGATTATTTAAATATTTTTAAATTATTATAAATTATAAATTTTTTATGTATATGTGATATTATTTTTAAAATTAAATTTAAATATCAATATTTTAATGAAAAAAAAAATACCATATTTTATCATTTATTCTCTTATAGTATTAATAGGCATCATCAAGTGGAAAGTTTGTTGCCCATTATTTGGACACTTTGCATAAGTTGATTTGCTTCTTCTTTTTTGTTTTCACATTTACAACAAATCTATTACATTTTTTATTATTATAAATCTATTAATTTCGTGAAAAATATACCACCAAATTTTTTATAAATATTATAAATTTATCACTATTATTATATATTTTGATAATAGATTTTTATCACTAATAAATAATTTTAAAATAAATTTATTACAAAAATAATAGATTTGTATCCCTATTAAAAATTTAATAATAAATTTATCATTATTTAAAATAAAGTCATAAATTATTTATACAAATCTATCATCTATATATTTATTCAAATACTCTAAGATGATATTACATTGATTAGTTTACCATATACTATATACACCATAAATAACTTTAGTACTGTTGAAAAAACCACCGCCTATTGTTCCTCTCTAACATTATGCCTCATCCAACTTGACGCATGTAGTAACGCATGCATCTAAAGCATGATCTCATTCATAATCGGTCTAAAAGTAAACTTACTAATACATTATGAAAAATAAATTTCGACTGATGGGTTTGGCATCCGTATTAGAAGTCCTGATATTTATTATTACTCATATTTTTTAATTGTTAATATCTCTTTTTAAAAATTATAACCATTTTAATCCAATTATTATATTAAAATAAAAATATAAATATTTAAGTAGAAATATTGAAAGAGTATTAGTAGTAATAAACGTGAACACAAGGTGCTAATTTTTAAATAAAAATACTAAAATTCAAGAATATAAATACTAGTATACCACAAATGTACCTAATCCTTAACTAACTGATTTAGTCATAGTCAAACAAATAGGTAACACATAATAAAAATGTTTTGTTGTTAAGAACATGAGATAATCAAGAATAAAAATATTGATGATATTAATAAATTGTAGTAATAATATCGTTCTTTTGTATATCTTGATATCGAAACATGATATTCATATATTTTGATAAAATTATTGCAAAATTTGTCAACAAATTTCATTATAATTAAATTATTATTTAAATATTATTTTTTGTTAAAATGTCTTTAAAATATTGACAAAATATCAAATCTTAATTTATTTGATGGTAATGAGTTTGATATTTAGTAATTATTTTTAACTTTTGTAAGTTTAATATTTAATAATTATTGTAGTTGTTGTATGTATATTTTATTTTCTTCTGTCTTATATTAATGTTATTAATGTGTTTATTGCATTGAAACATAAAACTCTTTATGATCAATATTTATAAAAATAAATAATTAATAAAATTTATTTTTATAGATTTTATATTTACCAATTTATAAGAATTATAATTAATAATTTACTTAATTATTTCAAAACTTTTAACTGTTTATTCTAAAATATTTTACGAATATATATTATAAATATTTAAAAATAAAAAATAAAAAATTAATTTAAATATAAATAATCAATTATTTTCATATTTTATAAAAAAAAATATTTTTAATAAAATTTTTATAATTTTTTTAAAGTTTTCATCAAAATCAACGATATCTTAAATATTTATATAATAATTATACCTTCGACCTTAGAAACAACACCACCACCTGACATTTTTGAATTTTAACTTTCTATCTTCATTAATGTGTTTTTGATAATTATGTGTGGTATAACCATATATTCACAATTTAAAAATAACCGGTATAAGTAGTCAACACGTAAATAAGCATATAGTAGAACTATTATAGTACTACAACTAACTAGTGGAAAATTTAAAACATCCATCGGAATGATTTTTGTTCAGGTACTTTCCGAGTATTTTATTAGATTATCCTATTTTTTAAATAAAAATCTATCAATAATTTAAATTAAATATTTTTATTTAAAATTTTAATATCTACTATAAGATATCAATTTTTTAAAAAAATTTCGTTAAATTTAATTTAATGTGTATTAGTTAAAAATAATATTAAAATAAAATTATAAATACTTCAAAATACCAACTTCAAAATTTTCTATTACGTTGATATTAAAAAAAAAGTTTAAACAACTCACAAGTCCAAAGTAAATAATCCACTTGCAATTTTAAAACTTATATAGACTAACGGGTGTTGGATCATCCGTTCAAAGCAGTTAACTATAAGAACATTTTTGGATAGGGAAAACAATAGTGGTATTCCATAAATTTTATTTTTTAACAACTTTTAGTCTATATATTTAAAAAAAAATTAGGAAGGGAATTAAAGGTTATGCTCAAACTCTAAACCAATCATTAACTTATAAAGGGTGATGAGCATAATGGTTCCGGTAACTAATATAAATAACTTATAAATTATGTAGTTTTTAGTGAATTTTATTTTTATAAAATTAATATTAAAATTTTATTTCAATAATTGGTTATAAAATTGAGATAAATTTTATGTATGATTAAATTTATAATATCATTTCTAACCTTTTAACTTCTATTTGTAATCCTATATAATTTGATAATAAATCTTAATAATTTTTATAAAGTTATTGATATAGAAATATATTTACAAATTTGAATACATGATCAACAAATGATAAAATTTATCATAATTTTTTAATAAATAATTAAATACAACTTTAGTTAATTTTATAAAGGTAATATGATATATGCAGTTAGTGGTAAATTTAAGAATTTATATCTCATCAGGGCACATATATGTAGAAAAAATAGTATTATAATTTTTAATTAAAAAATATTATAAATATATTATTTTAATAAAAATATGTATATACTTAACGGTAAAAATTTAAAATTTATTTAAATTATAATTTATCGTAATTTTATAAATATTATACTTAACAATATATTCAATAACAGTTAAAAGTATAGTATTACTCCATAAATACATCCCCTGTGTCCAATTGTAGAAGCTATAAAATTGCTAACCCATTTTACCTTTGAAGCATTTTAACGGATTTTAGTGTCGGTGATGAATATGGTTTCTTTTTTTAGAGGAGGATATTAAAGTCATTTCATAATAACGAGAAATCCCAAGGCTGATGCATAAATTTTATCGATATCGAAACCCAATGTGGTATTTATATAATATCATAATATATAAAAAGAGTTGATTAAAGTTCTGTGCCTAAGGCATATATATAACCTAATATCATAATAATCTCCGCCATTATACCAGTACTTTTTTATGGCTGCATTTGTCTCTTTTTCAAGTTAGGACTAACATTAATAAAAATTTCTTTCTGATTTTAATTTTTCTTAATTAAAATAAATTTGGTATTCATAGTTACTTACGTAGAAGTGTTACCTTCTAAAAATAAATAAATATATATATGTAGACTATATATATATAACATTCTTTTGTTTCCTTCCTCTGAATTTTTTTAGCTACAGTCCATGTCTCTCTCCATCCAACAGTTTTCGGAAACACATAATAATATATAATAGCATCTTTCGTTGAATTATTCTTAAATATGCTTTTTATTAATTTATAATGTAAAATAATACATGTTCTTTTTTTTTCCTCCTTTGGCCTGTCGTTTTTAAAGATTTAGTGTAGTGGAAAATTAATAATAATTTTACAAATTGATGTGAAGTTTCCGAGAAACCTGTGTTCTACTTCAAAAGTCAAGCAAAACATATATGTGTATGTATATGATGAGCAGAATTCATCTTAAATGATATTGAAAGCTTTTTTGATAAATATATAAAAAGTGTTATTATCTATCTTCTTCTAACAAATTAAGTGTTTATGGAAGAATCATAATAACTTTTAATACTTTATTTTACAAAAATAATGGGAAATTGATTTTAATTTTACAAAACAAGTAAGTAGTACTCTTACTATTCCACCGTACTAAAAGAATCAATTTAATTTTCTTTTATTAAAAGAACCAATAAATATTAGTGAATAATTACATCGGAGGAACAACAATGTTGACTCTTAAGAAGCTTACTTAAGCGTATTGAATTCGTTGGGTTAAAATTTAAAATAATATTGATTCTTATTTGAATAAATTGTAGGTTAAAATTTAGTCAATCTTTTAACTCACAAACTGATTTTTGGGTTTAGAGTTAGATCTAAGTTTCTAAATTAGTATCAGAGTTAAGTTCTTGGTTTCTTCTTATTCTCATCGACCTCATGTTGTAAATTCGGACTCTAATCGATGTGAAAAGGGGATGATAAGTTCTACATTGACTAAGAGTAAAGCAGTAATATTGCTTAAAAATCTGGACAACCCTGTAACTCACAAGCTGAATTTTGGGTTGTTAAATATATCAATGTAATTCTAGGTATATATATATATATATTCATATTTCTATACCAAATATTTTATTTTACCGGTCCAACTCCTTGACAATTGACATGAATGTTTAGAAGAAAAAAAATACACAAATAATCGCCCATAAATACTAAACAACAGAAATAATATATTTTGTTAAAGTTTTAAGGTGTTAATTAGATATTATTTATAGAAAAAAAAGAGTGCAATTGACACAATAAGAAGGGGTTTAGGACAAGTCGTTTTTTTCAGTCAACAATACAGACAAACTCATGTTTTAAATTTGTTGGAATTGAAATATATATGCATAATTTAATACCCATTCGAAGGAGATGTAACTGCTAACTATCTAACCAATTCAAAGTTTTTTTTTTCTTTTCCAAGTATAACTTTACAAAAGAGATAAAACCCTTGTTTATGATTAAAGGTGAATTGCATTCTTTTTTGTATCAGAGATGTCACTCTATTTATCACTTTTTTTTCTTCCAAAAAAAAGTATATATATTATCACTTTTTGACCAATAATTTGTTTTTTTGTAAAAACATTAGAGAATATAAAGGATGCAAAGTGAAGGATAAAAATTTCAACCATTCTAGCCCAAAAATTACATTATAACACCGAAAAAAAAAACCGACTACATCAAAATGTGTTTTGTATTTTTAAATCGAAATTAACCAACCTAAAAAAACTTAACAATTTTTTTTAAAATTTTGGTTCAAATATCCTTATCACCTAAATATTGTTATATAAAAATAAATAAATAAATAAATAAATAAAACTCTTTAAAATATCAAGAAATAATATGGACTCTCCTTTAATATATGTATCAGATGAACCACACAATCACTTCATAAGTATTTACATCTAACATAAAAAAAAATAGATTCCATAATTAAAATATATACATTAAAAATATTAAAATAAACATCTAATTTTCATTTATATCAACATCAAATCATTTGAAATTATTATTGGTAATCTTGTTTGAGGTATAACGATTACCGTTGATGACCTTGTCCGAGGTAGGGGTGTCCATAAACCGAGTCGGATCAGATCAAACCGTAAAATCGAATCGGATCGGACCAAACTGAACAGTTTTACTAATCAAACGGTCCAGTCCGATTTGTACTAATTTTAAACCGTTCGAACCGGACCAGACCGGTTTAATAATATATTAAAAATTTCACATTATTTTTCATTAAATTATAAAAAAATCGGACCAAATCGGGTCGAACCGTTTTATAAATCAAACGGTTCGATCCGGTTTTTATTTCTTAAAACCGTTTCAAACGGTCCGGTCTGATCCAGTCTGAATAATATGAACGGTCCGGTTTGATTAATTTTTTTTTAGAAAAAATTGGACCGGACTGGACCATAAACACCCCTAATTCGAGGTCCAATAATTACTATCAATACCTTTTCTGGAGGTGTGGCGACCACTAAAAGTAAATCTGCATGTTTTGTAAAATTTTACTTAGATTTTCTACGAATTATAGAATAATTATACATTTATATTATATTATTGTAATGTGTATAAAATTATGTATTATTTGTATGTAACTTATAGAATAATCTTAAAACATGAAAATATAACTACAAATTTTTTAATTTAAAACTCATCTATTTCAAAGTTCATTTATATAAAATTTATATAATTATATACACTTTTGTAAGAAATGAATTTATTGATGATTAATAAACGAATGTTTACAACTTATTTATACAAAAGAAAAGCAAAATTGTAATAATTAAACAATGGAGGACTGTTATTGTTTATATGCACAGCGTGGGTGCGATCCCCAATCGATGTGGGACTTTAACACTCCTCCTCACATCGGCAAGGGTCTGTCCCCTTGAGACCGATGGGGATGTTGAGCTTATGGAACCCAAGTGGTGTAATGTATCATTCACCAGTGGCGAAACAACTGCACCGATCGGGTAATCTTGCTTTGATACCATGTTAAATTTGTGATTAACTACATCTCAAAACTCAGGTTATAAGACGAAGGATTGCTCTTATTTATATGCGCAGCGTGAGCACGATTTTCAATCGTGTGAGACTTTAACAACTTTCGTTATATTTTATAGAATAACCCTAATAATAACAAGGTTAAAACCATAAAATCACGCATTGCAAAATGACTTCGTGATTTAAGAAATTGCAAAATCACGTGCAAGATTAACTAACCTTTATATTGGATATTTTGTTCTCAAGTATTTATAGAGGCTCACTTTCACAAATGCAAACAAAAAAAATAATAAAAGAATAAAAATAAAAAAAGGATTTTGTTGAAGAATGAAGAGGAAGAGGAGACGCAAATATCGTCGATAGAAGTAGGGGAAATTGGGCGGTTCTCTTTCGATGCCAACTAATACGACCCAAGTGACAGTGATTGGTTTCTGTCAAATATTGTATTTTTCTGATAATTATCAGTATTTCATTATTATTTCTGTTCTGTTTATTACAAGAGTATACAATATATGTATATAAGGAAAATGAAAATTAAACAATAACCATAAAACCTGCACATCCAGGTTTTATGGCTCTACTAATATTATTGTCTGCTCCATGTTTCACTCCATCGAGCATTTGTGGTTCCGCCATCACAGTTATAGCACACCAACACTTCCTCCTCAAGTTTTGGCGATATATGTCTCTTATGCCCAACTTGTCAAGTTGAGTTGTAGAAGTTCTTTGCGCATACGCATTTTCAAGTATATCGTACCCAATTGATCTTCGATTTAACAAATGGAAGCTTAATAATCTTTTCTTCAAGATTCTCGTTTTGATGAAGTTCCGATCCACTTCAACGTGCTTCAAGTGCGATCATGTTGAACCGGATTGTAGATATGGCAATGGTTGCTTTGTTATCACAAAATAAGTTCATTTCAGAGTTAGAGCAACACCAATCTTAGTTAGAAGTTTGTTCAACCAAAGGAGCTCACATATTCCTCGACCATTCCTCAAAATTCAGCAACACTGGATAAGGCAACTAACCACATTTTGCTTCGCTTCTCCACGTGACAAGATTGCCCCCACGAAAGTAAAGTATCCAATGAGAGATTTCCTATCCTTCATATTCCCCGCCTCAATCAGATATCCAAAGACTTCCAATTGACCATTCTTTGAAAACATAAGTCCTTTCCCTGCGAGGATTTTAAGTAACGAAGTATTCGGCACGACCACATCCATATGGTCTTCACTCTGGGGCAGTACGAACCGACTCACGACACTCACAAAGATAAGCAATATCAGTCGAAGTATGAGATAAATATATGAGTTTACCTACTAACCGTTGATATCTCTCGTTTATCTCACGGGTACTGTCCACATATTCTCCGAGTTTACGATTTTGAACCATCGAATATCGACAGTTTACAATCTAGTAGTCCTACCGCTAGTAGGTCCAGAGTATATTTCTTTGGGAAAGACATATGCCTTGTTTTGATCTTGTTACCTTAATACCTAAGAAGTATTTGAGCCCTCCTAAGTTCTTCATTTCAAACTCATTTGACAGCTTGTTCTTGCTTAGAAATTTCTTCTTTATCATCCCCTATAATGATCATGTCGTATACATATGACTATAAGTGGTCATATCTTCCCTAATCGATGTTTTAGGAAAAGAGTACGATCGTAGTTGCTTGTTGGAACCCATGTTTCTTCATTGCTGAACTCAACCTACCAAACCACGCCGAGGTGATTGTTTTAGTCCATACAATGCCGTTGTAATCTACATACGCTTCTTTCCTCGATGTAACAAGATATCCCAAAGGGATATCCATGTAATCTCTTCTTCAAGGTCACCATGAAGGAAGTCATTCTTCACGTCAAGTTGGTGCAATGCCAATCTAAATTTGCTGCAAGAGATAACAAACTCTCACAGCTTTTAGTTTAGCCACACGTGAGAAGGTTTCTTGATAATCTATCTGCATGTCTGCAGTATATCCTTTGCTACAAGCCTCGCCTTGTAACGATCAACTAACCCATCTCGCTTTATATTTAATGGAGAAAATCCACTTCACATCCCTACCATCTTCCTCCTCGAGGCAACTCGTTTTAACACCCACGTGTTATTCTTCCGCAATGCCTCAAATTCCTCTTTTATAGCTCGAGCCCATTTTGGATCGAGATAAGGCTTCTTCAATGCTACTCGGAATTGGACACGAGGAGAAATGCTTGTACAAATGCCCCGATAGGTTCTCGATAACCTTTGAGAGATACATAATTTGCTATTGGATACGGGTTGTCGTTCTTCTCTTTCTTAGCATCGATTGGAGGTTTACCTCGATCGTGTCCGAAAGGTAAAACATAACCAACAGATGTATCTATAGCATTACCCCAGAAAGGTGTGATAGGATAGCTTACCTCGTGAGTGTTCTCAAGAGAGGATCATCGGGTACTAGAGAATGGAGGGTACATCAACCACTTCATCTTCTAGATTCAATTACTACTTCGCCTTCGCCTTGGAAGTTCAAGCTCTGGTCAGATACGGGCTCCTCCATATTATTGGCACGATCCGAGTATGTTGGACTCGTGTCTAATATTTCAACATCAAGCCAATTTCGTTATTCACCATAACTCTCCTCCCGAAGAGTGTAATTGGATACCTGGAGTGATGGGAAAAAACATTCGATTCGAGGAAAGTGACATCCCATTAGTATAGTTTCTTTTAGTAATCGGATCATAACATCGGTGCCTTTTTTGTACACCATACCCCAAGAATACACATCTGACAAAGCACATGGATCCAACTTAGTTCGTTGATTTTTATGGAGGTGGATAAAAAGCAACACATCCAAAAATTCGGGCGGAAGCATCAAAATAGTAGGCAAAGATGATCGGATAACACTTTTAACATGGGTCCTAAATTGTAAGGTCTTTGTGGGCATTCGATTCAATAGATACACATTGTAGTAACAAAGATCACTCCGCATTTATTGTGCATACGTGTCTCCGATTAGTAAGGCCCGAGCCGTTTCTAAAATATGCCGATTTTTCTCTCCGCAGCCCCATTCTCACGTTGTGGTTCATGACCAGAGGTTTCACGGGAGAATACCATGGTTGTCAAAGTATGTCTCCGAATTGTTGATTAACATACTCCCTCCATTATCGACCTAAGTATCTTAATTTTTTCGAGAAAATTCGTGTCTCGAACCATGGTGTGAAACATGTGAAATGTAGCAAATACTTCATCTTTATGTTTAGGTAAAGCCATGTCATTCGTGTACAATCATCAACAAAAATAACAAACCATGACGATAATTGACGTAATGACGGGGAAGGTCCTCAAACATCGAATGTACTAAAGCAAAAGGAGTCACACTTTTATTCATGCTCATAGGATAAGACGTCCTATGACTTTTTGCTAGGATACAAGTATCACATTTGAAATCAATGTGTGATATTTGAAAATAAATCGAAGTAGGTGCTTTAAATACCCGAATGATGGATGCCCAAATCTACGATGACATAGCCAACTGTCAGTTCCTTGTTACCGCAAGGTTTTGCATGTGATTGGCTCTTCTGACCGAGGGTCATCCACATAATATAGCCCCCTCCCTAGTACCACGCCCAATGATCTCCTTGGTGAGAATATCCCGTAGAAGGCAAAAAGTAGAATACATCGCACACACGCTTAAGATCTGGTAACGACTTACGTACATTAGCCTATTTTGACAGTAGGTACAAGTAAAGTATTAGATAATGATAATGAAGGAGATAAGGTCACTGCCCAGCCCCCGTAATCGGATAAGTGACCCCATTTGCATTGGAACACGACTCGTCTTGGTCGAGTTGTATCGAGAGATCATTTCGTCAAATGTCATGTGATCCGTAGCTCCGCAGTCCGAATCCACTCCTCCTTATCACTACGAGTGAGATGTGAAATACTTTACTTGAAATACCTAGATCCCGGGAAGATCTACCGGTAAGGGATAGCGAGGCATTATTGGTAGCCACACAGCTCGCCCATGGTGTCCCGTTTCTTCCGTGCTTGAAGATCATTCCACCATTCTCGATACCCATGTAGTTTGAAGCGGTTTCCACGGTGTGTTTCGGAGTTTGCATAGCCACATTTCATGTCAAGAGATGGTGGATTTTCCCATAGATTTCTTGCTACCCAAGGAAGTTCCCGTTTTTGGTGGCATTAGATTATGGTGTCCTCGACCCCTTTAAAAGCCATAATCGCTCCTGTGTGTCGTATCTACACCGTGATCATCACTGATGCCGCTCGACTCTTCCCGATGGACGAATCCATAAGCTTGTTCCACCGTAGGGAATGGTATACACTCGATCTTCCTGTACGATGGAGTTGTATTTTTGTATATCAATTGCACACTCCATTGGATTAGGACGACGGAAATCAATTTCACGCCACAACCCTTGAAGGTCATTGTAGTATTTTTCAATGGATCCACCCGCTTTGCTTCGCAGTGACTTCGACGGCCGAAGATCATACACTGAGGTACGTGTCTGTCCCATCATAGTAAGTGGTAGCCCGCAGAATCCCAAACCTGTTTTGCGGTTGGGAATCGTATAAAATTTGCAATTAAGGGCGAGGGTCCATTGAATGGATCAACCATCCTTTGACAATGGCATTTTCGATCGCCATCTCCGAAATGCAGTGGCCTGCTTCAATGTGTCGAGGAAAGTCCCCATTAATATATCCCTAGTTTGTCTTTGCCAGATATACATCTCCACCACTGGGACCATAAGGCATAATTGATCCTCCCAACTTGATACTAATGGGAGCAATGGACGCTCGCCTGATCTGAGGTCATGAGTCGATCCGAGCTCTAGTTAAAACTTCCGTCATTTTCGCCACAAATCTTCCAACATGAAATTGGTAAGTTAAATCTCTGGATTCCGCCATGAAATCTAAAAATTTTTCCTTCCACGTTTTCCTTCTTTTTTTTTCTTACAAAAATGTACCACTATATAAATGACAAAAAGAAAAAACTTATAACCCTAACCCTAATTTGCGTTTCTCTTTTGCAAGGCTTTCTTCCTTCAAGGCGATTTCAGGAGATTGGTCGAACGTAGAGAAAAAAACAATTCCTTCCAAAGTCGCGCAGTTTCCCTGCTCTCGCCCAAAATCTCGCTCTCTCTTTCTCCTCTTTCTCTCGATTCTTTGCAAGGGCGCTCTTCGCAACAACTCTTTCTCCTCTCGCAAACCTGCCTCATTCTTGGTTTTTCCTTCATTCTCTGCTTGAAATGGTAGTTTCAAGAACACAAAGACCACCTATTCGTTATTCTCGTGAACTACATCACTGGTTTCCATGAACTACGCCAACCGGATCTGTGAGTACTCTGCTTCAAACGGGTCCGACCTTCTTTCTCTACGGTTCTTCGTTGAGTTGGTCGCGAATCCCTCGACTCCTCAGTAAGTCAGACACGATATTTTTTTTTAACCCGTAATCTTCTATTGAATTGAACAAATAAACGTGAAATAACTATCTTGCTTTCATTTCGAGCCGCACATGTTCGGTGTTTGAAACGGCCACAAAGAGTTTGAATATAAACCGTAAATCGAACTCAAAACGAAAAACCCAGAAATACAATCGTATCACCCGTAAATCGAATCGTAATCGTAAATCGAAATCGAAACCGTGACATCGGATTTTTAAATCGACCCGACCGACTGAATCAAGAAATCGAAGAAATCGCAAATTTGCAAATCAAAGAATCAAAATGTGGTAGTTTCATCATAAATCGCCAGTGTAGTTCATTAGTTAGCAATATCCTGCTCTGATACCATGTCAAATATTGTATTTTTCTGATAATTATCAGTATTTCATTATTATTTCTGTTCTGTTTATTACAAGAGTATACAATATATGTATATAAGGAAAATGAAAATTAAACAATAACCATAAAACCTGCACATTCAGGTTTTATAGCTCCACTAATATTATTGTCTGTTCCATGTTTCACTCCATTGAGTATTTGTGTCTGCCACTGTTATAGCACACACCAACAGTTTCGTGGTGGTTGGGTTTGATTATTAGTGATGGTACTGTGTTAGGATTATGATGATAGCGGCTATGGTTTGGTTAAGTGTAGGCATATACTTATTTGAATATTATGTATCTTAATATATATTTTTCGTTTTTGTACTCTACAACATTTTGTTTAAATTTCATACTATTTATTTTAGATAAATAAGTATTAATTTTATATACAATTTATAAATTATTGTATATATTTTTTATATTTTATAATAAAGTGAATTTAATATGAAAATTTTAAATTAAAAATATTGTTTATTGTGAACATTTTGAAATTTTAGGTTATTTGGTAAGATGTATAAAAATTGTACACAAATATATAAGATTTATATAAATATTATTTTATAAATTATATATAAATTTGAAATATTTATATTAAATTTATATTGATTTATATGAAAGATATTTAAATTTTTACATTAAATTAAAAATAAATAACTTTCAACGTAAATAATTTTATGTTTTAGGATTTTTTCGGAAAATATACATAAAAAAAATGTATATAACTATGTAAGGTTTACATTAATGAGTTTAATGGTAGATATATTTTAAATTAAAAGTATTACAGGATAGTAACATTTTTATATTCTATAATTATTTTGTAAATAGTAAATAATTTTGTACGTTTTATAAAATTGTTATAAAAATGTATAATTACTTTGTAACCTGTAGATAATATGAGAAAAATTAGAAACCTTAAAATTCGATGATATGATCATTACACTTTCGATAATGGTCGTAAGAGGTGGTCATTAATAATAATTACTCGATCTTATATGAGTAAATATTAAATATAGTATTATTTTAATATTTTTAATATATGTATATTTTTTAATTTATTTTTATTAATTATTAAATTTTTATTTTATTTTATTTTTTTATATAAATATCTATTATAATAATTTTTTATTAAAATAAATTTTCGGCACATAGAGAGTGGACGAGAGGCATGAGCCTCATGTGTAACTACTGACTCGGTTCTTCTGACCCAACATTTTCTCGCCGCTCTACTCCGTGTCAGCGAATTTGTCTTAGATGAGAGCTACTTCTCCCACGCACAACTTTATTATATTCCAACTCACGCTTTTCCCCTTCTTAGCGGAATCAGTTACAATTTTTTTAATTTTTATGTAGTTTTATAAATGAGAAAAATAAATGTTGGTGGATTTATTATAAAAATGATATATAAACTCTTTATTTATTTTTTATAATAATTTTGATATTATTGTTATGAAAAAGTAACCTACAAAAATAAAAGTAATTTTTATTTATTTAATATTTTTAACCTTTTCAATTATATTAAATATGAATTGTTATAATTTAAATAAAATATAACTAAAATAATTAAACTAAACTAAAATAAAAATATAAAAAATAATTATTTATTGTTATGTAGTCATTTTTTTCATAATAATAAATTAAATTATTATAAAAAATAAATAAATAACTTAAATATTATTTTTAAAATAAGTATACAAACTTCCCTTTATTAATATACTAACTTTTTTTTAGAAAGTATTAATTAAAAAAAATATTCACCTTATATACTTAATTATAAGAGTGCACAAGCACAAAAGATTAAAACATTATGTTTTTGGTAATTTGAATGTTATTTGATTTGAATGTAATCTAAATTTTTTTTATCCAAATTCAAATCAATGATCTAATCAATATGATCTAATATAAATTTGAATAGATCAAATTTTTTGAATCGAATAAATTCATATTGATATTAAAATTTATTTATGAATTATAGTAATATATAAACATAACATTTAAATTTTAAAGTGATATATTTGTAGTAAAATTTATTATTTATATTCACAGTTAAAAAAATCAAAAGAATAAAAAATATATCTATACTATTATTAAATTATTTTTAAGTTAAAATAGTAATATAATGTAATTATGTTATGTATAATATTTAAATATAACACATTATACAATAAAATATATTTATTTATTTATAATTTAATAATAATTTAGATCGGATTAGATATAATGGATTATAAAATTTATCAATCCTAATTCGATCCGAATTCAAATAAATTATATACTATTTAATTAGAATTCGATATGATTATAAAATTTATCGATTAAATTAATCAAAATCTAATGTATGAGATCAATTTTTTTAATTTAAATAAATTTATCAAATTATTTTCACACCTTGCTTAATTATATGTATTTATAATTACTATATATAAAATTAAGTTAATTAATATCTATATAAACTACCTGTAAAAAAGTAACTTCAACTTCCATTTCATAGGTGATGTATGCAATTAATTAAAAATATTTGAATATGTTGTTACAGAACTTATTGAGTAATTTTTTTTTTTGGAATTATTTTGTATCGGTGTATGTAAATAAATATGAATTAGATATAACAAAGTTTGGTCTTGGCATAAATCAATCCTATCAATCTTCTTTGATTGGCTTGCTTGTTAAGGATAATTATTTTAGGTGAATAAGCAAAATAAGTAAATTTTTTTGCTACCTAAAATTGTTTGTTTCATGGCCAAAAAAATAAATATTGTTTGTTTCATTCTATCTTGTATTAGTCACCAAAGAACAAACTTGCAAGGAAAATTATTTATTTTGATCTGTCATACCGACCCATATCAAGAATACAGACAAATTGTAATGAAAGAATAATATAACAATAGTTTTTAGGCTATTCTATGCTAGTTTGAGATTTAATCTTCTTTTCTTTTAAAAAAGAAAACAGTTTATAACCATCTTAATTAAAAAAAATTTGGTGAATATAACACAGTCTACCAATTTATAATGAACTTATGTTTTTAATAATATATGCACTAGGTGAGATTTTTTCCCCTTTTTTCTAGATTGGAGATTTAATAGGTGGTTTTGATAATAATTTTAATTTCTTATCTATGATTTTTTAAGTGATTTATATTCAAGTTATGTTATAATTATTTATGATTTTGGTTCTATTTTTTTTATTTAAAAAATTACTTATAAAATATGAAGTAATCTAAAAATCTTAAAAAAATAATTTATATGATTTATGTTTTTATTTTATTTTCACGGAACATTCTTTTTAGATGATAAATCATGTCTTATGATTTTAATATGTATAAATATTGAAAAAAATGGTTAAAAATTTAAATTTATGAATAACAAACAAACAAATATCTTAATTTTTTAAGTATCCAAGAAACAATAAAAAGGTCATAAGGGTGTTACCAATTAAAAATTGTTCAAATGCATTGGTAATTATTATTAAAAGGTTCTAGCTAAAATCACCAAATCTATAATTATTTGATAAAAAATTAAAAATTAAAATAATCATGAAACATGATATTGGTAAGAATTTTCTAATGTCACTTATTGGCATGAGAACTACAATTTTTAATTAGACTTAGCGATAACAATAATTCGTTCAAAAATATTTTATCGATTTTGTTAATGAGATCTAAGCTACTTAATAAGTGTGGTATGGATTCGATTATTGAGTATGGATTCGATTATTGAGTATGGATTCGATTAACATAGACAGCTATTGTTTCTGAAGTTTACGTCAAGAGTACAAAGTGGTCATTGTATTTATACCTCCTCCCCTCGAGTTAGTATGAAAGTGTGGTAGTAGCAATGCTTCTGTATCATTACAGATATGTTTTACAATTTTTTTTAAAACTGGTGTACGATATTATAGGTAATATAATTATTTTAAAAAAAATAACTTAGTCATAAAATTTATATAGTTGGTATTTTAAGTTTCATAATTTATAAAAAAATACAGAATTAATCATATTTCAAATTTTTTTGTTATAAAACTAACCATGAAGAATGTGTGATAAGTATGTGATTTTTTTAAATGGTATTTATGAGATAAAAAAATTTGAAAAATACCTTAAAAGTCATTAAAAATATATCATTTGTATATTTTGGTCACATAATTTTTAAAATAAATGCATAAATAACTCAATTTTTAAAATTGATACACTTTAATCATATAACTTCATGCTTATATAAAAAATATCCACTTTAATCACATAATTACAAAATTATGTGATTAAAGTGTCATAATTTTAAAAATTGAAAGATTTATGTGTTCTTCGTAAAAACTACATGATCAAAATATATTATTGATACAAACAAAGTGATTTAAAGTATTAAACACTTTAAAAAATATACACTCTTATAATGTCCATTAACTTTTTTCGAATTTTGGTAATGTATTATGTTGATTTTTATAAGATAATTTCATAATAAATTTTATATTTCAAGTTTTTGGGACATGATATGTTATGAATATATTATTGAAATAAAAATAGTCTAATATAACATAATTTTTTAAAAAAGAGAAACATTATAGGTAGAGATGAAAATATGCTTAATTATATATTCTATTTTTTTTCTTTATTTATCATTGTTATTTTTAACAGAATAAGTTAACACCGTTAACTTCTTATAACTAATTTTGCACATTAAAGAAAATAATTTGATTTGTAGTGATCAAAATAATAATTTTAATACTCAAATATATTATTAAATATAATTTCAAGATTAATACAACACTTTTTTCTCTTGTTAACACAAGAATGCAAAATAAACTAACAAAATCTCTAATGTTTTGTCAACGAGATTTATTTTTCGATGAGGGCGGTAATGTTTCCATAATTAAAGTGTCTAAAAATAATTTTTTTTAAATATTTTAAAGTGTAAGGACGCAACAAATGTTTTTCATATAAAAAATCGAATTGAACAAAAAAAAAATAGAAATTTTTTAAGTGACTCACCAGATCATCGCCAATCTCTTGTCATAACCTCGTCGGACCCTCGTAGACCCTCGTCGAGACACTAACGATGGTGATCGATGAGGTATAGTCTGGGTTTATAGAAGACCTAAAATTCCCACATTTATCTCACACCAATTTTTCATCTTTTTTCTCTAAGTTTTCTCTCACTAAAAATATTCAAATTTTTAGTAATTTTGGAGCACGTTTTTAAGATAAATATTTGAAAGTTTGAGTCACATTTTAAAGCATAGGTTTTCTAGTCTTAACATTTTTTCCATGAATTGTTTTTAATAAAAATGTCATGCATAATGTTATGAATAAAAAGAACAATCAAATATTATAATTTTATAATTAATATTATAAATATTTTTTAAAATAAAATAATAATTACAAATATTTTATATGTGCATGCATGATTTTTTTTAATTAAAACGAGTATTGATTTTTGATATAAATTATTAAATACATGGCATTTGAGATTTGTATACATGTATTATAAAAATAATTTTATTCGTAGAGAGTATGCATATATGTTGTATTATTGAGTATGGTACCCATTAATTACTGATTACAATGAATTATTTTTGACAAATTATAAGTAAACATCGTATTCACATGTATTCTTAATTTTTTCATCTATAATGCCTTGGATTATTGACGACAGACGAGCCCAAGAGTTAAATCCTTCTTGGGTCTTGGAGTTTGCTATTTATTAGGTCTCAGAGTTTGATCACATATGGGTTTTAGAGTTAAATATTTCATTATATCTCAGTGTGATAAGCCTATAAATAAGTGCATATGGGTTTTAGAGTTAAATATTTCATTATATCTCAGTGTGATAAGCCTATAAATAAGTGCTTATATGACATTAATTTGATCAATACATATGATATGTATTATGATCGTACATGAAATCGAAGGAGGACGTACATGTATTTTGAAAGTTGACTTTGCATATATCCATGTAATTTAGTGACTAATATATGGGATTTGTATTTCATACATATTGGTTTATATTTATATATCACAAGCAAGGAAGCACAAATATATTCGAATTTTGTAAATAAATTTATGATATTAATTAGATTAAATTTGTGTTGAATTACGTGTAATTTATTCATTAATTTAATTTTTTTTATTATGTATCGGATATTTAAATATTTTTTTGATAAATTAGTGTTTTAAATATAATTTAAAATTATTCCTATTTTGTATCACACATATCATTTTTCGAAACATGATAAAAAAAAAAAATTTACCGATTAATATCCACAACCATCCTTATTAGACACTAAAAAAAAAGTAATATATTTATAAATTTCTGACATAATATATGTTTGTCACGTGGTGGCACGTACGGTTACAAATGAAGCAAAAATGATACATGTAATAGTTGATTAAAGTAATAGGAGGTTGTATAATTCCACCGGTATGCAAGGGTTATTTTTTTTTAAATGAAATTATTAATTCCCAAACTATTTTGAAACTTATTAAATACCTTTTTAATTTACGCACTGAACTGGATGAACATGTGCCTTCCCTATAAATAGGAATCCTCTGCCTTTTTTTGCTTCAGAACTAAAACCCAATACCCTTTTCTCTGAGTGAGCATTGCGTGAGATTAAAGAGAAAAAAGAATTAAAGGTTCTTAATTCTTTGCCATCTTTCCTATTTACCACCATGAAAACCGACATTGATTGTATTTGGGTCTTTGCCCTCCTTTCCAAATGCAGAGCATCCTCCCATGAAAGCATTGTATGGCTGATTTTGATCGTATTTCTGGCTTGGTTAACCATGGCTATAACCTACTGGGCTCACCCAGGTGGTCCAGCTTGGGGAAAATACAAATGGAGAAACAACGTTACTCGATTCTTAACTTCAAAATCAAACACAAAAACAACCATTCCTGGACCCAAAGGTCTACCTCTAATAGGTAGTATGAACCTCATGGTCTCTCTGGCTCACCGCCGCATAGCAGCCATGGCTCAAGCTTGTCAAGCCAAGCGACTCATGGCCTTTAGCCTCGGCCAAACTCGTGTTATCGTGACCTGCAATCCCGAGGTGGCTAAAGAAATTCTGAATAGCTCTGTTTTCGCCGATCGTCCAATTAAAGAATCAGCTTATAGTTTGATGTTTAACAGAGCAATTGGGTTTGCTCCTTATGGGGTCTACTGGCGAACACTTAGAAGAATTGCTGCCACCCATCTTTTTTGTCCCAAACAGATTAAAGCAACTGAGAATCAGAGGGTAGAAATTGCTTCTCAAATGGTTTCAATTTTTGCCAAATTAAGCACTGGAAGCTTCACAGTTCGTGATGTGCTTAAACGAGCTTCGCTCAACAATATGATGTGCTCTGTTTTTGGAAGAGAGTACCGGCTTGAGTCGGTGAACAATGAGGTTGAAGAGCTCAAACAACTTGTTGATGAAGGCTACGACCTATTGGGTATGCTAAACTGGTCCGATCACCTACCTTCGCTGGCCGATTTTGATGCACAAGGAATCCGGTTCAGATGCTCCAAACTGGTTCCTAAAGTGACCCGATTCGTTAGCCGAATCGTATCGGATCACCGCGCTGAAACCGCTAAAAAAACTCGGGACTTTGTTGACGTTTTGCTTTCCCTCCAAGGGCCTGATAGATTATCCGACCCTGACATGATTGCCGTTCTCTGGGTAAGTATCTATCATGGTCGTTTAAGCCTTTTTTCCCCCCTATTTTTTCTGGATCAATACTGTCTTTTAATAGTTTTATTTTCATCGAATTTTATATAACTAATTTATAAATAAATACGTATACACACATAAACATTTATATTCTATAATATATTGAATATAGATAAATTTCGGTTTTGTATTCAAAATATAAATTATCTAAATATTTGGTTTAACTTATTTTTATTTTTTTAGGAAATGATATTTAGAGGAACAGACACCGTGGCAGTTTTGATTGAGTGGGTTCTAACTAGAATAGTGCTTCATCCTGATGTTCAATTAAAGGTTCATGAAGAGCTAGACAAAGTTGTAGGAAGATCAAGAGCTGTTGTTGAATCTGATATCAATGAGTTGGTATATCTTACATCTGTGATAAAAGAGGTGTTTAGGCTTCACCCACCAGGTCCACTTCTCTCTTGGGCTCGCTTGGCCATCACCAATACTACAATAGATGGATATTATGTGCCTGAGGGAACAACGGCAATGGTAAATATGTGGGCTATATGTAGGGATCCAGAGGTATGGGAGGATCCACTAGAATTTAAACCATCTAGATTCGTAGCTCATAAGGGTAGTGAGATGGAGTTTTCTATATTGGGATCTGATCTTAGGCTTGCACCGTTTGGATCGGGTAGAAGGACTTGTCCCGGTAAAGCTCTTGGGTTAACTACAATTAACTTTTGGGTGGCCTCGCTTTTGCATGAATATGTTTGGCTATCGCATGATGGGAACACAATTGACTTATCAGAAATACTTAAGTTATCATGCGAGATGAAAAATTCTCTTACAGTTAAGGTACATCCAAGACGTTTGTCAAACTTATCTAGTTAAAAGGTTATACTAAAAAAGACTAGAAAAGAAAGAGAGAGAAAAAAAAAACTAACCCATTACTTGGGATAATGTGGAAGTAGTTATTTAAAGTTTTAATTATGAAAATGATAAAAATAATGTAAATAGACATGAATTCAATACAAATCTGTATTTTCTTTATTAATTCAATTTGATGCATGTATGATGAAATCTTGAAAAATTCAATACATTTTAACATAGGAATGAAATTTTAAGTGACAATCAAACATATTCGATACTATATGTAAAATTAGTTAGTTACTAACCTATTATCTTTCATTTCTTTCTTGTTTCAAATGCTAATATATTTTGTCATTAAGTTTCAAAAATATCTTATGTCTTTTTTAAATAATAATAATAATAATAATAATAATAATAATAAATTCCATTTGCTTCAAATATAAGTATATCAATAATCTTTTAATTACATATAAAGTTTTATTTCCCAACGTTGTCAAGATTGTGTACTTTGCGTGAAAATCTTACAACATAAACGTAAAAAAAAAATAAGAAATACAAAGGGAAATTACAATAATAATAATTATTATTGTTTGCGATTTACTTATATATTAATTTTTAAGATGTATATACATTATATTTTCTATGTTTATTTTATGTTCAATTGTACCGTTTAAATTAAGTAAATAAAAGTTGGGCCTTTGTCACAGTACCACTGTACCTTGCAATGTGCCTAAATCTCTATATTTCCTCATTTTCAAGAAATCCAGTCTCTTTAATTAGCAATCAAATAAATGCGTGTTAAAAAAAAGATTTGTTTCCTTCTATGCATGACACTCTCTTTAGATAAATCTTAATCAAGTTCTTAACCACAAATGATTGGACAGGTTTTATGTTCAAATTTGGTTTTTATTTTTAAAAGAAGGAAGCAAGCTTATTTCCGTGTGCTGCTGAACACGAAATGGTGGTTTACTATTTTTCCTCCTTATTGTTATTCTTCTTTTCACTTTTTTTTTGCCCCTATCAAGTGGTTCCACTAAATTAAAATGAAATCTAATAATAAAAAGCTACAGAAAAAAAATCCAAAAAGAATAAATACACTTATTGAATTAATCAAGGTAAATTAAAAGTCATTAACAATTAAAAATAATGCTTATTTTTACGGTACGATTATATATTATATTTTATTATATATTATAGTTATTCATATATCTTGAATTTTAATGCATGAATATAGTTAAAAAAATGAAAAGTTGATTAATTATTTGATACTTACAGTTAATCTATCCGTTTACAATAAGATTAGACTCACTCCATTTGATACAAGATTGCTCGTTTTGGTTCATAACTGTAAATTTAATAGATTCATGATTTTGTTTATAAAAAGATACCCTAAAACACGACATATTATATAGAAAATACTCACACCTTATAAGCATATCACCATTTACCTTCATGAATAATGTGTGATATGAGTAAACATATTGTATCAAACAGCTCCACTTAGAGAGTCTTACGTCTTCGTAAGAACACAAATTCAAATGGCCTAATATGATTATGTTTCTGATACCAATTGATACAATACAGTTAATCCTAAGCCGTAAACTTACAGTAACGTTGGACCTACTCCACATGTTACCAGATTGTCCACTTTGGTCAATAACTGTAAGTTCAATAGGCTCACGGCCATGACTTAACAGTTCAGTGAGACTTTAAAGCTTTACTACTAGGAATAAACCCCAAAATGCATCATACCTTTTACAGAATGCTCACGCCTTATAAACATATCATCACTTAACTTCCTATGTAATATGAAATATGTGCAGACATATTGCATCACTATTTTAGATGAAGAGTTAAGAATAGCTAAAATCTAATAAACTAACTTACAACTTGCATTTTGGCTCAATTAACCCCATTCCATGATTTGAGATTAATCTTGTTCTAATTTTGTTATAAAGTATAAAATAATTTAACAATATAATAACAACAATTATATTTCAATATTTGATGAATATCTTTCATCAATGAATAAAGATATATCATATACTGAATATTTTATGTGCTTGAAATCCCAACATAATCAACGAAAAAAATTCTAATATAAAAAATAATTAGAATTTATTAATTCAAAAGTTTCTTAGTAGAGAGAATAAAAGAAAATCATGTAATTTTATTTCTCTTTTTTGTCTTCTTCTCTTCTTCAAATGACACAAATAAATGATCTATTTATAGAATGTTATGCATTCATTCAACTTGAGTTACAACTATTTGATAAGTTATGACTTCTACAAAAGTCATGTCTATTTAAAACCAAAATAATAGTTTATAAACAATTACAACCAATCTAAAAATCATGTCTCTTTACCAAATGTCATAATATTTCAACATAAATAATAGCATTTAACTTTCAAAAGATAATTATTTAACATGTTTTTTTACTAAAAGATAAATACTAAATCATTGCAGCTATTCATCCAAATGTTATAAGTTATATCAAGTACACTCATGAGTGACCCGTTTGGACCAAAGTTTAAAATCTAACATCTTCTATTCACACATGGGGTACACGATACTATGTCATTTCTTCTTAGATATACTACACTCACAAAACAATTTATACAAACTAATGGAATATGTGATTGTTGAAAAAAATACCTGCATGTGAGAGCTTTATACTAATAACTTAATTCTTAGTAACATAGAGACATCAACCCTTATTAATACAAACAAGAACGTTAGTGTATATACGATGTCTCTAAATGTTCCAAATTCATATAATCACATTAGGTTTAGATAACTCTGATCCTTCATAGAAGAATCATATTTAACCTCTCCATAGTTCATTTTTATATTCATAAGTATATTACATCTCAATTGATGCGATACGAATTGTTGATAATGAATACAAAATACATATGTGATATTAGGTAATCTTCTCATTGCACTTAAGTCACTTTTCTTAGAATTGATATTTTTTTCCACAAAGTCATAGAAAGTCAAATCAAGTATGATTGTAAGTAACATGCTAAATTAGCTTAACATCAATTCTTCACTTTTTTACATAATCAAAGGTAACAAAAGGCACAATGATTATTTATAATGATTTATAGGACTCGAATGATGATAAAACAGGGATTCATTCGCTCATTTTCATATATGGTCACAAGCACATATAGTATGAAATGCATGCTACAGTAGTGTAATCCTATTAATATATGACCATACTAATACTCAAAATATTGTACGTATCTTGATTTCAATGCTTCTATATCGTCTAATCCAAGTTCTTAAATACCATCGTGGTAACAAATTCCTTTAGAACTCACATCCAGTAATAAGTACAAGTTTAATAGGCAATAGGTATACCCACTATTGATTATTTCGAAGTAAATCTCATCTAGGTCTCAATGTGAAAATTAAAGCAATACTTTTACTCAATTAGTTATTATCGCAGTAATAACTTAATGTATCTTATATTTGATAACTCCCACTTAAGCGTCATAAGGTGATTGCTCATATGAGAGAGCCAATCTAACCTGTTGATATACTTCTCTAGCATTTATATGTGTGCGTCCTATACTAATATTTTCAAAATACAAGAAATTTGTATATGAATATGAACATGTTAGTTTTGATTTTTCTTTCTTTTATCTCTCTTGCACTTGTGCTTATTTCCCTTTGAGGCATATCTATCCCTATTTTCTCTTCTTTTTCATGATGCATTTTTAGCTCTCTTGCATTTGGATTAAAATGTGTCGCGTGAACTAGAATCAACAACCAAAGCAAAACTATCAATATGACCATACTTTAGGCGATCTTCTTCAAGTTCTAAGTGACGTGAAATGTCATTGGAATTTTTTACATTTTTATGGTGCATCATTTTTTATTCATTAGCTCCCAAGTAGGTGAAAGAGGGCAAATTACAACTGGAACTTGTTGTTCATCAATAAGGTAATGACCAACAATAGTAAAATCACGAATCATACATGATATGATTCTTAAATGTTACGTAATTGTATGATTATGTTTCTTCTTATAAGAATCAAACTTCATAGTCGAGCCTCATAATTCAATCAATAAAATGACACCAAATCTTTCTTTGATGGTCAAACAAATCTCATGAGCAGTTTTACAATGTTCAAATTTACCAAGAAGATCATTTTACATGCTACTCAATATGATGTAACTTGTACTACGATCTTTATCAACCTATGCCTTATAAGCATCAACATCACGACAATGTTGAGCAATGTAGCCTTCTTTAGTTCTTACCTTGACGTGGTCAAGTGTTTCAAGAATATTTTGTTCATTAAGAAGATATTGGATCTTATGGTACCAAGTATCATAATGTCATCATCCAATTTCTTACCTTTTACAAGATCTACCACAATATTTTTTGAAAGTCATATCTTTCAAAAAAGAAATGCATATGAAATATTTATATTAGTATTACAAATATATAATTTTACTACATAAATTTAAATAATTACTAAAAAAATCATATGTTACAGTATTTGAAAATTCGCTATGCTCATAATTATCTCGTGTCTAAATAACCATTTTTTTATTAATTATTTAATTTATAAGCAAATAAATTGGTATAAAAAAATAAATTTTCAATCAAAATAACTCACACTTAACATAATATATTATATATAATTTTAAAATATATTAGAACTATATCTTTATAAAATAATTACATAAATAAATATACTTTGTAAATATTTTCAATAAAAGATTAACATGAATAATCAATAAATAATTATGATATATATATAGATATATGAAAATAAATATTAATAATAGTTTTATCTTAAAATTTGAATTTTTAAAAATAAATATCAATTTACTATAATATTTAATATATTCTATCGTGAATATTATACACCTGATTTGAAATCAGAATTTTGAATTGTTTTTATAATGTTTTGGAGATAAAAAAATTCTCTTTCAATTTTGTTCTCATTACTAATTATTTAATAATAAAAAAATTGACTTGTCAATTCAAAGTCTGATCCACCTAACTCTATGCAAGATTTTTATTTTTTTAATTGATCATTCCTAGCAAGAAGATGAACACGTTATTATTGTTCTTCTTCACAAACAGTGTCAAAATAATAATTTTAAAAAGTCATAGCTTTTTAGTATCCAAAGAATTTTTTAAATAATATAGTGTTAAAAAGCTTATCAAATGTAGATTCCAATGTCATAACTTTAGTTTAAAAATTCTTTAAAAAGAAAAAATCCATTTAATTAAAGATTAATTTAAAAAAATCTTCATATTTTACTTTAAAAATATATAAAAATACGAAAACACTTATAATTAATTTGATATCAATATAAAATAATTTAATAATATAATAACAATAATTATATTTTTGATTAATATTTTTCACCAACAAATAAAAACGAATCATATATTAAATATTTTACATGTATGAAATTTCAACATAGTTCAAAAATTTATTTTTGTTATTTTGTCTTAAGTAGGAGGAATAAAAAAAATCATGTACTTTTCTTTCTATTTTTTTAATTTTTTTTCTCTTCTTCAAATGACATAAGTAATGGCTTATTTATTGATAATATGGATTCATTAACTTATGTTACAACTTTTTGATAAGTTGAAGTTTTTATAAAAATTATGTCTCTTTGAAACCAAAGTAATTTTCATGAATAATTGTAACTCATCCGAAATTCATATCGCTTATAAAATATTATAATATTTGAACATAAATAATTCTATTTAACTTTCAAAAATTATAATTCTTTAACATATCTTTTATCAAAAAACACATACTAAATTATTATAACTTTTTAATCTAAATTTATAAGTTTGATCAGATACACCCATAGACAACCTATTTAGACCCAAACCCAAAATCCAACATAAAGGTTTAAATAAAATTAAGATAATCATAATGTGTTAATTTACATTAGAGATATAAATTAAGATGAGATATTAATGATATTTATGAGATAATTCATTAATCTTGAGTCAATTAACTTTTGATGAAATGAGATGGTAATGAAACAGTACTAATTGAGTTATCTCATTTGTTCATAATAAATTTAAATGAAATAAGTAAAAATAAAAAAATAATTATAAATAATAAATTATAATTTATAATGTAAATTTAATAAAAAAATGATTTAATATATACTTAAAGTTAGGTCTATTAAGACTATAATTTAAATATGATAATATTATATTTAAATAAAATAAAATAATATTATATCATGAATATATTAAAGATATAAAATAAAATAATTTAATTTATATCTTTAATTACGATGATAAAGACACTATCCACTTAAAATACAAATATAACATCTATAGTAAAGACCGAAGAATAGTCAAATCAAAAGTCTTGGTCTGACAAATACTAATTAACACAATTTTATCAACCTGGTCAAACAGATCAATTTACATATTTTTGGCTTCTTTTTTTAATAACAAGTTCTTATAGCCATCAACTAGGGAACAAAAATTTCCCCAGTAACATATTTATTTAATAAAAACTTCATTTTGATAATATAATTGGTTGAAGTCGATTTCTATTTTCCATGTTTTTCACTCTGAATCTTGCAAACAACAAAAAGTAAGTTCTGCATTTGCCTTATGTATGTATTAAAAATTATATACATCAAGAATAAATAATGAACTAATAATTATAGAAGGTGGTAATTCATATTTTGTTATTCAAATTCCAAAAAATAATATTTAAGTAGATTAGGTATGACTTAATGACATAGATTTCATTTAAACATGTAAAATATTTATAAATTGAGTCTCTGTATTTATAATACGTGTGTTTGAGTAATATTAAAAAAAATTCTTAAAAAAAGAGAGATATAATATTCCTAGTTATTAATTAGGGAATAATTATCTTTTAAATATTGCATATTCTCTGAATATGCTTTCTTCTATTTCCTTTCAAACTAATTGTTAATTAGATGACTAATTAATAAAATCTCTTCCCGTGTACCTCTATATTACCACAACGTAAGCATAGAGTATTTTCTCTATATACCATGAATATTTTAGATGATGCAACGGCGAACAGTAGCGTGTATTATGTTGATAGGTTGTTACCGTTCGTTTGACTCATGTAATTAAGCCAATTTTGAAAGGAATTGACTGAGCCCCCATGACAAGCATGATCTAACAAAGATGCATTACAGCCTTAAATTTTCTTAATAACATTGATTAAGACCTCCTACCATTCCATTAATTACCATTAATCAAAGCCAGTTTGCGATTATTAATTACAGCCACAATTTAAAGTTATTCAAAGGCTTGCTCTCGATCCCTTAGACAAAGATTGTGATCTGAAAAACAAAATACAATATATCCAAGGGTAGGTTACTAACACCTTTGTTTAATTTCCCATCATATTTATTATAAATTTTAAAAATTATCCAAAATATCTTTAATAAATTTTAATTAACATAGAAAATAAAAAAAAATATTAATAATTTTAAAATTAACCATAAATATACTATGCAGTAACAAAAACATATCCGATGCTATATATAATTTATGGATAGCCACAGTTATTCTCAAATGATGGTTGTGTGAGATTTTCTGGGTATTAATTGCACAGCTCAGGTTATTTCAAATTGATTATTATTTGCACTAATGTCTGCTGATAACAATCTCTACGAGTGCCCACTCGTAGACAAAGAGTAATGGATTGATAGGTTAAATATAAGCTGGTTTAGTTTTCAAATATTAATTATGATGGGTGAGCATGATTCTTTTAAGTTAAGTTAAGAATAATAGTTTAATTAATTTGTTATTTTTATTGTAATTTAATTATTCTATTTTAAAAATGTTACAACACAAGAAAAGATGATATTTTTTAATTTTCATATGTGTAATTTCATAAATTATAATTTTTTTTTAACATTTTAGTTATTTTGTTTTAAAAAAACATAACTAATTTAACTAACAGACCTTATTATACTAATCGTGACCACATAATAGTTGATACAGAAATATCAATGAATTATACTAAATTTTTTTATCCATATTATTCATATTGTGTAGTGAAAAAAATATTACCATCCTTAATTATAACATATCTTAAAAGTTATATATTTTTTTAGAAAAAAGAAAATTGCATTAATATACGGTAAATATAACGTACGTTCTCGACTATCACCTCAACTTTCTCTTATTTTACTCATATGTATGGCAGATATTTAAAGTAGTTTGTCTATTTTACAACCTCGGTTACTTTAGGATTTTAAAATTATAGTATTTAAAGAATATAATTATAATGCTATATAGGTGACTTAAACTATTAAAGTTACTAACCCTTTTATTTTTTTCATTTTTATATCGGAGCGAGAGTCTCAATTTTCTTCCCTCAAATGTTTAGATTTTTGTTAACACAGATACAATTCTTAAAAAATTTGAAATATTGATAAAAAAAAGTTTTTTAATGATTTTAATTTATGATTTAAATAATTATCAATATATTTGTTTAGTAACAATTTTTATTTGATGATTTTTAAGAAAAAATCAAAAATTACTTATAAATTATTTAATAATACTTCTTTTTTTTTAGTTATTATTTATAAATTTTATGTTTTTAATTATTATTTTTAAATATTTATAAATTTAAAAGTTATAAAATTTGATTTATTTTTTAAGAAATATTTGGTGAAAATAAAAAAAATAGAAATAAAAAATATAATTTAAAAATCTTATTTTTAAAATTTTATAAATCACTCTAAATTTTGATAATAATTTTTTAAAAAAATAAAAAATTATTATTGAATATACTTGATTGAAAAAACATTTAAAAATATCAAAAATTAAAATTGTTTTGTAAAAGATATAGTAAAAAATCAAACCTCATATATATTGTATCATTAGTTTATATATAAAGATTCATAAATCGATATTGTATATTAATTATTACTAAAGTGTAGTGAGATTTTTTAGGTTGGTGAAGTTGCTTTCCAGATTTACCCTACCCTACCCTACCCTACCCTACCCTACCCTACAAAAGTAGAACAAGGTATAAGCTACGAGGAACCAAATCATATGGAAGATGACGAGTGTATGAGAAAATTAAAAAACATATCCAATGGTTGATATTCATGTGGCAAAGCATTTTCACTTACTTTGAAAAAGAAAGAATATCATCAGAAACACTATTGATAAAACAGGGGATATTCGACTCTCTTTAATTATGTTTAGTAGCTGATTTGATATAAAGGACAATTATGTTTATTGATATATAGTGAAACTAATTCACATCAATTAATTATCAGTTTTCACCATCACTACTACTACTACATAATAGTACATATAATCGTGTTTCTGAATTCGGATTGCAACAACTCCATCTCCTTCACTTTGAAAAACGAAAGGAAATATTTACAAAGAAAACAAGAAAAAAAAGAAAAGAAAGAGAGTACGGAACAAATTGTTTCATTTCTTAACTGTAGACTATACTTCTCTGCTAACTAGCTGGCCTGTATTATTTTCTTTTCTTTTCTTTGTGTTAAGGCCCAAAATTTTAATGCAAATTAAAAAAAAAAATGCTTACATGAGTGATTCAAGGTTTACTTAGTTTGAATCATAACTGTATAATATTTTATTTATTTAATAAAGTATTTAATATTCTTTAAAAAAAAGGCTTACATGAGTGATGTAATATAGAATATTTAATGATGTACACGTAAAGCATATTCACTTAGAAGTAAATAATATTTGAATTAAATTGTATGAAATTGTATTATTTATAATTAGATCAGTAAGAGTAAGTACGAATTAATAAAAAATATTTTATTTTTTGAATAATTTTCAAACTTATAAAAAATACTCAGTTAAAAAATCCGTATAATATAAATAAAAAATATTTTCTCCCATGATAAGTTTTTATTACATATCTATTATTATTATTTTCATAATACCATAATATATCATAAAAACAATTATCAACTATATTTAAATTATTATTTTTATACTTTAATAAAATATAAAAAAAGTGCTTTATCGATCTATAAAAATAAATAAGAATTTTTTAATATAATTGAATCTAAATATTTAATAATAAAATTATTAATTATAAAACACATATTAAAAAATAAAGATGTTAAATATAAAATTTTAATATTAAACTACAGTAATTGAAGTAGTTGAAACTTATGATTTAGATTGAACTAGATAAGTTTTATTAATCATCAGATAAATCATATTAAAATTAAATCAAATTTAATATTAGCAGATAACTTATCTTCAATTATCATATATATTTATATTAAATATATTATTATAAAAAATAAAATAATATCTAAATATTTTTAATATATATTTATATTCTTATTACTTTAGTAGAATAATTCTGGTACTCTATTTTACCAACTATGTTATTATATATAATAAGATTTTTCTTTAATGATAATCTTTATATTATAATCAGTTAAGATAAAATTATTATTATTTTAATTTAAAATGATTTCAAAATAAAAATACCATTAATATAAAGTTTGATAAAGAAAAGAAAAAAAGTGAAAGGCATAGAGTTCTAAAAATGAAAAATTAAAGAGAAATATTAAGTTGGATATCCAGTTTAAACCCAAACATTTAATGGGTCAAAATTACATAAATGTAAAATTTTATTTTGTAAAATACAAGTTGAGTTTACGGGCAAACGTGGGAATGGACAGAAATAGTACAATTCATTTTATACAAGATAACAAAAAAAAAAGTCCTTAGAGCCTTACATCATTTAGTGGCTGTACTAGACATAAAGCAGCGGTTGTACTAGACATGACAAAAGCAGCATCCTCAGCAAGAAATCAATCTATACATACTTTTGTGATTTTAATTTGTCGACCTTCAATTTCACTAATAATGCATAAATATTAAAACATTTTTTAATATTTACCTTCTGAATTTGGAATAAATAAATATCCCTCCTCTAAAATATATTTTAAATGTAAATATACCATATTAAGTAATTGATTACAGGCTCATAAATTAAAAATAAAAAATTACAATATTTTTTTATCAAATAATAATTGAAGGATTTGAATTCAGAATTTTTTGTTAAAATAAACCAATTTCGACCATGTAATATAAGGCGGCTGATAAAATGGTTTTTTTTTTTAATCAAACAACAATTTGAATGAAATGTGAATAAGGGTAGCCTCGTTTTATCTGTATACTAAATATATTCATTTGAAGGTCTTAATCTTTTACTATTTTATTCCTCCTACTAAACTTGTCCAGAAAAAAAAAACGCAATTAGTTTATGAATTTAAATAATTTAGGTTATATAACTGGTAAGTTTATCTAATAAAATATTTTTATTAAAAAATAATTATAATATTATTATTATTATAAAAAAGGGCTCTTCAAAGATAATATTTTATTTTTCTTTGTTTTACAAAATTATAATAAAATGATAATATTTATACTAATATTTGTTTATTATATATAATTACGAATATTTTTTGTTTTTATTTTTATTTTCAAAAAAATGTAAATGAAGCGGATGAAGTAAGCTCACGACAAATTTGAATGAGCTACCTAAACTTAAATAAAGCTGAATTTGAACTTAGAAAACTCAATTTATACTTCTAGTCATAGTATTATAAAAACGCTTAATCTCCTATCATCCTCTCGCGATTGAACAAGGGCTTATTCTTTTATATTAATTTTCATATTATCAACTCTAGTCCCAAAAAAATAAAAAATAAAAAAGAGAAAGACAAAAGAACAACAGTAAACATAATTCAACAACAAAAATCCACAAATGAAAGGAATATAAAACCTAAGAGGTTAAGATCAATTAAACAATGTAATGCCGATTGGTTTCGATTAAATTCATAATACGGTAAGAGTGAATGGGTGGGTGAAATGTATAGTTAACAATACATGAGCAGATATGAACTTATAAACATCTACCTGTCGTTACTACCAAAGTATTTAAAAAAAAAAAATCGATAACCACGTAACAATCGTACCAAGATTAAGTAACTTGGCGAAGTTACCGCATTTAATACATAATAAATGAAGCAATTGTTTGAGGTAATAATAACTGTCTTGAGCACACATGATTCAAGCATACTACAACATATTGCAAACCACATAGTATCTACTAAAATGTTCAAATTCTTTCTTCTGCTTTGGCTCTAATCAACTATAAATTTCCATTTTGGCCTCCTAATGATATATTTATGCCTCAAACTAAATGATACACTTCTTATAGATGAATGCTTGAACTAATTCTTCTTTTTACCAAAGTATTGCAGGGCATAAGCTACACCCAAGATCAACAATGGCAACAGAAACTGCAGAATTTTTGCGACAATACCTGAAGATTGATTGGGCCGAGTAGCTGGCTTAGGAGGGGACTGGTAATTTGGCTTCTCCGGCAGTGTGGTGACATCAATCTCACCCACGTAGTACTTTTGCATCATCTCCCTCGCAGTGTCACTATGCCCCACATCTTCAAAATCGTCGGTGGCATCTTTCTCTACAAGGATCCATGTTGAAATAAATTAACAAAATAAACTTAGGATTAAATTTGATTACACAAATAAATAATCATGGCACACAAATTTAAATGTTTCAACATTTCAATGTAAAAAATTTATTCCAATGATAACGATACATTGAGAAAATTCTACTATTAAAATCAAAATAAAGAGTACAAATACCAAATGCTAAAAAACCACTCAAAATATTATAAACTCTAAATACACCCAAAAAAGTTCTCAGTAATATATATAAGCAAACTTGTAATAATCAAATATTACTATCTTTTGCCTGATGATGTTTCTTTCTTTTTCCTTTCGGCTTTTAATCGGATGTGTTGACACAACACTTCAAACAAATATATCTCTATATATGTGTGTCATCTTGGGCTTTAAATGCTTAGCCCAATAACAAAAAAATGAAGCACCAAAAAAGCCTATTAAGAAGGATATAATTATAAAACTGTCATTCTATCTCTAATTAAATAGTAACGTTTTGTCACTTAAATAATAAATCTACACCTAAGAACAAAAATCTTCAAATAATAAATTTCTCAAAATATTAAATAGTCGTCGTCCAAAGCTCTGAAAAACAATCACTTACTGTAAAAATCAATCAAGTCCAAACAATGTTTAAACTTGTTGAATGAAACTAGCTTGAGAACCTTATTGACAATAATAACACCCTAAGACACAATGTCACAAATAAAATCATGTCTAACATTAATGTGTTTAAATTTTCATAATATATAGTATTCTTGTCAAGTATATTGCACTTTGATTATCAAAAATACAAAAAATATTCTGTTGTAAACCGAAACCATGAACCAAATCTCTAAATCAAATGGATTCTTTAAATGCTTCTCTTACTATATTGTAATCTGCCTTTGTAGTAGACAAAACAACTCTTGACTGTAAAGTAACATTCCAACTAATAACATAATGAGAAAGAATGAAAACATAATTTGTCGGAGATCTTCTATCCAAATCTCTAGCACAATTGGAGTTCACATAACCAATAACACTGCAACTAGTATTAGAACTTTCATTATAGACCAAATCAAAATTAGAAGTGTCTCTCAAATACCTAAGTATTCATTCCATTGCTTGTCAATAACCTTTATGAGGATTACTTATGTATCTACTAATAATACTAACAACATGTACAATGTTTAGACGAGTACAAATCATAGTATATATCAAACTACCAATGGTACTAGCATATGAAACCTGAGACATGTATTGCTCTACTTCCTTAGATTTTGATAAATCTAAAGAAAACCTGAAATGCTTAACTAACGACGTATGCATAGGTTTAGACTCTTCCATACCTAAGCGTTCACGAATTTTTTCAATATAATTTTTCTGAGTCAAATAAAACCTATTTGTGTTTCTATCCCTGTATATTTCTATGCCCAAAATTATCTTTAGTATACCCAAATCATTCATTTCAAACTCATCTCAAACTAAGACTTTAATTTCTAAATCTCAAACATGTTCTTATAAGTAATAAGCATGTCATTAATATATAACAACAAATATACAAATTAACCATCATGGAATCTTTTATGATAAACAAAAGTATCATAATCATTCCTAGAGTAACCATGATTAATCATAAAAGAATTAACCCACTTATACCACTGCCTAGTAGATTGCTTCAAACCATATAAAAAAATTTCAATAAACAAACATTATTTTCCTTACTTGAAACAACAAGCCCCTCTAATTGATGCATATACATTTGCTCCTTAGGCTTTCCATGTAAGAAAGGTTTCTTGACATGAAGTTGTTCTAATTCTATGTCAAACAGTGCAACCATAGCAGGTAACACACGAATGGAGGTATGTTTAACAAAGGGTTAAAATACTTCATTGAAGTTAATACTCTTCTTCTGATAATAGTCATTTGCACCAATTCTAAAGTATGGTTCGTGTGAAGTGACTCAAACTCTTCATTCATAACAACCAACTACTAAGTAGACTCATCACAAGTGACAGCTTTATGATAATTAGAAATTTCACGCACCTCAATAGACTATGTCACAAATAATGCAAAAGAAACTAAGTTTGTATCTAGGCACCTTTGAGGGCGTCAAATTTCTCTTATTATTTTACCTATAACGATACTATATGGTTGCTCATGTTACACATTTACTACATCATGAGTAGAATATGTACCTCATCCACAGATGGTTGATTTAAAATACCTTCTTGCACTTTACTAAGAGCTCCAATTTCAAACTCTATCTACTCACTAATATCATGATTACACGTAACAATAGACTTTTTTTTTCTTTTACAATAGGGAAAATTCATCAAATTTGATATCTCTACTAATCAAAAATTTAGGTGACTTAAGTTTAACACATTACAATTTATAACCCTTTATTCTAGAAAGATACCCCAAAAATATACATTTTAATAACCTAGGCTCAAGCTTACCATCATTAACATGAGTATAAAAACAATCAAAATCTTTCAAATCAGAATAATTAGTAGGAGTACAAGAAAATACCTCAAACAAAATCTTCAACTCAATTGTAGTTAATGGAGACCGATTCATCAAATAACAGGCATAATTATAAGCTTCAATCCATAATGATTTATCCAAACTAGCTTGAAAAAGCATATATCGAGCTCTTTCCAAAAGAGTCGTATTCATACGTTTTACAACTCTATTTTATTGTGGTGTATTATGCATAGTATGGTGTCTCACTGTGCCATTTTTTTCTGCATAACTCATTAAACTCACCAAGCCATTGGCAATCTTCAAATGCCTAATCTTCTTGTCTTTTTTATTTTCTATATAAGCTTTAAATTTTACAAATTTTGATAACACATCATTCTTGTTTTTTAGAAATTACACCCAAACATGAAAAATCATCAATAAAAGTCAACATATACCGGGTACCACCCTTAAACATAACACGAGGAAGACCCCAAAGATCTGAATGAATATAATCAATAATACCTTTCGTTTTATGGATTGATGTACTTAACTTGGCCTTGCGATGCTTTCTATTGACATAATGCTTACAAAAATCAAGCCTCTCAGATTTTTGACCACCAAGAAAATCTTACTTGCTCAAAATAGATATTCATGCCTCATTCATACACACTAACAACATATGCCATAATCGAGTAATATATAAATCTTGATTTGACGAGGACGAAACTGAAACATTGCCAATGATAGTGCTACCTTGAAGCACATAGAGGCCTCACGATAAGTGTTCTTAAATAACAACCAAAACACCCTCACTAATTCTTAAAACTCCACATTCAAAGTCCCAAAGATATCAGGTTCTTTTTTAAATTTGGAACATGATGAACATCTTTCAAAGTCCTAACAATATCATCATACATCTTACTGTGGATAGTACCAATACCAACAACCTTACAGGATACATTGCTTCCTATCACGACAACACCCCCATCAATAGACAGATAAGAAACAAACTAATCCTTATTGGGGCACATATGGTAAGTGCAACCTGAATCAAGAATCCAAATATCTCCTGAAAGAAAATTCTCACCATTGAAACCAAAACTATATGCAATTGTGATATATTTTCTTTTACCTTTGAGTTTCGAACAATTAACTTTCCAATTCCCTACTTGATAACAATAATTGCATTTATCTTTTCTTTTTTTGAATTTGGATCTAAACTTACCTCTATTGTTGCTTACTTCTATCTTGCTTTCTACCTTTGACAAATAAACGATTACTACTATCATTGTTACCAATACACATTTTTTTCTTTAACTCTCTGGAATTCAAAACTACTTTGACATCTTTCAAAGAAATAGTGCCTTGTCTATATAACAACCAACAAAATGTTTAAACGAATGAGGTAAAGAATATAATAGAACTAAGGCCTGATTCTTATCATCAATTTTAATCACTATTTTTTAAATCACGAATAATTTTAATAAATTCATCAAGATGATCATGTAAAAGGGTACATTTTGACATTCTGAAAGTATACAAGTACTGCTTCAATGACCGATTTGCCAAAGACTTGGTCATATACACTCTCCAATTTAATCCATAACTTAACAGAAGATTTCTCATCGCCAATGTCACGTAGTACTTTAGCATACAAGGAAAATTGAATTGAACTGAGAGAGCATTTTTCATCAATACCCAAAAGCTCAAAATAAATCCAAAAGAGCAAATTTGATCAGTCCTAATCGATAACAGAATAACCCAAATCTTTGATACTAATTTATAATAAATTAACACTAACGAAAGCAAAGTTCGGATCTAATTTGACTGCATAAATAAATAATTATGGGTAACAGCAAAATAATAAAAAATGAGAAAAATAAATGACACAGATTTAATTGATTCAAATTTTCAATGTGAAAAATCTATTTTATTGATGATGACATACCGAGAAAATTCCACAATAAAAATTCAAATGAAGAGTATAAACACCAATTGTTCAAAAGCCACTTAAAATAACACAAACCCTAAATACACCCAAATAGTTCTCACTAATTTATCAATAATATAGCAAGATAAATAAGCAAACTTGTAATAATCAAATATTAACACAAGAAGAGATGGGACTATTAAGTGTTGTCTTCCTCACGTTGGCTGATAATGTTTCTTTCTTTTTCCTTTTGGCTTCTATTCGGCTGTGTGTTGACACAGAACTTCAAACAAATATATCTCTATATATATGTGCATATGGGGATTTAAATGCTTAGCCCCATAAGAGAAAAGTGAAGCACCAAAAAAGCCTATTAAGGAGGATGTAATTACAAAACTGCCACTCTATCTCCAATTAAATGGTGCTGTTTTGTGTCACTTAAATAACACATGTTCAAATAAACTCTGGTCTATATTCACATAATAGCTTTTCATGGAACATCTTAACTGGTAAATAGGCAAGGATAAAAAAATAGTGAAATTATTACAAGTTGGTGCATAATCATACCTACTGCTAATAGCAAGACTTCATCTCCACCAGGATGTTCTTCCAAAAATGAGGTGACATCATATACCTGCAGTAGTGTAGAGTTTCAAGATATACTAGATAGAAAAAGAGTTAACTGGGTTTATATCCACCTATAACCACGAAGTAATTAGAGGATGGCAAAGAAATCTAAAGGCACTTCAAGGATTTGGGTTGGTTAGTCTATTGCAAGGTACAGAGAGTTCAAAGTGTAATTCAAGTGAATTAGGAATAACAGAAACATAATAACATAAAATTATTCAAAATATTCCTAGCATTTTAAAGGTTTATACCTTCAAACTCTTGTTGTCTCCTTTGTGTGAAATCAAGAGTAAACACATAGAACATAGTTTCAGCAGACGTTTCTGAATAATAATTTTCAGGAATCAAAATGTCATTAAACAAAATAAAATGGATGCGATCTGCTGCTTGGTTTGATTTTAGATAGATTGTCCACAAATTGTTTGATTGTCAATCTAACTTTGTAGCAATTTACATGAAAAGAAGTCCAGAAATCATTTTCCTCTTTGTTATTAAAAAACACAAGTCCTTTTGATACCATCCATTTCTATGTCACTTTCTTCTTTGAGAATTCAGAAAATGCAAGTGTAAGCGCCTTTTAGTCATATAAGAAGAATTCAGAAAATACTATGTACCTTCAAGTAAACTTTAAATAGGATTTTTTTTTTAAATAAACATTTACACGCTCAAGCACGTTTGCTCTAAGTACCTACAAGAAGCAATTGCAATTGCATTACAAGACAGATATGCCCATATCCAAATAGGAAAGTTCAATATGCAAAAATCTAATATGGAAAACCCAAGAAACCATGGATACCTTCTAATATGTCAATTTTCCATTTTATTTTTCATGTCCAATTGAAGAGTCCGTATGTAGGGGAAGCAACGGTATAAACATTATTAAATTATAGGGATCTATGTATGAATTTCGTTAAAGTTTGGGGACCGATTATACACTAAGTCTAAATTATAATCTATCAAAAATTGTTTTATAAATATAAACGTCTATTATTCCTTAATATTAAAAATAATTTATAGACAAAAAAAATTTATTGTGTCTTGGAACACAAACACAAACTAACCCACAAACGTGATGCAGTGTGTCTGTACATGTCCCACATTACTTAGGGGTGAGTATTCTCTAAATGGCATGACGTTTTTTAGAGTTTTTCTCTAGAAGTAAAGTCATGAGGTCCCATTAAACTATTAAGTCATAACTGTGGGTCCGTTGATTTTACAGTTATAGACCAAAGCGAACAATCTTGTGCCACATGAAGTAGATCCCACTCGACTATAAGCAGACAAATTCACTGTTCTATGTCAGGTGGTATCAAAGCGAGATTCATGTGGATCCAATGGAGCATAATAAAGGTATTTCATGAAAAGAATTTCAAGAATTTCATAAAGAGGTTAATCAAGCTCTTAATAAACTGTTTGCATCATTGGCGTTATTAAATAAAAATATAAATCAATCTCCAATTCAAAAAAGATTACTAAAAAACTCAAAATCAAGAGTTTACTCAAGTGAAAAAGATGATCAAACATAGCATTAAGTATGAACTGTTAAAAAAGAAAGACTCACCCAAAGCTTTAAAAGTAGAAGAACAATCTTTTAAAAACAAAGTTCCTAAGATAATTTTGGTTGAAGATAAAAATGATCATATTATTGAGGCAAACAAACCTATGTTAGAAATCATACAAAATCAAAAAAAGAATTTGAAAAAGAAATATATTTATAAGATGAGTTAGTCCCATATCTTCAAAATTATCTCCATAAAAGAAGGTTCAAATATCATGGCACTTATACATGTTAATGAAATTAAAGAATCAAATGTCTTCACTAGTTTCAAATATAATCAATTTTTTGACATCACAACAAATTATTTTCCAAAACAACAAGAGTTGTCAAATCTTTTTCAAAATACCGAGTCATATTTTATTGTTCCAGAACTTGTTGAAAATATTAATTTTAAAGGTAAACATTTAGACAATATTTGGTTAATATTGTTCAAAGAAGTGAAACAACAAGAAAAATCAATTTTGAAGATCTATGAATGCTACAAACATTATTATCCTCATTTGAAGAAAACTCAAGTACGAGTTTTAAATAAGTAGAGGGGAATAATACGAGACAAGATTAGAAAAAAGAGAAATTAATTTATTTTGTTTGGAGTTATATTAAAGTAACACCTTATTTTGTTTAGAGTTCTATTTCTTATGTACTATTAGAGTTCTACATAGAAACCTTTATTTAGAGTTCTTTTTTTATTTGCATTATTAGAATCATATATAAAAACTTTATGAATTATTCTAGGGACTTTTCAACTATAAATAACTAAGCCTTATGCTTGTATAAGATGTTATAGTATGCCTGTACATGTCACATATTGCTATGAAGCTAAGTGATGATGTGCTTATAAGGGGTGAGTATTCTCTAAATAATATGACGTGTTTTGAGGTTTCTCTTTAGAAATAAAGCCGTGAGTTCCCGCTGAACTTACAGTTATAGACCAAAGCAAACAATCTCCTACCACGTGGAATAGATTTCACCCCACTATAAGCGGACGAATTAACAATTATGTATCAATTGGTGTCAGAGCCATGATCTTATAAGACCATATGGGCTTGCGTTCTTACGAGGACGTAAGATACCCTAAGTGGGGGTGTATGATGCAGTGTGCATGTACATGTCCCACGTTACTTAGGAAACTAAGTAGTGATATACTTATAAAGGGTGAGTATTATCTAAATAGCATAATATGTTTCGGGATTTCTCTTTAAAAGTAAAATCGTGAGATATATTGCTAAACTATCAAATCATGATTGTGACTCCGCTAAACATACAGTTATGGATCAAAACGGACAATCTCGTGCCATGTAGAGTAGGTTTCACTCCTCTATAAGCAGATGGATTAACCGTTCTATATCAAAATGCGACATGATTGTCACCCCTATATATGTATCATACAAAAAACCGTACGAGAAAAGAGCTTGCAACATGCCTAGAGGAAGCAGGATTCAAAGAATCGCAAGCACCACTCTCAGTCCACTGGTCCTTTCAATCTGGCCTTTTTCTCCTTAAGGCCTTGCCATTGTGTAAAATGAATATTTGTCCCGCATACAGATAGATGCCTTTAATCCAATGTCCAAACCAAACCAAATGCTAATATGAAGCCTTTGCTTTAGATCAACATGCAGTGTACATGAAATTTTAAGACAATAACATTTCTAACAGACCCAGGAATGGAATCGATTCAAGCATATGCAAAATAGTAGGCACGAGCAACCGTTAGAGATTCAAGAAAGAGATCTGACCTTTCCGGAGATGATAATCCAGCAATCTTTCTTGTGGTTGTGCTCCGCCACTTCACTAAAGGTTACTACTTTAGAATCTGAAGTCATATCTGTCATACTATCTCTGTCCAAAAGAAGTCAAACAGACCCAAAAAAAAAAAAATCGGTCAAACCGCTTAGAAAGTTTAGAAGTAAAAGTTCGTGAAATCAGCTAGAAACGATTTGGAGTCATGAAGTGTGTCTTACATGAGACTGAACGGTGGTGTGGTGATATAGATTTTAGACGGAGCTTTGTCAGGTTACTTTTGTTAAATGACCTTGAACTACGATACGGACTAGTTATAGCCTAATGAAATTTTATTTCATTTTCTCGACGAACCCAGATCTGTAAATATATTATATAACTGCTCAACTTTCAGGGAGGAAACATCAATCCAGATCTATAAATATATTATTTAACTGTTACCCAAATTTCAGTAATCAAGAAATGAAAGATTACAACTTGATCGCGGTGATTAGCAGAATTTTTATAATTATTATATTAAATATAAGAATTTTTATAATTTTTTAAAATAAATATTTTAATCTCATAATTTTAAATTTTTTTTTAATAAGTTATAAATATAAATATATTTATTTTTTATAATAATAAAATTAATAGCATATTAGTTAGAGTTAATAAATGATTAGTTAAAAAATTTCATTTTAAAAAATTATTAAATATTTAATGTATAATTCAATAAGGATGAGAATGTGTTTAATTCATTCTATAATTATAATTATAAAATAAACAGTTTAATTTGCCTGGCATATATGTTAGACATGAAACCCCAACGCTTTCCAACAATACATCGGCAAGATGAAGACAATTTTTCATTAGAGATGTTTACACAATTATTATTAAAAATAGACACGCTAATTCACAAGAAGGTGTATAGAATAAGTTATAGAAGTCAGAATTGCATGAACATCATAAAATGCTCATTTGAAAAATATTTAACAGTGCACTTTCTCGAAAAAAAATAATTATAGGAAGACATATGCCTTTAGAGATTACTTATGTCCATTATGCCATAAGAAATTTAAAGATATAGAACAATTTTTCATTGGGTGTAAAATTTTACATTCCTAGTGGTTCTATTAGAAATGGAATCTGTTATAGAGATTTATGCAACATCTAGATATACAAACTTATATTAATTGCATTGTATCTCCTCCAAAAAGTCATGCCCAACAATATTTCTTCCATTGAATTTACCTTAACTGCAACAATCAATGTTTGAAACATTGTGATGGCTTTCATAATCAGGTTCTATTCCAAGGAAAAAAAATCAAAATTTTGTTCATGTTTTTAAGTTGATTTCAATCAAAGTTAATGAATTTAAAGACTCTCTATTGCAAAGGGCAATTGTTCCAGGGGGATTCTGTAGAGGAAAACTTTTTGTTTTTCCTATAAATTGGCAAGTACCTCCAAGAGGAGGAGTCAAAGCTAATTTTGATGATGCATAGACTAATGGCAGAATTGTAGTAGGTTTTGTTCTTAGGAGCCATCTCAGGAAATTTATCTATGACTGGACTAAAAGTTTGCATCTTAATTCACCATAGATAACAAAGACATGTGCTTTCCTCTATGCTTATCAGGAAGCACTAATTTGAAAGCACAAGTCTATATATGTAGAAGAAGATAGCAAATGTCTGATTGAGGCATCCATACTGTAATCAAATTATCACAACCTTCAACCTAAGTCCAAAGATCTTTTATTTGACATGAATAATAGTTTAGTTAAATTCTCAATGATTTCAATCCGGTGAATTCTTAAATATTTTAATTATTTAGTACATAATTTAGTTAATTGAGCTTTTTATAGTCATTTTAAAGACAAAGTTAAATCGTCTCATTTGCCTTCTAATTTATTAGCTCTTGTAAATACTTTTCAAGTGGCCTTGCATACCTAAGACTTTTTTATTTTATTTTTTCCTTATCATACATGAGTTTCTTGAACACCATAGATAACGAAACGCCAATCTATCGTATGTGAAACGTAGGCCATAAACTATCTTAAATCACACTCCACCAGAAGTGGAAGCTTACCGTGAAGAATCAGAGCCCTTTTCCCCTTTAACCACTCAAACCATTCTCTGGTTTATTTTCATAACATATATTATCCATCATCCATCCTAATTTAAAAGGCCGCTGCTGGGGTCATCCTTTGGATGGAATCCATCAGCAGCTGGCTTCCGAAGCAGAGCAACGTAAACCCCAGGATCATGGTGAGTGCAAAAACTGTCATACATAATGGAATTGTTAACCCCTTGGACATTGCTGTTCATGAATGCTCCAATTGGCACTCCATTTTTTGCCTTCTCTTTATGACCAGTCTTTTCCTTCTTTGCTTTTGGGGTTCCTTCATCACTCTCACCGCTGCTAGAGCTTCCAGACCCATTTTTCGAAATATAATTTGTGTTTCCACCAACTTGTTTTTTAGGGGATTCAATTACTTTCATAAAAACATCTTTGTTTTCCCCCGATATTGTTGTAACTTTCATGCCCATAGGTTCATCAGAATCTGATAACTTTTTCACTGTGCCTTTCTCTTTTGTTTGCGTTACCCTGGGTACTACTTGCTTTCCATTATGAAAAATGCCAGCACTCTGAGTCTCACGAAGATGATAACGCTGTGCGATTCCATTGTGGGCCATCACAGTTTTCTGCTCTGTCTCTGCTTCTTTCTCTGTTGGGATTCTGCGTTTAGTGTCTGCAGTGGGTTTTACTTGAGCAGGTGATAGGTTGAGAGAGAGTGGTCGAGCAGTAGGCTTCGGCTGAGATGACTCTGGTGTGGACTGAGCTGCAGGCTTTATAGTTCTTGGGGAATTTCCAGGGCTACGCGAGCGATTAGAAGAAGAAGAAGTGACTCTGATAGTTGCAGATGCTGATGGTGGCACTTCTTTATTTGCTGGGGATGATGGCATTGAAGTGCTAATGGAAACTTTTGGAGATGAGGAAGTTGATGTTTTGAGGAACCAAAGAGGATTTTGAGTATAATATTGGTCGTGGAGATGAGAATTTTGTTGTTGGAGAAGCAGAAACTTGGAGTGGTGGAGACGACGGAGCAGATTGACTAGTTGTAACAGGTGTTGGTGCTTGTGGGGCTACTACTTCCGGCGGCAGCTGCATTGGTTCTGGAGCCGGAGCTATTGGCCTAATTGATGCTGGCCGAATCAGAGGTACGGGAGCGGGTCGGGTCGGGTCGGATCATAGGACCGAACCGAAACCATGTGCCTCTCCGGGGTTGAGTAGCCATAATGACAAACTAGTGTTTGAAACGAGAAGTTAAAAATATACAGGGATACGGCACACCATTACATGGCTAATTTGTATGTGTTATTTATAGTTTTATAAGTGACAGGATAAGCTTCTTTTTTTCTTTTAACAATAACGAGATGATAAGTAGGTGTGTAAGTATAATTTATGAACAATATATTATTTGTATGTAAATTGGTGAAATAGGTTCGAAATCAATCAAGCAATAACAAGATTTGTTTTATTATTTACATCACATCTACCTCTAATATCTACTTTTACATTCAAAAAATCTTTCAGGCATTTTCTTTAACAATATTTGACAACTCAGAAACTCATCATACTTTAATTTAAAAAATAATAATAAAAGAATAATACAAAGAGATAATTAAATATCAATAAATAAAAGTTAGAGGTATTTATTATCAATAATTCAAGATAATAATAAAATATCAAATTCAGTTCAAATTCTAAATTATAACTCATACATTAATTATGATGCATGTACGGAACAAGCAAATTGGCGTGGTAAATGTTAACAAAGAGCATGTAGAACACGCTAGCATAAAAGAGTGAAAACATAATTGGTTCTAAAGAAAGCATCAGATTCAAAAAAAAAAAACAACCGATTGCCAAAAATATTTATAATTTGTTTTTAAAAAAATATTAAAAGAGAACCCTTAATTTTTCAAATAAAGTGCTATCTAGCATCTAGTTAACTTTGTGCTTTTAATGGCTAAGAGTTGGAGGAACATATCCTTTGAATATTATTCGTAATGCGTAACAATCAAAAATCAAAATCTAGGACTGTAACTAGATTCTTGCAACCAGTCTAGGATTTTAGAACCGCTACTGTCTGTGTCTTCCTTCTGGCTTTGCTTGTAAAAGTAGTTGAGCTTGTGATGCTACAACTTTTTTACTGTATTTACATGCACAAGCGAAGCTAATGAATGACTAAGATTCTGTGTCAGTGTCATGAAGGAAAAAAGAGAGAGATGGAATTTGTGGTCTCCTGTATTTCTTCCTTTTCTTCCCTTATTTAACAAGCTCATGAATTCCATAAAAAAAAAAAACTCAAGAATGTCATTCTGCAAAATGAAGTTGTGGTGAAGTGTGACTGAGGGGTCTCACGCTTGTGGTTAAGTCTCTTAACATAATATTTATACATAGGAGTAGCAAACACATATAACAATATTAGTAAAAATTAATCTATAATTTTTTAGTATCTTTAAAGATCTTATTATTTATTACTATTTATTAACGTGTAACACGAAAAAAATTAAATAAATTTTTTCGTAACAAAATACAACACAAATAACATGAACGAACATGATACGAACACGAAACAATACGATTACTACCTTTAGTTTAGACACTTTAAAAACATTATCGTTGCAGACACTTGGCGAATTACGTGGATTCCATCTCATATTTGTCTCACAATAAAAAGCGAGTATAATGCAGCTGCATAGAACCTTGTTTAAAATGTCTGTAATTCAAGGCCGTTTAGTGAATTCAAGTACTTTCAAGACGATGTCCATTCCAGCAGGTATTTGCCACACAAAAAGAAGAATATTTATTGCATTCAGTGCAATATGAAGACTTTTGGCCGCCTCACTCCCTCTTTGCATTGCATGCACAAATGCTGCTGCTGCCCCCCATTAACACTGTGATGCCTATTCAAAAGAATCAAGCAAGAAGAGTTTAACTGAGCTCAGTTCAATCATTTTATTTTCTTTACCTGCCCCTGCAAACAAATGAGGTCCAGGAAATAGCTTTCCAGTCCTAAACCAGGTGTTAATTGCTCCACCAAAAGTCTCAAACTCCAAAACCCAGCAGTATTGAACCTGCATTGAAGTGTCTATCCCTGTAAGTAAGACCCTTTCAACAACTCCTTCCTCTCTTGAAATGAATATCATATTACATCAGATGTAAGCCTCATTATAACATACTGATTTTCAAGAGTGAAGCATAAAAACCATTATTAGCATCAACCAATCCCAATCATCTAAAGCAATGAAATGGCTATGTACAATGTTTACAAGTAATTTAAGGCAACCACATGTCCACATTGATCACATAAACTTCAACAGCTCTCTTGTTTTCACATTGGACTCTAAACAACTTCAGAGTCCAAACTAAAAAAGGGAAACTTTATGGTATAGACTAAAAGTCAAACTTCCAAACATTCAATGTATAACCAAAGACCTTTGTTCTAATAGGAAAAGGCTAAAAGCCTACCTCAGTCAGTTGCTGAATTTCAACTAGGGTACCTTCAGGGGTGGGCTTTACTTGCTTCTTGAGATCATTAATCTCATTTTGAATTGTCCTCACTCGCCGCCACTGCCAACCTAAATACCCAGCCCACAATGTGTAAACAAACAAGCCACCCATTACAATTGGATGAATCAAAGCTAATGTCCTCCCTTCCAATATTCCAAACAAGTGTTTTTTGGTCAATCAGAATCACACACCACAAATGAAAAAATTAATAATAAATAATAAAATCATGAATGTTAAAACAAAGAAAGAAGAAGAACAACTCATGACTCGACTTGCCTTGGGTCTAAAAAGAATAGTAATGTCAAGGCGGTAAAGGGAAGAGAAGCTGACATTAGGTGGTGGATTTTTTCCTTAAAAAGAATTTGTGGGTTAAGGGAATCTTTGGGCATAGATGGCTTAAAGAAGGTGAATTGAATTTGACGCTTAAGCGGGGAGGTGTTAGGTTTTGGAGGTAGAATGGGGAATTTCATAAAGACGTAAAATGGATTGGTTCCGCTTCAACAAAAAAAGCTATTATATTTAAAAATTTATTTCATTTTTTATTATTTAGATTTGTATAGAAAATAGTATATCTTATTTATTTCAATGATTTTTAAATAGATTAATTTTAATTCCTTTAAAAATAAAAAAGATATCAACGAAAAAATAATGAACGAAACTTATGATACTTTATAATAATTAGTGTTAAAAGTATAATTTAATTCATTTTTATATTATTATTTTTAAATTATTGATTATATATTTAATTTATTATTAATTATTTATTATTTTTAATTTTAAAAAATATGTATCGAATTTTATTGTTAGATATATTAAAAAACAAAGAAACTTTGAAGTAAAAAGTTAATAATAAAATACTATGATTATGATTATGATTATTTTTTATACTATTAGAAAAGGATGGAAACCAAGTTTCTAAAATAATATATGGATTTTAATTTTAAATTTTTTATAAAATTTATGATAATTTTATAATAATAATTTTTTTTATTAAAAATTATTTAAGATTATCTTATTACAATATATTTAAAATATCATTTTATTAAAAAATATATATATATTGTTCATAAAAAAAATATTTATTATTAAAAAAAATCTTAAAAATACTTTTTTTTAAAAATATGTTTTTACTCTTACATTTTATTAAAAAGTGCTTATATATTATTTGTAAAAAAAAGGTTCAAATTGTTTTAAAAAATAGAAGTTTAACTTATATAAAATAAATTAAGTAAAATGAACAGAAAAATTCATTTAAAATGAACTTTAATTGATATGATAAAAGTCATATCATATTTGAATTGGAGTGACATAAATTGAGTCCTAGATGGAATAGATTACACTTGAGTATATAACTATCAGTCACAAATTAATATCTCTAATGTTTCAAAAGGTTGAGAGTGGCAGCCATGGTATTCTTGCTTGGAAGGCAGAGAGAGACTGACTCTGACAGAAAGAGAGGGAGGATAGCTTGAACTAGAAACAGACAGATAAGTTTGAAATACGAGTGTTGTTGTTTTAGTACTTTTTTCGTACTTTTATTCTAAACTAAAACATATCAAACATTTTTATTGAAAATTTTAGACACTGTTCTAAAACTGATTGAATTTTATTTAAATACATGCCATTTTTTAAAGGTAAAAAGTGTCTATTTATTGTTCCTAACGGTAGAGGAAAATATTTATATAATAATCAACCAACTTCATCTTCTTATATGTGATCAAACATTACAGACTCTTCCTTATCATCTTCCATTGAATCCCATCAAGTCTCTATTTTTTTGTTTTTTATTCACAGTTTTCTTTTGTTTTGTAGTTCCCTCCCATAAATCCAAACTTCCCTTCCCTTCCCTTCCCTTCCCTTCCCTTCTTTCACATAGATTTCGAACATGGACATCATATACACGAACAAGGAGACGTTATGAGGCCTAATAAACATTCCAATATCATTGAACTCAACGCCATTAACCCAAGGGATCAGATCCTTTAGCAATTTTATCTTGTCAATATGTAAATGAGATATATTGAAATTGTTTTGTCAACATGTAAATTGGTGCCCCCATAGTTTGTTGTCTTTTTTTTTTTTTCAAGTGTGTCTGCATAAACTAAACTAGTGCAGTCTGTTAATGTCTTTTCCCAAACGTTGGAACAGTAAGTTGACACTTTTATCCTTAAAAATAACATGTGCTTGACATATGTCCAGGAAAAAAAGTCATAATACTGATCAAAATTTCTAAATTGGGTATTTAATATATTTTAATTAAAAATAAAATAATTCCAAATATAACATTCTCCCACGATAAGATATATGGTTCATTTGATTACGATATTAATCCGGCTAGTCACAAATTATTTTTCTCGAATGACATAAGGGTGATCCTCGGGCCCAATTACATAATAATAATAATAATAATAATAATAATAATAATAATAATAATAATAATAATAATAATAATAATTATTATTATTATTATTATTATTATTATTATTATTATTATTATTATTATTATTATTATTATTATTATTATCTGATTGTCCTAGAATATTGTATATCTATCCGGAAAGAAAAAATATCATCTCTTTTGCATGTTAGATCATATAATATCTCTTTAAAATATTTATTATATTATAAAGTATTATTTTTAATATATTATCTTATTTAATTTAAATTATATACTAATTATATATTAATAATATGTTAATTATTAACCATTAGTTAATAATCAATTAAATTATGAGGTGAGTTAATTACATTTAATCCCACATATTTGATAAAAATATCTACAGTTTTTAAGATATTAATTTTATAACTACTTTAAGAAGATATTACATTATGATTTATAAATGCATTATATTATGAATAATACATACACTAGTAACACAATCAATAATTTATGGTTACAAAGCAAACGGAGAGTATTAAATATTAAAATATGTGATAAATTCTGTAAATTATATCGATTGATTTTGATATCGATATACATGCCGTGATAAATCAATTCAATAATAAATAAATTTATACATTATTTAATTATTTTATGTTCATGTTATCTAATATCGAGTTATTATGTTTAAAAAATATATTTTTTAATTAAAAATAATTTAATAAATTTATTTATATATAAAATAACATTTAAATATTAATTTAATAAGTCTATATAATAAACGAGTTAAATATGTACTGTGATCTCGTATTGAATCATTCTATATCGTATGCTGTCGAAATTTAACATGCCATTGTGTTCATTGATATACACACATGGCGGAGTTAGGGGGATTGTAGTAAGTTACGGTCCCCATGATTTGATAATTTTATTATTATTACATGTAAAATAAGAAATTTGTTCTATTCTATAGTAATAAAATTGATATTATTTTATATAAATAAATAAAAGTAAAACTAATATAATATTTTATTTACATATTATTTAAAATATAATTTTATTTATTATTAAATAATTTATAATATAAAATTTGATTTAACTCGTTACCCAAATGTAATATATTCTTGCTCCCGAGTAACTTAACCTCTAATAAAATTTATACTATCTCCGTCTGTGTATACACACGTTAACTAGCTAGAATAAAATTGGTTTCTTTTGATTTTTGTCTTTCACCCTCAATGTTTTTTTTTTATTATTATTATTATTTCAGTTTTTTGCTAAAAATCCTTTACCAATTCGCTAGTTGGAATTCAATTTAGATTATTCAAAGCTACCACAACCAGTCCATCACAACCACGACGAATATACAAAATAAATAAAAGGAATGTGCAAAATAATACCAAATTGAAGAGTAATAATGTTAATTAAAAAAAAAAAAAAAAGGAAAGTGGTATCTTGTGAAAAGCGATTGGACGAACTTCATCCTTCTTTGTTTCAACAGGAAAACGATAACCATTCAAAACTCTCTCTCTCTCTCTCGTATTTTAATATAAGTGATCGCGTGATATAGGAAGTCTTCGTTTGTTCCTTTTTCTATTCCTTTATGATTTATGAAAGAAGTTTTCGACAATAAATTGAACTGAGTCTCAAGATTGCTTGGTCAAATTAAGACATTAGTGCTTACTAACTCATTCATCCGACTAATCACGTTGAAGTAGCTGCATACTTATTTATATTTATAGTTTAATTATGTGATATAAATCTATTTTGAAGTTTCATTTATAATTTTCTCATTATAAAAAATATAATTATATATATATATATATTATTAATATTTTATAAAAATTAAAATATCATTAACGAAGGAAAATATAAGAATGAGTATAACAACAAAAAATATCATAATAATATTAAATACAATTAGATGTTATTAAATTACGTTAAAAATAAAATAATATTTATAACTTTTTTAATAAAAAAAATACTTAAAATTAATATAAATAATATTATAATTTTATAATTATAAATTTTAAAAATAATATATTTATTATTTTTCTTAAGTACTTATCCCCTCGGTATGTATCAGGTTTTTTTAGTTTACGTTAAATAATTATGAAAAAAAATTAATTTTTAATTTTTAATATCATAATAATATTAAATACAATTAGATGTTATTAAACGTTAGATATTTTTAAATAATTATAATTTAATTAAATTACGTTAAAAATAAAATAATATTTATAACTTTTTTTAATAAAAAAAATACTTAAAATTAATATAAATAATATTATAATTTTATAATTATAAATTTTAAAAATAATATATTTATTATTTTTCTTAAGTACTTATCCCCTCGGTATTTATCAGGTTTTTTTAGTTTACGTTAAATAATTATGAAAAAAAATTAATTTTTAATTTTTAATTTTTTTAATTTAATATTTATATTATGAAAATATTTTTTAATCAATTATATTTTTATTAATTTAATCAAAAATTTAAATAATATCGTGAATATGTAAAATTATAATTTTATTTTATTTTTAAATGTATGTATTTATAATTCTATTTATGATTTAAATATTTTAATTAAATTTATTAATTTTTAATTAAAAAATTAGATAGAATAATTTTAATAATAAATTAAATTTTTTTTATATAATATTAATACGTAAATGGACGTTTCTCTATTAATTTACATTCCAAGGAGAAAAATTAATGAAATTTTGGGGAAGAAAATAAAAGGTTTCCAAACACTGCAGAACCACGCATTGAAACAGAGAGAAAGAAAGAAACAAGGCTCGAAAGCTAATAGAACGTCCATGAGCACGAATTATGCTAGCAATATTAGTAAAAGAGGAGATAATCGAAGCAAAAACAAACTTGGTCGTAAGAATTTCTATCAAACTCGGCTTCTCTTTTCTCCTGTGCTCTATAGTACTGTTTCTGTCTCTCCTTACACTTCAAGTCTTAAACCCATCAAACTCTACAGACTACGGCAAATAGCCGTGTTTGAACTAAATACTCTTTCCCATTAAGCTCGCCATCAATCTCTTTATTCATAAATTCACCCATACTCGCATTTACTCTGTCTTTTAATCTCACCTCCAAAGCAAAAATGATTCTTTTCTACCCATTTGTTCTGTTGATAGTAATCACTTTCATAATTCTATTGATTCGTGTACTTTTGTACAAAACTGGGTTAGTTTACATCGTCAAGAAACGGTGGAGAGACTTCGAAGATTGCTTTCATGTTTATCAGGCATTCAAAGTCCCTGAATTTAACGAAAGCTTGCAAGATAATCAACTTTATCGACGAGTGACGGATTACCTGCACTCCTTGCCATCGATTGAAGACTCCAACTTCACCAACCTTGTCACGGGTAAGAAGCCGAACGAAATTGTCCTCAAGCTCGATTCATACCAGCAAACAGTTGAAGACCATTTTCTCGGAGCCAAACTTGTTTGGGTCAATGGAAATAAAGAGCAACAATCCACATGTAAATATTGGATTTTAAAGATTCGCAGAGCTGACAAACGCAGAGTTCTTAAGCCATATCTCCAACACATCCACTCCATAGCTGACGAACTTGAGAAAAGCAAAAGTTTGAAACTTTACATGAACATCAAGAAAACCCCTCATAAATCGAGTAGGAATCAGCGGTGGAGATCTGTCCCTTTTACACACCCTTCTACTTTCGAGACAATGGCCATGGAAACCAATCTCAAAGCTAAGGTAAAGTCAGACCTTGAGTCCTTTCTTAAATCTAAACAATACTACTACAAATTAGGTCGTGTTTGGAGGCGAAGTTATCTCTTATACGGTCCCTCTGGTACCGGAAAAACAAGCTTCGTCTCTGCTATGGCTAATTTCCTATGCTACAATGTTTATGACCTCGATCTATCTAAAGTCACCGACGATTCTGATCTAGAAATGCTTTTGTTGCAAACGACAAGCAAATCCCTGGTAGTTATTGAAGATCTTGACCGGTGTTTGATTGAGAAATCAACGTCTGTGAGTTTGTCTGGCGTATTGAACTTAATGGATGGTCTGTTGACCTCGTGTTGTGCGGAGGAGAGGGTCATAGTGTTCACAATGAATGGAAAGGACAGCATTGACCCGATAATTTTGAGACCGGGTAGGATTGATGTTCATATCCATTTTCCACTTTGTGATTTTGTTGCGTTTAAGAATTTGGCTAGTAATTACTTGGGGATAAGAGATCATAAGCTCTTTCCGAAAGTGGATGAGATTTTTCAGAGCGGGTCAAGTTTGAGTTCAGCAGAAATCGGAGAGCTCATGATCGCTAATCGAAACTCACCTAGTCGAGCTATCAAATCGGTGATCACAGCATTGCAAACGGACGGTGATGGAAGGGGGACACGCAAAATAGGACAGCAATTGAATCACAACGGGTCGAAAATTCGTTTGAAGAATCGGGTGAATCCAGTGGGCTTTTCTGTTGAGAAGGATCTCCTACCGTTAAGGAGTTTAGAAATTTGTACGGGTTCTTGAGGAACAAGAGTAACAGAAAATATCAATCGTTTGATGTGAGCTCGAAGCAAAAGCATAGTTGATCGTAAGGCTCAAAATGATCCGTGTGTTCCTGACACGTGTAATTTCTGTTGCTTGGAAATTGGAAATGCAACCTGACTTGACTTGTGATTGGCCAATAGAATATGATAATGATTTACATGTTAAATACTTTTTGGATTGTTTGTTTGGAAATGAATTTTTTTATTATCCCTAAAATTTCTTTGTAAATCGATTATTTTGTAAGCAGGTTAGCTTATGGATTAACGAGAAAAACAGTCAAGCTTCTAAGTGAACAAATGTTAGCTGTTAAGATGAGTTATACGAAGAAGACATAATTTTTATCAGCTAAGGCGAATCTAAAAAAGAAATTATAAAATAATCAAATTGGTTGTTGATAGCCCAATAACATTGTACTTCTGTTTATAATTGAGATGCTTTAGGAAGCAACATTGTGCAAATTCACAATTCTTAAATATTGATCAACAAGCCCACATGATTCTAGCGCAAGTAGCATCAAAATATGTTTATGTAAACTTAAGAATAAAGATTTTATTCTTTTTTAATTCTGTAACGTCATTAGAAAAAATGTTAAAAAAAAAAAAGTTAAGAACGGTAATGTTAAAAAAAAAGTCTTAGTTTTACACTTTTAATAGATTTAATTTAATTTATAGTTGTTAAGAATTAATTAAATTGAATTGGTTTGAGTTTTAATTCAAAACTTAATCAACTTACTTTTATACACGGATTGGGTATGAGTATTACCATAATTTTATAAAAGATACATCAAAAACTTTATTTTTTTAAATACGTATGATTCAATACAAAATAATTATAAAAAATAAATTTTATCAATATAAATTATTAATAAATAAAGTTTTTTTAAATAATAAATTTATAATTTTATCGTTGTTAATTTTTATGTATTTTATTTAAGATATTAATATAATTTTAGAATCAATCTATACCGGTAAAAAAATAATTATGATACCAGACATTTTTCCCCTTTATACACCCCCTAATATTTATGATACCTTTTATATTAAAGATATATAAATCGCACGTAAATAGTAATATTTTTACTCGTTGAAAAAAGAAAGAGACGCACCCGTCCATCAGTGGACATCAATCAATTAAAAGAATATTTATGAGAATCTCACCGAGTGTCAACTGGTTGTGAACCAAATTAATTGAAGGAAAATAATATAAAATATTAAGAATTTGAGAGTTTCTCAACCATTCATTTTTTCCTTTTATTATATCTCTGATGGTTTGTCGTTATTTTTCATTTTAAAAAATATCTATACATATATCAATTCAAACAATATAATTCAAAAATGATAATATTTTTATAATAAAAATACATAAAATATTTATTTTATTTCTAATATTAATTATATTTTAATATAATTATTATTAAATAAAATATTTATTAATAAAGTATTTAATGGTAATAATAATTATTACAATAATTTCATTATTTTTTAATAATAAATAATCTTATAATTATATTACCTATCAATTTTACATTTAATTAATAACATGTTAATTATTTTTTTTATTTTCTTAGAACCAATTAATTTTTTTATTTTCTTAGAACCAATTAATTTTTTCTTAATATACTTTGTTAGATCATTCATATAATTGTATATATAAGATAATTTGTTACCAATATATTATTAATAAAACTATGTGATTGATTGCTTATTATAGTAAATATGAAGCTTGTATTGAATACTATAGGAGACAAAATATTGTATACTTCAACTCAATGAAAATATAGTATTACATTTACTCAAATTTCACTTCAACTCGACTTCAAAGCATTAACTTGATTATCTACAGATTGTATTACAATGAATTTCAAATTATCATATACAGATATAATCAATTCTACATTTTCTTAACTTCAAATTCACTAAAGATTAATACTTTTTAGAATGATGATGCAAGCTTAGAAGGATTACATAATCAACAAGGAAATGAAAATGTTGAAAATAGGGACACCATTATGTTCTCAACAAGATCATTAGGTAACGGTTCAATTCAAAATATTCTTTCACAAAATTGTTTTTCCTCTCCATCGAAATGTATTTCACTTTCTATTAAATTTGGTGAAAACAAGTACCTAGTATGGTAATGGTATTTCCTCTATTGGTGACATATCATTCGAATCTCATAAATGATTTTTTGACTCTGGTATAAGTCATTATTTAACCATCAAAGAAACAAATGTTCCCAATTCAATCTTGTATGAAAGTATTATCGATGTTCTTGTTGGTAATGGTAATAAATTATCAATTGTTAGTATAGGATGTGGTGTATTGAAAGCTAATGATCAATGTGTAATGTATGTCATAAATGTATTACACACTTCAAATTCTTCCATAAATATTTTATTTGTGAAAAGAGTATGTAATGATAATGATGTATACGTTGAGTTTCACTCTTATTCCTTTTATGTCAAGGATCTTGTCACTAAGAAGACTATTCTGCATTGTTACAGTAGAAATGGTTTGTATGAAGTCAATGGTTTCATAAGTGGAGAAGATTTGGAAGACAGTGGTTATTTTTTGGTTGAAACTATTGATTAGGGTGTGACTTTTCTCACAATATTCGAGAAGTCTATTACTGTGTACAATCAATGGCATAAGAAGTTAGGCCACCCATCATTTTTTACTATTTTGAAAGTGTTGCAAAAAATGCTATCATTCTTAAAGATCTCTTTAAAGAATCTATTTTCTATACCTCTTGTCAAATTGCAAAATCCCATAAATTACCGTTTGTTACTAAGCATGTTAGAAGTGCATCTTTATTTGCTCTTTTGTACTTAAACTTGTGGACTTATCCCAAACTCTCTTACAAAAATGAGAAGTATTTTCTCTTTTTCATGAATGATCATAGTAAGTATATATGATTATTCCTTTTTAAGACCAAGTATTAAACTTCTTCCATTTTTCTTTATTTCAAAGCCTTTTGGAAAAGCAATTTTCTCATTCTATTTTATTTATTCAAACAGATGATGAGATTGAATTTAAGCCACTTGTGTCTACTCTAAAGAAAGAAATAGTCATGTATAGTTGTACTTATCTTTATACTTCAAAAAAGTGAGACTGTGGAATCTTAACAAAGAAGAATTATGGAAAAAGGTCCAACTTTGATTTTCAGATCTCAAGTACCATTTCATTTCTAGCTTCATGCTTTCAAAACTAATATGTTCCTTCTTAACCATTTGCCTTCAAAGTTTCTCTGTGAGAAATCTCCTCATGAACTACTTTATCTCAAAAATGTGATATTATTCCGTTTAAAACTTTTGGATCTCATTATTTCCCATGTTTGAGATCATATACTATAAACAAGTTAGAAACTAAATCTACAAAGTGTCTTTTTAGGTATGGAGCTAAGAAAAAAGGCTTTGTGTGTTATGACATAAAAGCTAATAAGTTCTACATTAGTAAACATGCAATCTTTAATGAATTTATTTTCCACTATTAGTCTTTGAGTGTGTTTTTTATACTATAATTAATCTATCTATTGTGATGAGTCTTCCTCTATTAACCGTTGTGTTCTCATTTTATCTGATCAGTTTTTGTCCTCACCTATTCTTACTTGTTAAGTCTAATGTTTTAGCTTTATCCTTATCCATTAAGCCTAAAGTTTCAACTTTATCTTCACTCGTTAACCTGTTAGTATAGGTTTATCTTCATGTGGTACACTTGCCAGTGCAGGTAACTATTGCCCCTACTAATTTAGGTTTTTCATTATTTATTGAAAATGTTGAGCACCAATCACCACTTGCTCGTGATATTGCACAACCTATGAGTGCAGGTAATACCATCTCATCTCTTAACACAACCTGTAAGTCCTCAGAACCTATCATTTCTATTGTTTTACCAACTGGTGTGTCTACTTCATTGGTTGTTGTTCCACCCTTATCTTCTAATATACTTAATATTTCTATTAACTTACCTATATTTTCTAAGCTATTACCTATTTCTTGTAAATATATCCCAAATTTTTTTAAACCTAGTACTCATGCTATGATTACTAGGTCCAAATTATGAATTTCAAAACCAAAAATTATGTTATAGTATGAAGCTTTACTTCAAAATGATACTTGGAAACTTATTTATTTACCTAATAGTAAACAAATCATTTGTTGCAAATGGGTATTTAGAGCAAACCTTAAGACAGATAAAACTTGGATAAATATAAAGCATGACTAATTGCTAAAGGTTTTCTTTGAATTAAGGGTGTGGATTTCTTTAAAAATTTTTTCCCTATTGTCAAACCAACCACTATCAGGTTCATTCTCACACGGGTTGTTTCTAAAGGTTAGGTATTAATACAAATAAATGTCAATAATGTTTTTTAAATAGAAATTTATCTTAAAATGTCTATACGGGGAAACCATCTGATTTTGAGCAATGAAATGGTTTGTTTTACAAATTACATAAAGTCTTATATGGCCTTAAACAAGCACTTCATTCTTGGTTTTTTAAGTTGAGTATACGACTTTTTGATTTTGGTTTTGTGGGAGCTAAATCTGATTCGTCTCTATTCATTCAAGATATAACTAATGTGTATATTGTTGTACTGATGTATATGAATGATATCATCATTACTAGTAGTAGATCCTATGCTTTTGATAATCTAATTTCTAGACTGCATTTAATGTTTACTTCGAAAGACTTAGGGATTTTGAATTATTTTATGGGTCAAGAGGTTGTATTTGACAACAATATCTTGTATCTTAACTAACAGTAATATATTAAGGAGTTGTTAGATCGTTGTGGCCTCCTTGACTCTAAGGAGTGTGATACATTATATTCACATATAAAGATTTAATCAAATTCGATGGAAATGTTTTATCTACTTAGGATGCTAGTATGTATCGTAACATTGTTAGAGGGTTACAATATTGATCTGCAACTAAACCTGATATCTCTTTTAGAGTTAATAAATTATATCAATTTATGGCTTAATTCTTTGAAGTTTATTAGGTAGTTGTAAAGTAGTTATTCAAGTACCTTAAAGTACTAACTCTCATAACTTGGCATTTATTCTTTTTAATTCACTCACTTTGACAACATATATTGGACTTCATCTATTGATGATTATAGGTCTATAAGAGCATATTATGTCTTCTTAAGTAACAATCTCATTTCATGGTACACATCCAAGTAAAAAATTGTCTCTCGTTCAAGCATTAAATTGGAATACTATGCTATAACATATGCTACCATTTCTATTTTTTTAGTTACACTTGTCTATTGTTGCTCCAACTACTATGTATTGTGATAATATTAATGCTCCATTAAAAATCCAATTCAAAATGCTCGAACAAAGTATATTGAATTAGACTAATATTTTGTTTGTGATGAATTACTCTAATATCAATATATTCTTGTGCATGTCTCTTCGAACAATCAAGTAATTAATATCAATTTTATTTAATAAAGATCAAATTAATGATTTTACTTAGAACATCAATTTCATTTAACAAAGATCAAACTAATGATTTTACTTATAACATTAGTATTATTTTGATAGGAGAGTAATATATTATCGTGTAAAAGAATTTGTTATTAATTTATTAATAATAAAGTTACGTGATTGATGGTTTGTTATAGATAATAAGAAATTTATTGAATAATATAAAAAATAAAATATTATATATTTCAACTTAATGAAAACATAGTATTATAATAATGTATACTTTACTCTTCCTTTTTTTAGATAATTAATTTTTTATTTAAATATCCTTTCAAAAAGCATTTCAAAGTCATTTCTTTCTTTTTTTAATAGTTAGTCCTCTCCATTTTTATATGCAAAATGTTACCGTCAATCTGCTTCGATAAAACTATTCCTGATTTTCTCCCATATTTTTCCTCCTTATTTACTGCACTATGCATTATTAAGAAACTTGAACAAATTCACGCCTACGCACTTGAAAATGGCATAGACCACTCCATCACGACCCTCATTGTTGATCTCCTCCAAATCCCATATATCCAATACGCCCACAAACTGTTAAATCTTATTTCCAATCAAACCGCCTTTCTTTACAAGTTATTCAAGCGGTCAAGCCTACTCTTCTCATGGCCACCGCCACCAATGCATTTCACTCTATACTCAAATGTGCCACCAAGGCTGCAGCCCAAATGAACACTCTTTCACCTTCTTGTCCTCCGCTTGCGCCTCTCTTTCCTCCCCTCGCCTTCCCCGAGTGCTTCATTCCCATTTTATCTAACCGGGTTTCCAATTTGACTTATTTGCTCCAACAGCTCTGCTAAACTCGTATGCCAAGATGGGTTTGTTGGCAGGTGCACGCCAATTGTTTGATGAAATGATAGTGAGAAAGATACCCACTTGGAATGCAATGGTTTCGGGCTATGCACGTTCTGGGGATATGAAGGGAGCATTAGAATTGTTTTGCTTGACGCCTTATAGGAATGTGGTTTCATGGACTTCCATGAACTCTGCATATTCAAAGAATGGATTGCATGCGAAGGCCTTGGCCATGTTTTTGCAGATGGAGAAGGATAAAGATGTTAGGCCGAATGAAGTCACTGTACCTAGTGTTGTCCCAGCTTGTTCAAATCTTGGGGCTTTGGAGGTTGGGAAAACTGAAAAGGATTGAAAAATATTCAAGGAAAAATGGGTTCTTTAGAAATTTATTTGTCAGCAACTCTATACTGGAAATGTATGCTAGTTGTGGTAAAATTAACGTAGCTAAACGTGTGTTTGATGATATTGGCACTCGTAGAAACTTGTACTCTTGGAGTTCAATGTTCATGGGTTTGGCTATTCATGGAAGCTGCTATGCGGCTCTTGATCTTTACGATCAAATGCTGGTAATTTTTTGTTTTTGTTTTTTGTTTTTTGGGCAACTGAATATTGCTTTGTTCCTGCAAGTTCAAAAGAATGAGAAATGCTAGGTTTTTAGTTTTAAATACATAGTGTATTACATCATAGAACAACCATAAGTATTGTGCTCTTAAGACACCATTCCCCGTTTTAGTTTGGTTTCAGAAACCAAAACGCATTATAGTTTATATTAGTTATTACTTTTGGAGTTCTAGCATAATACCCCAATGTCTTGGCTAATACAAGAGATAAGGAATTGCACCTGATGATGTCACATTCGTAGGACTTATATTGGCATGTATTCACGGCCGTATGGTCTGCCGAGGCCATGAACTCTTCAAATCTATGGAGAAGTTGAGTATTACTCCCAAGTTAGAACATTATGGATGCATGGTTGATCTCTTAGGTTGTTCAGGAGAGTTGAAAGAAGCATATGATCTGATACAAAGCATGCCAATGAAAGTGGACTCTGTTATAGGGGTAGTCTTCTGGGAGCTTGCAGTTTTCACTCTAACATCGAAATGGCTGAAAAAGCAGCTAAGTTCCTTTTTGAACTTGAGCTATGGAACCCAGCAAACTACGTCGTTCTTTCCAATATATATGCATCAGCACGTCAATGGGATGGAGTTGTGACTTGTGAGGCTTAGAAAGGTGATGAAGGGTGCAAAGATAACAAAGGCAGCAGGGTATAGTTTCATTGAAAAGGGAGGCCAAATACACAAGTTTATTGTGGAGGACAAATCACATCCTCAAAGCCAGGATATACATACACTATTGAATGGATTTTACACTGAAGTAAAGCTTCTAAGAAATATAATTTATTGTCAATCTGATATTGAAGAAATGCAATTGTTTAATTGGAGCAAATTGGTCATTTCTGCTTGACAATTTAGAAGAAGTTTTGCCATCATATTGCAGAGCTTAACTTACTCCCATCCCTAATCTAGTCGAGGTGACTAGTGAGTGTTATTTCTTATATGTGAGTGATGAGCAAGAATCGAGTCACCTCACTCCACTCGTTTGTAAAATTAGTTAGACTGCATCCAATTAAATGCATATCCATGAGTAACAATGATTTCCCGAAGAATATTTCTGAGTGAGAACTTTGTTAATAAGTTTGTCTTGTTTTTTTGTTGGCTAATACTTACCATTCATTCTCAAATTTAAATAAATACACACGTAGACTTTTGGATTTTTGAAAAATATGATTTAATCTTTAAAATTTTAAAATTTTACACATTAATTCTAAATTTTTGATTCTTAATTATTAAAAAACATATTTATAAATCAAAAATTTGAAATTTATATGTAAAATTTTTAAAATTCAAGAACTAAATTTTATGGTTTAAAAATTTAAGAATTTATATACGAAGATTTATAAATTTAAAGATCAAATCGTACATTTTAAAAATTTTAAAACCTATGTATAAATTTAGTTAAAGTTTGAAAAACCAATAATACACTTCTTTTTTTTTTCCTTTTTCTGTTTCCAGTAATGTTGCAACTTATAAGTTCATTGAGGATGAAAAGATAAACTTCCTCAGACTAACACCCTATACAAGAAGGATGAGTAAGCGGCATTTCAGCCGAAGTGTATAACAAGTAACCCGAGCGTAAAAACATTAATTAAAGAAGTTCAAGGATGAGAACAAAAACAAATTAAATTTCATGGTGTAAGCAATATGCAATAGTGTATGAAAGCTAACATTTCTATTGCTGTTAATAGGTCAAAAGGACTGATGTTCTACTTTTAACATAAAATTATGTATGATTCCACAGAAAAATGAACGTGTGAAAGAATCATAGTAACAAACAACAATATCAATTCCTTAGTTTTCGATTAAGCCAATTTCTCCTTTCCTTGCCTTCGACTCCTTCCCACAAGTTTAAGAATCTCGTCAATAAGTATGACAGGTGCTGAAATCAAAATGACCAGAAACCACTCGTTCAGGCTCAATGGAACAATTCCAAATACATTTGCTAAAAATGGAACGTAAAGAATGAGGCAGTGGAGTCCAAACGAGACTGACATGGCCACCAAAAGCCAAGGGTTCCTCCAGGGAGGCATTGTCACCAAGCTACCTTCCTCAGAAAGAGCATTCAAAGAGTTGAACATCTCAATTGCAACCAAGACAGAAAGGGACAATGTTACTGCCTTTACTTTGCCAATAGAAAAATAGTCACAAGGGTTTGAAAATGTGATCAGTCGACCCTCACCAACCACAAAAGGAGTTACAGTGAAGTTTGACCATGATGGACAATCCCTCCAGTTGCGAAGCTGAGACAAGTCAACCAGCGTATGTCCATCACTCACAAGATTGATACCCATAAAAGATGCCTGAGTATACCACAAGATGAAGATACCAACTGTTGCAATGCCCACGTACGAGCCAATTACCTGCCGCTTTAACACGTAAGTAAATAGGCAATGGAATTCCATTTAACTACTAAGCAATATAACGCCTGTATCACAATGATAAACTTATCAAACTCAACTGTTGTCTTTGCTCATTTATACTTTGTCTAGAGAATCAAATTATTGAAAAGTTGACCTTTTGCCATACATACAATTTCAAAGAAAGAGTAGTGGTGCAACTAACCAAGTAGCGTAAAAGAATCCAAGAATTTATTAGAGCATCATCGCTTTTTCGAGGTGGTTTCCTCATAATGTCAACATCAGCAGGGTTAAAACCAAGAGCTGTTGCAGGCGGGCCATCAGTAACTAAATTCACCCATAAAAGCTGTACAGGTATCATGCATTCAGGTATCCCTAATGCAGCAGTCAAGAATACGGATATCACTTCTCCAATATTTGAAGAGATCATGTACCTAAAGACGTTGTGGAAAAGAAGAGCACTTGTCACTTAAATGAATATCATGAAGAACAAGAACAAGAACAAGAGACATGCCTGATAAAAGATTTCATGTTGTTATAAATGGAACGGCCCTCAGCCACAGCTGAAACAATAGAACTGAAATTGTCATCTGCCAAAACCATATCAGAAGCTTCTTTTGCAACCTGCAACATAAAGTAAGGGTGGTCAAATATGTTACAAAATAGTAGGAGAAGTCAGAATATGAATATGACAATTTAGCTTCTTCTAGAATCACCAGTTCTTTCTTTCTTTCTTTTTTTGGGAGTGGAGTTCTGAAAAATTATCGATCCTAAATGAAATGGCATGGGCTCAGTGAGCAAAGAAAAAAGAGTGATTAGCCATATTACCTCAGTTCCAGCAATTCCCATGGCAATTCCAATGTCTGCAAGTTTAAGTGCAGGAGCATCATTGACACCATCTCCTGTCATTGCAACAATCTCACCCATTTCCTTTAGCATCCTAACAATTTCTTGCTTATGTCGAGGTTCAGCTCGAGAGAAAACTTTCCCTCCACGTTTTGATAGTATTTCAATTCGTTCAGAAGAGGGAAGAGCCATGAACTCTTTACCTATAAAACTTTTTCCTCTAAGATCCTCACCTTTACTAAACAACTTGATTTCCTTACAAATAGCCTCAGCAGTGGACTTATTATCTCCAGTTATGACCATAACTTTGATCCCAGCTTCTTTACAATCATCAATTGCTTTGCAAACTTCATCACGGGGAGGATCCTGCAAAAAATCAGTTGATTGATCATTTTATTCCAAAAGCTACAAGTTTAAAAATTGATTAGCAAACCAAAGAAATGTACTCACTCTTAAACCAACAGTTCCTACAAAAACCAAGTCACTTTCAATGGAGGAATAGCAAGCTGGATCAAGCAGCTTTTTGTGTACAGGATGCCTCTCATCAGAATAATCTGAAAGGTCTCCCAAGTCATCTTTATATGCCAAACCCAAACAACGCAATCCCTTTGAGCTCATCTCCACAAGTGTTGAAAGCAACAGTTGCCTGCAGGGTTCATCTATGGGAACAAAGGATCCATCGGCAAGTTGAACATGAGAACTACGCTCCAGTAAACTCTCAACAGCACCCTACATATTCCAAGGTTATATGTACTGGAGAAGCACTAGGCTAGTTTAATACATAACGATAAGACATGGCATTTCATAGCTTAGCATACTAAAATAGCCATTAAAAAGTTACTTTCCAAAACTGTACAAAGGAAAAACATATGCAGTAAATAAAAAAGTTCATCAAATAAAATAATTTAAGGATTAGAGATAGACCACCACCTTGACAAGAAGTCGATTACTCCCAGTTGGCTCCTTCACGATAACACTCATGGACTTCCGAATTCGATCAAACTCCAATGTTGCAACTCTTTTTGATCTTTTTATCCACCACTCACAACAGCCTGAACTAGGATAAATTTAATAGCTTTATAAATTATTCCAGGTGATTAGAAACTAAGATCACATACAAAAAGTAAGTACTTTCTCACCAAGTTTTACAGAGCTACTGTCAATTAAACCTGCAGCAAGTCGTGTGTCCCGAATTTTATTCCTTGACTTGGCATCTGGAACACCCATTTTCTCAACTAAAACCTTAAGAGCTGCCTCAGTGGGCAAGCCAGCAGCTCGAAAAAGACTTCCATCATAATAAATGCCAGCATCATTGCAAACAGCACATATTTCTGCTATAGCTTGCAAATTAGGATCCATGTTGTAGCAAGTCCAATCAACAATACTGCCATCCTTAGGATCATAAGTTGTGCCTTCAACACGGATTATTCGAGAAGCAGTTGTTTTCCCTCCTAATGTGAAGAATTCTGTGACAGCCATCTGATTTGTTGTCAAGGTGCCAGTTTTATCTGAACAAATCACAGTGGTGCATCCTAAAGTTTCTACACTTGGAAGCTTTCTCACTATAGCATTTTTTTGTGCCATTTTCCTTGTACCTAGAGCTAAACAAGTTGTGATAACAGTAGGAAGGCCTTCTGGGATTGCAGCTACTGCAAGAGCAACTGCTATCTTAAAATAGTATGTGCATCTCTCAAAAGAAAATTGAATATTCGTGGGTCGTCCATCAACAAGATCCCATGAGAGGAAATTCTTGTAGTTTATGATCCATACAATAAGACAGACAAGTCCAATTGCAGTAGTGAGTCTGCTCCCAAATTCATCTAGCTTCTTCTTGAGAGGTGTATCATTATCTTCTAGAGATGCCTCATGTATTTGCTTTTGTATTTTTCCAATTTCAGTGCCCATACCAGTGTTAATTACAATACAGATACAACTACCATTAGCAACAGTAGTGCCTGCAAAAACCATGTTTTCTTTAGCCTGCAAATCACAATCATTCATAAAAATGGGATCGGTGCCTTTCAAGACAGGATTTGCCTCTCCAGTCAATGAGCTTTGCTCAACCCTCAAAGTTGATGTCTTCAAAACTGCAACTCTCATGTCAGCAGGGACTTTGTCTCCAACTCTCAATTCAACAATATCACCTGGAACAAGCTCACGTGCAGGTAAATCTGGCATGAAGTAGCCATCCCTTAAAACCTTTGTAGACTCACATTGCATCCGTTTAAGGGCTTCAAGTGCTTTTTCAGCATTATTCTCTTGCCAAACTCCAACAATGGCATTAATGATTAGAATTAATACAATCACAAAGGGTTCCACATAGGCTTCAAAACCAGATTCCTCTAATTCACTCCCTTGCATATAAGCTAAAATAAAGGATATGAAAGCTGCAACTAGGAGTATCTTTACAAGCATGTCATCAAATTGTTCCAATACTAAGTGCCATAAAGGCTTCCCCTTTTCTTTAACGAGCTCATTCCACCCATACCTCTCTCGGCGTTTATCAACCTCATAAGTGCTTAGACCTTTATCTAGTTTCACAATGTGCTCTTTTAAAGCCTGCTCAACTGTGCAGGACCATGCACGAAATGCCTTTTCCTCCATTTTTAAGTCTTAATCTGTTGCTCAATTTTCCACTCTGACAATACCTTCAGTTAATACAGGGTCTAAAGCCCATAACAAGTTCCTACATAAAGTCAAGACACATAAGACAACGTCTACGGTTAGACTAACATGAAACCAAAAGAGTGAACGTTGAGCTGTTATTCATTAATTCTGAGTATTCTACTTACCAATTAAATTTTTTTCTCTCTCTAACTCTTAAGGATATGTTTTCTAAGTAAAAAAGTTGTAATAGTATTGAATTTTGTTAACATATATTACCACATCATTAATAATAATAAATAATTTATCGTGAATCTGCAAAACCAGGAAGACAATATCAAAGAACTTTAATTACCATGTAACATGTGTAAATAATAAGGGCAGAAAGCGACAAAAAGATTTTTATTTTTATTTTTGTCTATATTACCACAGCAACCAAAATAACAATTTTTTTTTTTAAAAAATAAGATAACATAAGTACATAACTGAAAACATCTACAGATGGAAAATGACCAACAAAAAAATTCTAAAACAGGGAGAAATGGAGAGAAAATTTAATAAAGTCCATAACAAACGCCAACAAATCTCAAGAGAGTGAGCTGGAGGGTAAAGGAGATGACATGACTAATTTCCGCAAAGTTCAACGGGAAAAAAAATATATAGAAGAAGAATAATTTCAACTTTCAAGATTATCAATTGGGGCTAAAAAAAATAAAGACAATAGAGCATAAAAATAAAGGCAAAGAATACCAGCACCATATTTGCAAATTCGAAGTTGCAACCAGCCCAGGCAAAGAAAATTTAAAAGAAACGTGAAGAATAAACACTTGGAGAACTGTAAAGGGTGCTAGAAGGAGAAAGAAGAGAAATTCTACCGCACAAATAGGAGATGAGCAAAAAAGATGCTGGCCTGGAAACAAAAGCAAAGCCTTAAACTAACCAAAAATGAAATATCGGGTTCTCTGTAAAGAAGCACCCGCAAAGAAGAAGAAGGATAAAAGCAGTTATTTGAAATATCCGGTTCTCTGTAAAGAAGAACCTGTAAAAGAAGGATAAAAGCAGTTATGGGTCGTAGTGGTAGACTGGTAGTGGACTCGTCCTTTCATCAATTTTCTCTGGCTTTGCTTTCGTTAAACCTCTTGGATCTATAATGTTTTCAAAATTTTAAAAACCATATTTCATTTACGAAACTGCCCTCGTTTTTGTGGACACGTAAGTAACGTGTGTCACTTTCCGATTCCCTTGGATAAAGTAGGAAGAACTGTATTTTCTAATACAATATAGTATTTTATTTCGTTACTTAAAATTATATACATTATTTTAATAAATACTTTTTATATTTTTAAATTTTTAAACTTTTTATTATAAACTTAATTAATCATAATTAATATATTTTATATTTTATATTTTATATTTAATCTTTAAATTATATTTTTATTCTAATAAAATATTAATAATTTTTATTTTTAAAACCTATTTAGAGTCTCTATTCTTCCCTAAGATTCTTGGTATGTTCATTTGAGATCTACGTTTTCACTTGAGATCTCGACATGTCTTTGCAATGATTTTGAGTGATGATAGATGAAAATTTTTAAATCAAATATGTAAAATGAAAACGGGTTCCTAGATCCGTTCACAACCTTATTTTCAATATACTAATTGCATATTTGATAGTTAAAAATAAATTGAAATGATGATGTTAATGATAATAAAAATGGATATAAATAAAATAATATTATTGAATTAGAATAATAATGATTATTAAATTATTATAAAATATAATATTATTACTGTAGTATTTAAGTTTATCAATAAAATCAAAAAAATGAATCACCTTTATTTATATAGCATAAAAAAATGAGATATATTTTTTATTATTATTATAGTAAGTATATATTAGCAATAATTTACGGTAAAAATATCACTACAAAAACTATCAACTTTGTTGGCAAGGTTAATACCAATTTACCGTGTATGGAATGGTATCTGCGGAGGTTCGCTCCTGTTTCTGTTATCTCATATAACAACGATAAGTATTGAAAATTTGTTCAGCCGGCTAAAGCATAGGTAGTAGAAGTGGTATTATTTATTATTTTTAAAATATATTTTTAATTAATTAAATTTTTTTTAAAAAAAATATTAATAATAAATTTTATTGATTTAGAATATTATTTCATCATATATTTTAAAAATAATAAATAATTTCTTTTAAAAATAAAGCAGGCGAAATAAAATAGTGAAAAAGAGACAACTTTGAGTTTTGCTTTAAAGTTGAATTTAAGATTAGCTTGAACATTTCATCAATACCCACAAAAAAAAAAAAAAAAAAGATTTAGACTTCATTGGGAATGGGAGGCCACTCATCGTCAAACCATTAAATAACTTGGGGCTTCGAGAGTCCAGGTTGTTAACCAATTTCTATCCAAATATTCATTGCATTACAGCGAGGCATTGAGAACCAATTTTTTTAATTAATTTTAAGAATTTTATAAATTGTATTTGAGTAAAATTTTGAATGTGTAATAATTTATTGTGAATTTTTATGTAAAAATCAAATTTATTATATAAATTTTGAATTGATTCCATCAAGTTCGTCAGGATCTCGTCGCTTCTTCTCTATACACCACCAATTAGGGACTCGTTGGGAGCCTTGGTACACTGTCGACGAGAATCAATTTTACCTATAAAAAGGCGTGAAAATATTCCATTTTTTCGCACTAAAATTTCATTTCATTTCTTTGCAAAAAATTTCACTCTAAAATATTATCGATTTTGATACATTTTTAAGTGGTCAAATCGATGTTAAAATATTCACGTGTATGAGTTACAAATAGTAAGTTGGGAAGGAAAGTTGTTAAATTTTACTAAGACAAGTTTGAAAAGTTTTCTCTAAAAAAAGAATGAGTCAATGATAATGATAAGGGACAGATACATTCTCATACAGGGATAAGAGTACAAGACAAACATATTCTCGTAAAGAAAAACTTACTTTACTTTTTAATCATGCATTATTTTAAAAAAAATTATATGCATATTAATATATGTTTAATATTATGAAAAAAATTGATTTCATGTTTAAATAACTTTTATAAAAATATGTATATATTTTATAATATATTATATAATATTAACGTTTATACTAATATACATAATTTTATAATATAACATGTAATATTTAATAAAATATGTAAAAATAATGATTTTATATCTACGTTATGAGATTGTTTTTGGTACAGGGTATTACTTCTATTAATCTTAATGAGTTTGATACCCTAAATATATTGGTTACAAAAGTTAGATTTACATGGATTATAAGTAGATATAATCATAAATTAGATCTCGAAATATGACCACATATTAGATTTTTGAAGTTAATCACCCATGTATTTAGAAATTTATCGTTTATATATTTTAGAGTTGATCTCTTATATATCTTAAAATTGATCGATACATGTAAATATTAGATAGCATGTTAATTATGATTGCATTGTATATTTTATTGTTATATAAATATGCATTGAGATACATTAAATATATATTCGTCTAGTTTAAAAAGTGAAAAAGTGTCTTAATTTTAAAGTAAAATCTTTTTACTATGTACCATATATGAATATTGTTTTTTTAAACATAGGTGATATTTTTATAATGTATTACATGCATAGTTTTATTTTTTGTATTATGTTAAGTGGAATAAACTACTCATGAGTTCATCGCAACTCATTCTATTTTTTTATAATTTTTTTCATAATAGATTTCAATAAAATATCACGTGGCTTAGTGTTAATTAGTACTTTTTTTATCTATTTTATTTTATTTATATTCTGAAATATTATTGGAGACATTACAAAGACTCTTGTAAATGTTATTTGTATTTTTATGTTTTAAATTTATTTATAAATGTATTTTTTTTCTTTATAACGAATGAAATATAATATGATTTAACTTTTAATATATTATTAAAGATTTTAAAATAAGAAATATTTTAAATTTATTAAATGTTTTAAAAATTATATTTATAAAAAAAATTCAATAAATATAATTTAATTCATTCATTCCTTCTACTTAAGTATTTATGTTTTGGGAATCCACGCAGACTTTGAGTTTTTTTATAGTGAAACTTAAATGGTTGTTATTATAATTATTATTTATAAAATTTGATATATTTAGAACAATAAATATTATTATTATAAAAAATAATATATTTTTAAAAATAAAAACTTTACTTTTGACAATAATGTTTATTGTTTTGATAATAAAGTTATTCTTATTCGATAATATTAATTAATTATATTAACAATAAGTATATTAAAATTATTTAAAGTATTTTTATACATTTTTATTCAAACATGGGTAAAAATGATTATATAAATATCATTATTTTTTAATAATTTTATTGATAAAACCATAATTATTATTACTAACACAAAATTTTCATTTTAAATAGAGAATTTATTCTTACGATAACATTTATTACTTTAAAAATAGCGAATTCCTTTTTTTTCATTAATAAAGATGTTGAGACTCAAAGCCATTTTTCAAATGTTGTTATTAAAAAAATATTCGATATTAGTTGAATTCATGTATAACTAGTTCAACCTGACATCAATGTTCTTCTTCATTTGAAAGTTTCAAGAATGTTTAATTAAATAAATCTTAAATTTACATAAATTTATATATTTATACTTATATAAATTATTTGGTGCTATATTACAAATAAGTTCTTAAAAAATCAATAACTTCAAATAAAAGGCTTATTATTAACACCAATATTATTATTTCTAAAAAAAAATCTCCAAAAAACACACCAATATTATTTATTTATTTATTTTTTTTTTCAAAACCCAAAAATTCTTTTAATTTTCACCACCATAATAATTTATGTTAAATAGGATTGTTTTTTTGAATTTATTTTAACAAGTGATATACTAATATTAATGTTTATTTTTTTATATAATACTATTATTAATGTTATAAATGTTAAATAACATTATTCTTTAAATACTTTGGGGTAAAAATTCGTACGAATTTGATCAGTTTAAAATAGTTTGAATTAATTCAATTTAAATTATTTGAGTGATATACTAATATTAATGTTTGTTTTTTATGAAATACTATTATTAATGTTATAAATGTTAAATAACATTATTCTTTAAATATTTTGGGGTAAAAAATTGTATGAGTTTGATCAGTTTAAAGTAATTTGAATTAATTTAATTTAAATTGTTTAAATTTTAATTTAATTTAAATTTAATTTAAGTCAATAAAAGTGAATCTGAATCCAAACTTAATACAAACGAACTGATTCAAATTAACACAAATTAATTCAAATTATTAATCGTATGTTTGTTTAGTTAATTAAATTTTTTTATAATATAAAAAATATATATAATATTAAAGCTTGTTAGCTCAAATACATTACATAAAACATTATAAATGAAAAAAAAATTATAATAACTAATTTTTTTAATAAATTATAAATAAACATCGAAACGAAAAAATCATGCACAATGAGTCAAAAATATATATATTAAATATCGTCATTTTTTTGGTAGACATAAGTGAATGGTTCTCACGTAAGGGAATTAATTAAGTTAGCCTATCAGTTTAATTATTTAAAAATTTATTTAAATTTTCATACATATACTTTTTATGTGAATTTTTTGTTTATTTTTATTCATTATAATCTTTAAAATTATAATAATTTTTATTTAATTATAAAATGTTATTTTATTAATAAATTTTATTATATTATTAATATTTAAAAAATTGTATATTTGTTAGTTATTAGTTTAAATAATTATTTTAAAAATTCCAATTATCTATTTCATAATTTTTTGATTATTTATCAAAAAAATATTACATGTATTTACATTTTATGTATTAAATAATAAAATTAATTTTAAAAAATAAATAATTATTTTAATATTTTTTAAGATTTATTAAAAAAATCATAATTTTATTAGTATATAACTTTTTGTGATTTTTTTGTTCAAACTTTGCATTCATAACGTAATATTTTTAATTTATTTGTAAAATTTAAGTATTAATACTTAATATTTTTAAATTTTAATTATTTACGTAGATTAATATATCATTTATTAATTAAATATAAAATTAAAAATATGATATAATAAATTAATAATAATATCATTTTTTAATAAATATCAATTAAAAAACATTATTCTTTTACTAACGTAGATATTGAATATGTTTTTCTTTTCAGGAAAATAATGAGTATGTTTGAGCAAATGTAATGTTTAGCATTTTTATAAAGCTATTCATTTTATAAAAGAATGAACACTACCTAAATCACATCTTTGAAAAAGTTACATCATAACAATATTTTTCTTATCTAACAAGATATTATTAATACCCTTGTATTCTTATCTAACAAGATATTATTAATACCCTTGTATTTAGCGAATCCGCAAACCAACTCCACTATCGCACGTGTGTGCCTCCTAACAGATTCGAAAGCATTGAAATTGATACAAATTTTGTATCCAACTTATTAGACAACAAATAGTCAACTCCTAATTTGCTTAATAAAACAAAACATCGCCATCCAAGTGACAAATAAATCAATAATTCAGGATATTATTAACTAAAAAATTGGTAATTAATCCAGGTTAATACATTATTGTTAATTAATAATGAAAGTATATTTATTTGTTGTATTAAAATTTTAATAATTTTTATTTTAATTATATAAAAATTAAAATTATATTCATGCTATATCTATTTAACTTTAGAATGACCGCATTAATCCTTATAAAGTAAATGAATTAAAAAATACGAAAAAAAGCTCATAAAAATTTTATAAATAGAAATATATAATAAAGTTTATTATAAATAATAATGATCATTAATTTTGTTAGTAATATTGTCCATTTAAATTAAATTTTCACGATAGGTAAAATAAATAGCAAAAAGGTAACAAATAGTTTAATATATACAAATATTTTTATTTAAAATGTACTTAAATTTTATTATTATTTGTATCTTAATAAAAATAAAATTTATATTCATAAAAATAAATATTTACAAGTGATGCTTTATATTTATAAATAATAAATATTAATAAAAACAAAATTTATTCAAAGTATATTAAGAGAAATAAATATATCATTATAAAAATTTACTCGCACTTGAATAAATAAGGATACATTATTATTATAAAAATTTTAATTTGGATTAGAATTATGAAAACAAATAACATGTTAATTTTATAGGCATGTTATTAACTTTATTATCATAAAAATAATTAAAAACACATGAGAACAAATAATTATATATATTTTTTCTTTCTTTTCAGATGATGCATATTTAGGTTGTAAAGTTTTAATCATAAAAATTATAAAATTTTACTGATTTAAAGAGATGATAATGACATAGAATATAAAAAATATTATTTTCTTTGATTTATAGACTATTATTATTTATTTTTATTTAGGGTGATTATATAGATGTTATATTTATTTTGAAGATGACAATTAAATCATATATTTATTTTTTTATGACAATTTAATTACATTATTATTAAAAGTTCTCACAATAACAAATAATCATTTTTAATTTTTTTAATTTTTTATACTTTTATTTATTTATTTTTAGTTACAATTCATTCAAATTAAAATATCATATATCTAATGTAGTTCAAAAATAAAAACAATGAAAAAATAGATTTACCTTTGTGTATTTATTTTTAAATAACAATAGTATTAAATTTTTATAAAAAAATACACGACGTAAGCATTATTTTTGCATTAAACAAAAGACACGATATTTTTTTTCTAATTTTTTTAACCTTAATTATTGTTTGACGAATAATTAATGTTATGTTAATTTAATAAAACTTTTAACTTTAAAAGTAAATTTTTTTAAAAATAAATATAAGTTACTTTTAATCATCACTATACGTATATAGCAAAAAATAACTATCAAATTATATTTTAAAATAAATAATTTTAATAAAATTAATTAGAAAATTATATTATTTACATAAATTTGTAAACAGAAAAGTAATACATACAACCAATTTATCAATTATTAATGCGTAATTGATTTGTTCATCAATGTCTAATAATGTTTTTTCACATATTAACTTTAGACATAATAAAAAATATAAAAGGAGTATATGTGTAATATGATAAAAAAATAATATTTTGTTAAAAATGAATTTATTGGTTAATTTTTATATTATTTTATTTATATAAATTAAAATTGACACTTTTATGATTAATAGGTTAACATAAAATTAATTTAATTAGATATCAATAATTATAAGAATTGTATTGTTTGTAAAATTTTTATTTAAATAAAATTTATTTAAAAAATTAAAATAAAATAAGAATAGTAAAAGAAAAATTGCAATGCATAAAATATAATTTTTTTATAAAAGATATTGACATTTTAAAAAATATCAAGTAATTTGAAGATTCCAAAAGAAATAATTTTTATCCTAATATTTGAAGTATTATAAATTATAGTTATAAGTATAACTCTTTTATTTATTATTATTATTATTACTATTATTATTATTATTATTATTATTATTATAATTATTATTTTGAGAAAAGGGTGAAGTCTATATATAAAAAAAGACAGCCAATAAGAGAAAAAAAGTTTTGAAAGATATGCGTACGATCATAAAAGTTTTATGAATAAAAGAAATCATAAATAACATAAAATATATTATTTAATTTTTTTGTATTTTTTAGAATGATAATCATATATATAATTAAAATAAAAATAATTGAAAGAAATTGATAAAAATAAAAAAACTATATGTAAATAAATATATATAATAATGAGATATAATATAGTAACATAAAACTGCCCACTTACCCTCAAGTTAACGGAAGTCTAATTTTTTTAGATTGGTATGTTAATGTGTTACCAATGATCGAGGGCATATTACCTTGGGGATATTTTAATTAATATATTAATATTTTATATTTTTGTATTTTAAGGATTTTCTTATTTTGATATTTTATATATTTAATTAAAATATAAAAAAAATCAAAGTTATTTTTTGTTTTATTTGATTGATTTATCAATAAAATTATAATAAATAAATAATTTCCATTTTTCATGTCACTTTGCCATATGTCTTAATCTTGTGTTATATACCAATAATTAGTGAGCAGTGACAGATCAAAAGTGGAAAATGATTTGATCACATTTATTATAATTTTATCCCTTTAAATAATTCAATTACTTAAGATAATTTTATTTTTAATTTTAATAAAAATATATTTATTTACATTGTATAAAAAATTATATAATTACTATATAATTTCTTTTGAGACTTAAAAAATAAAATCTTATATATAAAAGAATTATATTATATAATTAAACTTAATTTTATTAATATCAGATAAAATTAAGAAAGAGGTAAATTTATTCACTACTAAGATAACTCATCCACCATCATTTAATTTCCACTAATTAACGGCAATATTTGGATAAATTTATATTTAATTTTATACTTATGTCATTTAATTATATCACATTATTAACCCACGAAAAAAACTAATTTTTAAGTTAAATTTATAAAAGTAAATACAAATACCAAAGTCTTAATTCCTAACATTGTGGTACAATCTGATAAAAATATTGTGCTGGAAAGTCGAGGGCCTAAAATCACTATTTAGTACGGTGAGTATTTGACAGCTGCGTAGCCCTCTTTTAATTTAAGGTGGGTCACTATTTTTTTCAAATAACAAATATACATACGGATAGGCAATTGGTAAGGTGGGTCCCTATATTTAAAGATTGTAACGACAATGTTTGCCTATAGAAAGTCAATAACATTAGCTTTCAGTACTTATAAAAACTATGCATTTCTAATTAACGATGTTCGGATATCCAGATTGTTTTGGTGTCCCTCCCGCGCAAATCATTCTAAGTAAAATCAGAAGGCGAAGCATCCTTAATGTTCTTCTACCCATATAATATATCAACCTGAATTCATTTATCAACTTGAGTTATCGATTCCAGTTAAGTGATTGGGATTGAATTTAATATATTGTATTTTATATTAATTATACATATTTAAATATATAAATTGATGTATATAAAATTTTATAAATAGATAAATCTTTTATAAAAATAAAAATATTGAAATAATTATCTTTTAACTTTTTTTCCTAAAATTACTACGAATCTTAACAAACAATTTGATATCATTAACTGGAATGATTTTTAACAAAGAAAAATTAAGCTGAAGTCGATTGCCATTGCTCTTGATGAGGCCATACTTGGGCATCTTCGATCATCGATTCCACGGCTAAGCCTTATTACCATCAAGATGCAAAATTCAATATCACTTAGAGTTCCATCTCCATCAATATCTCCTTCTCTAACCATGGCCTCATCATCCTCTTTACTCATTCCTTCCATGCTCGAAAGCTCTGAATTCTTTCTGACTCCCAGATGTTATGAATCCTCTTTCTGATTTGCCCAGTAGCTGAAACCCTTTGCATAGTTCATTCACAAACCTCTCTACCTCCAACTTCTCTACCATAACCCGGTAACAAGTCTTCGTATTCAGTACTTTTCTTTCCACCCCTTTCATTATATTCCGTCCTCTTTTTCTAATGGGAAGACGCCCCAAAGATGAGTATGACCAAGATTTTAACAAAAGATTAAAGAATATTTAATGTAAAATTATATATATTTTAAATTTGTGATTTATCATAAATGATAACTCTTATATTATTATAAAATACATTTAAATTTATATAATTATATTTAATGGAAGATTGATACGTTAATTATCATTTTAATAAAATCTTGATATATAATATTATTCCTACTTAACTAACGACATGGCTTTCAATCTCAACCATCCATTTGGATGAATATACCTGAATTAATGAACGGTTTGATTTTTATCCCAAGAGGGGACAATACATTTGATGTGTATATGATTTGTTCAACATACCGAAGTCAGTGTTGGTGCCACTGTTGATATTATATCGCCTGTTATTATTTAATATATATATATATATATATATATTTATTTATTTTATTGGATACTCTTTTTTTCTTCAAATCATTAAAATATTTAAAAAATGACGAAGTTTCTAGGAAAGTTATTGTTGAGAGGAAATAGATCATCTTGTAGCCAAACATAAAGTGATAGAATGTATAAAGTGTAAATTTAAATTGTCCGGAGTTTGGTTTCTACTTTCTAGGAAGCTTCTTTTTATCATCAATAATTTTGATATATATGGTCATATGGGGGGCGGAGTCTTCTACATTGTTCTTGTTTGTGACCTGTCTGTCAGCCTAGGACAGAGTACTACACCCACTCAGTCAGCGAGGAAAATTAGATATATGTATAAATTAAAAGTTATAGCAAATTATATTGATAAACTCGTGGATCGAATTACCAAGTATAAATTGTTGTTCACGATTAGCTCTTAATGTTGGAAGATTCATATTTTGTAAGAACAGTAATATAACCCTGACTTCATCTTTTTTCTTTTATACGTAGTTGTAACTTGTAAGTAAATGCTTTTTTTCCCTTAACAAAGTTGTAAGTGAAATATATAACATTTGCCTACAGATGAGTACAGTCCAATTAACAGCCCAATTAAGAGACAACTTTGGTCGTTGAATTATTAATGTCTATAGGTTCGTATTTCAAAAATTGATTTATTTGTAATTTTGGTCATTTGCATTTCACATAGTCAAATAGTGCCATCAACCCCGTAACAAAGTGGTGGTCATTTGTGGTGTCTTTAGAAACAGCCCAGGTTCAAATTCACTCCCCGACAATCCCATAGAATTAGGATAGAATAATAATCTTGAATCGGAAGCAAATTATTATCAAGTTTTATCCAAATTTCATTTTTTGACTGCAAATTTATTAAATATATTGTGTCAAACAGATACAGAGAACATAATAGCAAATATAGTAGTTTAAAATATGAATAGTCAATATAATTGCAATTTTCAATAATTTCACAGAATTATCAATTTGTCTTGTAAAACAATGAAATATGCTCAAAGTGGGTACTAAGAAGACCTTGAATTCGTTTTGCAATCAATATAATCAGGAGCTTTATCAGTTTCAATAAAAACGTCTTCAAGATTAGAAGCAACCAATTCTCCGGATTGTTGATGTATGATTTAAATTAGTGAATTATGGAGATGCATTATAGTCACCATTAGAAGTAGCAAAATCAAGATTATCTACCAAAGCACCTCCCTCAGATGAGACACAGACATTAGATGGCACTAAATACCAGAGGAATGCCAATGTGCTTTAGTCATTTTCAAAGAATGAAGACGCAGGATTTGGACTCGATGGTTCAATTGATGAATAATCATACGAGAGCTTCCAACCGGGCAGAAGTCTCATGATCTAATAATCAATCAGCCCCACTATGAAGGCCACATCATGTTCTTGTAATTCTAGCTGTTCAACCATTTCTGCAGCAACTGACATCGCAGTATCAGCATCCAGGTAGAATTGTAAATGTATATTCCTTGTACGACCTGCAAGTGGCATAATAATCATGTCACTGCATTAGAAGATCATATATTAACAGTGCATGTCTGCTTCCGTGGCCACAGAGTCCCTCTAGTTTCATACTCACCAAATTAGTCTGCAATACGCAAGATCAATGGTACCGACTTGTCATCGTTTTTCTTCCCTTTTAACCTAAACTCATTGTTCTGATTCGTTCTTTGAAACTCCATGACTGGACTACATGCGCAAGTGCTTGCAGAAGGTTATATATAATCAGTATCTATGTCCATGGATAGAGGTCCAGACTTTGGTAAATGTCCTACTTTTAGACTTCGGCTAGGCATGCAGCCCTTGTAAGTCCCTCCTACATGGAAGAGAAAAAAAATAAAAAATATTAGGTATAACCACAAATAGTAGTTGCAATCATAAATGTTAGTTGTATTACATTTGATAAATATATATAATATTAATAAGTAATTTTGCCTATAAATAGATAATGACTTTACCTTAAAGATACATTAACACAACAAAAACAAGAAAAAAAACAAAACAAAACCAATAAAACAATTTCCTTGAAGAAAAATAGTGTTGTGTGCGTAGAAAAATAGGAGAGAATATCTTAGAAAAATATTGAGATATTTTTTTAAAAAAAGAATAACAAAATAATGAGTTTGAAAAATACTTGTGTGATAATATTTTAGGTTTATCTCAATTTATTATATTACTTCTCACTTTGTACCCATTAATTTTATTAGTGAAAGAAATATTTTTCGAAATTTATCCCGTAAACTTAGTTTAAATTAAAGGGTGAATCACATTAAATTATTGATATTATTATTTTATTCTGTTGAATTTATTTTATTTTTATCCGCTATATCCAACAGATCAAAGGAATCTGGGTTGGTTCCTTTGGATTCTTAACATGAAAGAATGGAGAATAGGTCTTTGAGAAGCTCCTTTGCAAGTAATCTATAACCATGCCTTTCTCAATTAATTCTTTGATATGGGGATCACTCACCTTACCAAGAGCAGCAGGTTTGATGCCCTACAACAAAAATATATTGGAAGATGAAATTGATGCTTAAATCACAGTTCCAGTTAGAAACATTAGATACAAGGCCATAAAAGTCAGTTAGCAATTACTGAAACTTACAGAAGTAACCTTCTTAAAGAGTTGAGCTGGATTTTTGCATTCACTGTATGGATAGTCACATGTAACCATCTCTAACAAACAAAGCCCGAAAGAGCACACATCAACGAGTTCATTGTATTCCTCTTCGTAGAGCTCAGGAGTCCCTATTACAAAGAACACAAAGTTAAGAAACAATATTTAGCCTAATAAAGCAATACTCAAAGACACATTTCTTACCAAATTTAGGGGGGAACCCTGACTCTTCTCTTCAAACTTTCCAGCCGCCTTAACCCTCCATTCCCTCCCATTCTCTAACCCTCATCTACAGCTACAACCACCACCCAATCTCCAGACCCACCGCTGCACACACCCAGTCATTGCTCAACTCCGCTACTGTCCAGGTCCCGCTGCACTTCTCTTCATCGGCCATCCATCACCACCAGTAATGTAGATATTGCTTCTCTCCCTTGATTTTCTTTCCATTCTAGAGCAAATCTTTCGATATATTTGTCTCTTATCGTTCTTTCCCTATATTAATATTCTAGTGAACATCTACTTGGTTCCTTATTTGGTTACAAGTTTCACAAGTCTGGCAATGGAGGAATCTGCTGACGATGACCCTGATGAAGTTTCGGCTCGATTTTGCACTGTGGAACCAAAGGAGGCAATACTCTCTCTCAGTGACTTTTGTTCTTCCATTTAGGTTTTGTTAGTTTCTAGATTTTATTATTATTATTACATGCTTTTTAAGTTTTGGTCTACCGTCTGTATTGTTGTGGTTTTGATTTGGTGGTGATCGTAGAGGGGGATTGATCCTTTATTCTTAAGCCAAACTCTTGTGTCTTATTTAAAGTCTTACTGGACTATAAGATTGTTTAAGGGATTTAGTTTTGGTTTTAGTTCTTCTGTGATCACCTCTGGTGTGTTCAGCGAGAAGAATTGGATTGGATATTGAAGTAATCTAATACATATGAAAAAAGATCGCTAGGTTTTATGGTTGTGTATCTTGTTTTGGGTTTTGGTTAGAAGTTGTTTATCGTGTATATTGTTGAAAGTCAACACCAACATAATAAAAAAAGTGGTAGAAAAATAAATGGAGTGTTTGAATAATGAATAAATAGGGTGGTTGAAGAATGAATAAATAGGGTGGTTGAAGAATGTAGATAATATTTGTGTGGTTAGAATTATTTCTTAGTTTTATATTTGTGTGGTGTAGATTACATGATGATGACTATAAATAACTTACCTTGTATTTGATTTAATCATTGCATAAAAAACAAATAAGAAGAAATGAGACAGCAGATTTATGACTTTGTGATGTCAGCAGAATCTACATATGTAGACAGGACAAGAAGAAATGAGACGGCAGATCTATGACATATGCGGTTAGGTCACCTTAGCTATTCCAATCTAAGTGTGATGGTGAAGAAGTCAATGCTTAAAGGGCTTCCTCAACTAGACGTGCGAATAGACACGGTCTGTGCAGGATGCTAATATGGTAAAGCTCACCAATTACCATTTGATGAATCAAAGTTTAAAGTAAAAGAACCACTGGAGTTAGTTCACTCTGATGTATTCGATCATGTTGAGCAACCATCAATTGACGGTATGCGATACATGGTGACATTCATTGATGACTTCTCAAGGTATGTGTGAGTTTTCTTTATGAAAGAAAAATCTGACGTATTCTCAAAGTTTAAAAAGTTTAGAGAGTAAACTAAAGGAGAAGTTGGAAAGAAGATTTGTTGCTTGCGCACAGACAACGACAGAGAATATAGCTCACGCGAGTTCTCTCAATACCTAAGGGAATGTCGAATACTTCATCAGTACACTTGTGTCAATACGCTATAACAAAATGGTGTAGCAGAGAGAAAGAATTGACATCTTGCATAAATTTGTCTGAGTATGCTACATGAAAAGAATGTACCAAGGAGGTTTTGGGCTGAAGCGATGAGGATTGCAGCCTTTGTGATCAATAGACTTCCTCAACCAAGGTTAGAATTTGTTTCACCCTTTGAGAAACTATGGAACATGAAACCTATAGTTAGCTACTTTCAAGTATTTAGCTGTGTATGTTATGTATTTGTTCCTAATCATTTACGAAACAAATTTGACAAAAAAGTTGTTAGATGTATCTTTATGGGATATGACAGCCAGAGAAAATGGTGGAAATGTTGTGATCCAACAAGTGAAAGATGCTACACTTCACGAGATGTGGTGTTCGATGAAGCATCTTCTTGGTGGTCCTCAGAGAATGAGGCGTTTCCAAACTCAAGAGAATTTGGTGAAAAATTGCAAAGAAAGATGGATTAACATACCATTCAATTCCAACCAAGTTTAAATGAATCCAGAGATCCAGACAATAATGGTGCCAAACAAAGAGTAACTTAGAATCCTTGGCAAACTGGCATATATCAACAACTAAATAAAGAAGATAGGCCTAGTGAAATGGAAGAATCAACTTCACAATCTCAACTCCCTAAATCAACAAGAACACAAAAGTCAAATCCTAAATATGTCAATGTAGCCATAATTGAAGAAGCAACAAAGCCTGAGACATTCGAAGAAGCATTGCAGAGTTTGTAGTGGATGACAACTATGAAAGAAGAGATCGATGCACTTCAGCAAAATCAGACTTGGGATCTTGTGCCAAAGCCAAGAGATGTGAAACCCATATCCTACAAGGGTGTTTACAAGATAAAACATCGTCTAGATGGGTCAATCGAGAGGTATAAGGCACGATTGGTAGCTCGTGGTTTCTATCAACAGTATGGACTAGACTATGATGAAACATTTAGTCCAGTGACAAAACTTACAACTGTTCGAGTCCTACTTGCACTTGTAGCCAACAAAGATCAGAAGTTGTGGCAGATAGATGTGAAAAATGCTTTTCTTCATGGAGAGCTAGATCGGGTGATCTACATGATCCAACCAATGGGTTTTTAGAGCCAAGATCATCCTGAATATGTGTATAAGCTGCAGAAAGCACTCTATGGATTGAAACAAGCACCCAAGGTGTGGTATGGTAAGATTGCTGAATTTCTAACACAAAGTGATTATTCAATAACACTTGCAGATTCTAGCTTATTTGTCAAAGCTTATGAAGGAAAGCTAGCTATTGTGCTAGTGTATGTGGATGACTTAATCATAACCGGTGATGATGAGGTAGAAATTTTTTGAACGATGGAGAATTTATCAATCCGTTTCCAAATGAAGGAACTTGGCCAGCTTAAGCACTTCCTTGGTTTAAAGGTTGATCGCACACAAGAAAGAATATTTCTTTGTCAGCAAAAATATTCCAAAGATTTGTTGAAGAGGTTCAGAATGCTCGAATGCAAGCCGATTTCGACGCCGATGGAACCAAATTCCAAAATGTGTATACGTGAAGGAAAAGATTTGGAAGATGCAATGATGTATCGACAATTGATAGACAGTCTGATCTACTTAACCTTGACTCGACTTGACATTTTTATGTAGTTAATATGATTAGTCGGTACATACACAATTCAAAGAAGCCTCATTTGAATGCAGTTCGACGAATATTGAGATATGTAAAGAGTACAATTGACTATGGTCTTTTGTATATGAAAAAAATGTTAATTTTGGCTACAAGCACAAATGTTTCTGTATATTCGATCTCATATGTTTGAGTGTATCTATTCCTAACAGTGTGTAGGAAGCTCTGATACTATGAAGAAATAAATATTTGAAAAAACAATCAAATGGTTTCTCCGATATATTTTCTCTTAATTTGTATAGGACATGTACATTGTTTATATCGACAAATATTAATTACTATTTGAATAACCACAATGATTGAATCACATAGTTTACGACTGTTTTCTTATTAAGAAAATATCTTTGGTAGGCGCCGTGTATATTGGTAGGCGTCGGTATAATATTTGTTAAATAAATTGGCGTAGTGTTTGTTGAATTCAACACATACTCTCTTAGGTTACAAGATGCGAAGAGCTCAATAATCATATTAACAGTTTTCTGCTTATCATCCACCCATGAATTATAGAACTTAATAATATTGTCATGTTTCAATGATTTCAGTAAATGAACTTCTAAGTAGAATTTTTCCAAATCTTCTGGTAACTGCAACACATTGTTAATCCTCACTTGGTTCTAAGCTACTTCTATTCCATCAACTTCATCAATAGTCTTATAACTGTAAAAGTGAAGACAGCCAAGTATAAACATTTATGACATCAATTAAAAGAAGAAGAAAAAAAAAATTAGGAGCGAGTTAAGTTTTGGAACCTACATGGTCTTGAAAGCGCCCTTGCCTAAGTTTTCGTTGTACTGTGACCAAACCAAAGAAGAAAAAATAGTAAGAGTTGCACAACTAAACCTAAGGAAAAATCATATCTCAATTAGACAAAGAATCGTCACATTGAAAGTTCTGCATATACGTGAACTTATACATACCCGCACATATCTATTAGTTGGATCTTTCTCTACATTGGGAGGGTCAATTTTTGCAGACGTTCCATTATTTGGCGGCAATACCAAGCTTGCCCCTGGATTCGTTTCCTGTCAAGATCCCAAAGCACTAACGGGAAAACCATGATTTCAAAAAAAAATCTTTTTTATTTTCCTTTTCAATTTATGTGCGCAAATTGTTTGTTATTTAATGAATCAAAGATTCAAAGCAATCGCCAATGATGGACCTTTTTCCACAATCAATCAACGGAGATGCTTGGAGAAAGCTTTGGACACTCAGAGAATGCTTTGGATGCAACGAAATAAGAATCGAATGCCGATAGCAATTGTAATTGGCATTCGATGGCAGGAGATTAAGGCAATGAACTACTAATTGAGTCTGTTTGGATACGATGTGCCTACAAGGTCCTTAGTATGGAGTCCTACAGTTGAGGTACCCATGTGGTACATTGTGTGAGGTGTGTTGCACGAGGTACATTGTCCATTTGGTCTTGGAGTATGCACGAGGTACTTGTGGATGGTGAAGCGCGAGAATCTCTTTAACTAGGTATTCTCATGCATGGTAATACAACTCTAGCATTGCTACAGTGACTAGAAATGATCTCATCCTGAAACAGTGGTCTATTTGTATCAGTTAGAAGTCGTCACTCCATAAAAATGTCAACACCTAGAGGATGCATTGTCTATATATATGGACTGATATATCCCACTAAAAGAATATGTAACTTCTCTCTAAAATTTTGCAATTCTCCAAACAGAGTCCACAACCTCACCATCTACAACCCATAATATGCTCATTCTTAAACGAAACCGAACAAGATCCATTTCTCAGAATCCGTACTTTTATTTTCCCTGAAACGAACCAGCATCCCAATTTGCTTAAAAAAATTCTAAATACTAATAAAAATTGGGAATTGAAAGAGGCTATTACGCGATTTCAAATGATAAAAGGTTCTGAAAAATAAAATACTTGAGATGAAAAAAATTTCTTGCGATTTGTATACAAGAGCATATCTTATTTTTGTATTTTTTTTTATATTTTCATTTTAATCTTTTTTTCTTATATTTTTAAATATATTATTTTACATTTATTATTAATTTAATATATTTTAATCTTATAATTTTTTAAATAAATATAATTAATATTATAATTACAAAAATTAACTTAAAAAATAATTATTTAAACTAAATTTTTAAATACACAAATTTTTTCAATATTTCAAATAAATTGAACCAAAAATAAATAAATTAAAAATTACATTAATCATCATATGTTAAAATCTTAATTCTAAATCCATAAATCAATTTATGAGTTAAAAGATTATCTTATAGTCGATGTGAGACAAAAATCTTTAACACTCTTCTCACATTGATAGTTCATCAAAGAATGATAATGCTTTATGCCATAGAATGAGTTTTTTAGATGCAATCAGACCCAACTTTGAAATATTTTAAAGAATTTATGATTAATTTTAAACTTTAAAATCAATTTATTAATTAAAGGGTTATCGAAACCTATAAATAATACTATTGTCGATCTCTTGACCACGTAGGATAAAGATATTTAATATCACCCCTAACCCATTTGTTGAAAATCAAATCCCTTACCCATTTTCGATACTTGATTGTGCACTATTACCAACCGATCAAGATGAACAAGAAGTTCGACCAGAAGAATAAGAAGGATGAGATTGCTCAGATGCAAGAGAAGTACGGTGTCTCCACCAAAGACAAGTCGTAGCACTAATCATGCTCGTGTTTGGTTCCATGATATGTATATGTTCCTTATGGAATTACTCTACTCTAATAAGTAGTAGAGTGACAAAATTTATGTTGGAGTTAATGATGTTGTAAGCTTCAATATTGGCCTATTGGGTATCTTGTTCAAAGATGATTTTAACGTTTCTGCAGCTTTAATGCACTTTGTTTAATGGATTGTGTTTTCTGTTCAAAAACTCCATTCATCTCCCATTCTCTTTTCTTGCTAGCTCAGCTCAATTTATTTGTTTGTGATTTCGGAATTAGATTTTTGTGGTGATCTTCATCTTCTTGTTAGTTTTCAACAGGTGAGTTAGGGGTGACGCTGGATTAGTTAGATTGGTTTTTTTTTTAATTTATTTGAAATATCGAAAATATACTCAATTTAGCATGCATTTGAAAATATGGTGTAAAATTATATTTTAGATTAATTTTTTTAGTTATAAAACTTATAAAACCCATCTTAAAAATTATAAAATTAAAATGTATTAAAGTAAGAATTATTGGACCTATATAACCACTTAACCACATTTCTACCTAAACTCAACTATTTCTAACCCCCCATTGAAATCACACCTATTACTTTTCGTTTTCTTATTTTTCTTTCTCTTTATTTATTTATTTTAATTTATATTAAGATACTAAAATTTCAAGTTTTCCTTTATTATTTATCTACACTTGTAATTTAATTTTAAATTCTATTTTTTTATACTAATAGTATTTAGAATATTAATATAATAAATATAAAAATACTGAAAATATCACTGTAAAAATTAAAGAAGATATAGAATTAAAAGTTGGAGTTGAATTGTCATCTCAAGTTGAAGCTTATAATTTATTGAACTTTTATGCTAAAAATAAGGTTTTAGTATTCGTAAAAGAAATATTCGAAGAGATGCATGGTAGAGAGACATTTTGTGTTTGAAAGAAGGTTTTTAAAATGATGATCCTTTAATTACGTGAAGATAAAAATATAGGAAATTTGAGACAAAAACTGATTGTAAATTAAGCTCTCATTCGATTCACTGTTTGAAAATATAACATTTGGCAAGAATGTACGGTAAAAAATTCAAAGGGGTTAGAATATTATTGTGTAATTAATTTGAAGAAGAAAATTTGACTTTATTGCAAACTTTGAAAAAGTTTTTAATGTTTTGTTATGTTTTAAAGCTCATAATACTACAAGGAATTTCTTGTTAATGTCTCGACCCTTAAAATACATCTGACACAATTTCTGTTTTATTTTTAACTTATCACATTTTATTAATACAAAGTTTCAATTTTATTACCCAAATACGTAAGTAGTAGAAGCATTAATTTTTAGTGTTAATCATTGATTTTTTTAATTCTTTCTACCCAAAATAAAAATAAATTTATATGTTAAATATATAGCTTAATATAATTTAATATACTCAGGGAAAAAAAATTCTGATAGGAATATAAGTAAGCATTTAAAAAATCTGAAAAGTTGGAGACTCTAACCACTTTTATTTTTTCTCTCTCAAACTTTCAAGAATTTTTTTTTCCAGATAGATCTTCTTCTACAGAAGCATTCTAACTTAGATTTATTCTACTTAAATTTTTTTATTCTTATTAGTTATTTTAAATAAAAATATATATATTTGTGGTATTTATTCATCTAGATTTAGTTTTAATGTTATTTTTCTCATCTTAATATTCATCTATAATAATTTATATAATATATATGCCTATAAATTTTGTGTTTATTTTCAACCTAGATTTTTATCTAAATTTATAGTATCAAATATCATAAAAATTATAATATAGTATTAATATTTTATTTTTTATAAAAAATTACTATATCAATTGGATAAACTAAACAATCGATCGAAGAATCTTATAATATTAAAATAAAGGATAAAAATTTAATGTTTTTTTATGTATATTTAAAAAGATTTTTAATTTTAATTTAACAATATGATTATTAATGTATTTAAATTAATAATTTTTTTACTTTAATTATTAAATTCTATTTAAAAAAAATCAAAAGTTCATAGAATTGGATATTTGCAATGAGCTTAATAAAATTCTTTTAAATAGTTTAACATCTAAATATTAAACTAGTAATGAGTATGTGTACGGGTACGGATGATGACGGTTATTGATATAATTGAATTTAAATTAAATTATAAAATTTGTACCTAAAACACTAAAAAATTGTTACGATTTGGAGACAATTTTTACCTACGGGTAAAAAATACTTGAAAAAAATTATTTTTTTGAACTTTTTAAAATTTTTATTAATAAATCTTAATTATTAATTAATATATAATTTAATTTAATAAATATAATTTATTTCAAGTATGAACGGTTACAATTATTAGTATTATCGTACTTGACCTATACCTGTTTTTTAAATTTATCGAATAAAAAATGAATCGATTGTTACGAATAATCGAACTCGTAATTTTTTTTTCTTCCTATTCTAATATTAAACGTTATTAGGAAGAAAAAAAAAGATATTCAACCCGTCAGATTCTACGAAAAAAGCTATATATTTGTGAAGATAGTTTTGATAAAAGTGATTAGTGGGTCGAAAATGAAGTTATTTTTGGGCGGGAATGTAACAGAAGATAATGGAAAAGTGAGACTAAAATGAAAATATTTAAAAGAAAATTGTACAAAAGTAAAAAAATGTCGAATAGATTAAAACTGTGTATATATGGTTTAATTTTATTGTTTGGTGGCACTATTTGAAAACGATGGCTGTAAGATTTTCTCGAGAGGGGGTAGGAATAGTTAGAAAGGAAGAGAGAGAATAGACAACTGTGAAAAATTAAGAAAAATATGGAAATCTGATTTGGAGAGGTCCGGAAGAGAAGGTAGGAAGTAGGAACTGACATTTGTAAGGTTGAATTAAGGAAATGTACGTACATTCACTGTTAAAACTGGACACAAAGTTTAAATTTAGATTTATTTTAAAAATATAAAAATTTAAATTTAAATTCATTTTTAAAAAATAAAATTTTCATTACATTGCATACACCCCTTTCTCTCATTGATAATTATCGGTAGGAATTGTATAAATAGAAGTATAAAAGTATGAAATTTTGATCAGATTTTTTATTTATCTCATTATGAGATAAATATAATACAATTTAAATATGTGTCAAGATTGCATTTGATAATAGTTAGGTTTAAGTTAAAATACATTATAAAAAATAATTTTATATAAAATTAGGTAGTTGTTTCCATGTCATCATATATAAACTAATTGATTTCTTGTATGTAAAGATGATTCAAGTGACTATAAGCAAAATGGGTGACAATAATATTATCTTAATTTATTAAAATCGTGTACTAGTTATCTGAATAATATCAAATAATATTAATAAAAAACGTTTTTTATAAATTATAGTAAGTATCAAATGTATAAGAAGTGATTCTTACATAAAAATTAAGCATATTTTTGCAATTTTTTTAAAGTAATAAAATATATTTTTTATTAAATTAAATAAAAAAATTATATAAATAAAATTTGAATATTGATTTCTTAGTAATATGACGAGGAGTCATACTTAGATTACAAATCAATCTAAAAGATATTAATAATATGTTAAAATTTAATAAATTATGACATATTCTCACAACTTTACTTAAGATAGAATTTGAGTTTTTGTTTTTTTAAACTTTCATACTGCATATATATATATATATATATATATTATTCAAAAATGTAGTATAAAATGTTTTTCCAGTCTTACAATGTAAAAATATATATTTTTTTAAAAATAATAATAATATAAATAACTGGATCATATAAAAATAAAAAAATAAATATAATGATAATTACTTACCGTAAGTAGACAGTAATAGCAATTAGAATTTTCCAAAAAATAAATTCTTTCAATACAAACTTATAAAACTAAAAAAAAAGGGACAATCTTACAACACGAAGATCATTTCATCCAACTATTTCATTTTTTTCATTTAAGGATTTTTTTTTAGAATATTATTTAAAATAATACTCTTAAAATTTTTAACAATAAGAATACTTATCTTAAATTGAAAATTATATGAAATAATGTTAAAATATATTATTTTATAGTTATAAATTTTATGTGTATTAATTTTATGATTTTCTCAAAATTCTAATGAGTCAAATTATTTTGAAAAAAAATATAACGGCTCTATCATCGTAAATAAATAGTACTAACTATTATAATCTTTTAATGTAAATTTATTAAATTTCCTTTATAAAAAGGGGACAATCTTACAATTTTTTTTCTTTTCAAATAATAGAATATTGAATTCATTAATATCGCTCCATAATACGAGTGAACATTAATACAAGATGAAATAAATCCCACCAAACATATCACATATAATGATAAATATAATTATTAACATAAAATAAACTAAAAATTAACAATATTAATAAAAATTATGCTAAATGTTTGACAGTCATCAGGTCTAATTATACATACCATCTCACTAAGATAAAATGTTTTTTACTTAAAAATCAAATCAATATGACAAAATTAATTTTACAACAGGAAGATCAGAACTTCATGTAACTATTTCATATTTCAAAAATTCTTGTGTATGTTACACTTATTATTCATCATATATTTTTAGATATTTATTAAATTAAAAAAATCAATTCGAATTCTAATGACTAAAATTAATTTAGCATAAATTGACTAGGAGTAAAGATAGGAATCATTCGGAACACATCGTTTAATTGCTGCTATCTAGATGATAGTTTGCTTGCTGCAGAAAAGTGAAGTGGATTAATTCATCCATGTCAATCCATATGATTCCCATATGATTCAGGTGAGAAGTATAATTCAATTGAATTGAATTATATTATATGATATTTGATGATAATTTTGTATAATATAATTTGATAAAATTAATAATAAATATTTTAATAAAATAATTATTTATTTAAAATATAAAATAATATTTAATTCATTTTACATCATTTTATTACCCATTAATTAAAATAATTTTATTATAAAAATTTGATTTATTTTTATATTTTTCTGACATTATAAAAATAAAAATGTTTTTTAATTTGATACCAAAGAAAAAATTTAGACAAATAATTTTAAAATTAAAAATTAAAACAAATTAATTAAACTGTTTAGGATAGTTTACAAATATACATATATACAGCTGATATTAAATTTCAACATAATATATAAATTTTGTTATATATAATATAACTTAGTTTTAACTAAACATGGGGTAAATGTATAATATATAAAGCAATCATGTCGTTCATGTAAAAAACAGGAGATAGAAAGAAGGGTCGAGGAGTTCCGTACACGAGTGTAATTTCGTCCTCATAATAATAACTATTATTATATAATTTTCCAATTTTTATTAATAATTAATAAGGATATTTTTTTCGCAGCGGATAATAGTTTACCGAATTTCTTTGCCATATATGATTTTAGATTCTAGAAAGCGTGAACCGAAAACAGTTTCAAAGAAAGACAAGAAGTTATCATGAAAACTCAATTTGTTATAATAATAATAAAAAATATGTATATAAATTGTGATATTGTCCCCACCCTAAATAAATGATAATTACCCTCAACCCAACGGTTTTAAAAGGCGCATAGATTTTGTGATTCGTTTGTGCTCACAGTCTGAGACCGGGGCATGCATCAGTCTTTTTCCCTTCTTATTATTGCTTCTCTCTGTTCCTCCTTGTTTTCTTTCTCAATATAACAATATTTAGATCCCTCGCCATCACACACAAACAGACACAAAGAGAGAGGGAGAGGGAGAGGGAGAGGGAGAGAGAGAGAGAGATGGGAAGGGCTCCATGTTGTTCAAAGGTTGGGTTGCAAAGAGGACCATGGACTCCTAGAGAAGACAACTTGCTTATCAAATATATTCAAACACATGGTGAAGGCCATTGGAGATCTTTACCTAAGAAAGCTGGTACTTTCATTATAATTAATTCATTTCATCTTTTTTTTAACCGCGCTAGCTATTACTTTAAAATTCTTTCATATGCATTTTTCTTCATCTAGCTAGCTAGCTTTATGCTAATTAATTACTAACAACGATATTGACTCTCCATCAACCTATATATTGTTTTTCAAAATTTTCCCACTTTCCCGATCCTTAATTTCTTAATTAATCTATTTTCTCTCTAAGTAATTCAGGGCTTTGTCACCAAATTAAATACTCTTTATATATGTTTTTTTCTATTTTCATTGTATCTTCTCAGTCAATTTTCATTTTCTTTCAGGTCGTTTCATTCCTTTTAATTATATATATATACTTTCTTTTAAAATTAACACAAAAAATTAGGAGGACTAGTATTCATTTTTTTTATTGCATACATGTTATTCGGAAAAATTAGAATTTGCCACCAACAATAGTATATATAATAGTTAATAAAATTGCTACAATTAGCATACGTAATAAATCACATTATATACGATATGCTTTCCATTAGTAAAGATCTATTTTCTATTTTAAATTAACATCTTAAATATTTTTTGATAAAAAAAATAAAATCCAATTTTTATATGATTAAATTAATAAATTAGGATGAATTTTTATTTTTTTTTATATTATTTCAATTACTCAATTATTCAAATTATTTTAATTTTAAACCTTTAAAATAATATATGTTATTTACCTTAAACAAAACACATATGATATGCTAGCACATTTTTTTAGAGATTTATGGAAAGTATATTTTTTTTCTTTGGAAAACAATGTTTTTTTTTACAATCTAAAAAACATGTCTCAAGAATTAAAAATAAAATTTAATGTATGAAAAATAGTTATGTCATTTAATCAAATCTTTTTATTATTATTTCACATGCATGTTTTTTTTTTTAAATTAGAATTTGCCACTCACAATAGTATAAATAGGTAATAAAATTACTACAGTTTGCAAATGTAATTAAGCACATTAACTTCAATATCCTTTTCATCGGTAAAGATTTGGCATTTCTATTTTCAATTTTAAATTAACATCCTAAATTTTTTTTTATTAGCACATTTTCATCTTGCTCTCTTTTCTGTTTTATATAAACATATGCTCCGTATCATGTGTGTATCTTTCTTCAAAGTGTTATTTTCTTTCATATAATAAAAGTAATTAGTAATGTATTTTTATTATTTCCTTTCCTTTAATTTAAAATTAAGTAGATTAATTTTTAAAAAATTGAAAGAAATATAACGTAATAATTATTTTGCTTGAATTAGGGCTCTTAAGGTGTGGAAAGAGTTGTAGGCTAAGATGGATGAACTATTTAAGACCAAATATAAAGAGAGGAAACATCACTTGTGATGAAGATGATCTTATTATCAGACTCCATTCTCTTCTCGGCAATAGATGGTCTCTTATTGCTGGTAGGTTACCGGGTCGAACGGATAATGAAATCAAGAACTATTGGAATACCCATCTTAGTAAACGTCTCGTAAGCCAAGGAACTGATGATCCAAAGAAAATATCCGAACTACTAATAACCCGAAAAACCAACCTTAAAAGGCCCAAAAGGAACAACAACATGAAAGAAGTTGATCATGAAATTCAAGAAAAGTCAAAGGTTCATCAGCCAAAACCCATTAGAGTTTCCTCATTTTCCAGACCAAGAAATGAATGCAACACGTTTTCTAGTGGAACGTCTTCAACACAAGAAAACAATAATCACGTTCCTTGGAGTAATTTCAAAGAGGATGATCACTTCATTGATCAACATAATGAAGTTGGCATCTTTCTAGGTGATCACAAAGATCATGATCTTGTTAACGGCTCAGATTCTTTTGAGTGTCAATCTGAAATACTACCAACAAATAGCAACTCACTAGAGAAACTCTTCGATGAATATTTTCAGCTTTTGAAAACAGAAGAAAACCAAGTTGAGTTGGACACTTTTGCCGAGTCATTGATGATATGAAAAAAGAGACTCTATCTATAATAAATTTGTAATTAATCACAAATAATACGAAAGTAAGTCATTTATGTATAGTTGAATTCACCTAGTGACATTACATTATACTAGAAGCTATAACATAGTTTGTTTTAATTATTGTTTGTGTTTATCATGTGGTCTTGATGAATTAGTATTTCTTAGTCGATAAATGATAATAACACACATTTTTATACTTAATATTTTCGCTAATATCATTTGTATTATAACAAGTATTTGGATTATTTTAAGAAATAAAAAAATTATTTATTTTTTAAGATAATTCTACCATGTAATACTATAGAAATAATCCAGATGTAAAAGTAGGTACAAAAGTGTACGACTCCATAGCATTTCTCTTTCTTAGTGTTCATTGGAATATATAGCCATAATTAATATTTAGAGGAAATACAACGTGTAAACTTAACGGTAAAAATGAATAATTTTAGTCCCATTTGAATGAATATAATAAAATTTATGAATTTTTCTATCTAGTTATTATAAAATAATATGTAAAAGTGTAATACTTGATATTCCAAAAATTTATAAATTTTTACTGTTTTTTATATTATATCATAAGTATTATATGTCAAATGTGTATTTTTATTCAATTAAAATAAAAAATAAAAACTACGTAAATTAAGTTATAACTAGACTAAATAATATATCTTATTATATATACAGAAAAAAAATAAATTAAACAACATAAATTATAATAAACATGTAAAAAATTCAAGTATGTGAAAGAAAAATAGATAAAATCAATATTATACGATATAAATAACAATAAATATTTATATAACTATATGTGGTGTAACACGAAATAGTTAAATTGTATGCAAGACAAAATGCAATATTTTTTAAGAAAATATTAGGAAAACTAAACTAGTAAAATTAAAAAAAACAATAAATTATACCTTTAAAACTTGTAACTACAAAAATAACATCCATTATGTTCAGTTCATATATTTTTACTATAAAAAAAGTCTGACCTATCATTTTACATTAAATGTTGTCTAATTAGAAATCATTTAAGTCGAATTATGACTATTTAAACTCATATAATATTAAACTCTTTTCAATATTATTAGTGTATTATTTTTTTATTATATATAAATTTTAGGTGTTATTTGATATAATTTTTTTAAAATTTATAAAAATATGCATTTATCACTCTACTAAAATCTATTTAGTAAAAAATGTATAATAGCATAGTAAAATTGAAAAAATATACTATGAATGTAAATAAATACGCAATATAACAAAAACAAAGAAAAATAATATTTAAATAATAAATTCTAGAAGAACATTGTTATGTATTTTTATAAAATAAAGAGATATATTTATAAATACAATAAATAAAAAAATTAAACAGAACACATTCCTTCTCTCACTTACATGTAACTACGTCTATATATATTGTTAAATCCCACATTGGCTAAGAGTAAGGCAGTAGTGTTGCTTATAAGTCTGTGCAACCCTCTAACTCACAAGTTGGCTTTTGGGTTCAGAGTTAGACCTAAGTTTCTAAGTTGGTATTAGAGCTAGGCTCTTGACTTCTTCGTACTCCCATCGGCCCTCGTGCCGTAAATTTGGACCGTGTCGTAAATCCGGACCGTGCCATAAATCTGGACTCTAGCCGATGTATAGGGGGATGTTAAGTCACACATTGACTAAGAGTAAGACAACAATGTTGCTTATAAGTCTGAGCAACCCTCAAACTCAAAAGCTGGTTTTTGGGTTCAGAGTTAGGCCTAGATTTTTAAGTTATATATATATATATACATTACAATTTACATTGTACACATATATGGCAGCTAGAATTCAATTAATTGACAAAGCTTAGCCAAACCCATGTTTTGACTAATTACTTCACAAATATGACTATAATTATTTGAAGGGAGTAAGGGGTTAATTTTGTGTCATTACTCTTTCAAAATATGTGATATAATTCTAGGTAAACATTGATGAAAAATAGCGATTCCTTTTTAAGAAAATGGAGAATTTATTTGCATATAAGGTCACTGAATAGAAGAAGAAACTTTCTCATAAAAAAGAAGAAGAAGATGAAGAAACTTTGCATTCTTTCGTGAGAAAATTATATAAGATGTAGGTGAATTAAAGTTGACAAATTTTGTAACCAAAACATGAGTACAAGACAATTAAAAGGTTAAGGAAACGTTAATTTTGGTTTGATTATTATTGGCTTGAGCGAACTTGAATCAGTTAATTACCATGGCTCCTCCCAAATTTTGACCAACTAATTCTTTCTTTTAATATATAGAACTCTCAATCTCGACTTTATAATACTTCTCCACCCAAGATGGCTTATGGTTTAAATTAGCTTCCAAAAAAGATGAGTTGCTGAAATATTTTTCCTGAAGCACTTTGTAAAGATGAGAATCAGATTTTGTAGACAATCTCCATGCTTGTTTAATTTGGGAGCAAAGCCAAGTCAAAAACTTTGATATCTTTGAATCTTAAACCTCCCATGCACTTGGGTTGCTGTAAATTGTTTCAAGATAACCAATGTATTTTGTTATTCTTGTCCGTAGCTCCGCACCAATATCTTCTCACCATTTTTGTAATTTCATCACAGATAAATATATGGGAGTTACGTTGGAAGCAAATTAGCATAGAGTAATTTGGAATAGATGTAGCGATGGCCTTAAGTAACACCTCTAGCTCTTCTACCGAGTAAAAGAAAATGAGCAGACCATGAATCAATTCGCTTCTTAGCTTTCTCACAAATAAAATTAAAATTCACCCTATTTCTACCAATTAATTAAGAAGGGTACGTAGACCCAAGTCTTTGTCTAGTCCTCCTTAATTGGGTATCGCCAAGATTCCCATTAGCTCCCTCCTCACATTGTCTGGGGTATTAGCACTAAAAAAATGAATTGATTTTTGTAGGTTGATTTCTTGGTCTGAACCACCTCTTCCATATATATATAGTCAGTAAATGCTTTACATAATCAAGCTCGATCATCTTTTATGAATTTTAAAGGAAATTAACGATTGGAATTTACAAAAAATTAAAAGTGTCTTTTGGTAAGTGGATGTACAAGCGATTCTCAATACTTGTATTTCAGAAGAAAGAGTAAGACTAATTTAAAGGTTTGAGCAATACTTGCACAATATTCTTTTTGATCGTTTCCAATTTTTAAAGAAAATGTATGAATTTGCGTTCATTTTGTTCTCTATGTGTAATCTTGCCGATGAAACTACTTTGCTTTTATTATTCAAGTGAGAATTTATTAATAGATAATTTTCAAAACAAATGAGATTAATTTGTCATTTAAAGAATACTACGAGAAATACATGCAATTCAAGATAACTTCGACTAATTGTCATCAAACCACTTTATTAACAAAGAAAATGAGAGAACTAAAATCATCCAAGTTGTACGTATTCATTCTTATGGTAACAATTAATTATGAAAGGCTCACAATGATTTATTTTTCAAAAAGAAAATTTGAGATTACATCACATAATTCATCAATAAAGAGAAATTAATAAAAATTATAATTTGAATCATAAAGGGTGATATTTCATTAATAAAGAAACTATATATTTTATATATTTAACAATAAATTGTTTAGACACATCAATTTTGTTAAATAAGATCGATTATCGTGGTTTTGAACTAAATTATTTCGATATTTCATTGTTATATCAGCATATGTATGGATCTTTTATATTTTTTTCTTTCTTTTTTTCGTTTAATCTGTTGCTAAGAGTAGGTTAATTGGTTAAAAATAATAAATGGAAGAAGTCAAATAACTCAAGTTAAAGTTACTATCAAATATTGTTTATGGTAATTTCTAATTGTTTTCTTGGAAGACAGCAAAATTTCAACTTCCAATATATCAAAGAATCCTAAGTGAAGTAGAGGAAAAGATTATATGACTCCGATATAATTTAACCAATCAAACCATATTCACATACAACAACTGAAATTGTTTCCAAAAAGGAAGGAAGCTAAAAAGCTGAAAAAACAACGACAATATAAAGTTTAGAAAAAGACAAATTTTCATAAAAATTAAGGGCAATCATGCGATAATTACGCTTGATGATTATCAGATTAATTTGGGCCGGTAGGTAGTTAATTATATAGTTAGATAAGCACGTGGGGTGGGGTGGGGTGACCAATTTCGTGTACGTACCTAATTAATAGGTAGATGAATATAAATCTTTCATCCATCTTTTAAATTTTTTAAATTTCTCATTATTCATATTCGTGTCCCATTTTGTTCGACCACTTTGACTTCTAAGCCATGTTCATGGTCTATATTTTATTGTGGCCCATAGTTGGGTGAACCCAATATTTTTACTAATTTTTCTTAGGGTAAGTTATGCGTCGCTTGTAATCACTTTTATTTTTAGTTAAAGGTGATTTTAAATAGTTTAAAATATTTTTAAGAATATTTGATAATCTTTATTTATACGAAAAATAGTTTTAAAATTTTGAGAAATATTGTTTTTGCTTTTGAAATAAAAGTAAGTAATGCGTACATAGGAGAAAAGTAATTTATGATTTTTGTATTAAATTAATTATTAAAATGACATTTTAAATCATTTCTAATAATTTTATGTCAAGTATTTTAATATTTATCTTTAAATCACTTTTAACTAAACTACTTCTAAATTAAAGGAGTACAGGTCATGTATCATTAATCTCTAAGATTTAACTAGATTTTCACGTAAGTTTCTAAATTTTTAATACGTATGATTTGATCATCAAATTTTTAAATTATATGATTTAATTGCTAAAATTTTAAATAACTAATGTGTATTTTAATAACTAAGCTAAAAACTTTACGTAAATTTTTTAAAAATTAAAGATTCTATGTGTAAATTTACTTAAAGTTTGAGTACTAACGAAACATTTAATCCTTTTACTAACACAAGGATTGACATGGTTACTCAAATTTGTACCTATATTATTTATATTATATCACATGATAGAATTATTTAAAAAAAATTAATAACTTATCTATTTTTTTAAATAACCTAGTCATATATTATAGTATAAATTATATGTTATCGGATCTTTGTGGCACTATTAGTTACTTAAAATTCGAATATGTTTTTATTTTGAGTTAAAATATGCACTAATATAAATATTATAATTAAATTTGTTATTTATTAATATTTGATATCTCATTTTTTAATATCTTGAGTCCAATAAAAAAACTAACCCGCTTTATGTGTGGAGAAAATGCTACATGAAATAGTTTTATCCCTTTTAAAGGGCAGCAGGATCTCGCGTGTAAATTTAATTATGAAAATGAATTTTGGTACAACATAAGTGGTGGTGATGGTGGTAAAATAATTTCTTTAATTGAGTTATTGTTAAATAATTTGAAAAAAATTATAATAGATGTTATAAAAATTTAATAAATTTTATATGTTAGATCTTTGTTACACTACGAGCTACTGAAAATTCAAATATGTTTTTATTTTGAGTTAAAATGTGCATTAATATTTGATCTCTTCATTTTAAATGATATCTTAACTCCAATCATTCAATATAAAAATATGTAGTATAATAAAAAAATATTCAAATAATAAATTTAAAAAATATTTTTAAGTAGAAGTAGGTGCCCCAGCTCCGTTTCTGTTTATGGTGATGTTTAATTAGAAGTATAGAACCATTTTATTTACCGTCTGAGTTGGGTGATCCACGTACACAACTTTGCTTATTAAAATGTGTTCAGTTTTCAATTAGCCAATTTTTCTGGTATCCCTTTTGAAAAAGAAAAAGAATTTGTATGAGCCAGCTGTATTTAAAATCAATTATTTTTTAAAAAAATATTATATATAAAATGTAACCTTCAATAGTAATAAAAATGTTAAAATCAATTAATTTTGCCTCATTTTTGTATATATCTCTTATATATTGTTATATATCATATTTGTTTCGAAAATTTGAAAAGTACTAGAATTTTTTATATTATCTTGAGATATGGTAAAACTTAAGTAGTATAAGTATAAAAATAATCATAAATTTATTTATTATTAACATTTTTCGTACAAATAAAAACAACTAAAAAAATTATTATGTTATTTTACTCATAAAATATTTTTATATTGAATGATTTATATGGATGTAATATTTACGTATAAAGGTTCTTATTTTACATGGACACCAATAATTTTTAAAAAAGATTATCACATCCGACCACGTTATGCAATTATTTATATATAACATTTTCGTAACCCAAGATGTTTAACTTCTTTAAGTTTTAATATATATAACTACTTCTCAGGAAAGACTTGTACTCCAGCTCTTATCTTTTCATGGGAAATAATTACAAGACATATTTCTTCACTATCTTCGTACAGCACTGGTTTTATATTAGTGCTATGTAATTAGCACGAAAGCTACATCTCTCGGGATTTTTATTATTTGTTATAAACTTAGGCCTAACTTAACCCAATAAGATCTCATTAAGTTAAGGATTGTTCAAGCTTATAAGCAGCTTTGCTGCTTTATTCCTAGTCGATGTGGGACAAAGATCTTATGACCCTCCTTGCGGACAAAGGTGGGACATTAAGCGCGGTGAGGCGTGGTAGAACCCAATTAGATCCAAGTACATAATTAGAGACTAGTCCCAGCTCTGATACCATGTTAGACTAGGCCCAGCACATAATTAGAGACTAGTATCCTTGTCCCATTTCGACTAGGAATAAAGCAGCCAAGCTGCTTATAAGCTTGGGCAATCCTTAACTTAATGAGATCTTATTGGGTTAAGTTAGGCCTAAGTTTCTAACATGGTATCAAAGCTGTGCCTAGTCTCTATGTGCTTGGACCTAATTAGGCTCTACCACAGTCTCATCGTGGCGCTAATGTTCACCTTTGTCCGCCGTGTGGAGGGGGGCTGTTATGTATCCTTGTCCCACATCGACTAGGAATAAAGCAGCAAAGCTGCTTATGAGCTTGGGCAATCCTTAACCTAATGAGATCTTATTGGGTTAAGTTAGGCTTAAGTTTCTAACATTATTATTTTAAAAATAATATTAGTTAAACACAAGTCCTTTGCAAGTATGTTTATTTATTTATTTCAAATAATATGTTTAAATTATGTAAAATATTGAAAAAAAAATAATCATAAAATTTTAGCCAATTAAAAATACATTATTGTAAAAAAAAATTTAATCAAAACATACATATACTTCAAAAATAGATATGATATGCATTTACCTTAAATTTTTTCCAAAATTTAAAATAAAATATAAGATATTTCATTATTTAAAAGAATAAGAGTATTTTTTTCCAAAAATTTATTTAAACGTGATTTAGACTAAAATTCTAACAAAAAACATATTCTACAATAGAATTTTTTTTTTAATGTAATAACTAATTGAATTGTAAAAATATAATAACCTACTTCGTATATATATATATTACATACAACTCATAGGAAGATTATACTCATGAAATTACATTGACATGCATTGCAAAAGAGCTTTAGTACTACAACCGTTCAAATGACAATTATACTCATGAAATTACATTGACATGCATTACAAAAGGGCTTTAGTACTACAACCGTTCAAATGACATGTTAATTATTGATTTGATACAAAATTATAAAATAATGAAGTAATTATGATGATTAATTAAATTGTGGAACATACGTTTATGTATGCAGTTCATAAAAACATTTTGTTTTTTATTTTAATATTTAAATCTTTAACATAAGACACGTTAGATCAACATATGTCCATACTCTAAATTGAGTGCTGCAATGCATAACCTTAAACAACTTATATCATCATATTACGACATGTATAATTTATGATTATTGTTTACTACTTGAAAGAATTTCAACAACAAATAGACTCTAGCCAAAAGAAAAATAAAAGCAAAGCAGTGTGGCTCACTATATACTCGTAAACTACATCAGTACTTGGAATTGATATTGAAAGTGTTTTTTGTAATGTCAAATACTCAAAAGTTTTATACTCCTAACTGTTATATGCTCTTATACAATTGTCGCTGTGTGTGCATCCTTTTTTCCACCTACATTGTGTGTGTATCCCTTTAATTAAAAAATGATATGTATCTTTGTTAATTTTTTTATCAAGCCCACCGGACCCAAATATATTATTCCTTTGAGCCCAAGCCTAATTAATGTTCTTTTTTTTTAACCCAAACGACGTCTACTTGTTTGTCGTGTCATCACATTTCATCAGCTCCAACATCGAGGTAAGGTTATGGTGTTATGAATAATGCCATATGCGTATTACTAACATGTAAATTTAAAATCTAATTTGAAGTTAACTACTCATTCTGTTATGGAATTAATTTATAATAATTTTTATAAATATTTAAATAATTATAAGATTACTAATCAATAAAAAATAATTATATTATGATGAAAGAATTAGTATATATATTTGTTAAGATTATACACAATATACTTCTAGCATTAACTTTGTTAGTCTCCCATATCCTAAATAGTAATACCTTTAAAGGGATTGTTTTGATTTATGAATGAAATGCACATTCAATTCAAGTTAATAAGTATTAGGTATATTATACGTAGAAGGGTACACGATCTTAACTATCTAGATCATTTTATTTGTATAGAACACATCGTATCTAGTATTTCGTGTGTGATGACTTGACAATAATAAGTAATAGATTGGTTGAGCTCTTTTGAAGCATTTCATTCACCTAACGACCTGATCATGTGAACAACATGGTAAAAATGATCTTGTGAATTTTCATATTTATACCCCACATCTGTGCAAGGGGTACATAACCCCAGCAACTCGATCATTGGGATAGCAACCTCATTTCGGTAAACTTTGTTGTAATTGTAAAATATTATGTTTAGGTCAACTCTGACACCTTGAATAGAGTATCTATCAATATAATGTTGATACTTACCTTTTATGTGCTTATATATATCACATTAATGAGATAAATGAATGATCGGATTATTAACTTCTTTATAATATCTCACTAAAATCCCTTATATACAAACACTTCTCCAAACAATTGATACCCACCGTGAGGCCTTAAAAATCTTTCTAATTCATAGTTAGTATTTAAGACCTTAAATCAGAAAAATTCACTTCTTTCACTATAACGAGCCCTCGATCTCATCTTGAACTAACGAATAACCCTACTCGCCCAGTCCAAGAGTTCTACTTCAATGATCAGTTACATCACCTATTGTCAATCGACACATCACATTATGTCCTAGAATATGGTCTCACACGAGCTTTGGTTGGTGATTCCATGTGCCCCGTAGTCCGCAATGACATGACCAGACTAACCAAGACGGTTCCACGAATCACTAGTTCTGCTAGTTACAATTCTGAAAGCATATCCCGTGAAAAAGACACCAGGTTAAAGAGTCTCCAAAAATAAGTGATGGAACGACAATAAGCATTTATTAGGTCTTAAGATGATAACAAGAAACTTAGATCAAGATTTATATACAATGATTATTCAAAGGCTGAAAGTTCATTTTAGACCGCTACCCCATTTGTAAGGGTAAGTCAGCCAACAAGATTGAAGCAGGCCTCACAAGATCCCAACCAATATCGGCCCAGTATAACTGCTGAATAGTGTATACATGCAACTCCAATTCCCAATCCCATATACACGACCTAGCTTACCCATTAACATCCAGTTTAAAATACACCCCAACAATTCCCAAGACATACAAGTTTAGGGCACTATGCACTCGAGTACGTCAAGTATTACTTGGACCTTCTAATAGTACCCTTGATGATAAATTGAAAGAAATGGAAGAGAAAATTGAAGCAAAGATAAATAATCAACTTAAAGGTCAAGGAAAACTAAGACCTTAGAGCAATATTGAAACGGTGTGTGACCAATTTTTGGTTATGCATTTTTTGAATGATATCGAGTTAACAACACCACCTCTTAAGTTTTCTACCACAAAATGTCCCGTTTATAATGGGACAAAATACCCTGTGGCCCACGTCATTCACTTTAAAATGGCCATAGCCACTATGAGCATCTCGAAAAGCAAGAAGAAAGCTATGTTTTTCAAGTTATTCCTTGCCACCTTTCAAGAGATAGCACAAGAGTGGTTTATTGAATTACCTCCCAAGAGTGTAAAAAATTTTGACGCATTGGTAAAAATATTTGTCACCAACTATGCATATAACAACCAATTTAAAAAGAGTCACACCACTTATTTTCAATTGTCTAGGAGGATATTGAAACCATCGAAACTTATAAGAGGAGGTTTAAGACGAAAAAGATGAAAATTTTACAATGTTCTGACTCCACTACTATTGAGGCTTTCTATAAGGAAAGGGAAACTGTTATCTTATTTCAGAGATCCTCAATTGTGTGTCTCATTAGCTAAGGCTATACAATGCATGGAACATATCAATCACATAAATTGGTCATAACCCATGAAAGTTCCACTTAGGGACCCCAACAAGTATTGCATAATTCATAAAGACGCAGGTCATTGGACCAAGAATTACTGAAAACTCAAGTGGGAAATCAAACATCTATTATCAGAAAGACATTTAGGTGATTTGGTCGACATGGATGTGGATCTATAATGAGAAAGCAAAGAAGTAAATAATCCCCTTAATCGAAGAGATTTTGTTCATTCAAACCCTATTCTCTAAGACAACAACATACTAAATCAATCTCCCCAAGGTGATGTACACATAAGTCACACTATACATGGTGGACTGATTATGTCGAGTTACTCTAGTAATTCAAGAAAGAGGTATGTATCGACTTGTTTATAGATTGAAGCATAAAGGACCTATATTTCTTATCATTTTCGAGGGATGAGAAGTGCTACCACCTCACGATGATCCTTTAGTCATCACAGTCAAGATCTACATTATAAGGTGCATAGAATTCTGGTGGACAATGGTAGTTCTTCTGATTTGATGTATTTATCCACCTTGTTAGACATGAGAATAGACCCTAAGGAAATCACACAATAATATATGTTGCTTGTGGGCTTCAATGACAGTGTGACCATGTCGACAATGACCATACGTCTCTTGGTCCATATGAAAGGAACGATCATCCTTACAAATTTTATCATGTTAAACACACGTGCTTCTTACAATACAATATTGGGCAGACCAAAGATCCATAAGATAAGAATCATCTCCTCTTTTAAAAGGTGTCAAGTGGATCATCACCACTCTACTAGGGGATTTTTGGCATCACATAAGTGATGGGGTACTAGCATCATTCCTATATGGGATGGAATGTTATACTTATGCCTTATCTCTACTAAGTCATCGACATTCAGGTCGTTTGACATCTTTTTGAATTATACTTTTTAGGGCAAGGTACCTTCACCGTTGTAGATGTTGGGATTCAGATGATGTGCACAAGTTTTTAGGAAAATGATAAGGATACTGGGCGTGACCCAGATGAAAAGATGAGGGTTATGATGCTCTACTTACTCGAAACACTACTTATTTTGCTAGGACCCTTGTTATGACCTATGGAGGCTTTAACGGGTAGTTCTTCTTCTTTTAAGCTTGCTTGCAAGTAGATTGAGGCTCGAGATCTTTCTCAAGGTGTTCCTATCTTTAGGGGAATACTCTTTATATGGCCTAGGTGAACATCTTTGGAAGAATTTGAGCATGCTATAACTTTTCCTTTACTAGAAAATGATGAAGAAGTTACCTAGTTGGTGAATGGGATTGTAGATCTACTGATGACTAGCCTGAGAGTATTTAGCAGAATGATTTAACTAGTAAAGTTACTATCCAAACAGATTAAATTCCAAACTATGTAGAATCATGATGTGAGAGTTTATATCAGGTTGAGATTCTCTGGAAGCAATTTGGTTAAGTAAGAAACACAAGTTGGTAAATAGTAAAATTTTACTATTTATAGAGGAAGTCACCATTGTACGGAAGATGAACAGTTTGTACGAGTAGAATCAAATTAAAGTTATGGAATATTTCCTAAACTTACTAAAAGTCTAGGAAATATAAGAGTTAATGTTAGGTATATTAAGTGCACAATCTCAATGATCTGGATCACCTCGGTTATACAGAACGCATTGTATCGAGCACTTTGTGTGTGGTGACCTAACACTAATGAGCAGTAAATCAGTTGAGCTCCTTTGAAGAATTTTCTTCATCTAACGACCTAATCATATGGACATTGGGGTAGAATGATCTGATGGTTTCCCATGTTTCTACTGCACATCCGTGCAAGAGTTATATAAAGAACCAATTTCGATAAACCTAATTATTATTCTAAAATATCATGTTTAGGTCAACTTTGACATCTTAAATATAATATCTACCCATGTAACGTTGACACTTATCTCTTATGTGCTTATATATATATATATATCATATTAATGTAATGAATGAATGATGAATTATTAGCTTCTATTTAATATCTCATTAGAATCCCTTACACATAGATATTTTTTCAAACAATAAAATAATATTTTATTTAAATTATTATTATTGAAATAATAATTTTATAATAAAATATTCATTTTTATTATAAATAGTAACAAAAAACAATTATAACAATAATATAATCTTATTTTTTTAAAAGCAAAAAATGTCATTTTTTATGATAAAATAAGGATATTGTTATTGAAAGAATTATTTTTTATTATTTTAAATTATAATAATTAAGGTATAAATCATTTATTGTATTTTTATAATTAATTATAATTTATGTTACTATTTTTTTAATAAAATTGTCCCTTGTTTTAATAATTAGTTTTATAAATAATTCTTTCATTAAAAACTTTATAACCACAAATTTTAGTAGCGCCTTTAGACGGTTAGGCCGACCTCGAAATTGGTTATGAGACGAAGAGAGAAAACAAAACAATAATTTCGAAAAACTTAGAAAAAGAAGAAAATGGGAACAGTGACAGCTCCGTGGAGGCAGCTTCTTCTTCAAGCATTGGAATCAAATGGTCACCTCAAGCACTCTTCTTACTTTCAGCTTGTAAGATTTCGATTCCTCTCTCTTATTAGCCCATTTTCTCTGTTCTCAGTTATACGCAACTCTTCAGTATCTCTGATTCTATAAGCCCTTTTTGTTGTTGTTGGTGCTTTTTTTTTCTTCCTCTTTTCCCGTTGATGATGTTTCAGGCGACGGTTGGTTTAAATGGTGGGCCTTCAAATCGCACCGTTGTCTTCAGGCAAGGCACTACACTCCCTCTCTTTCGATATCCAAATGTATCAAAATTTGATTGATTTTTTTGTATTTTCAGAGGGTTTCAAGAAAATAGCGACAAGTTACAGATCAATACAGATTGCAGAAGTCGCAAGGTTCTTCTTCACTCAATGAATTTTTCTTCGATCTTACATTCACCGGGTTAATGTGGCCTTTGGTATCGACTTTCTAATTGGACGACTTATAGTTTGAATTGAGAGTTCTAAAGTTAACTTTTTTTTATGCTGGGAGTTTAAATTATTTGCTCATGTAGTATTGTGACGCAGATTGTTCAATGATTGATTAAACCTTTGCTTTTGAGATTTATTTATTTTTTTCATAAAAAATGTAGATTGAGGAACTTAAGCAGTGTTCATTTGCTGAGGTAATCCCCCTTCGAGGTACCTTTATACAGTTTTGATGAACAACTTGTTTTGATTTCTTTCGACTGGTGCTGAATCTTTGTTTTGAATTTAGCAAAACTTGTTTTTGATGTTATAGATATGTTGGTACTTCACTGATTCTTGGGAGCAGTTCCGGATTAGGGGATTCATTGATATTGTGGATGGATCCAACCCTGATCCTATAAAACTTCAGGTATGTTTGGACACCCCCTTTTAAGCTTAGGGCACTTTTTATAATAAAAGTCTTAGGGCCCCTTACTTTTTCCTAGTTAACAAGTAACAACTGGTTGCCATATCAAACAAAGTTAAAATTATTGAAATCATTTAGAAATGTATTTTAACTGTTAATCTCAATAACTTTTCTCTATTACTAAAAGTTATACTCGAATATATTCAAGTGTATCTTTGCTACTATTTAAGTTTTATGCAAATGCCTCATGATCCAGCACCGAGAGAAATCTTGGTTTGCCAATTCTTTGAGATCAAGAATGCAGTATTTAGGGCCTATTCCAGGTATTCCAAGCCTAAATGAAGAATCAACCAAAGAGATATCCCTGGACTCATCTAGAGCTCCAGTTGATGCATTCTGTCTCCTAGTTCTAGATCCAGATCAGGTACAAAATTTCTCCAACGTAGAATTAATTTCACTACTTAATTGTGGTTTCTTCTGCCTTAATTTTATGGAGTTTATTTATATACACAGGTTGATTACTTAAATTTGAAGAGTAATCAGAGACTGTCATTTACTTCTGGGCAAAATGACAATGGAGAGAAGTACTGGACCTCACAGAAACTCTCTCCATAACTGCTGGCTGTTAAATCAGATTTGATTTGTCAGTCAGTAACTAAGTTCCTAGTAAAAGGTACAATCCATATTTCAACCCAATGTTTATTTCCTACAATATTAGATTATTTCCTTGATCTTGTGCAATAACTAGATTATTTCCTTGATCTTGTGCAATAACTAGATTATTTCCTTGATCTTGTGCAATAACCAAGGAGAGAATGGTTTATGACTGTCTAGTTTTTTGTTATTTTAAAACATTGATAAAGCCTTTGAAATATAAAAACAAGGTGCTAAACTGCTTATTTCGACTTTGGCCACAGTCTGTTACGGCCTTAGACGCTTAGAGCTTTCAGTTCTCTGAAACATATTCGTGTGAATGGTAGAAAACATCTGTCAAATAAAAATGATAAATATCGAGATTAGGTGTCAGCAAGAATACAATGTGCAAAGTTAGTGGTGCCCTTTCTTGCGAACAAAAAGAGTAAAGATCATTTTGATTGTCTAGTAAAACATTCTTATTTACCTCATTTGTGTAAAGCATGTGAGATTGATGAGACTCTGTTCATTAACCTTCAATTCAAAACATCTTGCCCAAATGAGTATCCCATACTACATCCAGGAGCAAAGTATAAAGAAAACTATTTAGAAAACACAAGTGGGAAAAGCAACTTTTTAGGATATAAGATTGTGGAATACTCATTTGAATAAGTGACTGGTCTGCTGTTGTATTTATCAATACGATTTCCAACTATGGCTTTCTGTACGTACCAATCTTGCAATGCACGAATGTTCTCTCTATTTATATTCATTTTCGTTTCGACCTATATTTCCAAGCCTTCCTAACCAGCCCCCTGGAAGGTAACCCTTGAAAACAGATTTTTAGTTTAGTTTAGTTTAACCAGTTTGTTTTTGTTTTTGTTTTTTTTTAAGTTTAAACAGGCTTGAATGCTTTAAAATTTTAATGGGAGTTTCACATTTCGAGTTAGAGAGCTTCTAAATAAGCTCGTATTTTCTCTAAGTTAGCCCACTTAATTATTTAACTCGTAATTTTAAAATTCAACATTATATATTTTCTAATTCATCCCACCCTTTTTCCCATTTATCCTCGGAAAATCTTTTTCAAGACATTGTATTCACAAATATTTATTAAAGATTCAAATTCAATCTTTAACGATTATGGTACTTTGTGAATGGTATTAATAAAAATAGATGATTTTTCAATAGTCATTTTAAAATACTGTGAAAAAAAATCGTGGTGGATGTTGCCAAAGTTTAACATGTTTCAATGTCTTCGAATATTAGAGACTTGTGTTATCTATTAAACGTGTGTTTGTATATAATTTAAATTTAAATTTATATCATATATATTGTTATAATAGGTTTAGATAACATATTTGTGTAAATTGATGAAAAAAATTTAAAGAAATTAAATTATATAAATTATAGTAAATACCTAAAAAGATTCAAGTAGGTGAAAGAAAAAAATAAATATTAATAATATTATATGGTATAAATAACAATGAATACAAAATGTAAATGAATAATTAAATTGAATTGCATAGTAGATAAAAACTAAAATCTTTTTAAGAAATAATATTTAAGATAATAAAATTAATTTATAACATTTAAAGAGAATAATGTTATAATAAAAGTTAAAAATATATAGAAAATATTAAATGAGTATGTAGTATAGCAAATAAAAAGAAAAAAAGTTTAAATAATAAATTTGAGAAAAAATGATGCTGTGTGTTTTTATAAAATAAAATAGATATATTTGTAAATATAATAAAAAATATATCAAAAAATTAAGGGGTATATGCCCCCCCTGAGCCATGCGTTGCTTTGTCCCTGTATTGAATAGATGTGTATAATAAGAATGTTCGGTTTAGAGGAAAATGAGAATTTTGGATTTGTTATTTTAGTAATATTATGTTTTTATTTTTAATATTTTTTTATTCATATTTTAAAAATAGTATTTTAGTGATATCCCCTTACAAAAGTATCATGAAATTTATCATTTAATTTATAATTTTTCACATATATTATTTTTATAAAATAAAATAGATATATTGTAAATATAATAAAAAACATTATCCAAAGGTTAAGGGGGTAGGCGCCCCTCTGAACCATGCGTTGCTCTGTCCCTGCATTGAATAGATGAGTGTGTAATAAAAATATTTGGTGCAGAGGAAAATGAGAATTTTGGATTTGTTATTTTATTAACATCATGATTTTAGTTTTTAGTATATTTTTTTTATCAATATTTTAACTTAGTGATATCCCAATAAAAAAAGTATAAATTTGATGTATTTTATAATTTAATTTAAGATTTTTTACATATATTATTTTTATAAAATAAAATAGATATATTTGTAAATATAATAAAAAATAATTATCAAAAAGTTAAGGGGATAGGTGCCCTCTTAACCATGCGTTGCTCTGTCCCTGCATTGAATAGATGAGTGTATAATAAAAATGTTCGGTGGAGAGGAAAATGAGAAGTTTTTATTTTTTATTTTTGTAGTATTATAATTTTATTTTTAGTATATATTTTTATCTTTATTTTTAAAGTAGTATCTTAGTGATACTCATTAAAAAAATGTATAAATTTGATGTAATTTATCATTTAATTGATAATTTTTTACATGTGTAATAATTTTCACATAATCAATTAATTAAACGATATTTATAGAATATTTTCAATAATTATTCAAAAATATCTTATGAATATATTATTATTTATGTAAATAAATTTAATTAAATGATAAATTATATTAAATTGATATTATTTTATACGTTAATAAACACAAAAAATATAAATAAGAAAATATATCAAAACTAAAATCATAATAATACTAGCCAATCCTCTCATTTTGATCTTGTTATTCCATCTTTTACCGTTCGCTGAAACATCATGATTATAATTTTTTTTAAACCAATTTGAGGTAATTCCAAGCTAGATGTTAATGTTACAATATAACTTGTTCTATGCTACGAAGGTACCCATAGTTTCATTTAAAGAGCGAAACATTCATAACATTCATATCTGCTACCAAATTGAAAGGTGTTGCTTACTTAAGATTTATATCCGATTGGGTATCATATTTATAGTAAAAAAATAGTATTAATTATTTTATTTTTAATTAAGAAAGACATGATAAGTATCTTACTTTAAGTATATCTTCGAGACTTCAAAAATTTATCTACTATTTTACTCAATTAATTGGATTCTGTCTAATTCTACATGATAGACCACTCAAAAGTGAGAGTTCATGTCGTTTACTTTATAATATATATAAGAATAATTAGTCTACCTTTTGATAGCTTAAATTTTTAAGAGAATTGATTACTATCTCTTCTTCGACACAACTAAAAATTTATTCATGTAAGAGAATTGATGCGTGTAACTCACTAAAGATTTATATCTAAATAGATCCGACTCTGCTCTTATGTCTGTACTCTCAAGTTATGTCATGTAAGAGTGTTTTACTTTTAATAAAGTTATTGCACTCAGATACTCATTTATATTTTAGGTAATGCAAAACAAGAGTAGAAAAGAAGTGGTTTTTATTACTAGGGTAAAATATGTAGTAAAAGTATAATTAATGTTCTTAATTTTGTTAAGCTTTTTATGTCATATATAGAATTTTGTTTAAAAAAAAATTTCTTATATATTATTAGAATCTCACGTAGAAAATTTATGAACTATTTTAGAAACTTTTGAACTATATACAATCAATCATTTTGATTGTATGAAGCATCCTAAAAAAGAATCAATTTATAAATATTAAAGAATTTCTCTTTTTTTTCTCTTATTCCTAATATTTTAGGAGTAATATATTCTTTTTTCTTTCGTTTATAAGTTGAAGTCTTCATCCGTAAGATAGAGGAATATCTCTAGGCTAGTGTTACTCTATAAATGCTAGAATGTTCGTCTAAAGATGAATAATATATCTAGGTTATACTAATCTTATTCTAGATTTGCTAGAGTACTTTTCTAAATAATAGTTTTCTTGTATTTGTTTCGTAATACAAATATGAGGACCTTTTGTCAGAGAGTAAATTTAGTTAATTTAAACTTTACTCACATATTTCTTATTCCTAAATGTTGTATTATTGGTACACTTGCACTTTCATCCTGCATCAAGTGGTATCAAAAGAAGGTTCATGTGGGTCCAATGGAACGTAATAGAGGTATTCCACAAAAGAGTTTTAAGAATTCGCCAAGAGATGAAAGCATTCGATAAACATTACTAGTATTATCAAACTCATATTCAAAAAGACTAACGTAAAAATCAAGATTTTGCTCAAATGAAAAGAATGATCCAATGTAGTGTTAATTATGAACCTTCAAAAAGAAAAACTCACCTAAAGCCTTAAAAATGGAAGAACAATCTATTGAAAGCAAGGTTCCTGAATTGTTTCTTGTTGAAGAAAAAATTATGAGAATATTGAAGCCAAAAATCTATATTAGAGATCATACAAATTCGAAAAGAATATCTTGAAAAAGAAATCTCTTCACATTATGAGTTAATCCCAGATCTTGACACTTATACATGTTCATGAAGTTAAAGAGTTAAGTGTCTTCACTACTTTCAAATGTAATTAATTATTTAACACTACAACAAATTATTTTTCAAAGCAACAAGAGTCGTTAGATCATTTTCAAGATACCGAATCATATTTCATCATTCTAGAACTTGTTGAAAAATTAATTTTAAAGGTAAGCATGTAGACAATATTTGGCTTATATTATTTTTTAAATTCAAAGAAGTGGAACAACAAGAAAAATCAATTTTGAAAATTCATAAATACTATAAGTATTATCATCTTCATTTAAAGAAAACTCGATGATGAGTTTTAAAAAAAGTGAATGAAAATAAGTAATTTTATTACTAAGGAAAAGTATGTAGTAGAAGTATAATTAATGTTATTAGTTTTGTTAAGTTTCTTATGTCTCACATAGAAATTTTATAAACTATTCTAAAAAATTTTGAACTATATAAGTCATTTGCTTGTATTAAGCATCCTAAAAAATAATCAATTTATAAATGTTAAAGAAATTATCTTCTTTGTTTCTTCTCTTATTCTTAATATCTTAGAAGTAATTCTTCTTTCTTTCATTTGGAAGTTAAAATCTTCATTTATCATATAGGAGAATTTAGGTCAATCTTACTTTAGAATTATTGGAGTGTTCTTCTAAATATAGATAATATAATTAGACTATTTTTATTTTAAACTTGTTAGATTGTTTGTCTAGATAATAGTTTTTATGTGTTTGTTACATAACGCAAATACGACGATATCTTCTTAAAAGGTGAGTTTAAACTTTAATTATATATTTTTTATTTTTTAAATATTCCCGTATTATTATTACATAATATATATTTATTCTTTTTTACCATATTCACATAATTCATATCACATTTTAATAGTAGTCAATTTGCAAGTCATGTGTAAGTTTTTTTCTTTATTTGAAAGTCACGTAGGAGTTTTTTTTATTTTTATTTTTTAAAGTCATCTAGATTTTTTATTTTATAATGAAGTCATGTAGAGTTGGGACAAAACAAATCAACTTAGGCCAGAGTTTTATTTTCCAACGGTTTTGAATATATAAAAAAAAAACGTCAACGATTGAAAGCAAAAAATACACAATTTATTGCGGTCTTCAACCTCGGAAAAGGGCACAAATTTTTTTATCAATAAAATTTTATTTATTGAAATAAGCGACAATCACATTATTTCAAATCATCTTTTAATTGACTACTTAGTAAAGTAATTATATATGTATCTTGTGGAATTTTCATCCCAATCAACCTTATTTATTATCATATATGATCCCACTAACAAATTAAATAGGTATCATAGCAATTAATATGTCATTTTATTTTTTAGCAGATTAGAGTAGAGATGAAAAAAATAACAGAAATTGAAATTTCAAAGAGTGTTCCTTTCTTATCAATGGAACCTTTCATGATGAAGACGGTGACTTTGGAGTGTTTACCCCAATTTAACTTTGCTATGCATTTTTGTGTAAAAAAATAAAGATGCATTAACTAACTAGAGCGTTATAAGACCTGGTTCAGTTGGATTCAGTGACAAGCTAACCAAAAATTGAGAAACTTTTATATCGGTTAAGTTTAAGGATGTCGTGAAGAAATTCTTCTTTGATAATATATTAATAAAGTAACTCATTTTATATATATTAATAATATATTATTAAGATTATAAAGATACCCTACATACCTACGCAAGTACCAGTACGGTAAACGGATCAAAGCTAGCATTTTGAACGTAGATAAACTGAATTTTTGTCCCTAAGCGAAGCTCCCAAAGAGAGCTCGCAATAAACAGCAATGGTAACTTACTGCACTAAAGACAAAATGTGTAACAAACCTTTGTAACTTCCTTTAGACCAAACTCATCAACCATATATTTGCTGTTCTGTTAACAAAGTGAGGTAGAGATCAGATATAAAAGGCCCAGAGAAGCAAGCATATTTTTGAGTTACTCTCCTTTGGTGAAACGAAACTCAACAGGGATGGAATGTAAGCCTTTTCCAATGCGGAGGCGATGCAAAGTTAGTGTTCCAACAGGTAATATCTTAAAAGAGAAGAGATCAAGGCTTTACATCATCAAACGATGTGTCTTGATGTTAATCTGCTGGAGAGAAGACAGAGATCTGTGATTGTACCCTTTAACTAGTGTTCAGACTTTGTTATTATGCGCGCTTTCTTTAGTGTTTCCTGAGGTACATGAAATTATGTAAATAGAAATGTACGAACATAGGCAATGTTATAGTTAAGTACAGTTCAAACTTTGCCATCTAAGTTTCATATGAAATGTGCAGTACTCCAGGCTGCATAAATGCTTTTTTTTTTTTTACACCTTCCTCCATTACTATTTATTTTGACTGTTTCTTTCCCGCCATTAAACATGTAGGCTCAACAAGTATCTACATGAACAGAGACTTGACAATTATACTAAGAAGTACGTATGTGAACACAACTACAGATAGTTTCTGGATTGTAGGTGTTGCTTCCGTTGTGTTGTTGCAGTGAGATCTTGCAATAACACACGCTGATACCATATCGTTAATTCATTATCAAATAACAAATAAATAAATTAATTTCAAAATTTCAATCATATATAAAAGATAAATATGATTGCAAGCTACTAGCGGTGATAAACACACCATATATAGAGAAGAAATGAGAGAATAGTTTCAGGAATTAGAAAACAGATGAAGGAAGCCAATCTTTACACTGGTCAGTTTCACAAAGAACACTGCAAAACCTATTTTACTTGATTCATAATGAAAAATCATCAAAATGGATTATTTCAGGTCCTTATGATTTGCTAATGTCAATTACTTTACAGCGTATACACTATACATGAACAAAGTATGTATGGAAGAAACACCAAGCAGTAGTATTCAATATAGAATATAATTATAGCTTTCAAAAATATACTTCAGTAATATAAAGCTTATCATGGAGGAGGTGATTTACCTCAGTATTTTTAAGCAGAAGTTAGCTTGGTTAGGAATTGAGGAGGTTGATCAAGCTGCATTGGAGTCCCCTGTTGATGTTGGTACTGAGGATGATCAAATAAATGTACTTAAATGATAGAGTAAATATATTTTTTTATCACCAAATTTTGTGGATTGTTACAAAAATATTATCGAACTTTAATTTATTACATTCATAACATTAAACTTCATAAATGTTACAAAAATATTATCGAATTTTTTTGTAACAACCTTTAAAGTTAAAGTTAGATGTTAGAAAAATCTATTTATTCTAAGTAATATATAGCTGATCTCGTTGAGCAGTGAAGCTTCATTTTCCAATTTTGGATGTTGCCACTTGTCTTTTGCTTGGGGCTGTTGTTTTGGTTTGTAGTTTTGTTATTTTCCTATTGAAGCACAACATTGCTGTTGTTGAGTCTGGTTGTGTTTGTGTTATTGTTGCTGGTCACTTTGTTGGTGTAGCTAGTGGAGTCTGGTTTGCTATTTGAGTATTTGATCCATCTTTTTTTACGCTAAGTTGAATAACGCTGGTTTTAAGTGATTTATTTGCTCATCTTGCTTCAATCTCTAGTATGTTTTACTAGTAGCTGCTGTTGTTTCTGTTTCTCTGCATTTTGGCAAGAGAGTTTGGATCTGGTTTCTAGTTCTTTCTGTTTAGTGTCTGGATTTTCTTTTGTATTTGTTAATTGAGTTTGTTTGCTTGGACACTTTAATTTAATGAAATTTCATTTCTGTTTTGAACAATATTTATATACATACAAAGCTTATCATTAAAAATGAAGAGTCTACTGTCTACATAACATAGCACAGCATTCAATCTCTTTCCATGTACCGAGACCTACCAAGATGCAGATCATCAAATAGAACCACCGGTTTACCTCACCAGATTCTAATGAAAAAAAAATCCAATAACTCAGCCCAGAAATAGATAGATTAATGAGCAAAGCTCCACGTCAAGGTACAAGATATTATCCCTAGATTACAAAACGACAAGTGTCAAATAGTCATAGCCTAGATAGCCTATGGACTGAACAAGACAACAATATAGTTTCAAGCCTAACGAGCAAGACCATCCAACCACTTGTTTCTACAATTCATGATTTTGATCAACTTGTGAGGAGGCAATTCAATGCTCGTGAACAACAAATGCTAGGAGAAAAGTAACTACCGCCTTTAGAATACGATAGTAAACCGAGTCTAAAGGAATTTTTTTTTTTTAAATAATGTTTTTGTCTTCAATAATTCAAATCAGCATTTAAACTCTTTCCATAATTGCAAAGAACAAAATGAAAAGATTCATATTTCAATGATAAAAAAACAAAGCTTCAATCACATAATAACTACATAAAAAAGTGTCATACAAATTACACAGAAGCGTTAATTGAAATAAATAAAAGTAGCCAAAAAACAGGACAAGTTTGTTAAGGAAACAAGCATATCAAATTTGCATAGGTCTAATCAGAGAGAGAGAGAGAGAGAGAGAGGGAGAGAACCCAGAGCCAATTATAAAACTGAAGGGGTAAAGGGGTCAACAAGAGAATCGTCTTTGGAGAGCAATAGAGGACGGAGATCCTTAGAATGGTCGTTGTTGGCAGTGGTGTCATCATCCAAATCGCCGACGCTGAGGTTGATGCAAGAACAGCGTTCGAGAGAGGCGAAGAAAGCAGAAGCCATGTTGGAGCCGACCCAATTAGCCATCCGATCCAGCTTTTCACATGATATCAGGGACAACATACAGTTGTCTTTGCTGTTGCTTTCCATTGTTTTGCAAGATCGAACTTTTACTCTTCGATCAGAATTCTCTTCTCAGTAGTAAAGAAAAGGACGAAAATCGAATTTTACCGTCTCTTGTGATTGTGAGAGCTTATATGACCTCGTCCCTCGTTGCTTCCTCTCGTCCGTATCACTTTTTGCATTGCCTTTCCACGTCGATTATTTTTTTGTTTTTGTTTAATAGTATATAATAATAACCCCTCGACTTTTATTTTTAATACCATTAACAAAAATAAACATATATTTTTTTTTATTAGATAAACAAAAATATATTTTTAATGTGTTAAAAATAAATAAATATTTTTTATTAAAGATTAAAAATAAAATTAATTAAATAAATTATTCATTTATGCACTAGATTATTTTTTTAATAGAATGTATAAATTTGTGAGATTAATTTATTTATGTTATTTAACCCTTCAAATTATTGAGTTCTTTAATTTGAAAAATGATAATTATTTTAATAATTTTTTAAGATAATATTTAATATAAAAATATTAAAATAATATATTTTATTTTTAATTAATTATTATTTTAAACAAAAATTAAAAAATTAAATGATAAAAATAACTTATCTAAGAAACTCCTATGATATTTTTCTCAATATATACACGCATATACATTGGGTTGCATCATACCAATGAATAAAATATGCTATCAAATCTTATAATTCATGATAATTAATAAAATATTTAATTTATTTTTAAGTGAGAATTGAGCAAAGATGAGATAATAATAATAATTACATTTAAAAATTTATCATTTCTAGATGTATGTAGTTAGAAATGTAGTTTAGAGTAGTTATTACGTTTAAATTTAATAGTAAAAATGAATAATTTTAATATTACTTGAAAAATTATAATAAAATTTATGAATTTTTTAATCGAATTATTATAAAATAATTTTAAAAAAGTCATGGTTGATATTTCAAAAATTTACTAATTTCAATGTTTTTGAATATTACATCACAAATGTTATATGTTAGTATTTATTTAATTAAAATAAAAACTTAAAACTACATAAATTAAATTGTAATAAGACTAAATAACATAAATTAAAATCTATACAAATGAAAAAAATAAATAAATTAAATAACATATTTTATATTGAATATGTAAAAAAATTCAAGTATATGAAAGAAAAATAGATAAAATCAATATTATATGGAATAAATAACAATTTATATTTATATAATTATATGTGGTGTAACATGTAATTGTTAAATTATATACGAGATAATATCTATTATTTTTTCAAAAAAGGTTATGAAACAAAATTAGTAAAATTTAAGAAAAAAATAAAATTACATTGTTATAACTTATCATTACAAAAATAACACTTCTTATATCCAATTCATATATTTTTACTATTAAAAGAAGTTTTATTCATCATTTTACATTGAGTATTGTCTAATTGAACATTGTTCATGTTGAATTATAGTTATTTAAAATCGTTTAATATTTAATTCTATCTAATTGAATCCGTTCAATATTATTGGGATACTATTTTTGTTATTATATATAAATATTAAGTGTTATTTGATGTAATTTTATTAAAATTTAATAAAAAGATGTTAAATATTTATCACTTTAATATAGTACCGTTAATAAAAATTGTATAATAGTACAATAAAAATAAAAAATGTATAGAAAATGTATTTATTATGTATTCAAATAATAAATTTAAAAATGATATTATTATATACTTTTGTAAAATAAAAAGATATTTATAAATAAGTAAATAAATATATTAAAAAAAAGTTGAAGGGAGCACGTGAACAATCTCAATTTTAATGTAATCGTGGTTTTGTTGGCATTAAGCATGTATTGATTAATATTTTGTTTTATATTAAATCACTTTAATTTATATAAATTATATATAAATATTAAATAAAAAATAAAGATTCTTTATTTAAATGAAAAATATATACATTAATGACTCAATTTCACATCTTAAAAAGTATATGAATAAGAGCACATTATGCTTGAATTATTCTTCATTTATCCACTTAATTTATATAATTAAATTTTAATCAAATAAAATTACATTAATTAACTAACAATATATGATTGCAACAATAATACGGCAATGTTTCTAAAATAATTATAATTATATGATAAAAATAATGTTTTATAATAATACGGCAATGTTTATGTAAAATTTATAAGAATTAAATCAAGTCATATTATCATCAAATCAACCTAATATTTTTTTTATATTTTTATAGATTTTAATTGTCTCTTATTTTCATATAATAGACTTATATCGAATTGATTTAATTCTTATTTTATAAAATTTTATAAAAATCGAAAGAATCTAAATATATTTATTTTTCTTATATTTTATTTATATTTTGTAACAATATATATGACTCCTTATAAACTCTTTGATAGTTTCTCACCAAGAAGATTTGAATTTTTATATTTTTCTTTGTTATTTATTATTACGTTTTTAATTTCACTTAAGATGATTACTTTTTTATTTAATTATTTTTGATAATATTTTATAATCTATTATATATTTTAATTTATTAGTGTGATATAAACATATTTTTACTATTTATTATCTTAGAGTTTGAATATTTAAATCAAATTCATGTTAAAACTTTCAGACCAAATACCCTTTATTATTATTATTATTATTTTATTCATGTGAATATTAATTCTATATTATTTGTTTATAATATCTTGCATTTAATCAAGGGATTAATTTATATTATATAAATATTATAGATGATTTATATATATTAAATTTTGTAAGATAAATTGTTATTATTTTTTATTGTTTCTTTATTTTTTTTTTAAATATTTCTTTAGTTGTATAAATAATGAATCATTAATAGTATTTATCAATTTTCTTTATTCCCTGATACATTTATAATTATATTTTAATTTTTAATTTTTTAATTTTAATTAATTAATTTTAAGATATTAGTTAAGTAATATCTCAAAATTTGAGTATTCTAATTAAATTAACATTTAAAATATTAAAAACTATAAACAAGAGTTTAAAAAATTAATAAACAAAATCATCATAAAAAAATGAGAAATTTTTAATAAACAAAATGATCATAAAAAAATGAGAAATTTTTCATAAATCTATCTTATCTATGTCAAGTTAAATTAATTAAAATATTGGTTTAGTTTCAAATAATTTTTAAAATTTATTAATTTAATTTAATTTTTATTTTTTAAAAATTGATTATAATAATTTAATTTTTAGAGAAAACTGGCAAAAATCATGAAATGATAATAATTAATAGACCTATTTAGCAAAAATAGTCGTTCTTGCTTCTTTACAGCCACTCAATTCAACCGATCGGACCCATCTGGATCCACCATCGACTTGCTCCCAAACTTCTTGGGCTACTCATGGGTTGCCCATAGAGCTTCTTCTCTCCTAGTCATCTCCCACTTTCCTTCACCTTTCTCTCGAAATGAAACATTGATCGGACCAATGTTTCGTAAAGCTTCGAGCTCTTCGATGATTCTTCATTGATTGTTCTGAAGAAATCAATATTTGAAGAAATAATCAGAAGAGAAAATCAATGTTTTCTGAGTATATTTTCTTAATTTGTATCGAATATTTACATATAGACAAATATCAATTACTATTTCACCAACCACCATGATTGAATTGCATGGTTTACAGCTGCTTGGTAGGCGCCGTGTATATTGAAAAAAATGTTTGGCGTCGGTGCAGTGTTTGTTGAATTGTGTTGCAGTGTTTGTTGAATTCAACACTTCACCTCAAGTTGGTGCATAGATGTCTTTCATGCCCAACTTGACTGAAACTTCTGTGAATATACGATATGAGACTGCTTTAGTGAAGATGTCAGTCAATTGATCTTCTGACTTAATTTTTGGCAATTCCAATGAATTTTCTTATAACTTTTCCTTAATAAAGAACCGATCAACTTCAACATGTTTTGTACGATCGTGTTGAACTGGATTATGAGTAATATCACATGCTGCTTTATTGTCACAAAATAACTTAATTGATTCTTTAGAAGGATATCCCAAATCTTTCAAGAGAGATTGTAACCACAAGGCCTCACAAAGCCCAAGTGCCATGCCTCTGTATTCAGCCTCTGCGCTTGAACGGGAAACAACATGTTGTTTCTTACTTCTCCATGTTACAAGGTTTCCCCCTACAAAAGTGAAGTAGCCTGATGTAGATCATCTATCATTTATTGATCCAGCCCAATCAGCATCAGTATATACTTCTATTCTTTGGAACTCTGAGTTTTTAGTAAACAATACTCCTTTTCCAGGAGCAGACTTTAAATGCCTCAAAATACGAATAACTGCATTCATATGTTGTTCTCCAGGATTATGCATAAATTGACTGACAATACTTAAACCATAGGCAAGATCTGGTCTTGTGTGTGTCAAATACATCAACCTTCCAACAAGTTTTTGGCATCTTTCTTTATTTGTTGGAACTTGATCAACCTTGATACATAACTTTAATTCTTCCTCTACTGGTGTATTAGCTGGTTGACATGCCGACATACCAATTTCTTTTAATAAATCTAAGGCATACTTTCTTTGAGATAAGAAGATTCCTTCTTTTGATCGAGTAACCTCAATCCCAAGAAAATATTTTAAGGAACCAAGGTCTTTCATTTCAAATTCCTTGGACAAATAACTTTGGAGAGCTTTCCTTTCTTCAAGATCATTTCCTGTTAATATCATATCATCGACATATACAATAAGTGCAGTGATCTTACCATACCTTTTTTTCAAAAATAAAGTATGGTCTGAATTGCTTTGCTTGTAGCCAAATGCCTTCATTGATTTTGTGAACCTACCAAACCATGCTCTTGGGGATTGTTTCAATCCATACAGTGATTTTTTTAATTTACACACCTTTTCATCATGGATTTTGGATTTCTTGATTTCTGGTGGTAAATCCATGTAGACTTCTTCAATTAAATCTCCATGTAGAAAGGCATTTTTTACATCAAACTGATATAATGGCCAATCTAAATTTGCAGCTAGAGATACCAAGACTCGAACAGTGTTAATTTTGGCTACAGGCGCAAATGTTTCTGTATAGTCGATCCCATATGTCTGAGTGTATCCTTTTGCCACCAATCTTGCTTTATAGCGTTCAATCATACCATTTGCTTGATACTTTATTGAAAAAATCCATCGACATCCAACAATTTTTTTTGTTGGTGGACGATCGACAAGTTCCCAAGTTCTATTTATTTCTAAAGATCTTAGTTCTTCATTCATAGCATCTTTCCATTTTGGGCCAGCTAAATCTTCATGCACATTGTTAGGAATAGATACAGCAGATAATTGATTCACAAATGATACGTTTGATTTTGACAAACGATGTTTAGACATATAATTACTCATGGGATATTTGACTTTACTAGAAATCTCAAGTTCATACATGGCTTTAGGAATACCTCTGTTAGGACGTGATGGAAGTATTTTTCTGGCTGGTTCAATAGTTGGAACATTCTCTACAAACGATTGGTTAGGTATATCAGCAACTTGTGGAGAAGGAAACTCGTACTCACTTTGTGGTAGTAAGGAACTTGCTTGATGATCTTGAAGTTGATGAGGACTTGGTTCCATTTTCCTTGAGTCTTTTCTATATTGAGAGTTATTACCATCTGAATTCAAGTTATTTGTATTTTCCTCACATATAATTTGTCTTTCTTCATAACGAAACAATTTATATATAAGGGTCTGAATTTCAGCATGGTTGTACTCCCCCTGAAATTCAGGTATAGATGAGAAATACATTGTATCTTCATGAAAAATAACATCTATGGTGGTAATCATTTGTTTTGTAGGAGGATGATAACACCGATACTTTTTTGTTGTATGTCATATCCCATAAAAACACAATGTATTGCTCGTGGATCCAACTTGCTACGTTGTTGTTTATGTAGGTGTACAAATGCCACACAACCAAAGACATGAGGAGGTAAATTGGGAACACTTGGTGCAACAATTGCTTCAGTGATTTTGGTGCAACAATTACTTCAATGATGGCTTGTAGTGGTGTTTGGAAGTTAATGAGACTGGAAGGTACCCGATTGATCAAATATGCAGCAGAAGTAATTGCTTCTCCCCAATAAGATAATGACATATTAGCTTCGATCAATGAGGCACGGATAACTTCCAACAAGTGACGATTTTTTCTTTCTGCAACTCCGTTTTGTTGAGGTGTATCAACACAAGTAGTTTGATGAATAATCCTTTCTGTTTTAAGATATTCTTGAAGCTCAAAACTTTTATATTCTCCTATAGAACTTGAGTCTGTGTTTTATATTGAGTACGAACCATTTTATGAAATTTTCTAAATAATACGTTTACCTCACTTTTAGATTTCATTAAATAGACCCAAGTCATTCTACTAAAATCATCAATAAATGTAGCAAACCAACGTGATCGATGCTTGAAGAAATAATCAGAAGAAATCAATATTTGAAGAAATAATCAGAAGAAAAAATCAATGTTTTCTGAGTATATTTTCTTAATTTATATCGGATATTTACATTGCTTATATAGACAAATATCAATTACTATTTCACCAATCAACATGATTGAATTGCATGGTTTACAACTGCTTGGTAGGCGCAGTATATATTAGAAAAAATATTTGACGTCATTACAGTGTTTGTTGAATTATGTTGCAATATTTTTTGAATTCAACATGTTCGTGCTATAACTTAGTCTCCAGCTATTCCCTCATGAGTATGGGTATTTTCTGAGCGAACCAAAGGTACGTATCGGTTTGGATGTTTCGCTTCCTATTTTTTTTTTGTTCAACCACTGGCTAAACATATTAAAGGATTCACAGATTCAAATTGAACAGATGCAGGAAAAACTTCATAGATTCTCCATTATTTATATCCGTTGGATTCCAAGATATAGCAATTCCAGGGCTGACTATCTAGTCTCGCCAGCTTGGAATTCACATTTTGAAGGCGCTATTTCTATTCATTTCCTGTATTCAAGCGTTTTAGCGCTTAATTAATCATACACAGCTTTGCTATCTGTTTCCTTGTAGCAAAAAAAAAAATGTTGAGACTTGAGACTTATACTATCTATTGTACGTGTTTGGATATGTTTGCCAAAAGATATAAATGATTGTTAGATACACTCCGAGCTTTTGAGAGAATTTGCGCCTAAACTTCTATATTTTTCCTCTCGCAACAAAATGGTTATTATTGCTTAGACGAGCCAAGATCGTATATTTAAAGATACATTTTCTGCCTGTACTTGGAAAATTCTCTGAAACTCGTTCTTCCTGAGAATCAATTTATAATTCTAATTTAAGTTGCAATTCTGAGATACGGGTATCATCCAAGACTCAATTTTTATTTTGATGAAAACAAGATTAAAGAATATAGTTAATTACATCTCTTTGGATTTGGGGATGTTTATTGAAGGAACTTGAGAAGCCTTAGTTTGGTTTTATTGTTTATTACTCGTTCTTTGTTCAACAGAAATGGAGAGAGAAGAAAGAGAAGAGGCGGGTGTGGTATTTTGTGCAGAGATAGAAGTAATTAGATAATCAAATTTGGGAAACAAAGACTTGTAAAGTTCATGCAATTCTTCAACCAAATTAGTTCTTGAGCTTGTAGGATCTGTAAGTGTACTAAAAATTTGACCTCAAAGTTTTTGTGTATCAAAAGGAGAAATGGTTGTAGAATTAGAATGAGAATCTGCCATTAAAGAAGTGGTAGAGCTAGTTGTAGTTGTTGTGGTGGAAGATGAAGACATGGAATAGCAGCCTCTAAATGAAAACATAAATGGAAGGTAATAAAATAGAGTAAATACCCCTAAATCAGGTAACAGTACAGATTATGTTCAACAATCATTAAAATGTACATTTAAGGGCTATTTTGGCAGGAAAAAAAAACTGTTTCTTGGCGGGTTCTCTGAAAATTGCTGGGAAGAAAAAAAAATGCTTGTTACATGTAAAAATTGTATTAAATTAGTACCAATTTTTAAATTATGATATCATTAAAATATCAACTCGTCAATATAGGTAAAAAGGTACCAAAAATTGATTTATGTTACTATTAAGATATCAAATCTTATTTTTAATATAATTTGTAGACATTTTTATTGATCACTAAATAAGGAGTCCGACCCACTTGTATGTATGGTTATGAACTGAGACAGACCCTAGTACTGTGACCTTGCGCTTTTATATGTTTGGGCTTCATCAATCCAGAGAAGAAAAGCATTGCTCCAAGAAGATACTAGGTGGTTAAAAGTATGGATTAGAAGTAATCCTCGTATTGAAATTTCCATTTGTTAGATTCATTCAAATCCTTTGAAATTGTATGTTGATGTTCAATTTAAATCCGATCTAATTCAAACCGTTTCAAAGATTTTTAATTTAAATCACATCCAATAATATAATTAAATTAAACAAATTTAAATCTAAACATATCATATATTTTTTAGATTAATATTAAAATTTATTTATAAATTATTATCATATATTAAAAATAATGCATATACAAATTAAAAAAATTTAATTAATATTTTTGTAACAAACATTATTATTTATATTCATAATTAAAAAATCAAAAGAATAAAAAATATGTTTATTCAATTATCAAAATAATAATAAATTTTTATTTTTATTTTTATGCTAAAATAATAATTTAATATAATTATGGTATATATAATATTTAAATATAATATATTATAAAATAAAATATATATTTATTTATAATTTAATAATAATTCGATCTAGATTGGATACAACATATTATAAAATCTGTCTAATTTTTAATTCAAATTTGATTCATTTATAAAATTTATCAATATAATTCAATCTAAAATTGATAAATCAAATTAAAAATTTTAATTTAAATAAATTAATCGAATTATTTACTCAATTTTAATGTATAATTTATTATTTTAGATTTTTTTTTAGATTAATATGGCAATGTAAAGAAGCACCGGATTAGGGGTCAAGTTGTCAAACTTTTATGGGTTTGTCTAGTTGATAATGCATATTATTGTGTGTTAATTTAGATCTCGAATGTCCAATCCCATTAGAAATTATCTATTGCCCGGGAATAAATATGGAAATAGTAACTATAATTACACGATTATATAATTATGATAAAATTTAGTTATATGATTACATAATTAATTAGTTGTCGTGTGCTCATAGCTAATTAATGTCGGTACCAGATTAGTTCTCCCTATCCCATACACTCCGTATTTTCTTTGCAATTCAACTGTATAAAATACAATGTTGAAAATGGCAGATCACTTGTTTATTTAGTCAATAATAGTATGGTTACCAGCCATATATACTCTACTATCTTTAGACAATAAGAAATTAAGACCTGAAAAGTTATATTGCCTGTCAAGTTTCCACGTTAAACAACAGGCACCCACTGGATTCTCCTCCTATTATGTCTTTAAACAACAGGCACCCACTGGTAAATGTCTATATGTGATCTAATCTCCACCCATTTTATCATGATCTTCATTGCCTTTTAAGAGTAATTGGAGCATCTTTATTTCGTCGGCATAAGTTACTGAAATTGAAGCTTCAACTTTACTTATATTTTCATAGTAGATTTTTTTAAATAACATATATTACTCGTTGCATTTGAAGTAATACCCATTTTTTAATATTTAAATGGAAAATTTACGATAAAACATGAGTTAGTTGGTATGAATGGTATTTATGTTTCTTTCATTTTATTTATTTTTTAAAGTTAATTAGTTGTTATAGTCAAAGATACAATCATATTAGTCGTGTTCTTTAGTTTTTAAAATTATACACTCAAAGTGATTAAGAAGAGGAAAAAAAGTTAATAAAATTACTTTAAAATGTATTTTAAAATTTATAATAATAAAAATAATATATTTTTTAAATTAAAAAAATATAAGTTAGTATTAAATTATTATTTTTATTTTAATCATTATAAATTTTGTAACTTAAATAAAAAACTATCCTTATCAATTTATTAATTTATTATATTCTTTGGAGAATACGAGAATGGTTGGCGGGAATTGGGACATACCGTGAAGATTTTCTACACGCCTAGATGAAAAGATAAGATGGTGTTATCCAATAACTAAGCTGAACCTACTAAAATCCACGTGTCTTTATCTCATCAATTTCTTAAGAGTATTTGTCAACCTATGATAAAGATGATCCATGTTATTAATTGGATATTAATTAAGGATCTGTGACGATAAAAGTATCATTTAATATTTACGAAGAGAGGTTGATTAAATAATAATAATATATTTATTGAAGATAATAATAATTAATATAATAAAAATATATATAAATATTAATTTTTTAAAAATAATTAATATTTAATGAAACATAAAATAATAATATCTATTAAATATCTTAACTTATAATTTAATGTTATATATTTATTGAAGATAATTATGATTATTATAATAAAAATATATATAAATATTATTATTTTTAAATAATTATACATAATCTTCATTGTTATTAATAAAATTACCATTAATTTATTAAAATAATAATATTAGAAATATTAAATATCTTAACTTATGATTTAATGTTATAGAGTTTTTAAAATTAAAAATTAATATTTTCATAACAGAAAAAATTAATATCTATTTAATTTAAATTTTATATTCAGAATTTAATGATTAGCTGTAAGAATGTATACAATTAGATTGGTTTAATTTTGATTAATTTTAAAAATATATAAATTTTAATAATTTAATATTTTTTTTTAAATTTAAAATTAAATTAAACTGGGTTGATTTAATTTGGATAAACTTTACACAATTTTAAATGTTTTTAAAAATATAAACTTTTACGCTCAAGGATACCTTTATGAATCGCGTTAATATTGCAATTTTATATTAATTAAATTCTCGAGCAAGTATTTGTCAACTGATCGTCATGATACTATCAACCCGATTATCAAGAAACGTACCCCACTTTGAAAACGACAACTCAAGGAGTAATAAATAACAGTGTCGTTTGTTGGCTACGTAGAATTTGTAAATTGTAAAATTGCTAAAGGTGAATTTGTAAAAGGATAGAAAAAGGCCGTTCGTGGGAACCGACGCATCAGAGAAATGATAACCGAAACACAAACGCAAAGTTCACACCTATCTCGCCCTCTTCTCCCTTTTTAATGGTGGCTTTGTTCGACATGCATGGGTCATTCTCCCCTTGCTTGGTCCTTTCTTGTCATTTAGACCAATAAAACGGTGCTCTCTTTGCCCACATGTAACTGCGATTATATCTGATCTAAACAAGAACCCACTTCTTCATTTTAGTCTCCTTCAATTCTGTGAGTTACTCGCTTTGAGTTTTTTTCCCTTCTCTCTGCCACTCTATATCTTTTCTTTTGTATGATTGGATATTTTGTTTGTGTTTGTTCTGGCCCGCTGTCTGCAGTTTTTGTTAGATTTTAGTGTTTGGGTGTAGGTTTCATAAACTACCCAAACTTTTATTTTGAATCAATTTACTACTCTTAAACTTCATATTTTCTTTCTTTTGATTCAACTTGGCTACTTAAACTCATTGATTTGATTCAACTTATTACAAACTTTTTTATTCAATTTTCATTTTAGTTTTTATTTGTGGGTTGTATATTTGATTTTTCCAATTTGCTTAGAAGGTTATTGATTGGGTTTTTGTTTGATCTTGATTTGTTAGATACTAATTTCTCATTTTATTTTCAATATTGATTTCTTTGTTTACGTGAATTCATTTTTATGATCTGGGCTTATACTGGGAATGTAAGACGGAACTGTTACTCAAAGAGTGGAGATCGTTGTCAAAGTTAATAAGAACCATGATTTTTGCCCCAATCAATTGAAGCTCTTATATCATGTCAAAATTCATAAGTATTATAGGTCTTTCGATCCAAAAGGTTAACCCAATGAGTGAATACACCCACAATCCTTATAAGTTATATCTTAGGAGATTTTATCTATGACAATTGTGAGGGTAACTCGGACTTCATACTTGTTTTGAGAATAATAACCCGGTTACATACTTATATTGCATCATTTAATTGATTGCTTTTTTATTAACATTTTTTAATACACGTTTCTTTTTCGTTGGTGTTTCTACTCTGTACCTAGAAGGCTGGTTTTAAATGGGAAGGTGACAGATGATAGAACTTAATATTTAAATCAAGGTGGTTTTCACTACTTAGGAGAAGAAGGGATTGGTTTGGCAAAGATCGTTCAACAGAAAATGATATGAAACTGGTCAAAGCATGTCGCTTCAACACAATCTAACCGAAAAAAACATCCACATGGAATTTAGTCATTTTCAGGTTTAAACATAGGTTATGCATTTTCTCTAAGGTGTCAGTTGTTTATAGAATTTGCTACAATTGAACCGTTGCCCTAACTAAATTGTCAATAGCTGCATTCTGAATTTGTTTGAAAATCTCTCAGTTATTTCCTTTCTTTATTTTTCTCACATGCTAATTGGCAGACTTATTGCAAGAGTGCCATGATTTTAGTTTTCGCTTCATAAAAGACATGGAGCACAGTTTGTCTAGATCGTGTATTATTCATAAACAACTTGGTATTGTATTCTATGGAATGAGAAGATTTCATGTGCTTTAAATATTTTTGTTTTTTCTGCTTTTATAGAGTAAATGTCTAAGAGTATAGGAGAGTGATGGCAGCTGCAGAAGCAAGGGCTGCTTGGCAGAGAACAGTAAACCGTTGCTTTGTTCAAGAGGATGCTAAAAGAGCTCCCAAACTAGCTTGCTGTCAGTCGTCATCTTCAACATCTAAACAGGTTGAGGCAGGACCTGGAACCACCACTGATGGGCCAGATGCTGCTGATGCCGGTTTTAGACCTCTTCATAGGAACCCTTCGTATGGTAATTTACCACCTGATGCAAGGTGGTGGCTACTGATGCAGCCTAGTTATGTATACCAAAATGGTTTAGCATGTGCACGTTTAAATGCCTTGGACACTGAGGAGCCCGAGACCTTACAAACTAAGATTATCAACTCAACGTTGGACATTAGTAGGTCTGGCCTTCAAAAAGGAGACGGTGCTACTGTTGATGTTAACAAGAACAGCAAGTCTTATCATGATGTACTTTGTGAACCTGCAGTTTGTATGAACAAAGCTTCTGAAGTTGGAAAGCAAGATGTTAATGCCATGCATAGTAAGAACATGGAAGAATTGATTGAACTTGATGTAATGACAGATGGATACGAAATGGTGAAGAAGGATCAAACTGAATATGTAGATGCCAAACAACGAAATGAAATATTTGATTCAGAATATAGTTGGATTGGGAGTGAGAAGACTGAACCATGGTGGCGGAAGACTGATAGAGATGAATTGGTCTCCTTGGTTGCACGAAAATCACTTGATAATGTTGAGAACTGTGACCTTCCTCCACCTCTGAAGCTATGCCACAGGACACATCCATTTGGTCATATGACTCATACTGGGTGTTTTGACTGTCAGGAATTTCCTGGATCATCATTGGATTGGAAATCTCCAACTGGTCTCTCTAAGAGTAGTATTCATGGTGAGTGCCTACCCGGCTTTGGAGGAACATATGGCAGACAGAAGAGCATGACCAAAGAAGGTTACTCACAAAATGTTTCTGCAAAACCTTTTAGGTAATCGTTCTATGATTAATTTGGATTGCAATGACCTTAATTTGTTTATGACTTATGTTTCGTTAATTAGATGATAAATTTATAAGTTAGAGAAAGAACCATGTGTTCTAGGTTCTTGCATGGAAACTACCTTTCCAGAATCCCATTATATATATATATATATATTTTCCCTTTCCATTCTAAATTGATGCCTCACTGTGAAGCATACATGCATATGGTAACCATAAATTCATGAGCTTAACTTTAATTGGGCCTTCAACTCCAAAAACAGTTGCGGTACAACCCAAAATTGGCTTTCGGAAACACAAGAAAATTGTGAAAGTGATTATAACAAGGAGCAGTTAATGGCAGCACTGTGCCACTCACAAACGCGTGCCAGGGAAGCCGAAAGGGCAGCAAAGCAAGCTTATGCTGAGAAGGAGCACATTCTTACTCTCTTCTTTGAACAAGCTTCACAACTTTTTGCATATAAACAATGGATCCAAATCCAAATGCTGCAACTAGAAACCCTTATCCCAACTCTTTTCCCTGTGGTTCTTCCTTGGATGTCTGACAAAGGCAGAAAACTAAGGAAGAGTTTGCACAGGAATCACAGAGGTAAATGGATCAAGCAAGGTGGACCAAGTCATGACATCACAAAGTGTGCTGTTTCTTTCGCATTGGGTTTGAGTTTAGTTGGTGCAGGTTTGCTCCTTGGATGGACTATGGGGTGGATGTTACCTCCTTTCCAGTCCATTTAGGGTTTCGTCTAAGTTCCATGTATGTTGTAATTATTTGAGTTAGAGCCTCTAGATGAAAATGTGACCGAGTTATCAGCTTTCTCTGTAAATTCTTCGACATAGTTCTCTGTACATATTAGTTCAAAAGACAATTTGTCTTTTGGAGAGAAATGTTTTAAAGTGAAACAGCGACTAGCTTTGGTCAAATTGATATTTCTAACCAATGAAAGATTACACTTTGAGGAGTGACATTTTGAGTTGTCAATTTTGCTTATTGTTGTTTAAGAATTTGCTGGCCTATCAAATGGTTCATGTTGTGGGAATTCAATGTTAAGGCTACCCTTTAAACGTATTCAAAGTTTAACAACAACATATCAAATTCAATTGAAATTGAGTTAAATTGATAAAATATATTGTATGGGACATAATGATACGTTATAATTTTACCTAGTTCAGGAAATTATTTGCGATAACTGAGAAGGTATTTCTGTCCTTTCTCTCGTAGCAAAATTACAAGCGAGGGAAATAGATGGTTGAGAAAATGACACCGACAACTCGAGCATTTGGAAGTGTTTGCAAACGACATTATTTGTGCCTATTGCTTGTTCATCGCATAGAAAAAAAAAATCCCTCAAAACTGGGTCATTAAATGGGGAAAATATTAAACATGTTAATATAAATAGTTAATCTACCTCTTACACTTTATTTATTTTTAAAAAATAAAATGACAAGTTAAATCTATTTTTCAAACATTAGAATCTAAATCTAACTATTTGACAAGTCATTTTGATCATGTTTCTTTTGAAATAAGTAGGTTTAGTCATATAATTTTTAAATAGGATCAATTTAGTTTAAATTTTTTTAGAGTAAAATTAGATTTCACTTAAAAATAAAAATAAAAATAAAAATAAAAAAATTATATCTCATTTTTAAACAATAATAATTTTTCTTCTCTCATTTTTATTTATCAGATTTTATCTCCTTTTAGTCTCTCGTTGCCTTATTATCTTATTATATTTGTATATTTTTAATCTATTTATAATAATATTATAAATTTTATTTTTATCTTTGAAATTTTCTGAATACAAATTATAAGAAAAATAGATACTTAAATAAGAAAAAAATTATTTTTATTTATAAATAAAGGATGGAAAAATATTTTTTTTTTGGTTTTTAATGTTATTTTTGAGACTATTATAAATATAATATTATTTTTAATAAAAATTCAATTTTAATACAATTTTTTAAAAATTTGAACTTGATTGATTTTTTTTAAAATTACAACACTAAATCTACTTACTTAAAAATAATAATTAAAGTACCCTTATCAAATATTTGTAGGAATATTTCGACCCTCGTCCCTTCCATGTTGTTTTGGTTTGAGTTTAGATTAAAATAAGAACCAACCCAATATAATGGTTCTTGAAAAATGACAACCAACCAAAACAAATAAAATTAAAAAACTAATACAACCCGAACCAACTTTATTAGTTTGATTTGGGTTGAGTCAAGGTAATGTTATTCCATTTTTGCTAATTAATTTTATTTATCTTGTTTTGTTAACTCTTGTATTATATTTTTTAATTTTTTTAATGTTAATTTTATTATAATTTTTAAATTTAAATATTTAGATTTCGATCATTACTTAATATCATCGTATCAATAGTGAAAAAAACGATTTAAAAGTAAGATAAATAAACAATAAATAATAATAATAACATACTCGATAAAATTCATTAATTCTCGTAAACAAAATATTTATAATATCTTTCATACTATGCAAACTCTAACGCTAAAAATACAAAATACTATATAACTATAAATTATAATAGATAAATAATTAAATATTATAGAATTAGTGTTTTAAATATATAAGAAGAAAAAGATGGAAACGTACCTAGTTTAAAAATTCTTATATGAAATTCGATTCATTATCTAAATTTTAACGACAAAAATAAACAAAATATATTTATCATAACTAATAAACTAGAAAACAAAAACTAATTTTAAAATTAAAAAGATTATCTTTTTAAAAGAAACTAAAAACATAACAATAAACAATAAAATAAGACATAAAAATTTAAATATCTAATATACATTGTCTATTATAAAATAAAAAATAAGAATAAAATATTTAAATTATCTATAAAAAAATACAAAAAATTAAATTTCAACCTTGTCTTAAGTTTTCATCTCTAAGCATACCATAAACTTCTATCATAATCATAAAATATAAATATTAAAAATATATATATAGGAAGTTTATAAAATAAATATATTAAGTTGGTTCAGATTTTATTTGATTTAAAGAATTCAGAATTAAATAACTAATTATTAATAGATTTTTTAAAAATAAAAAACAATATGAATCAATAAAATCTTAAAACAAAAAATATTGGAATAGGTTAGTTTGAAATTTGGAAATATTGTCTTGAGATGTTCAATGCATTTTACACACCCTGCTCCGAAGGATTTAATATTTTATGTCGAACCGGAACGTTCGAACCCGGACTTTATTTGGAACCAGATCCAGGGTCCGTTGTTATCATTGTTAATTCCCAATCCAAAGTTCCAAACCTTCTTTGATAGAAACATTCAAGAGAAAGTCAGGGCGAGCCCCCCCTCCGCAAAAAAAAAAAAAAAAAATCGTTAGATTGGCTATAATTCCCTATGGGTTTATTTATTTATTTTCCTACTGTTAGATAATGCAGTACAATTGTAAGGACTGGTGCAAAAATTTAGATTTTTAATGAGTTGGGCTTCGTTTTCTTGTGGGTTTCTTTTTTTTTTAATGACAAATTACGATATCTTAAACCAGATTGGAAAACTCTCAACACTTTTGCTTGTTGTAGATGTTAGTCGTTCGCTGCTGATTTTTACAATTTGTTTGGCCAAAATGTCTGCTTGTATGTTTTCTGGTGAGTGAATTGATAGTTAAAACTTTACTCCTTGTAAGGGAAAAAAATGTGAGATTTTTCTCAGGGAAGCAACCAATTTTATTTCTTGAAATTGGATACAAACAATGCGCTTAGGTACGTTATATTCTGGGAATGCAAAAGTTTATAGGTTAAATGAAAATGAATAATTTTACTAATGCAGGAGCTTTGGAGGAGGCAAGTTTTGAAAATGCGGGTAATTTTTGGGTTGACTGAAAAGATTAGAAATTATTGGAGAACAATCTCTTGTGCTTCATGATGGAGTGCTCTATCGTACTCTGGCGTGGTTGACTTGAACTTGAAGGAGTGGCTATAATATATTGACGTGTATTTAGCCATTTAGATGCATAATGAAAGTTTGGTTGGAACATACTGATTTGGTGCTATGCTAGAAAGAAATTGAGATAACAATTTTGCTGTCTTGAAGAGAGCTATACATCTCGAAAGCTGTTAGTATTTTTTTTTTCCTTTCCGGGTAAACAAAGTAGAATTATTATTCCATTTATCTGTTGGACAATTTAAGCGCTCTGCCGGTGTAAGAGAGAGCAAAGACCTATCAAGAAATACATGGGGTTGAAGGCCTTGATTGCCACTGGAACTAGTAATTTAACCATGCATCCTTTAATTGAACGTGAATTTGCTGGTGTTATAAATAATTCACTAGCCTAATTGGATCATTTATACTTCCTCCATTTGTAAAGGGATTCTAAATTATACAGACATCAATTTTCAGTCTTTTGTATTTTAGTGTAGCGTATAGCCCATTCTTTAGCCTTATGCTTCAGCTAGATACTGTAATTTAAGGGTTTTCTAATTGTATTATTTAGTTTGATATCAAGATATCTCCTACACTGAGTGGAATGTCATTAACAGACTGGTAATTATGTTGTAAATGTTTCAGGGCTCTTCCTTCCGGCAGTAGTAAGGCCTATCTTGGATTCTTATGAAACATTGAAATAAGTCCCCTCGGCAGCCTACATTAAGTGATGTAAGTATCGAGTTATTAGCCAACTTTATTACATGTGAGAATTTTAATGTAAATTTTGTCTAACTTAACCTAATATATATAGATGTTAAATTTGAAAAACCGATACCTCTCCGCTGATGCTAACAATCTCTGCTTGGAAGCGATCATAAGTAAGAGTGAATAAAAAGAGCTTTATTTTTCTTTATGCTCTCAAGGTTCGTGTGTTTGCCAGGCTGTTGCAGGCATGATGGGTAAGAAACAAGGGTAGATGAAATCAAGTTACTGAACTTCAAAGAATCTACCTCCAGTTTTTCAACATATTATCATTGTTAGGTAAATGAAATAATCCTGAGCTCACAATCATTTATGGAAACTTTTGAGTGATAATGCTGAATATTCCATTTATTCTTATGCAAGCGAAATGGTCTGCGTGTTATGTTAATTATATTCAGTTGAAGTTCATTTCAAGCTGAATCTCTATAATATGTGCCTTCCATTCAATTTTACTTCGTATTAGACTTACTAGTCATCATCCATACATACAACAGAAGGCACAATGTGGGTAGTTCAATGGTAATTTTGTCCTGCTCAAGGAGTTGTTAAAGTATCATTAGTGCATAACTTGTTTATGTATAAGCAAGTGCTTTCCCGAACTCTATGATTGCGTGGGCCATTGATAACGTAAAGAAAGAAACGGCTACACACTGGCATACCATCCATCATTTTCACATACTCCAAATTTGACTAGAAAATACAGAATTGAATAAAAAGCTTCAACATCACTGTCCGATTGATTTTGTACTCTTTCAAGTTTCCTTTTGCCTTTTCTCCAATTCAACTTCCTATTAAACAAGTATTCTTAACAAAAGCAACTATTGCTTCCACATTATATATAGCAAAAAGACATCACTTTCGCTTCTCTTTGGCCACAACCATCTCAGCATTTTATTCATTAGTCATTAGAGCTTTTCTTTCTTTCTGGTGCCCTGCGTTTTATTGATTTATTTACTCAATCCCATCTCCAGTACCCCCCTTTCTCTTAAACTATGGAAAGGTAAGAAACATAAATTAGGTTAAGTGATATGGCAACCCATTTTGCCATTTCCAATTACATGACTCCGTTGTAGAGAAACTAGAGATTTTGAATGCCAGATTTACAACTTCAAGCTTTCTATATAGTAATATAATAGGTTTCATCTTTCCACGCAATTTTAAACAAGGCGACCTGACTGACGTCAAAATGCAAGCATAGATATCCTACCGTAACATACTACTAGCAAAGATATTGACAAATTTCATTTCAATCCAGATTTGATTAGTTACTCTACTTTTGATACATAAGTGCTAATTCTTCCATCAGAAGCCTAACTCATCATCTTTTACTTTCCTCTAGCAAGCTTCAAAAACACGAGCAAACAAACTCCAAAACGAAAAAAGGTAAAACAATAGGATTTAACATTACTAGGGAAACTAATACTCATTAAGTCTCAGCTCTATATTCTGAATCCAAGCTCACAACAGTCCCCTCGTCCTCCAATGATGCAGCCTGAAGGTTTAGTTTGTTCATCTTCTTTACTTCCTCAGTTGAGTAAATGAATATCTTTTTCACCATCTTGCAGAATTCTCTGTGAAAAAAGCTGCATACCATCAAAACCTCTCTAGAGTATTAGAATATAATAGTACAGAACACCATTTCAATCAAGTGATACTTACAGCCATGGATCATCACCCACAAGCATCATGTCATTTTCATCATCAGTGAAAACAACAGCCCAATTTTTGGGAGGACGAAGCTCTCCCTTGATTTCAAACATATTCTCCAGCTCGTCAATAAGATCATCATACCCTTTAAACATGGTGAGGTCCACAGCACGACCAACAGCAACCCCTTGCATTTGCACCTTTACAACATAATATAAAATGTGTGATTATCAGAAAAGATTTGCTTCTAGTGATGGTAGAATAAACTTAAAAGACCAGCAAAAGTTGCATCATACCTTAGTACGAGTTCTTGTGGAAAACACCGAGCCAAGCTTCCCCTGCATATCATTTGGTATTATTTCAGATATAACTTGTTTTCGTTCCATTGAGGGCTTTGAAACATCTGGATTTTGAGCCCTATCAGCTTCATATGCAACAGATAGAGCAGATTCTTTAGCTCTAGAACATGTCTCTTTCTTTGAAAGAGGGGCAGCAGAGCAATGGCTTTTCAAATTGATTCCAAATAACCTACAACATCCAGAAGCCTCAGTTTTGGTCCCTTTCTCCACCTGATCGTTTATAGAGCCATTTGTTGGCCTAGATGAAATAGGAGAAGTAAAATCGTTTAGGTAAGAATGCCCAGAAATAGGTTTGTCATCCTCCATTGTGTACTGAAAAAGATTTAAAGATACATTTAAAGGGGGAGAGGGAGACCAGGTGCCTTCCGACTGGACCATGGAGCCATAATACTTGCCGCTGCTAATATCATTCTGCCTAAGAGGCCAGACAACCTGATTGTCACAGCTTTGAACTTCAACAGCATTATTGTACTGGGTTAAATCAATAGGCTGAGTTGATCCATGATACCATAAGGGTGAAGCAGCTGAGTTGGTAGTGATTTCTGCATTCGAATTAATGAGTAAAGCCAAAACATTCAAGGCCACAACAATTGCATTGAAAATAACTTGCTGCGTCTCATACCAGGTGAAGGAACGTCAACAGGACGGGGCCTTTTGCTCTTCACTGCCAATTGAGCAGGGTTTAGAGAAACAGAAGCAAAAAGAGGCTCTATCTCCCAAGAAGAAACCCTATCTGGCCTTTGAATTGTTGCATGTTCATCCCATTGAATCTAAGAATTCGCAAAAATCAGTATTACATAGAAGATGACAACATAAAATTAGTAGTCAGATGCAGAATTCATTAAAAGCTACAACCTTCAAAGATCTCCATTTGGAATCTGACCATTGTGGAGATATATCTCCAACCCCAACTATTGTGCCAGTGAACCTGAGAAAAAATTATATAGCAATTCATTATCAAAAGTAGGGAATCATATCAAGTGACCAAAAGTTAAATTTAGATACCTTCTGTCTGGGGAGTCTTCACCCTCAAACCTCATTTTAAAGCGCATCCCAACAGACAATTTATTTTGAACTGACTCCAGATATTTGTTTAAGCTAACTATGTACTGATTGGTCCTGATAGAAAAAGCAAAACAAAACCAAATCAAATGCCATAGGACAAAAAGAAGCTTCAGTATCTGAGACACTTCCATAGAGAAAGATATTCATCAAACCTTGGCTTGTAATAAACAACAAACATAGTTTGTGTCATAACAGCATGAGAAGCAGTCGCAAGCACTCCAAGGTGCATGCTATGGCTTGATATCACAGATGAAGGCATAGGACTCCGTTGTCGAGCACTACGACGAACCCCAACTCGTAACTCTCCATTATCACCCCTTCAAAGAAAATTTTGACAAAATTAATATCAGAGAAAGGATTTACTCAAAAGTTCAAACCCCTTCCCCTCCCAGCCCCCCAAAACAAAAACACCCATAATAACAACAACCAACAAAAAAACCAAGAAATAAATCAATTCATATACCTCAAAAACACAAACGCATCTCCAGCAACCAATCTCTTGGAAGTGACAAACGTACTCCAGCCAGTAGTAAGCAAATGCCTTCGAGGTTGACCTAATGACTCGAGGCATAATGTAAGTTTGGTGACCAAACATAAATACATATTCAGCTTTTATCTCTAAGCTAATTAAATGGGATTGGTACCTTAGAGGTACCCGGTAAATATATTGGTATCTTAAATATTACATGTTATTAAAATATTCTGTTCTAGTATCCAATTTAAATATTGGTACCATTTCTATCATTTTTGAATATTAAACACTTATTCTCCCTCCCCCAAAAAAAAAAATATCCTTTTGGCCTTTAGTGAAGGGTTTTTCTTTTTCACCTTTTGGAAATTAATTAGAACTGAAAAAATAATATTTTGTTTTTTGTCAAAGGCTATGTTCAACACTTCCTACTAAAAGTAATGAAAAAAATAAATATCATTAATTTCTCGCTTTAAAAAAACAAATAATATAAATAAGTATTAAAAAAATTATAACATCCCAACAATTTCATTGATGCATGATTTAAATATTTTTCGGAACTAAATAACATTGATAAATTAGTTGCTTATTAATTTTTTCTTTTTACAAGGAATCTGTTATACTAAATTCATTAATTTCTTAGTAAGAAGTGTCAAAACTCAACCTTTAGAGGAAAAAATGTCAAAATTCATCTGTGCATAAACAAATAGTAAACTAAACATGTCTATCGTGTATACCCTTAACTGATCAAATTGCCAATTTATATTAATAATAATGTAAAAAAAAAAAAGCTTTTAAAACTTTACAAATTTTTTCAATGTTTTCAACTCTAGTTAATTTCCAAAAAGAAAAACACTTCACTAAAAAGCCAAAAGGTATTTTGGACAAAAAAAAATTGATAACTATTCAAAAATGATATAAAGGGTACCATAACTTGAAATAGTATAATAAAACAGAATATTTTAATAACATTTTAATAACAGACATTTGAGATACTAATATATTAAATGGATACTGGATTAAACCATCCATTGTAAGATGGATCAAATATGCTTCCATTGAGAAGTTCAACTAGTACACCAACTGGCTAGCTAAACATATCAACAAATGAAAAAAGTCGTCAATTTTATGAATAGTTACCTCTAAATATATGCTTAAATTTCCACTCATAACCCTGAAGATCTCTGGCAACCAGTTCTTGAGTCGGTGTTACTTGGGTCATGTCCTATCAAACATGTGATGGGAAGAAATAGTCGTCATTGACTGGAAGAGTAAATGCAACATGAGAGAGCAATCATTTGAAAGTTACTACCAAAGGAGGCAGGCATTCTGTGGCATGCTTCCGGAGAACAGAGAACCCTCCATGGGTGCTTGTATCAGATGCTGTTAGAAGCTTGTAAAATGTATGAACTCCTGGCCTTAGAGTTTCAGGTGAGCACGGATCAGGATTCCTAGGTTCACTTTGCTGAAAATAACAAAAACCACGCAACAAACAAACAATTTGTAAAGCATACGCATCTCTTTCTAAAGCAACTGTTGCAAAAGTTGTGGTAAACAGAATGAAAATAATGTGAAAACAACGTGACTTTCGTAAATAAAATAAATGGACCGAAACGTGAGGAAAGTCCGTTTCTTGATTCAATCTGATTTCAAATAAAAGAGAAAATAAAGACAAGAGAACATGTTTTCTTACATCTGCTTCTGGAAGCAACGTGATCTGAGCATAAACCTCATCTGTCTCTGATTCTGCCTATTAAGAAAAACAAATAATAAAAACAGAATCATATTTTAATAAAAGCAAATTTGCCACATTAGAAGCACAGAACAAATAAGCATACAAATAGAAACCAAGATCGGAAATAGAATACCAGTAATTCTGTGTTGACCACTCTACAGAGAATTTTAGAAGGAAGATTGAATTGAGGAATTTGCTGGCCAAGTTCCTGATTTGTAGATGCTTCTAACTGCAAAACCCAATAGTTTCAAATTCCAAATAAGAAGTAAAATTTAATCAAAATGGTTCGTCCAAAGGTATATACATCACAACAATCAAAAATAAAAAGAGCGAACTTGAGGGTATTTACTTGTTCCATGTGACCTTGAGGAAAGTAAAAGGCTCTCTCTCCGTTTCGAGGAACCTCCACCAGAGGTCCTGCGCATGCCTTCCACAGCTCCGAATACATATCATCCCCTCTATAACCTATCCAGCACAGATCTCATGAGCAAAAATTCCAACCGGAAAGAGAAATGCATTAATCAGTCAGTCTAAACCTTTAACTCTGTTTGGTTTCCAAGAAAACCCAGGAAATAAAATAATTTCAAAACTTCAAAAAATAAGATGCATTATTGCTAATGAGCTGAAAAGTCAGAACCCGCCACAACACTAAACTTTCCTCTGTTTTCTCGGTACCCATAAACCAGAATGTGCAACACTTTTCAAGGCATTGCTCTCTCATTTTCCTCCAAAAAATTATCTCAACTTTCTCGGCAACCAAACTAAAACCCAACCAATGATCCAAACTCACCTGATTGAGCTCGAGAAATAGACGAACCACACTCAAGATGCGCCATTCAACTCCAATAACCACACAAATAGCTTTTTAAATAATAAACCACCCACAGCTGAAACAAAGCAGACACAAACCAGCCTCTTCACGCACTAAGGGACATGATAGCCTACCCCATTTACGAACAGGAAGACCCCGGAAGAGAAAAGAAAGTCTAAACATACAGTATGGTTATCCAAGACACCATAATTAGCAGCAATCGTACTATTCCATCTTTTTTATTTATTTTTATTTTTCTCTAGTCTCCGTGGCGACTGAATTTAATGACTGATGCTCTCTGATTCCCTCTGTATCAGTTACAAAACCTGTAAACAGTAACCATTTTTGTCTTCTTAGCAGCCCAAAACCAAAACCGTATTTCTGAAGAAGCCCGAAACCTTTTTGGTGTTTTCTTCGTCAAGCTGTGCCTTTCAGACTTCATGGTTTCCTTCTGTCCTTGTTAATCGTTGCGTTTAGGCTCTCTCTTAAGGACCTGAGTCGACGTTACCAAATCCCCAAAATTGCTTTGCTATGAATCATATCAGAATCTTCTTTTCTCTCTCTTGCTTGTTTTAGAGTCATAGAGTAATGCTTAGGATGAGGTGAAGTCCCACGTACTGTGACTATATCTGCAGTGAAAAAATAAAGCACTAAATCGCCCTTTGCCCCTCATGATATTACTTTCCATGAGTTCTTTTAACGGGCTCACTTTTAAAAATAAAATAGGATAATTTATGAATTAAAGTATTATTTTTAATTAACAATTTAAAATAACCACATAATTATAAATAAATTAGACAGTTTAGATTTAAAAATAAATATAAAACAAATAAAAAACAATCAAAGATACATTCTAATAAAAATAATCTACCCTCTCCATCATATAATCACAACAGGTTAAAGAAATTGTTATGCGGATCAAATTAATACATTAGTAAAAAAAAATCAAATTAATATATATTTTAAAATATTAGGTTAAAAACATATATTCGATTATATTATAAAAATATGTGTGTTATATGCACATATTGAATATAAAAAATTGAGATTTTAAAAGAATTGAAAAAGGCATTAAGAAAAAATGAGAAAACGGGTGAAAGAGTAAAAAATAAAACTGAGTTGGAATAGAAAAGTTCTCTCTATTTTTTGTCTTTTTTTCTTATGATAAAATATATTATTTATTTATGTTATTAAATAATGCATAAATTTTTTTTAATAATATTAAATTCATCTTAGAATATTTTCGGTTAAAACAATCACATTATCTAAGTATTCTCTATTTAAAAAGTCTTACATCTACGTTTATATTAGTAATAATAATTGATTTTATTCTCATTTTATATATATATATATATATATATAAAATGTTGTTTATGTTGCTTGGAGGTCGTACATTAATTTTTTTTTCTTTTCGTTATGAAGTTAAATTTATATTGTAACGTAAAAAATATAATATTGAGCTTAATTTTAATAAAAAAATAAATTAATAATATTAAAATTATATATTATATTAATATTAATAATTATTTTTTATTTTTTATATATATTGATACTTTACACTTATTAATAAATTATATAATTATAATTATCTCATTTATCTATTTATATACTAATAATAATATTAAAATTATATATTTTGATAATATCAGTAATAAATTTTCATATTTTTATAAAATAGTTTATACTTAACACTAAATTATATTATTATTAATTTCATTTATTTATGTATATATAAAGTAAATATTTAAAAAAAATTATAAAATGTGAATATAATCTAATTATAAAAAATTTAATTTTTTTAATTTTTTAATTTTTTAATTTAAATAAATTAATCATATTATTTAGTAACCGTCTTTACGCCAAGTTCAATGAAATATTTTTTTATAAATTTAATATATTTAAATGATATATTATTATTTTACTAAAATTATTATTAATAAGTTATGATATTAATAAAATTAGCTATTATACTTTCATCCTCTTTATCAGTAATAAAGCAAGCTTATTAAGACTATCATATTCTACTATATATCAATTCCTACAACGCTACATGAATCCATCTTCAATAGTTAATAATAGTAAGGGGATGTATAAATTATATATTTATTTTAAAAATAATATTTAAATTTTGTGTCTATTTTTATAATAATTTTAATTTTATTACAATTAGGAAGTAACTATAAAATAAAATTATATTATAACTTATTTTTTAATTTAATTTTTTTTAGTTATAATGTATTTAATTTTAAAAAAATATTTATTTAATATGAAAGAGACAAAAACCCAATATACTATTAGCATAAAGAGAAATAGATTCCTTAGTAACTCAAAGTTAACTCATACAAATAGAAAATAATATAATTAACAGATGATATAATAGACATATAAATAATATAATATTAGTTAAATAGATAATTAAAATTAATAGATGTTATATAATCAATGAAAGGTAAGAACACATCAAATGCTTTCTAATCAAAGTTGAAGCTATAATATATTATAACATACACACTTTAAATTTATATTGTATTAACTCAATAAAAAATAATGCATAACAAGATGTAACGATATAAACCTACATAAAAACTGTATTTATATTGTAATATTCTCATGTTAGTTAAGACAACTACTTAAAAACAAATAATTTATTACTAGTAAAAAAGTTATAATTCTACTAGACAATAAAACTACTATTACCTTTATTTGTTAGGATTTTTGTCCAAACTGTATATTGCTACTCTTTACTTGTTGTTTTTGTAATTGTTTGATTCAACACGTGAACCCAGCTATCCTCTACAACCAACACCAACCAATGTGGTGTGATTGAAAACTAATGATCATTAGTAACTAGAGGTATAACTACTCTTAAATTCAGGGGATAGACAATCCACTATAAATAGCAAATTGTGTACGGGAGACACAGAATCAAACCATGTATTCATACAAATAACAATATGATAACTAATCACAAAATGACTCACTTTCAAATGTAAATTTTTTAAACTAATTTCAAAATCATATATAAATATCAATATGAATTTTGACAGAATTTTAGCTCTTAAATAATAGGTGAAGAATAAGAAAAACGATGAAGTATTTATAAAACTTAAAAGTGACACCTCATCGACCACCTTGTAAAGGGTGGTGGTAATGTCTATAGAGAGCTTGTTGACGAGGTGCTAAAGGTCACATTCTTTTGTTCTAAAAAGTGACTAATATTATCCATAAATACCTGCATTATAAACAAACTAAAAACATAGTGGCAACATCAACCATCTATTTAACATGCACATTATGAAAATCAATCTCGTGATGTGTGTAAATATACTTGTATATATTGTGCTTTGTATACGAAAAATCAATACACATATATATACAAATACAAGGAACTTACATAATAAATTTAAAAATATTTAATAAAAAATATATTTTTTATTATACAATCACTTTTTAATAACAATGAGATTAAATCTATAATATTACAAATAATAAATATATAATATAAATATCATTTTTTAATAAATAAAAGATATTAATATTTTTTTTAATATTTATTATTTTTAGTCAAATCACTAAGTTTTAAGACGAAAAAATATGATCTCAATGGCAAAATAAAAATGATATAATATCAATAAAAATGTATGTTTATTTTGTTTTGTTATATCTATACAAATATCTAATTACGGATGTATATATTTGTTTTATATAATAAAGTTTCTAAAACTGAGGCTGATTAATTCAAACGATTGTAGTTTAGTTGTTAAAATTTTTTTATTATGAAACATTGAGAATTCGAAGAAAAAAACTGAGCAAACTAATATTAACCTTTTGACTTACTTCAAATAACAAACTTAAATGTTATAATAATAAAAATAATATTTTAAAAATTGAACAAAATTTAATTTTATTTAATTTACTATAGTAATTTAAATTGTCCAACTAACAGACACTATATAATATTTAGTATGAATTTTTTATAAAAAGAATAAAAGTTATGAACTCTACATCATAATATATATTTTTTAACTATAAGCTTTAATATTTATTTTAAAATATTGTTTTCCCCCTTTATTTTCAAGTAATTTGGAAACGGGGATAGTGTACTTTAATTACATTTATGGCTTAACTTATGGGACCCGTGGTGGAATGGTGGTGTCTGGGTTCGTAGGAGGAGGCGAGTAGCATGTGTCCATGCTACGGGTATGGTATGACATCGGTTCACAATATTTTGTTGGTTTATACGTATAAAAATCTATTTTTATCCATTTATCAATCTTTCACGTATTTATAAATATTTCTTATTCTAAGTATCAATTATTTAATTTAATGTAATTAATCTCATAATTATTTCATCATTTAACCTGTTAAGTCTCACATTGGTTAAGAGTAAGACAACAATACTCCTTATAAGTCTAGGCAATCCTCTAACTCACATGGTAGTTTTGGGTTGAGTTAGGCAGTTTAAGTTGGTATCGAGTAGGCTCTTGCTTCGTACTCTCATTGGCTCGTCATCGTAAATCCAGGCCGTCTTAGAATCAGACTTCTAGCCGATGTGGAGGGGGGATGTTAAGTCTCACATTGGCTAAGAGTAAGGCAATAATACTCCTTATAAGTCTAGGCAATCCTCTAACTCAAAAGCTGGCTTTTGGGTTCAGAGTTAGGTCTGAGTTTCTAAGTTAACCTTCTTAACTGTACATTCATTTAATAATATATATAATTTTATGCATTAAAACAACTCCACTCTTATATGAAGCAAAAAAATAAAAATAACAAATAAAACTTGATACATATATAATTCATTTTATATAATCTAATTAATTTTATTAATAAGCAAGTTCTTACTCACTTCAATATTAGAAATCTTAATTTTATATTAAATAAATAATTGATATGTTACTTATTATACATAATAACTTAATATATACAACATTGTATATAAAATTGTGCAAATAGCATGTTGTATATATACGGATTTTCTTTAATCTATTTTTTACTCTTTTGTTAGTTTAGTTTTTTTTAATAAAAAAATTACAAATATTTTATTAAATTATATATATATATAAATATTATTTATCTTAACCTAGTAATTCAAATTACATAAGTAATGATTTAAATCTTAATTAAACATAAAAAGTTCTCTTAGTAAAAAAAATTAAAATACATTAATATATATTCAAAAATCAAATAAATACAAATCATGAGATACAAAATGATTATGTTAAAACTATTATCAAAACATCATGATATTACTAATCTTGTTCATCTTCAGATATGTTAAAACTATTATCATTATCAAACTACTTGAATAAAAACATCAATGAAATTCAAAATTATACGAAATATTTACATCTCGATAATTTTTTACAAATTTGAGTGGTGTAAAAATACACAAATATATTGGATTTGATAATTATAAAATTAAATATGATAAATTAAACAAGCAAGAACAATGATAATCAATTATTTATTAAACAAAGGCTCTCATGTTATAAGAAAAATCCAAACGGATAAAGAAAATAGAGAAAATCAACCTGTATAAAAAGAGACATAAAAGAAATTTATTATACTTACAGGAGAGAGCTTTCTCACTAAAAGGGAGTGATGATGATCAAGGTTATTACCTTATGTTAAGTTGTTATTGTAAGGTAGCTTTAGATTTGACCTTACAGATAAACAAAATAAATCAACAAAGAATTTATCACAAAATAACATATATTTAAAAAAAATGATTATATAATAAAAAATTATAAAAAATTTGAATAATTAAATATAACATTAGATATAAAATTATAAAAAATTATAAAAAATTTATCACAAAATAACATATATTTAAAAAAAATGATTATATAATAAAAAATTATAAAAAATAAGAATAATTAAATATAACATTTTTGAAAAAGATAAAATAAATGTATTTTATCTATTAATTTACTACTCTGTTTTATGTTTCACATCCAAATAAACATTTTAAAAAAATAGAATTAAATATCTAGGATTAAAATTAAAGTTGTATGATTTGAGAAACAAATATTTTCATATAAAAACAATGATAATATATATTCCTATGAGTTATATAATATCAATAATTTATCAAATGATAATATCACTATAAAATATCAATTTATAAAATGAATATAATAAATGAATCTAAAAATTACATATAAAAAGCATAATTATATTTATATCAAATTGATAGAATTTATTGAGTATAACAAATGAAAAACAAAAATATTTTTTTAAAATAAAATTATAAACTATAAATAATAAGATAAAGGGAATAAGAAAAACTACGTAATAAGCTCATTTCTAACATTCTCCCAACTTTAATATATCAATGAACAAATTTTACAAGAGAAGAAAGTAAGAAAACTATAACCATCTGATCAAGTGTTGAATACCCATTTATATAATTAGATGATTAGAGTATGAAAATTTGTTAAATCAAAATAACGTGAATAAATATTAAAGAAAATAAATTTTGATTCCTTCTATATTTTTTTGAATGATTTTGCCGATTATATTAGCATAAAATCATTATGATTAATAAATATAGTATTTATTAAATTAATATATATATAATTATTAATTTTATTATCTTTAAATATACAAGTTAATTAATTTACGTAAATTTTTTTAAAATACTTTTATTAATCATACGTTCATAATTAGTACTAAATTTGTTAATATTCTATATGTTGAAATAAATAACATCCCATATATTTTTATGCAAAGTCCCTTTCTAACAGATGTAGACCGAGAGCTAGAAAGAAACGAGAGAGCAAAGATTATTTCAGCGTGAGGGTGGAGAGAACCGAGTGCAATTTTAGTTTTTCCACAGCAGCTAAAATATCAAATAAGAGTGAGAGAGAAAAAATCCTGGAATAGTTTTATAATTGAACAATAATAAATATTATTAAATTTTAATTATTATTATTATATAAATATTATCATCATTAATTTATAAAAAAATTAAAGGAATCATTTTAATTTTTTACAACAAAGATTCTTATCTAATTTTTTATGTTAATTTTTTATAAATTTTAATAAAAATAATATTTATAAGATAAAATTTTAAATTTTGTAATAATTTTATAATAATTTAAAATTTAATAGTTGTTTCATAAGAACTATCATAATTCTAAGGTGGAAAAATATGTTTTTTTTTTTTACTGATTAAATATGTTTGTTTCTAGAATTGATTTGTCGAGCGTGACATGCACTCATACAGGAGAGAGTGGTGAGAGGAACCTTTTTACTCCTTTAGCAGAGCGTACGTAACTAGAGAAAAAAAGTATTTCAATTGATTTACACGGATATAAATATATAAGAGAAAATAATATATAGATGTTTGAGTGAAAAATGACTAAATTATCTAATAATTATAATAATAATATAATTAAAATATATTAATTTAAAATAAAATAATGATTATATTTCATAAATAAAAATAAAATAAACATAAATACACGTTTTTTAAAATATTACGTAACAAATATGTATGATAGATGATAAACTTTAATATTTTTAAGTTAATAATATTTATTTTTTATTTAAAATGAATCTATAAATATATATAAATTAATACTTAAATATAATGGTTCTTTGTATTATTCATCCCTTTATTTTATGTAAAATATTATCCACACTTATTTTATGAAAAATTATTTTTTATTTAAAATGAATCTATAAATATATATAAATTAATACTTAAATATAATGGTTCTTTGTATTATTCATCCCTTTATTTTATGTAAAATATTATCCACACTTATTTTATGAAAAAATTTCTCCGTAATTAAAATGATGAAGCTGACCATTCCGCATTGTTCGTTGGTGGTCCTGCTTCCCAGAAAATAATAATAAATTTAAAGTTTAAACATAAACAAAAATCTGATACGTGGTCCGCATCGTACACGTCATAATGACAGTTCATTAAGATAGGCCACGTGGTTTGGTCGTTTTCGTACTGACATGTCAGCACTTTATCAGTCTCAGTCTCCCCTCTCACCAATGCACCTTCTGTCCTCAACTCCTTGAACAAATAAAAAATATTGTATATCTTATGTTATATGTAATTGGTGGTTGAAATAATAAAATTTATTTTTTAATTTCTAATTATTTATTATATAACAATAATTTATGATATAATATTTAAAAAAAAAATGATCAGATTCCCCGAAATGTTGAAGAGAACAAAAATAAAAAACATGAAAAAGCAATGCTCCGTCCAAATTTTACCACACAAGCCATTGGTAGAAATGTGTTTGAATAGGTGTAATGGTTAAGTGAATAATCATTATCATGTTAATTTTAAATATATTTAAATAGTAATTATTTTAATCATATTTTTTTATTTTTAATATTTATAAAAATATATTTAATTTTAAAAATTATTTTAATCTTATTATATTATTTAAAATATTAATATTAATTTTTTACTTATATAATTATTTAATAATTTTAAGTAAAATAAAATATAAATAAAATTTAATCTACGAATTTCAAGTATTATATATTTTATTAATAAAAATAATATTTTTATATAATTATATATATATATATAATAATAATAATAATAATATTAATATATATTTAATTTCAGTTAGTTATATTATAATAGTTAATACTGTCCATAATTATAGTTATTTTAAAAAAAATTAAAATTTTATGAATAATTATAATTTAAATTATTTATATTTAAAATACCCATTACACATTTAATTACATTTGCTCCAAATTTGGCTAAGCTCACATGTTTTACTCAAAGCAATCCATTGTTCGTTGAATTATCAGTTAGGAGCTTTCTATCAGTTATCATGATATTGTTTATTGCTTTTATATGTATAGAATTGTTTTGTTTAATTTGAAGAAAATAAATTGTAATGTTTAATGGCTTCCAGTTGGGTTAAAAGAAAATTGTATTGTTTAATGCTTTTATTTGCAAGTTATAAGAATTAATCGGAATAAAGATAATGATAAATAAGAATAAGAAAGATTATAAATAAATTAAAGTAGGATGAAATTAGAGAATATAAGTTATTTTAGACAATGTTCACTATAAAAAATTAAATGCACTTTTCGTCCCACTTTTTTTATCTTTCATTCATTTTAGTCTAATAAAAATATTGCATTCAATTTAGTTCTCATACTTGATCAATTTAGCATGAACACTAATTTTTCATTTTAATTAGTGGAAAGATAAATTTAGTAAAGTTTTATTCACCTAATTGACTGCATATAGCTTCCACGTGCTTAAAAGATAAATATAATTAAATTTGTAAATTCATTCTTTTAAAATAGACTATTATATTTTAATAATCATTAATTTTTTTACTTATAAAAATAAATGAACCACGTAAAGATTTTTAATAATATTAATAATTTTAAAAAAAAAATAATTAAATAATTTTACAATAGTAGAATGGTGGAAACATTTTTAATAATTTTTAAACATTTTTTTAAAATTAAATAATATCTTTTATATAAATAAATAACTAAATTAACCTTCTATCTTTTTATTTATTATTATAAAATCCAACTAAAATAATTAAAATGAAAAAAAGTCTAACAACTTTACGTTTTTGTTTTTCTTACCCGAAGCTCAATATCTCAATATTTGTCATTTTAAATTTTGAAACAGATAAGATCAAAATATAACATTATATATTTAAAAATATATCCAAACTTTTGAAGCAAAGAGTATTTGCATTTAAAAAAAAAACAAAACATTTAAAAACATCAAACATCCATGCAAATAATCATTGTGAACTGCACGTGACCAAAAATGATTAAAAAATAATTGTCGGTGGAATTAAATGGTTATTCTAATAATTAATAATTATAAGCATTTCATATTAATTTTGAATATTCAATAACCAGCGGTTGTAAGTAAATCGCAGTTTTTTATATTTTAATTAAATTTTTTATTTTTTAACATTTATTTAAAAATATAGTTAATTTTTAAAAAATAAATATTAAAAATATTTCTTAATCTATTACATTATTTAAAATATTATACATTAATTTTTATTTTTAAATAATTTAATACATATTTATAAATAAAATAAATATATATAAAATTCTATCTAATTATTTCAAATATTGAATATTTATTATTAAAAATATATTTTTATATAATTGTACGTATAAAAAATATTAATATTAGTATATTTTTTATTATTTTTGATTAAAATGTTAGAAGCTAATTGCGCAGCAAACATATTCATGAAACTCACATTAGTTGTAAAACAAAGGAATCTAACGTAACCAACTTTTATAAATACGATGGTTTTTCTCTTACCTATGCATGAGTTTTTTTTTTTTTTTAAACATGATTCTTCATAATTTCATACTAATTTGCTTCAAATTCAGTATTTTTCTTCCTTCTACTTTTAATTTTTGGAATTTTTCAAAAATAAAAAAAATAAAATTCTCATTTTACATGAGATGAAATTTAAAGAAGAAAATGAAGACGACTAAAAAAATGATGATCGAAACTAACCCTCTTCCTTCAAGACTAATAATCGATGGTCTCGTAACTAGTATGTATATGCTATTAAATTAATAATCTTTTAATTTTTTAATACATATTTAAAATATTATATATGATATTATAATTAAAAATTAAAAAAAATAGATACTTTATTAAACATTTTAATCATTATATTCATTCGAAATTAAATTAATAATCTTTTAATTTTTTAATACATATTTAAAATATTATATATGATATTATAATTAAAAATTAAAAAAATAGATACTTTATTAAACATTTTAAATAGGAAGAAGTAGAAGAAAAAAAGGAAAAAAAAACTTACAAACTTTCAATACAATATTTAAATTAAACAAAAAAGATTATTTGAATCCTGCTTAAGGTCAGATCAGCATCAAGCAATGAAATTTACATAAATAGTTAAGGAGAAGGGGTAAATAGGCTTTTCAGTTTGATTTCTTTTTATTGTCAAACGACAGAACCCAACATTACTATGTTCTTAGCAAACACAACAGTATTATGTTTGATTTATCTGTACACCTTTTTAAATAAAAATTATAATTTTTTTATCTATGTTTACTTTTTTATTTTACTTAATCGAATTACATTATATGTTGTTTGATAAAAAATAGTCAAAATTAAACATGCTTATAAAGTTTTAAAATTTCATCATACTATTTAAATTTTAAATATTAAATCATATATTTTAAAATTGTGGATGAATAAACAATTTCCCTTATTTATCCTTTAAATTAACACTCGTGTCGTGGACACTCTTAAGGCTGCTTTTAATCACACAGACAAAGTCATAATAATACATGTTACAATGGAGTTTAATTATTTAATCTTATAATCTTTATCCAACTGATCGCTGATTCCATTTAGATCGAAGATTAGATGCCCTAAAATTATGAAAAGAAAGAAAATTAGATGAATGATGCTAAGCTAATTAAGCATATGCCTTTTATTTAAATAATAATTTTTGGGTCTTCTTGACCTAACCAAGTGTCTCTTTGATTCTATTCCTCAATTAAATTTTGTTAAAAGATTTTGGTAGATAGACAAAATCTTCTATATTGTTCCCATTACTTTGTATCATTATATACAATAATAAAAATAATATTTTAATATTAAATATTTTTTAATTAAATAAAATTAAATATTAAACAAATTTAAATTAACGTTGTTTAACTTGAAGAATATTTAATATGAAGATAAAATGTACTTCTTTTATACACGAGATAAACATAAATTATGTTATTTTTATGATTATAATTTTAAAATAAATTATTTTTGTTGTTTTAAAAAAAACTATAATTTTTCGTCTTGTTTTTATCAATTTTTTAACGGTATATTAGTTTATTTATGTCATATAGTTATTAGATCGTTTGATCTTGGTTGAAATTCACAGTGTTGAAGATCTCAAGATATCCACGTGAGATTCCTAGACGTTGATGGTTCCTGACCAACCTAAGACATGTGTTTCTTTCGCTCTTATTAGGGAATAACCTTGTACCATATGAGCTATTTAGTCTAAATGGTACCAACTTTTAAAAACCTAAGGTATATAAAAGGTTAAGTTTCAAGTTCGAGATCAGAGAAAGACGAAAGAAATGGGTTATACGATGAATATACATATGTGAGTTTTCTCAAATATCCTTCAACGTGTGAGTAACGTAAATTTCAACTATGCTTAAAAATAGACTATAAATAGTATTATTTTGTCATTTAATTTTAAAAAAATTAATCAACTAAATATAAAATATATTATTTTAATAATTGTCATATTTTAATAATTGTCAGACAAGTCTGAAATCAATTAATTTGTTTCAAGTAAATTGGCAATTGAAAAAAAAATTATGATTTGTTAAAATTCTTCCGATTTACTTCATATCAAAAAATTGAATAATCTGAATTATGTTTAATCTAAAAAATATTAGTGTATCAGAGAGAACAAATTAATATTGATTAGTCAATTCTATCATGGTTAAAAAAATGGATGACATTTTTTTGTTGTTGTGCTTAGTTCGAATCTTCATCTAAAATATATTAATTAATATTATAATAGTTTATATACTAGTATGATAATAAAACGTCTCATTTTTCATTCATATTAAATCAAAAATTCAAATAACTAACTGTAAACAAATTTGTTATGAAAAAGAAAGCACTCATCAACTCATAAATCTCATGAGAGAGGTGCAGACCGAGAGTTATACTTGAATCTTGGTCCACCACAATTACAATTTACTACTTACTTTTGACCTTGCTTTGCTACTTTATTATCTAAATATGTAAACTGTGTAGGAGTAAATCTGAACAAATACATGCGAATTATTTATTTATTTAAATCATATTATTAAATCATTTTTTTATAATTTATATTACTTGATTATTATATTTTTTATTTAATAATATTACACGTCACATAATTAATTGATATATTTAAAATGTTAAGTTTTTTTAGTGTCACATCAACAAAGAGTTAGACACTAGTATTGTTTATAAGGTTGGACGATATTTAACTCAATGAGATCTTATTGGATTAAATTAGACTTGAGTTTCTAACATGTTATCAGAGTTGAGCCTGACTTGATCGACGACTTAGATTTTGTCCTTAACAGTCTCACCGTGATTTTGTGAGATCACATTTGTTCATGTGTAAGGACTATTAAGTTTTCTTCAGTCTCATATTGCTTAAGAGTTGGACAATAATGTTATTTATAAACTTTAGTAACCCTTAACTCATTGAGTTCAGGGTGAATTTCTAACATGAAACAATAATATATTATTTCATTATTTAAGTTGTTTTAAATTTACTACTTAATTATATAAGTTTTCTAAATCTATCATTAATGTGTGACACAATTTTAATAAAATTAATACAATAGTATAAATATAACAAAACTAATAGTTGGATGGTATATACGAAAAGAAAAATAATTCTATAATATAAATGAAATAAATACAATAATTTAATAATATTTTTATAAGTTTACTCATTTTGTATTGGTTTGTATATAGGAATTTTGTTATTTTTATACAATTTTGTTATTAAATTACATGAGATTCAAAAATATTTATGAAATATGTAATTTATTTTGAGTGAAAATGCAATAGAGATGTAATTTTAATGAAAAATGTGTTGAGTTTTTTTATAATTATTTTATCATCATATTCCTGAAATTTTATTTAATTAAAAAATAACATGTTATTTGATAAATATATTATAATTATTTTTTAAACATATGATAAATTATTATTTTGTAAATCATTTTGCACATTCAACTACATTTTTGAGTAATATATACACTATTACATCATTTTCAAATAAGTTATTAGTTTGTAATTCATTTTGTATATCCGGTTACATTTATGAATAATATATATATTATTATATTATTTTTTATTTATTTTAAATTTATAATAAATTATTATTACTGTTTTTTTTTAAGCCGGAGCCTTTACCAACCTATCATACCTTAAAAACAACGTGGAAGTTGTCACTAATAAGCATACACTAAAGTAGAATGTAGACGTTGGGTCTTTTTCTCTCTCTCTCTCTCTTATTTATCATTGGAACATAGAAAGCGGAGACCGGAGAGATGAAAGTAGGTTTAAATCATCGACTAATTATATATTAAAAAAATAATCCACGTCCATATAAAAGTTTATATATGACCGGAGAGATGAAAGTAGGTTTAAATCATCGACTAATTATATATTAAAAAAATAATCCACGTCCATATAAAAGTTTATATATGACCTTTATAATATATATATATATATATTAACTAGTTTTACATCTTTAAAATGTGTAGGCATGTCAACTTAGCACATCTCACCTAAAACTTGGATGACTTGGCTCAATTTAATTCAATTTAAAATTTTATTAGGTCCGAATGAGTTTGGTTGGATCCTACAGAATGAGTTTGGAGATAAATACATACTGATTAAAATATAAATTAAATTTAAATTTTATAAAATATATATAATTCTAAATATTTTATGATATTATTTTATAATATTTTACATTATTTATCCTTATATATTGACTTAAGTCAATTAAAAATTAAAAACAAAAAAAAAATCATGTATGAATGTACCGAACCTACTCAAATATTTTAGAACCGGGGGTTGAGTTTGCACAATTAAAGGTGGAGGCTTTAGGGGATTGAGTGAAGTATAAATTTTGGACATGTTTTTTATACTATTTATTATATAAACCCAATATTCTTTAATCTACTAAAAGTTAACATATTATCTACATCTACTTTTTTTAAAAATACATTAAATAAAACACCTAAAAATTATAACGATAAAAATAAAATTTATTAATATTAAACATAAATAAATTAAATGTAATTCAATATTAAATATAGCTAAATGATTTTATTTCAAAATCAAATAACATTTAATATATAATAATATATAATGATCACCAAAATTTTTATTTAATAATAAAAATTTATTAATTTAATATAAAAATTATGATATTTTTGTGGTTATAAGTTTTAAAATATAATATTTTATAATATATTTTAAAATACACATGCATTACTTGAAAAATCTAAACCACATCCAAATAATTAGGATACAATAGTTACCATTAAGCTATTAGGATCATAAACACCTCAATCATTATATAAAAGATTAAAAGAAGTTAAAAATATTAAAAAATTATAAATAAAAAATCTTGTTTTAAATAAATAATAAATATTAAACAATATCTCATCTTATTTTCTATTGTACTTCTCATCTTTTACAATTTTTTAGTTTATTTCTTTTTTCTTCTTTTTATTATTTTTTAATCTATTTGAGGAAAAAAAAACATTCATCCTACTTGTTTTATTATTATTTTTTCCCTCAACTTCTTACAATTAGGTTGACTATTAGTCTTTACAATTGATTGACACATATCTTTGTTAATACTCTTTCGTAATAAATAACACTTTTATATTTTAAAGTATAAATCACTTTTGCATCATTTTATTGTACTTGCAATGTTTTGTAATTTTAGTATCATATTTCACGTAAGAATTATGATATTAATGAATTATTTTGTGTTTAATTTTTTATTTTATTACAATTTTTAAAAAAAAACACAAAATTAATTTCTTTAAAACTTATTACAATAAAAATAACACTCTTAACATTAATTCATACTTCGGTCGATTTAAAATATGTGATATTTTTATTATTTTAAGTTTTAGATATATTATTTTAAGTAATTTTCTAAAATATTTATAGTGCAATGGTTTTTTTTTTTTTTAAAATAATATGTCTGAGTATGTAAAACATATTCTAACTCCATCACAACTTGCATTTAATTTGAAAATCGAATACAATCCGGCGTAGAAACATGCAAGAACTTACAAGGTCGAATCCAAGCATGCCCCGAAACTGGAGTTTCGGCATAATAACATATTAACATGTATGTAGAACAATGTTATTTGTCTTTAGAAGTTGAACAGTCTATTATTCATTTATTTATGTGGATCTTTAGTTGTAGTATTCGAACCATATAATTATTTTATTCCTATAATTATATAATTTATATATTTTAATTTTATAATTTTTTTAAATAAATTTCATTAGCCTTACAATTTAAAAATATAATCAATTATTTTTAAAAAATTATGATTTTTTAAAAGATAAAATAAAAATTATATATTTTATTAATAAAAAAATATTAAAAAAACTCTCCCCTCTCCCTTTCTCTATGTCATTATTTCTCTCTCTCTCTCTCATTATCTAATCACTATTATATTAAGAAAATAAAATTAAGAGAGAGAACGAGTAAGAAAAAAGAGTGAACGGGAGGGAGAGAAATAAGAGAAGAGAGAGACAAATAGTAGATAGGAGGAGAGTTTTTTAAAAAAGTTTATTAACAAAGTATATCACTTTTATTTTATCTTTTAAAAAATTTTAATTTTTAAAATTTTTAACTTAATTGATGATATTTTTAAATTACATTACTAATTAAATTTACTTAAAAAATTATATTATTAAAATGTATAAATAATATAATTAAAGAACTCAAAACCCTTAATTAAAGAATAAATAATGGGAGAAAATGTTAACACTCGTATAATTTTAAATAAATGTGAATTTTAATTGTATAACTTTTAACTATCATAATTTTAAAAAATGTTCATGTAAAATATGTACTTAAGTTAGTTTTATTTTTTGAGTTTTTTAATAATAATATACCCAATGGTTTGCAATAATTTTGCAATAACTTTGCACCCTTGTCACCCATAAATAATTTCATACCATATCACATAAAATATTTTAGCAAACTATGAAAATAATTTTATATAGAGTTCTCACAAAAGTAAGTATAAGAGAGAGTCTTAGGGATTATAATAAAAATGAATAATTTTTGCACTATTTAAGAATTATAATAAAATTTATGAATTTTTCAATTGATTTATTATAAAATAATATGAAAAAGGTAATGGTTGATGTTCCAAAAAATTATAATTATATGTCAAACATGTATTTTTTTAATTAAAATAAAAACTCAAAATTACATAAATTAACTTGTAACAAGATTAAATAATATAACTTATCTATATAAACGGATAAAAAATAAAAGAAATTAAACAATATAAATCATAATAAATATGAAAAAAATTAAGTATATGAAAGAAAAATAAATAAGATCAATATTATATAGTATAAATAATAATAAATATTTATATAATTATATGTAGTGTAGTACACAATGGTTAAATTGTATGCAATACAAAGTGCATTATTTTTTTAAGAAAATGTTAAGAAAATTAAACTAGTAAAATTTTTTAAAAAAATAACAAAAGTATACGTATAAAACTTGTAACTATAAGAATAACACTTATTGTGCTTAATTTATATATTTTTAACATTTAAAAAAATCTAACTCATTATTACACATTAAAAATCGTCCAATTTGATACCGTTTGTATTAAATTATAATCATTTAAATTCGTTTAATATTGAATTCTATTCAATTGAATTCATTCAATATTATTGAATGTGTTATTTTTGTTATCATGTATAAATTTTACTTCTTATTTGATACAATGTTTTTAAATTTATGATAACATGTTAAATATTTATTACTTTATTAGAATTTAGTTAGTTAAAATTGTTTAATAATAGAATAGAAGTTAAAAAATACATAGAAAATGAATACGTAAGTAAGAAAAATAATGTTAAAATAATAAAAATAAAGTTATCTTATTATTATTAGTACGTATTTTTGCAAAATAAATACATAAATATAATAAAGAAAAATCTTTATCAAAAGGTTAAGATTACGCGTGACTCGTCTAAGTGACGTTGAATATGAGGAACATTTTAATTGGTCAATGGAAATCAAATGAATTTAATATCTTGCTGTAAGTAGAATACATATCAAAAGCCCAAAATATCATTTGGTGGGGATTCATTATCAAGACCATATTTCATAACCATCATGATTTGCTCAATACCATTACTTTGAACCTCTTTTTTTTTTTTTTTTTTAAATTACATACAATCTTGTCAATCCCTTAAAAGAAATATTAAAGAGCAGTTTTAGTGGAAGTTAGCTAAGGCAGTCAAGTAAAAACCAGTTATTCTTATAATGCTCATGCACTCTAGCTAGTTTTATAATGCTCATGTACTTGTCTTTAATCTTTAACAATTAAATGAATGAGTTTTTTTTTTTTCTAATTAAGAGCATGCTGTGTTAATTTGATAATAAGATGATTAAAGACATTATTATTTGTCAGCAGAAAGCATCAAAAGATAGAGTTCATGGAATAATAATCAGAAACATAATAGTTTTAGCAGCCTCTTTGGTCCAATGAGCTTAAGGTTCATTTAATTTGCATACACCATCATCACCCATATACTAAATGATGGAATGTGGGTCTTTAAAAAAAAAAACCAGTGGAATTATTTGCTTTAGCAACTAATTTTTGGATTCATTCAGAAAGAATGTATTAGTGAAATAGTTGTTATGATTAATGTTTAACAATTAATCAGCTCAGTTCTAGCAATATATATATATATATATATATATATAAATTAATTAGCTTGATCTTAAGAGTTGAAACTTTCCGCGAGCATGCTATTTGAATGTGTTCGGTAACAGAACAACAACTATATATACTATCATAATTTATCTTAGGAAAATGTTAAGAATATACGAATTTAAACATATTTTTTAATATATATCACTTATAGTACTTCACGTTATATAATTATATAAAAAAATTAAAATATTTTTTATTTTTTAAAAATATATTTTGCCTAGTGATATTATAAGTGGTGTGTGAAAGTATGTGAAACATTGTGCATTTAACCTAGTTATAAATTATAATGTGAGTAAAGGGAATGAGGAAAGGGGTGTTAATGCTAGATATAGTAATAACGCAGAATTTGAAAACGGGAAGGAGAGGGACGATCTATAGTTGAAGACAATGTCGAGGGGGGTATTAATAAGGTTTAAGCCTATTCAGATGAGTAGATTACCTTTACCTTATAAGGTTTAAACCTAGTTGCATAGGAGCCTAACTATAAGATGTATTAAATTAGAATCTTAATGGACTTTGAATAACTTAGAACTTTAAAAAAATAAAAAAAAATTATGAACTTTTAAAGATTCTTTGTAGATTTTATAAGAATTATGTGTATTATAATTGTTTTTATTTTGATGGATTTTAATGTATTTATAAGTTAATAATTTCAAATTAGAGAAAATGTACTATATTAGTTATAAAATGAAAATCATTATAAATCCTTAGAAATTTTTAAGAAGAAGTAATTGAGATTTTCTTATACATAATATTAACCAAAAAGATATCAAGTTATATAAAATCTCTAAGTTTTAAAAATATTTTAAAATCAATCGTTTTTTTTAATATACCTATAGAATTTTAATTAAATACGCCTAAAATTTATAAATATTTATAAATTTAAATAAATATATCTATTAAAATCAATAAAAAGTCTCTATTCAATATATCTCTATACATATTTTATGAAGTATTATTAAATATGACTTAAAGACAATATGGATTAACTTGGAAAAATGAAGGGTTAGCATAGCAACACTCTAGTTATAGGTAGGCATGTCAAATTTATAGATGAAAAATGATGATATTATGATATCAAAACGTGATATATATATATATATATTTTGATAAAATTATCACAAAATTATTGAGAATCTAGATAAATTGTTGCTTAAATGTGGTTAAATTATAATTTAAATATTTTTTTATTAAAATATCTTAAATATTATAGATATTTTTGTTAAAATATCGTTAAAATATAACAAAAAGATAAAATATTTAAGAAATAATTTTATTCTAATTAAATATCTAAGAAATAATTTTATTCTAAGTAAAAATAAATTAAAATTCTTCATATATATATATATATATTTATTAAGGAAAATTAATTATGTATATTAAATTATTAATATTTTTTTAAATAATAATTTTATAATCCAACGTATGTACATATACAATGATAACTTAAAAATAATCATTATATTTCAATAAATTAACTATTAAATTATTGATAGAACTTTCATCAAATCATACTTTATATTAATCCAAGTAGGAGTTAAGTAAAAATATAGACCTTGTATGTATTCTCATTGTATTTTTTTTCTTTTATATTAATGTTATAATATGTAAATTGTATTGAAGTGTAAATTTTATTATGTTCTCATAAATACAAATATTTTTAAAAATAATTAATTAATAAAATTATTTTTTATATTATCATGATTTATCTATTTATAATAGTTAATATAATTAAATAATTTATTTAATTATTTTAACTATTTATTTTATAATAATTTATAAAAACTAACAGAATATTTTAATTAATTGGTCTACTTATTGATTAATGTAAATATTATAAGTATGTAAAAATACATGTATTGAATAAAAAAATTAGTTTAAAATATAAGTAATAGATTATTTTGATATTTTATAAAGTCTTTTAAATTTTTATTTGTATTTTTTTCAAAGTTTCTATCAACATTGACAATATCTTTGATATTTTGTAAAAATTATATCTCGATATCTTAATAGACAGTGACAATCCATGGGTTCGATTTTGGAGGATAAATTTTAAATTATTTTTTGGATTTGGTTACTATTTTATTTAAAATTTTAAACTCGAGTTCAGTTGTAGAGGTGGAGGAATCTGATCGTAATATATAAAATTATAAATTTATATCTTTTAGGAATAAAAATATTTATTAAGAAAATAAAATCAAATAGATTAAGTAATATATTATATTCTTATTTATAAATTATAAATTATTATTTTTATTAAATTTAATATTTTTAAAACATTCTAAAATAAAAGGATATTAAAATTCAGTTTTTAGAGTTATAATGGAGTAACCGTTATTCTACGTTGATTATTCAAATTTATATATGTCAAATCAGTTTCGGATTTTATATAACATTTTAATTTTAATTTTTAATAAAATATCATCTGATTCTATTTTACTTAGTTGAAATTTCAAATTATAAGTATCCTGGTGAAGTATAAACCATTTACGTTTGGGGCTGAACCATGTGGGCTTGTAGCCCAACATACGGTCGAAATTAATGCTTCTCTTTCCTTATGAATTACCATAAAGGTATTTTGCTTTTTCTTAATTATAACATTAAGGTAATTTGTAGCATATATTTCAATTTATTAGCCAAATTCATACCCCTGTTAATTTATCATCAAAATGATAAAATAATAATACAATTAATTAAAATATAATTATTTATGTTATTACTTAAAATAAACAATTATAAAAAAATATAAGTAATTGTATTATAAATAATTTTAATATTTTTATTCTTAATAATTTATTATTTAATTTATATTAATTAAATAAAAAAAATCAGAATTATAATTATTTATATTTATTTGAAGAGATTTTAGTGTTATATAGTGTATAAATAGAAGTGTAAAATATGAATAATGATCAGATTTCCATTTTATCTCACATGAGATATATATAACACCTAAAAAATAGGTGTCAAGGCTACATTTGTAAACACTCTATTTTGATGATAGATGTTCTATTTTGAGCTGTTAGAGTACATATACATAATAGTTTTACATATAATCATGTCATTGTTCTTAAGACGCATAGTATATTCCTTATTGGGACGTAGAGCTCTTTCGGATAGCTACCAAAGGGTTGCCTAATCTTGACATCTATAACTAATTAAATGGCGCTTGCTTTCAATCATGAAGTCATGCTTTAGAGGTTATTAGTTGCGGGGTGCATTCAGATAACTAATCCAAGTCATTATGCACGAGTTGCTTGAGGTATTGTATATGAAGATAATCCAAGTTGCTAGGTCGGTATACCTGTTACATTTAGAGTACGAAACATTAACTCCCTTATTCCTAAAAAATTAAAAAGTTAAAGGAATACTTCATAACTTACCCCTACATCTATATGGATAGGTCGTTGTTAATAAGAAATCTAATATAACAAACGATGTCATTGGGGTAATTTGTATAGCGATCCTTCCATGCGTGCTATACCTGACATCAACTCCCATCCTCCCTAGGATTTTGGGAGGTCTTGGAAATATTCCTAGTATTAATCTTGGTTTTAATAGTCAAACCATTCAACTTTCATCCCCTCTTTATAAATAGTAAGAAAATCTTTACTTTATAGCACATTCAAGTTTTTAATATAGCTAAAATTTTTTTCAAAGAATCTTAGACCGATAAAAAAATTTACACTAATCTTGTTAACTATCAACCCATTTGAAAAAAAATACTTGGCTTGGATTTCAATCCATTTGGCTAGTAACTTCTTTGAAAACCAATTTGTTTTATTATCACCAGGCCACTCTTCATCATACCCATGACATTCACCCATTATATAATTTATTCTTTTTATGCATATTATTAACTATGTCTTCTAACAAAGAAAAAATGATATAGCTCACTCGTCATCTTCTAAAGATGTTCATTCAGGTCGTACCAAAAGTGTTCCTTTAAGGATAGGTATACCTCGAGAAGGATCTTGAGACTCAGCTCGCTTAGTAATGAGCTCGACATAAGTTGAGCAATTTGTTGAAACTTTAGTAAGATGTGAAAGAAGGCCAATTAGCACGGACGAGGCATTCACCAAGGACATCATCTTAACCCTTCCTACTTCATCTAGATCCCGCCTTGCTTCCATATTGTGTTCATAAGGTCTAGTACTTGTCATTCGCTTTCTTGTATCCACAACTAAAAAGGTACCCAATTCCAAAAAGAAACGTGATAACCGGGGTGAGCCTACCTATTAAACTAAGGACAAGTATCAGTTAGAAAAGATGCCCAATGGTTTGACTGTTGATGACCTAATGGAAATAAAGCATAAATACAGTATCCCACTTCGTGTCAGTCTGATGTTAGTACCACATCATTTATATGATGGCAATGATCCCCAACAGGGTGGTGGGTGATACATTTGGCTCCATTCAAAATTGGACTTCGATGCATGTTCCCAAAAATGATAGCTCGTGTTATCAACACTTTTGACATCAACCCTGCCTAGGTTAATCCCAATGAATGGTGGACTTTCTTATGTCTTTCAATCATCGTTGGAGAACACTAGATGATATATATGTACTTCTTAAAGAGAAACTTATTAGATAAAGGGAGTGCGCATATATCGTGTGTCGTTGGGCACAAGCTACACCTTAAACTTCCTGGTAGCACCTTGGGTTTGAAAGATAAATATTTTTACACTAATGGGGGCATTTGGGGTAGGGGTGTCCATGGTCCGGTCCGGTCCGGTTTTGCCTAAAAAAATGTAACCGGACCGGACCGGACCATTCATATTACTCGAACCGGACCAGACCGGACTGTTTGAAACGGGTTTAAGAAATAAAAACCGGACCGGACCGTTTTCCTTATAAAATGGTTTGGTCCGGTTTGGTTCGATTTTTTTATAATTTAATGAAGAATAATATGAAAATTTTAATATATTATTAAACCGGTCCGGTCCGGTCCGGTTCGAACGGTTTAAAATTAATACAAACCGGATCGGACCGTTTGATTAGTAAAACCGTTCGGTTTGGTCCAGTTCGGTCCGGTTTTACGGTTTGGTCTGGTCCAATCCGGTTTATGGACACCCCTAATTTGGGGTACGAATTTCCAACCCTTCATACCTAGAGCCATCACTTTAGCACATCTCAACCGTGTTGAAAGTTTATAAATTATGGACTTGATTAACCTAGAGGGGGTGAATAGGTTATTTTTAATTCTTACTAATTTATAATTGAATAACCTAAACAAAGCAGCCAGATATGCAATCGTGTGTAAAAATAAGTGCGGAAATAAAATAATAACACACGATATTTTTAGGTGGAAACAACCTAGGCCACAACCATGACCTAAGAGGAAAACCATAGGTCCAGGACCACAACTTTCCACTTATGAAAATCAAATGTTCAAGTACAAACTCGGTCTTATGCTATCCTCCCTAGATACTTTGCCCCAATGTACTTTACTTACGAGCCCCCTCTGTTTTCCTGATTTCAATATTAGCGTGGCGATTTCCGGACCAACGTTCCAATAAGCTTCCCGCCAATCGGATATGTTCCCAAAGTAAGCGCAAAATAGTTAGCACAAAAATACAAGTGCCGTGTGTGTTCTAGAAACGATTTAATAAAGAATAATCCTAACTAGATGATTCAAAACATATGTCATTTAAATTAAATCAACTAGCAAATCCTAGACCAAAAAGATCAAATATAAGTTAAATAAAAATAGCTTCTTTAAAGATTAATAATCAAATCAAATAATTATGATATGACAAAAACAATTATTTGATCTAACAATTTAAGAACAAAAATAAAGAAGAAGCCATAAGAATATAATATCAAAATATCATAAAAATAATTAGGCTTATTAATCAATCAAATATAACCACCAATATTTGATAGATTAACTAAATAAAGAAGCCTAAAGAATTATGATCTTATATTTGTAAAACAAGATAGAGAAGTTAAAAAGATTAGAAGAATGCTCTTGTATGGTTGATTGAAATAATGAGCAATGAGTTTTATTTATAGGAAAAATTAAAACCCTTAATCCTATGTAATTGATAAATATCTTTTCTATTACAAATAGGATTAGTAATTCTCATTAATTAAGATAACTCTTATTTAAAATAGATTTTTTTTAAAATAGATTTTATGTTATCTTTTATAATAAAGATTTCAATTATAATTTAAAATATATCTTATCTAATATCTTTTAGCATATCTTATTTTAGAGTATATATATCTTATCTAATATCTTTTAACATATCTTATTTTAGAGTATATATTATTTAATATCTTTTAGCATATCTTATTCCATATTTTAGTATTAAAAATAATTTTAGATTTATAAACATGTGCTATTAAATGCATAAATATAATCATATGTGTCAAGTTATCAAAGATATACCTAAAGTACAATTATCTGGAATTCGAGCATTTGTTTGGCTTTTCTTGATAGACTTGATAGCAGACCTAAAAACAAATTTACAGATAAATATTTTGTCCACGAAAATAGCCAACACTCATAGTCCTTACACCTGTGAAAATGAATTGATAAACAAATTGGGCCCAAATGGTAAGGAAAAAAATAAGAAGGATTGAGCTTCAGAATACTTCAAACAAGAGTTATAGTTAAATTTTCACTAAAGTCGATTTGAAAAAATCCAGGGTTTAGAGGGACTCTATGGATGAGCACTTAGGTCATTCTTTTGTAACAAGGTAAATACCATTCGTTATAATTCATAATACTACTAAATTTTTTACTTGTTTTTATAGGCATGGGCTACTCGAATGTAGACCCTGAGGATGTAATTGACACTTGTGGTGTTCATGATCTATAACCTATGTAACCGTGACCTACTTCCATTTCACCATTTCTCATTGGGGACTCCACTCTTCTAGATGAGCTCATTGAGGTGTCTCCTCTACCTACAGTGTCTAGCATGCCTAGATCTTCCTCCTTACTCTCCAGAACCTAGGTTATTAAGAAAAGGAAGGCCATTGAGGACCCTACTCCTCAAATCGAGGCTATGGATCTTGACGACTTCGAATTTGACAAAATCATTCTAATGGATGTCATGGTTCTTGACACCTTGGCATCATATTTTGATGAAGGCATTTTTGGGCATCTTAAACTAAAAAGGGACCTCTATCATCGCTTTAAGAGTGATGCTGAGCAAACTAGGGTTAGAAAAGCCCATAAATTGGAAGGGTGTCCAATGGGGAATTGATGACTGACTGTTTGATTGAGATGAGTTTGTATGTTTTATGGATTTATTCCTTGTTTCTAATTAGTGATATTTTGCTAACCCATTTGTTTGTTGTAGGTCTTTTAATTGGCTAAAGAAGTCGACTTGTCGCTCAGGGCATATAAGTTTGAAGTCTAAGCAAGTCACTTGCAAATAGCGAAGTACCATAAGGATGTGGAGGACAAGGATGCCCTCCTTATTGAGTATAGTGAAAAAATCTTTAAAATGAAGGGCAACCTACTAGATAAGTCGGAGAAACTAAAAAAATAGATAGCTACTGCTTTGAGTTAGGTTAACGGGCAAGCCATTTTGAACAAGCGATGAAAGAAGCCAAAGTAAAGGCAAGCTTATTAGGGGAACAAATGAGCTTCTTATCTGACATGGTAGAGACATTAAAAGTAAAGAGTACTAAAGCTTATAGGATTGGGATGGTTTTTGTGGTAAGTAGTCTTAAGACCCAGGATGAAAAGTTAGAATTGATCGTTCCCTACTTCCCTTTGATGTGGGAATTTCAAAGTAGTCGGACCGAAGGCCCCTTTCCTCTAGCGAGCACACCACTACCTTCGTCTCGTGATGATTAGGCTATGTTGGAAGTTTGGTCTGAAAGTGGGGTCAAAGAGGCCACTCCGTAAGTCCTTGTCATTATTTTCATTAACCTTCTTTAGAGTAGCCTTTTGTTTCTAGGATATCATTGTTAACACCAGAAGGATTGTTTGGCTCTGATCTTTAGGACACAAAAAGGATGATTTTTAATGTAATATAATGTATCTATCATTGAATGCCCATAGTTTTTTGAAATGTACAATCACATGTTAGGACTGTATTTTAACTAATTATAAATGTATGGTTTTCGTCACTTCATATTTTTCATCTAGTAATTACATGATCTAAATGAAATCCCAAGGGTTTTTGTATTGCCTCCCACTTTATCTGTGTTTGTCTTTTGAAATAGTTGTTCATCTTTTCTTGAAAATTTTAGGTTGTTACGTAGAATTGTGAGTTTTGTTCTTCGATTCCAAGTTGTTCCAAAGCAACACATTAATTTGTAATCTTTTGAATTCTCTACATTTAGGTTGTAGTTCAGATGGACTACACTTAAGTTGACCTGGATGTTATGGTCGAAATAGGATCATGTTTTTCTTATACCCTAAACACCATTTCCACATGTTACCAAGAAACACCGAGTTTCCCTCACTATAAGTGACGAGGTGAATCAAGTACCCCCTAATGATACTCATTCAGGGAAGAAAACCAAGAAATCTAGGAAGTGTCGTGCCTTAGTCCTGGATGTAAACGAGGAGATTAGCATTGGGCATGCTCAGGTTGCTTTTTCTATAAGAGAGGACACTAAAAGCAACCTTCTTGGTTCTTTCCTGAGTAGGGAACTCCTATAACCTACCCTCAAGGTAGGTAATGATATGTCCATGAGGTATGTTCCCATATAGAACTGTCTCTGTTAGGGTAAGACATTAGTCCATTCAAAATTATTTTCCCCATTAAACTCAAATGGGATAAAGGTAGCGGTCTGAGAAACCTTTTCAAATGCATAATGTTTGATAACCCTACTACTCAAAATAAGTTATATCATTACTTTGGGGTGCTCGCATATCGATCCATCATTTATGTAGTTCATTAGTGTGAGAACGAGACAATTTGACATCTAATGGCCAAATGTGTGCTTGATATAAGCGACCACTCGGGGAATTTGGTATTGTGTAATTAACCCTCCATTTTTACTTGTTGTGGGCAATATATATCGCCATGGACTCAGAGCAAGAAATGGATACTTGTCAAGAAACCTCCAAGTTTGTGGACCAAGAATTGTGTAGCATAAAGGCTCACTCAGAAGCCATATAACAAGAGTTAGAAGACACGTGTGCTGAATTGGTCCTTACACTCAATCAACAAGATAAGTACAAGAAGAAAATGGATAAACTATACAAATTGACTGAATATGGGAAGCAGATGGAGCTAGAGAGAAATACTCATAAGGCTATTGTATTTGAAAGTACTAGATCACATCCTTACTAATAAATATAGACCTATTTATCTATGAGTTGGTTTAACTTTGTAAATTTTGTTATTAGAATGTACCTTGAACTAAACAATAAAGCAAGATATTAATGAATTTTTTTAGCAAAGGGAAGACCCCTTTTTTCGGTGGGCTCAATACCCTTTCTTAAAACTGGTGGCATCTCTCTTATCCCACATCCCAAGTGGAAGGGTTCATTTGACCTTCTCACCCTATACCTGGAAATTATCACGTTAATTTTTCGCAATATCAGAAACACGTAAGGGTGAAATTGAATCTAACCTTTGCATGTGCTTTCCAAAGAAGGGGTTCATTTTGTCAAGCTCAAGACCCTTTCTCAGTCGCCTCTTATCCCACATCCCAAGTAGGAGGGTCCATTTGGCCACTTCATTTTGTACTTGGAGGTTATCATGTTAATTTTTCGCGAGATAGGATACATGTAAGGGTAAAATTGAATCATACCCTTACATGCGCTTCCCAAAGAGAGGGTTCACTTTGATGAACTTAAGACCCTTTCTTAGGATGAGTGACACAACTTTTATCCCTCATCCCAAGTATAGGTGTCCATTTGGTTGCCTCACTTCATACGTAAGGGTTATTGCGTTAATTTTTTGCGAAATAAGATATATGTAAGGGTGAAATTGAATCCTATCTCTACAAGTCTTTCCTAAAAAGGGGATTCACTTTGGTAAACTCAAGACCACACGGTGGGGCTCCAATTGTTTGGAAAGATTTGAGTATTGTAAGGTGTATAGAGAAAAGTGTAAAATGTGAATAATAATGAGATCCTCTATTTATCTTACCGATAAGGTATATCTATACCTAAAAGACAAGTATCGAGGTTACATTGATAAATGCTCTATTTTGAGTTGTTAGAGTATATACATATAATAGTTCTACACAAAATCATATCACTATTATTAGGTTGCATAGTACACCTTTAATTGAGATGTAGATCTCTTTGGGAAGGCTACCAAAGGGTCACCAAATCGTGATATTAGAATAACCAATCCAGGTTGATATATACAAGGTACTTGAAGTCTTGTATGTTAAAGTAATCCAAATCTTTTAGGATTGTGTACCTATTACATGTAGAGCACAAAATAATATTAATTTACATAAATAATATTATATTAATAAAATTTATATAATCTAATTAGTTAATATTATTTTAAATATTAATAATTTATTATTTAATTAATAAAAAAAATTAAATAAATTTTACAATAATTAAGGGTAATAATTATTATTATAAGTATAATTTTTTTCATAAATTAATAAGATATAATTATAATTTTATATATAATATTAATATAAATAAATATTTATAATTGTGTATTTAACTCATTTATATATCAACATTATACAAGAATTTATATGACGTGGTCACACACTTAATTGCTATTTAAATAATAATAATAATAATAATAATAACGTGAGTTGTCTATTTTACTTGAAAGAGTTTAATTACTTGTTTCAGCGGTTAATTTAAAAGTAGTTTTTAAAATTTTCTAAATCATTATTAAAAATTAACTTTTTATATTTTAAAAAGCAACTAGTTATTTGGGCATTATTTTAAAAAAAATTCTAATGAACAAAAAACATAAAAATTTTAATGTGAAATATTTATATTTAAAATCTTACATTATACTATTTTTTGCCAATGATTTTTTTACCATGATTTTAATATTTAAAAATAAATTAAATAATTAAATAATATTAAAAATTAATAAATTATCACATTGATACAAATCAATATAACATATGATGATATATATTCATTTTTTTATATATAATATACTATGAAATATGCTATTTAAAATTATATATTTATGGATTTTTAGATTATTATGGTTTTAATATTTGATCTTTTTTGTTGTGAGCTAAAAACATTTAACTGGTTTGTTAAATGGATAAAATATGATACAATATAATAAGTAAAATTGTTAAATTAATATTTTAACAATAATATGTGAGTTCAAATCCTTGTATATGAATGAGAATGTGTAGTTATTAAAAAATAATTAACTAATAAAAGGTACAATAAGAATGAATATCTTTAAAGTGATTGTTAAATTAAAATCAGTAATAATATTATTACAATAATTATATTATTATTGTAATTAAAGTATTTTATTACTATTATTAATTATACTTAAATGTCATTCATATTAAATATAATATAACTATCTATTAAAATAAAAACAAATTAATACGATTAATATTACATTATTATTAAAATAAATATTTAAATGGTACCAATTTAGTATAATCTAGATGTTATTTACACCGTAAGAATATGTTTGTCACATAGTATTAAAGATATATAATTTTTATGCAATCAAATATTTTATTGTGAAATCAAAATATATTATACAGTATAAAAATAATATAATTATATAAAAATTTAGTATGATCAAGTGGTGTGAGTCTAAACACTAATGGATATATAACTTAATCATTCTAAATTTTAAATATAAAATTACGTATATTGATTTTTCTTTTATCTTAAATTAAAAATAAATATTTATTTATTTTAAAAATATAAGAAAAATATAAAAATAAATTAAATATTGATTTAAATAAATTTTATAATAAAAAATTATTTTATTAAAATATTTATAATTAATTTTATCTTATTATATTATATAGATTGTCATCAAATATTATATATAATAAATACATTATTATTCAATACATTTTAATATAAAATATATATATTTAATATATTTCATGTGGTGGTGTATAAAATATACTCTAAATAGGTGATTTTAAAGTCATGGAATCTAACTCTATCAAAAATATTTTACTTATACATTTCTTAAGCAAAATTAAAAAATATTCAAAATGTACCTTTCTTAAATCACAATATCGAACTCTATTATTTTTTAAGTTAATTATTTTTTTCAAAAAGATACCTAAACTAAAGCAACATAATATAACATTAATATATAAGCTAGCCTTTGCCTTTTCAAAAAAAATATTTTTCGTGTTTTTAAAAGAAATGAAAAAATGTATTAGATGATTTTAACTTTTTATTTTTAAGTTCATATAATTTTTAAAAATTATAAACTTACAAATTGTGGCTAAATATATAATTATTTTAAAATTATTTTTTTTAAACACAAAAAATAGTTTTTGAATTACTTATCAAAAAAGCTCAAAATATCATTAATTTTTTATAAATTTTAAATAACATTGTAGAATTTAATTAGATATTATAATTGAATTCATATATCAACATCAAATAAAATTATACCAAAATAATTATATATTTTTTATATTTTTATAATATATATATTATATTTTTATGTTTAATGGCAATTACGCCACTCCTTTCTTATTGCGTAAATATCGAGTGGACAACTAAACATAATGAAAATTATTTATTTATACTTATTTGCTAAAATAGACGTGTATACATTAATTTTCTTTTGATTAATTTATTTTTCTCTTATGATTTCATCACTATGCCATATGGGTTATGTCAGTTAGTACAAATAACCTGTACCACGCAAATTAATTCATTAATTTGCTTTATTTATTTATTTTAGATAGAATGCGAATTATTTTATTTTTTATAAATTAAATATTAATTATATAATTATTATATTTATAGGTATTTTATTTATTCTATCCATAAATTTATCATTTTTTATTAATAAGGTTAAATTTTTTTTAAAAGATTATTAAAAATTATTAAAATAACTAAAATATTTAAAAATAAATAAATTACCTCAACTTTTAAAAAATAATTAATATACATAATTTATAAAAATAAAATATCCACGATATCATCTAACCGAACGGCAATTTTTGTTTGGTATACATTTATTTGATACAGAACAGAGAACCTTTAGTTTCTTGAGGCCCTTTCCTTTCAATATTTTGTCACGTGTTAAATTTTCTATCAACTTATGTGATATCAGAAGAACGAGTCCTGTTAATACTGTCAAACCAAAACCATTTAATTTTTACGAAAAAAACAAAAACCACTCTCTTTTTTATATATCATATTTATCATTAATAAAATAAATTACATATTATATATATAATAAGAAATATCGACCACATTAAAACTTACTTACATGAATATATTGTTTAATAATGGTTAAAAAAAATACGGTTCGTTTATCCATATTTTTAATTTATTTTTATTTAATAAATTTTAAAAAATAATAATAAATATATTAATCATTATATAAAATTAATTATATTTTTAAATTTATATATATTAAATTAAATTATATATTAATTAATAATCAAAATTTATTGATATTTCGTTTAATTTTTCTAAAAAAATGATTTTTTCTATATATTTTTTAATAACTACTTTGAAATTTTAATCGTAGATAAAAAACTATTATAAATTATAACGATTTTTAGAAGATTTTAAATATAAATTTTATAATTAAGGCGTTTAGCTTTCAAATTATGCATGTATAGGACAGGGTGTGTGATAATAACTTTATTAATCATGTCAAAAGAATAGTTTTATTTTAATTTTTATTATTTTAATAATTTATTTTTTTTATTTTAAAAAAATTACAATACTATATCAAATTATTAATTTTTTTATTTTCATTAATATTTTTTTAATTATTATTATAATATTACTTTTATATATTATCTTAACAATAGATAAAAATAATTATAAAATTAATAAAAATTAAAATAAAATTTAATTTAATTATTTATTATTATAGTTTCAAAACAAACAAACTACTATAAATTATATAAAATACTAATATAATTTAACAAATAACAATCATTTAAATAATTTTAATTTATTGATTAATTCTACTATTCAAATTTACAAAACACAATATATAACACTAATTATAATAAAAACTTAATAGCACAAAAGGTGTAACGCAACTTTTGTGGAGGAATAAGGTAAACTTCTTCTCAGTCTTAACACTATCAAGCTCACGTAACTTCTAATCTCAATGGTTTATATATATATATATATATATATATATATATAAAGTTGATTTTTACCATTTTTTAACACATTTTTCACAAAAATAAAAATTTAAAAACACATTATCTAAATAAATAAACTAAATAACTATTAAAATCAAAAATAAAAGTATCTCTATGATCATTTTTTCAAATTTTTTACAATTAATAAAAGTATTTAATATTATTTTTTATTGTAAATATCTAAATTCTAAATGTTATTGCATCATTATTTATAGTGACATTAGCTCTAGTACATCGTTATTTACGGTGACATTAGTATACTAAAACTCTTACCCAAAAAAGAAGAAGATAGAAATCAATTATTTTCCAAAAATAAAAAAATTGATATCATAAGCTAATACATTTACAAAAATATCATCGATTCACTCGTTATAAAAAGCTAGCAAACTAGCACTACCGTACCAATCTATATATCATCTTTTTATTAGCAAGCTTTATGTCTTTAAGGTCCTTTTGCCAGCATAATTAACTTTAAACTTTATCTCTTTTCAAGTGGCAATACATTACATTGTCTTTCCCGAGATTAATCTTAAATTTCCTCTCTTGACCCGAACATCTCTCATTCTCTTAAATAATTTGAATTCATCATTGTCCTAGTACTCCAAATATACATGTTACACAATTATTGATATAATAAAAAATCAATAATTAACTATACTATTAAAAAGCAAGTTTACATTTTTTGGTTGTATTATTAATACAAAATAATTATTATATTATAATTACTTAAATATATACGTTATAATTTAAAAAAAAATTAATTTAATAAAAAAAATAAGAATAAAATAACGAGATTGTATAAACATTAGATATCATTTTTTTTTTCTAAAAGTTTAAGTTTATAAGAATTAAGTCTAATAATTTATTTATATTTTTAAAAATTATCTAGTTATTTTATCTCTATAAGGTTCCATTATTTAAGTACAATTTTTTTTAAAATCTAAAACTTATAAGAGATTATATTAACCATTTATTTATATTTATTTCACCTTATATTATTTACTTTAATTTTAAACTTAAAAAATAATGTAATTGACTCCAAACTACTAATATCGTTATACTGTTGAAATCCCAACTCTTATTTTGTTATTGATTCAAATTTCCCTCCTATTTATTGTAATTATTTTAAATAATCGTAAAATTAACATTATATGAATTTTATTATTTTTACGAAATTAATCATAAATGTTTTTTATAAAATTAACATTGAATCAAACTTAAATATTAATATTAATTATAATGAATAAAGAAAATAAATACTTATATTCATAATGATATTTATGTATTTTATATTTATTAAATCTGCTATGAATGAATTATATAATTAATATTTGGGATATTAAAAAAAATTATTTATATCTATTTTATATATAAAAAAAATAGTTATATTGTCAGCATTTATAAAGTTGAAAAAAGCTAATAATACTTGGTGGAAAATGTACCTCATAAAAATCGGCGTTAGGCTCATCTACTTAAAAAAAAACGCATTAAGCTTGTCACGACAGCCTCCTCCATTACTTTACTCACCAGAGTTGTATCAAGATAAATTAATTAAAGTACACTGCACTAATTTAGCGAGAGGAAAGTTAGATGGAAAATAGTTATTGTCATGTGAGAATACCATGTATTAGTTTGATTTTCAACTTAAATTCAAACTAAATTAATATTGTTGACTTTTTTTATAATAAAAAAGTTGATTTCACCCGATAAAACTTATAAAACAATTCAACTCAAATCCTTTCAATTACGTTTAATTGGATTAAACAGATAGCATTTTGCATATTAGGATTTTTTATTTTTATTTTTACAATTGTTTATTTTTAAAAATATTTTTTAATAACTAAATAATTATTATATTAAATTTTATATTTTAATAATTAATAAAATTTGGACTTAAAAGGGGTTTAATTTTTTTCAAATAATAAATAAACAACAATCGTCTACTTAAAACTAATACAAATATTTATTAATTAATTTTATATAAATTTAAATTTAAACTATATATATAAATAAACGTTTAATTTAAATAATAAATTTTAGAGTAATAATAACATGATTAAAGTTTTAATAATTGATGAAAATTTGTACCGACGGAGAGTTATTTTTTTAATATTTTGTGAGAAATGTGATGAATATTAAATTTTACTTTTAATTACATATATGGATAAAAAACTCATAAAATAGTATAAATAAAATATATTTTTTAATTTGATGGTAAAAATAAGATATAATTTATTTTAAATATATAAATATAATAATTTAATCATATATTTGTAGATTTATAATTGATTTATTAAAGGTGTGTTTTTAGTTTTGTATTTTAGATAACGATAAAATGAAAAGCTTCGTTAGATATAATAGCGACCATGTTTCTTTTAAGTCAATGTTATTGATCTTCTTGATTTATGTATTAGTGGGTAAAAAATCCTTTTGAAGTATAAATTTGTACTTAATAGATTTTAATTGAATTAATTTTTTATTATATTAATTTTATTAAAAATTAAAATAGATAAAAATATAGGATCAATAATTAGAAAATATATTTTAAATAAAATAAAAAATGTTAACTTATCAATAATATATCTTTATTGATTGATAAATTTTAAATCTTAAATTGATTAAATTTATGATTATTTTAATATATATTAAAATAATTATAAATCTAATTAATTTAAGATTTAAGATTTATGATTTAGAGTTTTGTAATAAATAAAAAGATATTATTGATAAATTAATATTTTTTTCTTGTTTAAAATGTGTCTTTTAATTATTAACGTTCTATTTTTATCTATCTTACTTTTAATTATAAATAATATTTATATTTTGTCTTAATCACTTGAATTACCTTCTTGTATATAAGATCTCAAACATATGGTGTATGAAGACATCACATAATTATCCAAAAATATATTAGAAATTAACAATTTTTATAGTTTGATATGGTGGTTCAAAGTGAACGTTCCTCAATTAATTATATACACTAAAATTAAATGATCCATAGGTAGACCTTTAAGAATTTTACATCCAAATAAAAGATGTATTATACGACACGAGGATAATTAGTATAAAACTATTATATATAAATACTCTTCCATTAAAAAAAAAGAAATCTATTAATGTAAACTCACCTATTTCACAAGTGTTATATATAACTTTTTTGTTAGAAGAACAAGAGGATGATTATCTAAATTATAAACTTCTCTTTATCAATCTTACAATATTATAATCTTTACGAACAATATCAATTTTAAATTATGTTTTAATTATTTAAAATAAAAATAATATTTTAATAAAAATTATTAAAATAATATAATTTATTTTTAATTTATATTTTTAGAAAAATTAAAAATACTGATTTTCTTACCGTAAATTATTTCATGACAATTGTAATAAAAATATTGTGTTTAGTACAATATGTATCGACAGAATAGAAAGCGACGACTTGTCTTATACTTCGGCTAACTTATCCCGAAAGAAGAAAATAAAATTATGTTAGCAAAAACTTTGGGAAAGTGCTTGTCCTTACTTTATTACAAATATCGCATTGTTTTTAATTTGAATAGGATATAATTAAACGTGTAAAATTAAAAATTTGTAAGTTAGGTAATGTTTAATAAAAAATTATTAATTTTTATTATTTTTGTGATTGTAATTTTTAAAAATTATTATAAATATTATTTTTAAATTTTTTTAATAGGAAAACATAAAGTTATAGTGTACTTTTAAATAGTAGGAATTTTCGTCGATCTTTCCCACCATAAAATTTGGGAAAAAAGAGAGTAAGTTATCATAAACTAAAAGAAAGTGATGCGCGGCATCAAAATTCATCCGTTAATTCATGACTGTAATTCTTATTTAGTGTATGATTGTAAAAGAGTCTCTGTCTAAATCTTCCGGCAAAAGCTACGCAATTTTCTCTCCCTATTATGTATTAATTAATTGACTCTAATTTTTTCGTTCTTACTTTTAAGGTAAAATTGTATCTATTATTATTAATACATCACACACACAAAAAAAAAACAAAAATAGATTTTATTATATAAAAGATAGATATTGTATCATATATTTGTGATACATAAATATATGGTATCCTATGTCATACATGTGATTTGCTACCATCTTTATTTTAATTCATAATCACGTATTATATATTCACGTCTAGACGTCCATCCATCAGCAGATACCATTATCAACATGTGTGCATTCTAAAATATTTAGAACATAAATTAACCGTAGCATCGTCTCATTAAATATAATATTTAAAGCAATTATAATATTATTTTAATTAAATTGCATAATATTTTTTACAAATAAAATTTTATTTTTTACTCTCATTTATATAGTGTATATTTTTTTATAATATAAAAATATATTTTTTACATTTTTAAAAATACAATATTCCTATTTATATGGTGTATACTTTTTATAATGTAAAAATATATATTTTTTACATGTTTAAAAATACTATATATATATATATATTTGGTACAATATAGAATATGTGTTTTTAGATGAGGGTAAAGCATATATAAAAATTAAAGTATAAAATATTCAACTACACCGTATCTTTTTTAAATGTGATAAAATTTATGATATTTAGATTTTATGTCGTTTATATCATCAATAACAACAATCCAAAGCTTGCTTATATTAATATATATATATATATATATATATTATTTAGCAAAACTAATATTCAAAGTGATTAATTGATCACTTTAAAAGATTTAACAATTCAATTAATTCTTACTTTAAATAACTCAACAAACCAAGTTATCCCAGCTAGCTACAGCAGAGAAAACTTTATTTTTTTATTTTTCCTTCTATTCTTTAATCAAATTGTGATTAAAGAATGGAAAGGATAATCGAGAAAAAAATTCCTCTTTAATTTGTATAAAATTTGTTCTGTATACAACCAGAATCGTCTTTTATATGATATTTAATAGGTTTAAAATGAACTAGTATATAGATTGATATGTTAATTCAACGGCATGAAATTGAATTGTTCTTCAGATGGTAATGAAAATAAGACTTTATTGCCCTTAAAAAAAGTTAATTCATAGCATTTACATAAAGATGACATTTAATTAAGTAAATAATTAAAACACAACACACCGTTATACTAAAAGGATAAATGGAGTATAAACCAAGTTTATAAGCATAAATGGGAGTATACCAACCACACAACAAAGGTGTTAAAGGCATGCCATGAATGGTTGTACGGATGGTGCCTCAGAACAACCTTCCAGCTGAAAATGAGAAGCAATAGCTTCACTGGCAAACGACGTCGTCAAATACCCACAAGAAGTAGTACTAGTATTCCAATAACAAGTACCATTAGTAGTACTAATAAGCTCCGGTAGTTCAATCTCACCCCAGAAATCATCATCTAATTCGCCTCCAGTACTAGAAGCCTCTACAATATCGTCGTCATTAATATTAGACTTGATCATCATATGGGCAGCCTTGGCAGCAGCGGCTTGAATATCTCTAGGCATACAACTTGAAGGTCTCGGCAAATTTTCGACGTCATTGGGGAAGTTAAGCTGCGCTTTTAGACCCTTTAAGCAATAAGCAGCTACATCATATGCCTTGGCTGCCATTTCGGGCACTGCAAATGAGCCTAACCATATGCGCGATTTCTTGCGTGGTTCCCTTATTTCTGATACCCATTTACCCCATCGCCTTTTCCTCACGCCCCGGTAGGTCGGATGCCGTGTCCCACCACGTTCCCTTCCTTCAGTTTTGTGGTAGGTTTTTGGAAATGTGCCGGTGGTGGTAGTGGTGGTTGGAGTAGAGGAAGCAGTGGCAGAACTTGGGTCATCTTCCGAGCAAGGTGTTTGCTTCATTTTACATTCGGGAACGAGTTGTTGGACTGCTTGGACATGACATTTATATTTGTACTATTCATTTTACAACTGTACATAAGTTAATTGACTCATATACCCTCTAGTGAAAATTCTCATTGTGTGCTGAAACTTGTGTAAAATATCACTCTAAATCTGAGGGAGTGAACCTTGGCAAGAAAATGACCTAATTGCACGTTTTTTAATTAATTATTTTGGTGTTGTGTTTTTAAGTTAAATAGTCACCTAGTTTATTAGATATATTTCAATGTATTATTTAATATTTTTAATAGATTTAAGGTAGAATAGTATTTTATTTTATATAAATATTATCTTATATCATTTAAATTATAAATTTAATATGATTAGTTTTAAATGTAGTTCATGTTCTATTATTTTTTTTATTAAATTATCATATTTTTATATTTTTATTTGTCTTGTTGCGTTAAATGAGATATCTTAATTATTATCATTTAATTATTACCTTATCTCATTAAAAATTAAATTAATAAATTATAATATGAATCTTATTAATATTTTATATTAATTTTTTTATCGTAGGTAAGTAATTAACTTATCTTATTTCGTGTTAATAAATATGCGAATAAAAAATTTATATTTTATATAATAAAAATATATATTTTTAATTAATTTTTTTATATATTTATCGCATATTAATTATAAGTAAATATAACTCTATATCAAAAATGATACCAAATATTCTAACTTATACGTACAATATATGCACGACTTTTGCGAGCTAAAGAAAATAGTGAAATTAATTAATTATGTTTTTTTAATCTCAGCATAAGGTTTTTTGAGTCAATATATAGGCATTTGTTTTGTTTTTCCCCAAAAAAATATATAGGCCTTTGTTCCCAACGGTCTATCATTACAATTGGTAAAGAGATCATTTTTAAAAGAACAAAAAAATTATTCAAATTCTTCTATTCTTTCTAAATATTTTTTTAATTAAAACCATAAGTATTAATTTTAAGTACGAAAAATCAGAGGACATACTAAAAAATATATTTTTAAATATGGTTCGGTAAAAAAAAATATGTATATAAGTAAAATTAATCAAGTTTACCTGCGCTTTAGAAGTACAATTTAAAATTTGCAAATCTTTAACTAATTGAGTAATCTAAGAAGTAAGATCTCCCATCATTATAATATATATATATTTTTTCAAAATTCATCATTATAATATATTTCTTTTCAAAATACATCATTATAATTGAAGAGACATGTTTATTGACAAAATAAAAATAAAGAAGATTAAATTGCTATTTTATTTACTTCCTTCTTTTTTGGCACCTTTTGTTATCTACAATAGGGTTAGGGAGATAAAGACATGTTTGGCCGTGATACTCACAACCACCGTCTCAATTAAGCAGTTGTATGTATGTGCCTGCTAGGAAGAAGTGATAAGAAGATTTGACATCTAAAATTGACGTCCAAGCACTAACTTGTAAAGCTAGCATACATAACTACTTTCTCCACATATATTTTTTCTTTCCTACAAATAAAAAAGGAAAAAAAAATACCTTAAATTTATGTTAGATATATTAGTTGCATATTTTTTTTAAGTCACCCAAATTGATTGTGCCCTCAGTATCATGAACTAATGCCCATTGAATTAGATTGTGAGTTGCCGTATTATTTTTACGGGTATGGGCTATAAAGTAGTCTTATTATTTTTTAGAATAATTAATTTAGTTTTATTATTTTTTATTCAGTTAAGTTGAATTTCATTTTTTTAAAATCAAATAAATACAAATTATAATTTTTTTAAATAAAATAAAAAAATATATATAAAATACATGATTTTTTTATTAAGAGATATTTGATAGATTTTATCCATTTTGACATACAATAACATTAAATTTTATCGTTTTTAAATCAAAGTTTTTTTTCTTTTTATAGTGTGAAAATAGATTTTAAGTTTTTTGTTACATATAAATATTTTATTTTAATTTTTTAATTAATAAATTAGTCTTAATTAATTAATTAACTATAGTTTAATAAATGCATTATATATATATATAAGGTTGAAATTTCGTTACATTATGTTAATGGAAACCGTTATATTACTTGTGTTAAATTACCAAACAAAATCAACATAATTTAATAATTATAAAAATAAAATATATATTAATTAATAATTATAATACTAAATCAGCCTATTTATCTTGATATATAAAATGCACTACTTCTTAAGTTTAAAATTCTATTGTTCCTTTTATATATATAAAACGAAAAAAAATTATTATATTTATTTCGTTTATATCATCAAATATTTTTTTATCTCGTTTATATCACTTAATAATTATATTTATTATATTTATATTATTTCATTAATATGTGTAATGAGAAATCACACGTTATATAATTAATTAATTGATTTGTAACGATTCAAATAATTAACTGATATATATAACATATTATTTTTAAATATATATTTAAATTATTTAAATTAATCACAAATTTGTGATACCATTATACAAATATTAAAATAACAATGTAAATAAAATAAATATAATATTTGAATGTTATAAATAAATAAAAATGATTTAATTATATAAAAAATAAATATAATAATTAGAATATATACATATATGGGCTGCAGGCAGCTATTAGCTTTTTTGGATCTTTGTGGTGTTCTGCCCAGGGTTCACAATTTCACATGCCTGCATCACGGGATTATTGTCACTTATTTTTCTTTATCTTTTTTTTGTCTAAATAAAAAAAAAAGATAAAGGCAGAGCAAGTGATTTTTTGTTATTTTCGGCTTTTAATTAATTAAAATTAGTTCGGGAATTTTCGAGGAGGTTCTTCCTAGACATGGCGAAGTTAAAAATAAAATACAATGGTGATAAAGTTAAAATTGAAAAAAATTTAGGGGCCGAATAAATTTTAAATTATTGCCTAATAAATTATATAAAAAGAAAAAATAATACTTTTTAAGAAAATTTCTCATACATAGAGAGGACATGACTCCGTCCCTGTTCTGCGGATGCCAATGTGTCCCACGATAGAGATAATTTGTGTAAAAACTTCAAATTTTAATTGGTGTGAAAACAATGTGTCCCACGAGAGAGATAATTTGTGTAAAAACTTCAATTTTAGTTGGTGTGAAAACAGTTTTATTTTGGTTTGTTAAATTAAAAATACAAACCAATTAATAAAATTTTGTTTAAGAATATTTTAACAAGATAGTTTGATTGATTCGGTTTGCAAGACTTATTTATTATTTAAATAAATTTAAACGATTTTACATTAAATTAATAAATAAAATTTATTATTTAATCAATAATTTAATTTAAAAATTATATATTAACATTTAATCAATAATTGTAGATCAATTTTCGAATGAATAATATCTTTTAAAAATGAATAAATTATTGAGAATAAAAAATAATTTATATTTTTTATTAATTATAATATTTTTTTTAAATATAAAAAAAATAATATAAATTATTTCATATTTTTAAATAACATAATAAATTTAACTAAATTTAAATGATTATATATATATAATAAAATAAAAATATGTATTAATAATATGTATGCGATCGTTTTATAAACTTTAAAATCTTAAATGAGACAACACATTAATTTTTGTAATTTTAAAATCAAAAATAATACATTTGAACCAATAAAACATTAACTTTCTATTGAGTTCAATTTAAATTAAATAGGTTAATTTATTAATTATTATATTTACTTTTATAATTAGATTTAGTAGATTTTATTGAAAAATATTGTTTCTATCATTAAATTAATAATTTAATTATAAAAATACAAGATAATAATGTCTAAAATAATAAAACAATAAATTTTATTATAACAATTATTTTAATTTCAAAATTTTAATTATATTTAATTACATAATAAATATATATAATTTAGATTTTTTTTGTTGATCGAAGATATTAAATATAAAATTGATATCAGGCTTTTCATTAGCACAAAATTCGATTCTGATAAAAAAAAATCAAATATTTCGATCGAGAACTTATGCCCATCCCTTGCAATTATTTAAATCGGTATAGGAATAGCCTTCCCACCTCTACTCACCGTTGACATCCTATCTGCACTAATTCTAACTCAACGGACAATCCAAAAATTTGTAAACAACTTTAGTTAAAAAAAAAAAAAAAGGAATTGTAAACAATTGGCACCACGTGCCTTAAATTCAATTTTAGCACAATTCTTTTTCACTTGAATATTTGTTTATTATCTAATTCTCAATATGAATGGAAACTATTTTTTTCTTTAAAATAAATTGTAATGGATGTAAGTTAAATTTATGGCTTATTATTGATAATTTTATAGGATTTTCAAATAATGGAAAAAACCTCAAAACATTTGTTACTTAGAGCATCCCTCTCACACTTTTGGTTTCCTCTCCTAACCACTGGAGGGGTTAGTGATTTTGCTTTAATTTTTGGTTTCTTCTTGTTAAGTATCATTGTCCTACATCGATTAGGAATAAAGCAGCAAAATTACTTATAAGTTTGGGTAATCTTTAACTTAATGAGATCTTATTGGGTTAAGTTAGGCCTGAGTTTCTAACATGGTATCAGAGCTGGGCCTAGTCTCTATGTGCTTGGACCTAATTGGGCTCTACCACAGTCTCACCGTGTCGCTAATGTCCACCTTTATCCGCCGTGTGGAGGGAGGCTGTTAAATATCCTTGTCCCACATCGACTAAGAATAAAGCAGCAAAGCTGCTTATAAGCTTGGGCAACCCTTAACTTAATGAGATCTTATTGGGTTAAGTTAGACCTGAGTTTCTAACACTTCCACGATTATCTCAACCCCATATTTATCTCGTCCATAACTATCTCACTCTCGCATGTATTCCCTTCTTTGTTCTCTTCTTTTGTGTTGAGTTATGGCAAGTTTGTTGCTCAAGTTAGGGTTTCATTTCTTAAATAAAATATGGAAGATCTAATGGTTTGTGTTAACAATATTGACCCAACTCTTGATCTTGGTGATTCTTGTGAAGGATAAGAGGTAACTTAGATTTTAGCTTTAGTTGTTCGTATTATGTCTCATAAACCAATTAATATCGACTCTCTTCTGTGAGTTTATCGTAAAAATTGAATAAAGTCACAACGTTTGAACTTGAAGGTTGTAAATTGCTCCACCTTCGTATTCTATTTTGAAGATTTTATTGATTTATAATTTGTCTTGAGAAAAGCACCATAAAGCTTGACAATAGCTTGTTCATGATTTAGAGGTTATTATCTAGTATTTCTCCATCTTATTTGTCTTTTAATTCAACTTCAATTTATGTTTAGATTCATGACTTGGCTATGGATTAGATGATTGAATCTTATAGCAATGAGAATAGTTGAGAAGGTAGGGCTTGTTCTAAAGGTCGATAGATTTTCTTTATCAAGCGTTGATTCCATGAATATGAATTTCTTATTTGTTGTCCAATGTATGAGTTGAGCTCAAGCATGAGCCTTTGTTGGATTTTGCTACTAGTGTGGATTGATCACACACTAATCATATTTTTGTGAAAATTTTAGCTCTGTTGATATATGATTAAGTGATTGATGGATAAAAACTTGATTGTCAAATTTTATATTTATAAAAAATTCTTAAGTGTAAAAATAATTTATAATAAGTAAAAATTATACTCACGAGATTTGTCTATTAAGGAATTATTGTGGTTTTAAAGATTAAAATTAATTTTTTAATTTGGTTTAGAAAAGCAAATCATAAACACTAACAAGTTTTTATTTAGTGAAACAAAATTGTAAATTTTAAATTAAATTACTTTTAAAAAAAAGAAGTAAATTAAAGTAGATAAATAAAATCAATAAATTAAAAGTACAAATGAAAATGAATAAAATAAACTATAGTCGAACCCAAGATAATGGATATATATGAGATTTTAGTGATTGATGATTCCTCGATATTCAATTAATCAATTCTTTCTTGACTCAGATTAAAATTAATTAATTGGTAAATTAAAGAAATATATATATAAATCAAAATCTTTAATAAATTAATAACTTCATTGACCAGACTTAAAATTACTAAATTGATAAACATAAAATATATATATTCTTTAATTATAAATTAATATTTGATCCATTATTAATTTATAACTAAAGTTAATTTTCAATAATCTAAATTAATATAAATCAATGAAATTAAAATATATTTTTGTTAATTTTGCACAACTAAGTACATATGATGTGTTTAATACTTAATTCTAAAATATATTTTTAATCATAAATTAAGACTTAATCCATCATGAATCTATGATTAAAGATTTGAAGATTATGAATAAGAAATAAATCTAAAAATATTTATTTATTTAAATCATATAATTATTTTTCCAATCATTAAAAGCATATACTAAAATCACATTTATAAATTTAACCAATCATAATTAAATTAACAAAAATATTTGAGTTATAAATTTAATCAAATCCTTAGATCATATTTACAATTGAAGGATTTTTTTTCTTTGTATCTATATATAGGGATAGAACGACTGAGATAAAATCTACACCTAAATTAACAAGTGCAAACGACTACTTTTAAAATTATCAAATAAAAAGCTGAGAAAAACCTAATACACAATGTTTTTATAAGGTAAGGTGTTGAAATAGGATCAGAGTTTCAAAATAACAACACGCATTATCGTAATCTTTCCATTGTCATGACATAAGATACGTTGAGTTAGGCCAAATGTCATACCAAATAAATCACAACACGACAAATAATACTCTACCCCCACGTTTGGTTGGAGGGAATGGAATGGAATCAGAATTGATTCCTTCCATTTTGTGTGTTTGGTTGGAAGGAATGGAGGGCGGAATGGAGGGCGGATTACTAAAAGAGAAGGAATCACAATTCCTTCTCCCACCTTTGGTAATCATTATTCCATTCCCATCTAAACTTTTTTTTCCAATTTTACCCTCATCTAAAATATAACATTAAATTCAAATCCCAAATTCTCAAACCCAAAATTTCAAAACCCTAAACCCTAAACCCAAAATTTCAAAACCTTAAACCCTAAATCCAAATCCTAAAATCCTAAAACCTTAAACCCTAAACCTCAAATCCCTAAACCCTAAACCTCAAATCCCTAAACTCTAAACCCTAAACCCTAAAACCCTAAACCTTAAAACATAAATCCCAAAACCCTAAAACATAAATCCCAAATCCCTAAACCCTAAACCCTAAATCCCAAATTCCAAATCCTAAAACCCTAAATCCTAAACCCCAAATCCCCAAATCCCTAAACCCCAAATCCCTAAACCATAAACCCCAAATCCCAAATCCCTAAACCCTAAACCCTAAACCCTAAAACCCTAAACCTTAAAACATAAATCCCAAAACCCTAAACCCTAAACCCCAAATTCCAAATCCTAAAACCCTAAACCCGAAATCCCTAAACCCTAAACCTTAAACCCTAAAACCCTAAACCCTAAACCCCAAATCTCTAAACCCTAAAACATAAATCCCAAAACCCAAAACCCTAAACCCCAAATTCCAAATCCTAAAACCATAAACCCTAAACCTTAAACCTTAAAACCCTAAACCCTAAATCCAAAATTCTAAAACCCTAAACTATTTTTAGAAAAATAATAATTTTAACCCTAAACCTTAACCTATAAATATAACCCCAAATCCTAAATCCCTAAACCCTAAATCACACATCCCAAACCTCAAAACCCTAAACACTACTTAGAAAAATAATAATTTTAATAATATATTTCTTTTTAATTAAGTAATACTTATTTAGAAAAATAATGATTTCAATAATGTATTTTATCTGACGAAAAAATAGTAATTAAATGACATTATTTGAACTTTACAGCATGTAGGGGTATTAAGGTCATTTACAGCTTTTTTCATTCCATTCCAGTGGCAAACCAAACACTATAATCCTGATTCTGAGCTTGATTGCAGTTGTCAAACCAAACAAAATTGTTTCCTTTCCATTCCATTCCATTCCGATTCCGATTCCGATTCCGATTCCGATTCCATTCCACGAACCAAACGCCACCTACATGCCTAATGAATTTCTATCAAGCAGTGTGTGTTGCGGCACATTATTATCTTTATTGCGTCACACTTTCTTTTCTTTCAATTGTACCTTGTATATCTTACAAATTGATTGGTTCTTCATGTAAGACTTTCATACCTCAATTTCTTAAACTCTTAGTGTATAAATTAAGTGTTATAAGTGTTAATAAATCTATATAGTTAAAGTTGAAAATATTTGAAATAAAATAAAAAATATTCATAATTTAGAACATATAAATATTTATAAATAATAATATAAATATATATAATCTAATCTATTTATTCATATTAATTATAATAAAATCATAAAATAATAATTTTTTTAAGAAAGAAGAGAAAGAATTGGGAGTTGGCGTCTACGTAACTGGTTGACGACAAAAACAAAAATTTATTAGTTTAAATTATTAATTTATTAAAAGAATATACAATTTGTAAATTTATTAGACATTTGAAATATAAAGATAGATTGGTATCTTTTGCTTTTTTTTAATTATTTTAAATAGTAATTATCTATTTTATATTCAATCCAATGATTTGAAGTAGTTAATAAAAAATAATATTTTTTTAAATTAAAATTATATCATTTAAATTTATTAAATAAAAAATAATTATATTCTTACACGTCCCCGGACATTTCGAAATAATAATAGTAAGTTAATAAGATATACATGTCACTATGCGGAAGCAATTGGATGTGTATAAGTGTATGGCTAATTAATTAGCACGTTTTACACTAGTGTTAAGAATTGACTGACGCTTCCACTTCCTTAGTTTTCTCTCGTCTTGTTTTTTCTCATCTTTTTCCAGTGTGAATCCATGGTTTAGGTAATTCTCAGGTCCAACCACGTACAATTTTAAACATTATAATAATGTAAAAGTCTTATAAATTATAAAATTAGTGTCATTAATCTATGTATTTTAAATTATATTTTTTAGTCATCAATTAAAAAAAATAGATTGAGTAAAAATAAGTAATATTATTTTAATAATTTTATAATTAAAATATTATTTTTTACATTTAATTAATTGTAACCCAATAGAACACGAAATATTAATTACAAAAATTTTAATACGAAATTATTTTAAAAAATCAACGATAATAAATATTATAACAAAAAGTTATTTAATTATATATTTTTAATTTTTAAAAAATTTAAAAAAAAATTAAGAAAATATTGATAATAATCGAGATATTAAAACAATTTGTTTTTGATTTTTTTCATATTAATTTTTCATATAATATTGATAAAATATCAAATTTTAATCGTATTTTAATTACTTGATAAAAAATATTAATATTTCAATAAAAAACTTATTAAAATGATATTATTTATCATCAATTAACCTATTATTTAAAACAAAAATACTTAAAAACATGTTTTTAAATTTAATATACTAAACATATAATTAGGTTTAATAGGAAAAACTTGAATAAAATTCTCTATATAATATTAAACAAAATCATTTGCATTAATTATTAATAATTAAAATGATACGTTAATTATTAATTAAAAATAAAATTAAAGATATGAAATAATAAAATATAAAATATATAGTATCATTAGATTGATATATACTTCTATTTCATTATTCAATAGTACTTATCAAGAATGTTTGCTCTTAAAATTCATCGGCAAAAATCAAGAATTAAAATGAATTATAAAACCAAATGGCTTAGTTTAGCTCTCATTTTTCACGTTTCATTCCAAATTTGAGGTTGAAATAACTTGTTGCATATTCTCCTATATTATAATGAATAAGTATCTCCATATTGTGGAGTATGGTTTGATACGCAATACACTTTTTGTCCTCGTGGGATAATAAATACCAAAATCACCCATCACTTTTCAATATAGGATCCCGTATTATATAAGGGTGAATTAGCCTATTTTTTTAAATACACTAATTCTTATAATTGGTACTATTAATTTTATTATTATAAAATGTTAGTAAGTTTGATCTCATATTAATTTCAGTGAAAATACTAAAAATTTACTGCCATATACTCAAAGCTTTAAGTAAAAGTTTCGTCAAATTATTTTAAAAATTAGTGAGAAATTAACTCTAAAAATATCAACTATATTTTTACATATATATCATTCATATTAGCGTTAATTCTATGCATTATTAAGAAAAAATATTTTAACGATAGATAACAAAAATTGTGATTATTTGTAAAAATTTGATCATTTTTTCCACAAAAATCGTAATCGATAAGATGTAAGGTAAAAATGATTATTATAATATCAAAATTGTGGTTAATCGAAACTGAATATATATTAATATTATTTTTATATATACATATAATTATATAAAAAAATAATTTTAATAATAAAACACACACTTGAAATAATTTGATTGATTTTATTTATTCTTGTGTTTCTATTTTTATTTTACTTAGAAACAATTTACTAAATAGTTAAAAAAATAAAAATTAATGTTAATATTTTAAATAATATAGTATACTAAGAATTATGTTAAAATTTAATTTTTTAAATTAAATATATTTTTAAATAAATGTTAAAAAATAAAAAACGTTATTAAACTATTACTTGTTCATAATTGATAATTATTATCCGAATGTATCCAAAATTAATGTGTGGTTATAGTTATTAGTATAACTGTCTCTGTCCATCCTTATGCCTATTCGACCATTTTTATGCATTATATATATCAAATACTTATAATTCCATATAATTAAGGTTATTGTGGTTCAAACATTAAAACTCTAATTCTAATATTATGTTAAAAGTTATTAAAATATCAAATCTCTTAAAAACTTAAGTTATTAAGAAAATAACCAATTATATTTTTATACATATATTAAATTAGTGATTTGCATATAATTAGTATTGTGCCAAAAAAATTCAAATGTTGTATTCATGGGAATGAACACATGCAATATATCCCTATCAATCTGGTACAATAGAGTAGTTTGAAGTTTGGACTTGCATGTATATCAATTAGAACCTAACTCTTTTTTTTATGTAGTTATACACTTGTTACTGTAACTCAAAATTCAAATTTTTTATATGTTCAAATGAGTAAGATATCATTGAACTATAAAATTGTTAACTATAACCTAACTTGTTAGTGAGTAGCTTTGAGTGGTAGAAAAATGCCCCCACTTTATTCTATAGTACTCACACATGTAAATATCATTAATGTGTCGTTTAATTTACAGAATGGAATTGAAATGAGAATGAAATAAAAAAAATAGTATTGTTTGATTTGACCACTTGAATTAAAGAAAAAATTAGTATTATAATATTTGATTTATAATTATAATGGAATAAAAAATATTGTATATTACCTTAATACCCCTACATTCAATAATATTTAAATAATATAATTTAATTGTTATTTTTTCGTGAGACAAAATGCATTATTAAAATTATTTTTTTCTAAATAATTATTACTTAAAAATAAAATATATTATTAAAATTATTATTTTTTTAAATAGAGTTTTGAGGTTTGATGTTTGGGATTTAAGAGTTTAGGATTTAAGGTTTAGGGTTTAGGTTTTGGATTTTGGGATTTTAGGTTTGGATTTAGGGTATAGGATATATAGGGTTTGAGGTTATATGTGTGCATTAGAGTTTAAGGTTATATTTGTGAGTTTAGTGTTTAAATTATTATTTTTCTAAATATGGTTTAGGATTTTGGATTTTGAAATTTAGGGTTTAGAGTTTTGGGTATATGGTATAATGTTATATTTGTAGGTTAATTTTTAGGGTTAAAGACATTATTTTTCTAAATAATCTTATATTTATGGGTTATATTTATGGGTTTTGAGTTAAAATTATTACTTTTTTAAACAGAATTTAGGGTATAGAGTATAGTGTTTAAGACTTAGGGTTATATTTATTAGTGAAATTTTAGGGTTAAAAATATTATTTTTAACCCTAAATATGATTTAGGGTATAGGGTAAATGTCATAGGATATAGTATTTAGGTGGCGTTTGGTTCGTGGAATGGAATCAGAATCGGAATCGGAATCGGAATCGGAATGGAATGGAATGGAAAGGAAACAATTTTGTTTGGTTTGACCACTGGAATCAAGCTCAGAATCAGGATTATAGTATTTGGTTTGCCACTGGAATGGAATGAAAAAAGCTGTAAATGACCTTAATACCCCTACATGCTGTAAAGTTCAAATAATGTCATTTAATTACTATTTTTTCGTCACACAAAATACATTATTGAAATCATTATTTTTCTAAATAAGTATTACTTAATTAAAAAGAAATATATTATTAAAATTATTATTTTTCTAAATAGGGTTTAGGGTTTTGAGGTTTGGGATGTGTGATTTAAGGTTTAGAGATTTAGGATTTGGGGTTATATTTGTAGGTTAAGGTTTAGGGTTAAAATTATTATTTTTCTAAAAATAGTTTAGGGTTTTAGAATTTTGGATTTAGGGTTTAGGGTTTTAAGGTTTAAGGTTTAGGGTTTATGGTTTTAGGATTTGGAATTTGGGGATTAGGGTTTTGGGATTTATGTTTTAGGGTTTTGGGTTTTGGGATTTATGTTTTAAGGTTTAGGGTTTAGAGATTTGGGGATTTGGGGTTTAGGGTTTTAGGGTTTAAGGTTTAGGGTTTAGGGATTTGGGGTTTAGGGTTTTAGGATTTAGAATTTAGGATTTAGGGTTTTGGGATTTATGTTTTAGGGTTTTGGGATTATTGTTTTAAGGTTTAGGGTTTTAGGGTTTAGGGATTTGCGGTTTAGGGATTTAGGGTTTAGGGATTTGGGGTTTAGGATTTAGGGTTTTAGGATTTGGAATTTGGGATTTAGGGTTTTGGGATTTATGTTTTAGGGTTTAGGGATTTGAGGTTTAGGGTTTAGGGTTTTGAAATTTTGGGTTTAGGGTTTAGGGTTTTGGAATTTTGGGTTTGAGAATTTGGGATTTGAATTTAAGGTTATATTTTAGGTGAGGGTAAAATTGGAAAAAAAATGTAGATGTGAATGGAATAATGATTACCAAAGGTGGGAGAAGGAATTGTGATTCCTTCTCTTTTAGTAATCAGATTCCATTCCGCCCTCCATTCCGTCCAACCAAACACACAAAATGGAAGGAATCAATTCTGATTCCATTCCATTCCCTCCAACCAAACGTGGGTTTAGGGTATAGGAATTAGGATTTAGGGTTTAGGATTATATTTGTGGGTTAAGATTTAAGGTTAAAATTATTATTTTTTTAAATAGGTTTAAAGATTTAAGGTTTATAGTTATATTTAAAATTGAAGTAAAATTGGAATAAAAATTTAAGATAGGAATTGAATCATGATTCATAAGGGGAGAAAAAAAATAAGAATTTTTTCTCTTTTAGAAATTGATTTTATTTCATTCTCACATTTTTTCATAATCAAATTAATTTTAATGAACCGAACCGGGAGTAAGATTTTAGACGTGCAAATATGGGTTTATTGAGCAGATTTGGGCTCTTTGTAGCCCTACTTAAGGAAAAGAGAACCCATTTCACCTTGGAATATATTTCGAAAAGTGAATATGGTCTATTGTAAGAGGTCCTACTCTAGTTATCAATCCGCAGTATAGTGTTTGTCACAAAAAAATGAGTTGAAGTCTGCCGACTGATGTCCAAAAGGCACATTTGACGTTTAGTACATTTTTAGGCTTTTTTTCTGACATATTTTTTATTGTCAATTAAAATTACTTTTGAGAGAGTTTTTTCTTAATTTAAAAAATTGACATTAAATCTACCATGAAAACAACAAAAATATGTGTGACAATAATTAATTTTAACCTATATTTAAGTGAAATATAAAAGGACCCATGGCAATAAAATCTCTTTGTAGGAATTTCAATAACTTGGATTAATTGAAAGCTGACCAGTCCAATGTTTTCCTAAAAACGTACTTATTAAGAAAAGGTATTGCCCAGACTTATAACCAGTACATTGCTGGCTTCTCTGGGCGATGTGAGACTCAACACTCCCCCTTACATCGGACGGGGACACCGCAAAGACCGACTGCCTACCCATACGGATTTAACCGCAAGATGGAGCAAAGCTGGGAGCGTGTCACATCGGGACCCCCAGGGACCCGCTCTGATACCAAATTGAAAGCTGGGCAGCCCAATATTTCCCTCAAAACGTGCTTATCAGGAAAGTCGCCGGACTTATAACAATACATTCTTGCTTCGCGACGATGTGGGACTCAAACTTCCCTCGCATCGGACGGGGACACCGCAAAGACCGCCTACCCATACGATTTAACCGCAGATGGAGCCTGGAGCGTGTCACATCGGGACCCCAGGGACCCGTCAAACCAAATTGAAAGGCGGCGATGTTTTCAAAACGCGCATCGGGAAAAGTGCGCCTTTCAAACTTATAACATTCTTGGCTTCCTGGCGATGTGGGACTCAACACTCCCTCACATCGGACGAGGACACCGCAGAACCGACGCCTATCCATACGGTTAACCACAAGATGGAGCCGAGGAGGCGTGTCACACGGGACCCCGGGGACCCGCTTTGATACCAAATTTGAAAGCGGATGTTTCCTTAAAACGCACTTATCGGGAAAGTGCACGCATACTTATAACCAGTACATTGTTGGCTTCCGTGGGCGATGTGAGACTCAACACTCCCCCTCACATCGGACGGGGACACCGCAGACCGCTACCCATACGGATTTAAGCAGATGGAGCAAAGGCGGGAGGCGTGTCACATCGGGACCGGGGACCCGCTCGATACCAAATTGAAAGGCTGGCGTGCCCAATATTTCCCTCAAAACGTGCTTATCGCAGTGCGCCGGACTTATAACCAAGACATTCTTGGCTTCGCAGACGATGTGGGACTCAACACTTCCTCACATCGGACGGGGACACCGCAAAGACCATTGCCTACCCATATGGATTTAACCGCAGATGGAGCAAAGGCGGGAGCGTGTCATCGGGACCCAGGGGCCTCGATACCAAATTGAAAGGTGCAATATTTCCCTCAAACGTGCTTATCGGGAAAGTGCGCCGGACTTATAACCGGACATTGGCTTCCCGGACGATGTGGGACTCAACACTCCTCACATCGGACGGGGGACACCGCAAAGACCGACCGCCACATGCAGTTGCTTAACCGCAGATGGAGCCGAGGCGGGAGCGTGTCACGTCGGGACCCGACCCGAAACCAAATTGAAAGTGGGCATCCCGATGTTTCCACCAGCAGCGCTTTATCGGGAAAGTGCGCCCAGGCACTTATAACCAAACATTCCGGCTTCCCTGGGCGATGTGGGACTCAACACTCCCCCTCACATCGGACGAGGACACCGCAAAGACCGACTGCCTATCCATACGGATTTAACCACAAGATGGAGCCGAGCTGGGAGCGTGTCACATCGGGACCCCCAGGGACCCGCTTTGATACCAAATTGAAAGCTGAGCAGCCCAATGTTTCCCTTAAAACGCACTTATCAGGAAAGGGTACTGCCCATACTTATAACCAGTACATTGTTGGCTTCCCTGGGCGATGTGGGACTCAACACTCCCCCTCACATCGGACGGGGACACCGCAAAGACCGACTGCCTACCCATACGGATTTAACCGCAAGATGGAACCGAGCTGGGAGCGTGTCACATCGGGACCCCAGGGACCCGCTTTGATACCAAATTGAAAGGTGGGCATCCCAATGTTTCCCTCAAAATGCGCTTGTTAGGAAAGGGTACTACCCAAACTTATAACCAGTACATTGTTGGCTTTCTTGGGCGATGTGTGACTCAATAGGATTCGTACCATTTTTGTATGTCATTCAGTTATTGTTTGTACACCAGGCTGAATTTCATTCAAAATAAATGTATAGTAAAAACATAATCAATATCCATCTTTATATATACATGCCACGTTCAATTAAAAATTAATGATTTAAAATATTTTTATTTTTATTTTGATATTATTTTTTACACATATTTTGAGTCATGATATATAAAATATTTATATTTAAATTATTAACTTATCTTATGTCCAAATTCAACAACAATTTTAATAAATTTATATAATTCGAAGATATAAATTACTATTAATCAAAATGTACATCAACAACATAAATAAGTTTATTTTATGTGTTTTAGTTGAAAATAAAAATAAAAAAATATCAAAAATAAAATAAAAATAGTTTAAAGATAAGAACCGATTCTATTAAATAAAAAAAAGTATAATATTATATTTTAGAGTGTGATTTAGTTATATATTATATGTCACCCTAATGTTTGAGAACAACAATTGAAATATTAAATTATTAAAGTTATAGGTCATTCAATATGTTAGGCATTACTTGCTTGGAATAATTAAGTTAAAATAGTAATTAATACTACGTGCATTAGGTTTTTAATTCGAAGAGTGAGATTAACCAATCTATTAAAATCATTCAATGAGTACTTTTATTAACTTTTGTTTTTATTATATATATATATATATATATATATCGATAATCTAAAAGTTAAATGTGGGGTTCGTTACATCTTTGTGCTGAGGTTGTTTTAAAGAAACAAAAAAAATGCTGTGCAGCACTTGAAATTATATGAAATCGTTTATTTAAAAATAATAATAATATTTAAACAGATGTAGGCAAAGTTCATTTTTCCCATTTGGGATTACTTGGAAATTAAATTTGGTTCATTCGTGCTATGTTTAGGCTCAGGAATTATAAACAAACGTTTAGGGGAAGACTTTTGAACCAATTTCAAAGCTAGCTAATTATATATGTTACAGAGTAATTTAAAACATTATCATCTTGATTTCTATAGAGAGTCTAATTTATTTATTTAATTGGATGTCGCAATTAAGTGATAATTATTTGTGTCATTATCGTGTCAAAGTTTGCATTTTAAGACTAAAATCCAAATGGAGAAAATGATTGTATTTTCTTTATTTTAAAGTTACATTATCTAATTTTTTACATAAATTTTTAAATTTTTAAAACTTCGTACTTAAGTTTATTTATTTTTATTCTTTTAAAATTTACACATAGATTTTAACTTAATTATCAAAATATATATTTTTGAATAAAAAATTTAGAATATATGTATAAAGTTTTAAAAATTTAGAGATTAAATTGTATAATTTAAAAGTTTAAATACATGCGTGAAATTTTAATAATTTAAAATTTAAATAATATATTTTAAATATTTTAAGATATATGTATAAACTTATTTAAAATTTTAAAACTAATGATACACTTTAACCTTATTTTAAATACTTCCTAAAGTCTAAATCAAAACAAAAGAGGCTTATAATGGCTTCAAACGTATCAAATTCTTTCCCGACCCTTTAGGATTTATTTTCGTGCAACTTTTACTTCAAGTTACAAAATCAGAGTGTAATATAACTAAATATTTAAATAAAATTATTTAAAATTTATAATAAAAAAATATAATCATTTTTAAATTTAATGGGTATGAATTAATGTTAAAAATGTAATTTGTATCGTTATAAGTTGTTGGATTTAAAATTATATTTCACGGATATTTAACAACCTTGTATATTTGTTATTACTAATTTTAAATGTCAAGCACATCCACTCTAATAGGTAATACTAATTATGTGTGAAAACATAATTATTCTCTTTATATTATTCATTTCATTATCTAATCTTACACTATGTATTCTATTTTTTATATATATATTATACTATTTAAACATTTAAATAAAAACTCTAATCCTAAATACTATACATACTTAAATAAATTAGATACCATTAAACCACAGAATCATTAACTATATATTTAAATTGATTAATATTTCATCTTTTAAATTAAAAGAGCCTGATTAGATATGAAAGTAGTTGAATTTTTTTGCTCTTAAACATTATATTTTTAACCCACACAAATTAATCTTGCTTTATTTTTGTAACTTTTTAATCTAAATAGTATTATTTTTAATAAATTGTTAAATTTTTTAAATTATTGAATAAAAATATAAAAATATCATCATTTTATGAAATCAATAAAATAAAATTAAGATCTTTTTAAAGTTATCCACTATCAAATTACGTACAATATGCTACCTATAAAATATTGTTACATATAAATATAACATTATAAATAACCAATCAACTGTATTAACTACTTAATAACAAAATAAAATAGCACGACATAGTTCTTCCAAAGCATTCCTAGACAAAAGAAATCATAAACACCTACTGCATTTTAATCTGTTATGGGGAACTATCATATGAAAAAGAAAATCAATAACTTGATATTCATGGATGTCGAGACAACAAAGAAGTTGTTAATGCAATGAGGGAAAAATAGCTTATAGAAAAGTTTGTTGAGTAACCCTCACACCATTTTCTCTCAAAAAATGAAACAAACCCCTAGAAGTCATATAAAAAGAGAGAGAGCGAAATTAAAATACAGAGGAGGGAGAAAAAGACAGAGAGATCGCGAGATAAGGGATACATCTCCTATATATGTGTGTTGCCGGCAAACTTGATTTACACCACTGGCAAACATATCGAAATCTCGCCAGTCATCTCTCACTATATAGAAGATCTGGAAATCATCAGCCATGCTTTGCCGACAGTGGAGTCAATGGTATCACCGATACTTAATGGTGGAATCAATTGTATCGTCGATTCTGGTGGTGGAATCAAATATTGGTATCCATTCAAAAATAGGCACATCATCTTCATAAAATATTTGGGATACTACTTGACATTTAACCACACAAACCCGATCATTGTTAGGAGTGATAGGCTTAAAGGTTTTGGATTTGAGAAATATACGTGAAACAAATACGGTGAGAAATAGATAGCATGATAACAATGATATAGAAATTTGATGGATACATGATATTATTCTGCCAATGATCAACAATAAAAACTCAAAATAAGTAACAAAAATATGATACATTTTGTTAAAAATTATCTAAAATGAAACTAGGTATGCACAAAAAAATATGGGTTCGATTATCTATAGTTATCCAAATTAACGGTTCAGTTTTTAACTGATAAATTTCAAAGATGACGATGATTTTAGGTAAGAATCGAACAAAAAACAACAAGTACGATTCGATTATGATTATACTAAAAATTATACTTATTCATACTCAGAATTAATTATATTTAATTAATTAATTTATATATTTAATAAATTAAATTATTATTTTTTTTGGGTTTTTTTTTCATAACCGATCCGAACTGTTACACACGAGTAAAAAATCGTTTTCAAATTATAACGATTTTCGAATATAAATTTTATAATTCGATTTTAGGACGATTATATCAAAAACCGTCATACGAAGAAAGGTTCTTTCATGCAATACATAGCGGGCGGACCCGTCGATATGAAAATGTTAGGTAAGAAATAAAAAGTAAATGTACGTAACAATGTTACAAAAACTAAAAGGACAAAAATTTAAAATAACTATCATCGAAAAAAACCATTTAAGCCAAATGGTCAAAGTTAGAATTAACCTCTATATCCGGTTATTAATTAGTTCTTATTTTTACCTTGAGCTTTGATCTTTATTACATTACAAATAGTAAAAGTTCATTCATTGATTTTGAATTAAAATGAATTGATCGTAAATAGTCAATTAATAAAGAATGAGGGAAGGGAAGCAATAGGAAGCTTTAATATTACATATTTATGTCTTAATTATATTTTCACTATCTTATCCTTCGTGCGTTAATTGAACTTGACTCTCAAAACTTGTATTATACACCACTTGACACTTTGACAGAGTTTGACGAAGAAAATGATATTTGGAAATATACCTGGCCCATATTATACTTTATTAGGGATCTTAACGGATTGGGATGCTATTTGAATAATTGTAGGAACGGTATGGAGATTTTCATTAGAATTTTCAATTTATTTCAAAGATTTGATTTTTTACTGAGGAAAAAAACTTAACATCAATTATATATCAAATAATTAAAATTAAAATAAAATATCAATTATATATGTTTATTATACAATTAAATATAATAAATTTAACATTTTTATAACAAAATAATAGTTATACTTATATTAATTAATTTATTATTTTAACAATTATTAAAATAATTATTTATATATTATTATATTATATTTTTATAATTAAAGAATTAATTTAATGATAAATAATATTATTAAACAAACCCATTAAATTTAATTATAAACTTCTACACTACACCTGACGGACAATTTTTCCAACCCAAAACATCCATGTTTAATCTTATCTTTCTTTTTCTTTCTTTTTCTTTCTTTTTCAAAAGAGAGAAAAATTAATCTTACAAATTTAAATTGACACTTACAAATATTTCAAATTTGATTAATTAATTATTATTATTATTTAAAATATCGATAATTATCTTTAAAAATATTTAAAATATTGTTGGTCAAATTTTTTAGATAATATAATAACAATATTATAATTTTAATTAAAATAAATTATAATAATAATTATTTAATAATTTAATAAATTATATACAATATACATTTTAAAGTGAACTTACATAAATTATATACAATGTACATTTTAAAATGAACTTAGATAAATTTAAACGCATATCAATTAACTCAAAAAAAGATGTACACATGTATTTAAGTGTTCTATTTTTTATTTATATTTTATATTTTTAATCTATTTTTTAATAATCAGTTAATCTATAATATACCATCTAAAAATTAATAATCTTTTATATACTTTAATAATAATTAATCAATTATTATTATCTATTATCATAATATAAAAAATAAGAAAATAGTCGGGAGGATTTATTTGTTTATGTCTTAAGGGTTGTTTAATTATTTTATTTTAAAAAATTGTTTTTAAATCTTTTTATTTGTGAAAAATATGTCCCATAAGGATAAATTAAGTTTTCATCTAATTTTTCATTAAATATAATAAAATTATACATATGAAACATATATATTTTTTATTTTTTAATAGATATATATTTAATTAAATAATTAGTCAAAAAATTTAACAAATCTTTCGATAAAATTTAAATTAAACTTTTATTATTTAATATGTGATTTTGGGTAAAATTTTGTTTAAGATTTATTAAAATTTTAATTTAATTTAAAAAAATTGAGTAATTTTTTACACATATATATATCCAAAAATATAAATATACATATAAAACATATACTATTTCATTTTATTTAACAAATAATATGATTAAAATTTCACTTTTTTTTATCTAATATATTTTTCACATACACACAAATTTTAATGATACTTTAATTTATAAATAAAAAGATTTAAAAATATTTTTTAAAAATAAAATGATAAATTAACCTATTCAATTTTAATAAATTGAGCATTTTATCACCTTATCCCTAAAAAAATATAAGCCGACGAGAAAATGAGTTCTTCTCTTCATATTGACGAGTAACGTAATAATTCACAATAAGAATCATTAGAGCACTTCATTCGTACGGAGAAAATGAAAACCAAAATCTCCTAAACCTTTACCAGCACATTTTTTCGTGGAACTTTTCAGGAGCACATTAGAAATTTAAATTTCTTTTAAACCTGAGAGGCAAAAATAAAGACATAATATAATTTTATTTAATAAATAAAATTTTATGGTTACTGTTGGAGATTGTTGTTATAAAACTCCTTAATTTAAGGAGCAAATTAAGGAGCAAAATATGGAGCAAAACATGGAGTAAAACATGGACCAAAACATGGAGTAAAACATAGAGCAAAACATGGAACAAAACATGGAGTAAAACATGGAGCAAAACAAGGAGTAAAACATGGAGCTTAATTCAAGGAGCAATTCAAGGAACCATTAATTTAAGGAGTAATTCAAGGAGTGAATTTTTCTATAAATAGATGTGTAATTGTAATGAATTAACCATCCAAAGTATTCATTCCAATTGAGAGAAAAGCTTAGAGAGTAAAGCTTTTGTGAGAGAAAATTGAGAGTAATTTTCTTGGGTGTAATTGGGTTGTGGGTTGTGAGTGTTGTAAACACCTTGTATAATTTCTCCTCTTT